>CAMTDV010000019.1:50601177-51823138 GCA_947069175.1 Scalesia atractyloides
AACATTAATTAAGGACAATGATTACAACTTTAATTAACAAGCATTAAAAAGCTTAGTAAAAATACCAATTTACCCATATCCCACTAAAAACAAATACCCATTAATTAAACCACAATGATTACAACTACTTTATTGTCTTTTAATCTCATCTATTAAAACACTTTTGATCAATGGCTTATATTGGTTTCTACGGTTCTCGCAACTCAAGGTGGTTCTCATTTTACCCATCCTTATATATATATATATAATGCATGAGGGAGGGGCATTTTAAGATACCCAAAAAATAAGAACCTTTTCCCTTTCAATTTAAAAATACACCCCTAAAATAAGGGTAAATTGGTCTTTTAAACAATATATATTTTAGTCTCTGTCTTATTACACTCATATCCCTGAGTTTTAACTTAATTATAGGTAATTAGTTACACTGTTCTCCCTCCACAACAACCCTAGAATTCTTTTACGTATTATTGTCATATCTTATAAATTATAATGTTTTTAAAAATCCAAAAGCACTATGATAAACTACTCATTTTTTGTTGACGTTCCGATATTGTCTTGATCAGTATTGATGTGTGGATTAAATTATACAAGTAGATGATGCCTTAGTGTACAAGGGATTAAAGCCCGATGTACTTAGCCATTATCCCAGAATGTTTAATACATGTAAAGTCAAGTGATTAAATACCGTCAATTTAATCCTCTTATCTAGATTACACTTTAATCCCTTATCTTTAACAAAATTATAGATAATTAGTTAGTAGTTACACGTTACTATCCCTTTATAAAAAACCAACTCCCCCCTCCCATGATTTTTAAATGGTCATAACTTTTATTGGTATGTTAATATTTTTTATTATACCATATAAATAAGTGTTTTATTCTCTTTAATTTGAATATAGTATTACTATAGTTTTTTTAATTTAAAAAATTGATATGTTACGTGAGTAACAATGTCTAATGGTGAGTATAACTAAATCGTTAATCGAAACTGTACTTGAATCAACCAAAAACCGAATTAACCAAAAACGGTTATCGATTTTTTTGTACCCTCATTTAACCAAAATTAATTGAACGGAACCATTCATAGTTTTCATATATTTCTAGGTTTTATACCTTCAATTTATGTATTTCATATATATAACCCCATTTTAAGTATTTATACCTCCATTTCATGTACCAATGCGTCAATTTTATGTATTTATAGCTAAATTTCATGTGTTTCTAAACAAAAGTTTTAGCCTAAGCTTGGTTTTGACTATTAACCAACCGAATAACTAAAAATTGATTGGTTATTAAACAGAATAATCGATGACCTCAATTACGGTTGAGGATAACAATCTAATTACCAAACAATGCACACAGTGGCAATGTCTGTGTTTCCCGCCGCATAGCGCGCTATATTGGTTATTAACCAAAACCGGTTATCAGTGAGCAATAAATAAATCGTTAACCTAAACCAAACAAAAAAAAAACGAAACTGAACTCAATCAACCAGAAACTGAACTAACTGAAAACTGAAAACCGAATTAGAACGATTATCAATTCCGATGACTTTGGTTTTGGCTTCGACCGAGGATAATAACCGAACTGATCGAACCATACACAACACAATGAAATGGATTATCCGATTAGTTCACTTTTGATGTATATATATCATAATGATGGTACAATAAATATTATATGAATAAGAAAACTACCAAAACAAGTATCGCAATGCGATGTGTCGCTCCCGCCGCATCACGCGTGCATCCTACTAGTATATATATTATGGGGCATAATCTAGAGAAAACGCCTAAAAGTGTGAAAACAGTATGAACGATTTTGGTGTTGACATGTGAGGTGCTAAGTTACACTAAGGGTAATATTATCAAAAAGTACATGCATGTGCCACTCACATGCCAAAATATCACCGCATCAATTTCAGCCACAAACCACTAACATCTTGTGGTTGAGCATCATTTTCATCATTTTCACACTTTAAAGCGTTTCCTCTGGTCTCGTTTCATGTATGGTTTCCTTATATGTATGATCTAGACACATGTACATATCATGTATCTGTTATATTAGGTAAAAAGATACTAATAAAAAATAATATACGAAGAAAACTAGTTTGATGGTTATTTTGTACATAATTTACACAAGTATATAAAAGAAATACAAAATTTATAAAAAGTCACTTACAAAATTATCTTTTAGTTTTTTTCTTAATTATTATTCTCATAACAATTTAGTGTTATGTAATATTCTTCAGATGGTTTGGTGGGTTGGATCATTTTCTATTTATTTATTTAATTTGTAACTTCTAAAGAGGGGAGAGCCTTTATCAACTCTACTAATATCATAAGAATTTAGTGTTATGTAATATTTGTCAGATAGTTTGGTGGGTTGGACCATTTTCTATCTATTTATTTATTTGTAACTCATAAAGAGGGGAGTCTTTATCAACTTTAGTAACAAGATTTCCATTTATTTTTAACATGCTTTTTTGATATTTTTGTTTATTTAACTTCTTCATTCAAAAAATATTATATTTCGTTTATTCTTTTAAATAACCAAAATAATAACATATATACTAAACGTTTAATTTAATTTAATATAGTATCTATCCTTTACGTAGTGATTGTATATTTTCTCAAATTAATTACAAAATCATGCGATTTGACTAGTCCAATCGGTTCGGCAAGTGAACCACTAAAGCAGCCGGTTTTAGTGACCAGTCTGGTTACGAAAACATTTAATATTGTCATTTGATAGGATTATAAAAGATTTGATATGATTAGAAAGGTATAAGGAAAAAGTCATTGAAGTTGCAGGAAATCTGCCCATTTCATTCACAAGGGTTTTTTTACATCAGTCACCCCACACACAAGAATGTGCAAATGAACTAAAAAACATACAAACAGCTGGTATCTCACACACTAAATATATATATATATGTATACATATCAGTCGACAAGACCTTTGGTACAATGGTACTTAACACATTTTTATACATACTGCCAAAAACTATTTTCCTTAAATGTATGATCTATGGGAAACCTGTATCAATTTATACTTGGGTGTAAACTAGACATTGATAATTGAACCATTCACACAAATATATACATTCATCACTTCTCTCTAGATAAGCTTAGATATGGATTTTTTTTTTGGATTTTAGATGGTTTAAAGATGTGGTAAATATTTCTAGGCATTTTTTTAAAGTACGTGTCATAGTGCACATAGACATTTTACTACACCAAAAAACGAACTCAGAAAATCTGACAAACTTTTTCTTAGTACAAGTTGCCTTGTCACACTAGCGCACTTAAAAGAACATGCCAGATTTTCCGTTGAGTTCGCTCAGGAGTAGCAAACTGTCTATAAAAAATGCTAGAATACTTTCCACATCTCTAAAGTATATCATGATATATGGGGTCTTCAAGGAGGATGTCTGGCCAATAGTGTGGTGGAGCTTCTGCTTCTCCACCACCAGAACTAGTAGTAGTACTACATGCATCATTGCTTGTACTAATTGTCACCGGTGGCGCCACCGGGACATGCGCAGCAGCCGGTGACGAACAAGAGTTTGTTATCCACACATCAGAAGAAGTATTCTCTGTAGTCTGCAAGTCCGGCAAGTGAGAGAATGACATGTTAATGTGATCATCAAGATTTGAGGTTCCAAACAAAGATAAAGATCCATTAGTGTTTAAATATCCCTCATTTTCGGTATCCGGTGGATGATTCATGATGCTGGTTTGTAAAGAAATTTGTGGGGCAGGTTGAAAAAGATGGTTACTAACCAAACTTAGCCCGCTTGCCAACGGATCTATAGCGTTGACGAAAGCGGGTTGATGAACCGCTTGTGCTTGTTCGGATTGTAGTCTTGCAATCATGCAGAGTTGTTGGTCTAAAGATAACATGGAATGGTGATCTACAAGCTCCTTAAGGTTTGCTAAGGCTATGAGTTCGTTTAAACTTGCAAACATATTAGTGCATGGACGATGTGTCACCGGGTCAATACCCTTCTGGATCAACTTCTTTTTCAAATGCGTGTTCCAGTAGTTTTTGATCTCGTTATCTGTTCTCCCTGGTAAGCGTGTTGCAATAGTCGACCACCTGTATACAAGGGGAGAGAATATATTAGCTAGGGTTTATTCTGATACCATTAACATCGCTAAAAGATATGATGTACAACTTACTTATTTCCTAGTATTGAGTGGAGATGAAGAATTGTTTGCTCTTCTTCATGGGAGAATTTCCCTCGCTTGATATCAGGTCGTAAATAGTTAGTCCATCGCAATCTACAACTCTTTCCGCATCGATTAAGTCCTGGAAAACACAAAAACTATGAGTTAAACGACTCTAACTAAAGCATCATTTGAAACAAACAGCTCGTGTTACCGCGTATACGTACCGGCAAGTTTAGGAAGGCTCTCCAGCTGCTATGGCCATGTTTTTGTATGTGTTTGATAAGTTTTTGATCTTCTTCATCTGTCCATGGACCTTTTTTCAGACCAGACTCATCACAGCAAGGAGGCCTTCCCATTATGAGTTGATGATACACAATGAAATATATGTGTAGATATATACATATGAAATGAGTGTTGAAAGATTTGTAGTTTTGAATATGTTATGGTTTTGATTGGTTGCTTAATAGAGTAGCCGAATCGTCAGCAAGAAGAGCAGGTGGCAACTTATAGGTGGTAAAAAGGAATCAATTTCGTCATATGCATGGATTATTGGCATATGTTTTTTATTGCATTAAATTTGTCTTTGAATTGGAAACTTCTGGCCAACTTCTTTTGACTTGTGTTTCTCTCTTCTCGTACGCTTTGTAAAATAAGTTGGTAAATGTGGAGAGTATAAACCGGGTCTGCTTGGACACTGGTGGGTAACCCGAACCGGAAAAAGGTTGACCAAGTCGTTGAATCTAGCAATTATTTTAAGTCATGAAGTGTAACAAGTTTTCTTTTATTGTTTTGTTCAGTATAACTTTAAGTAATCTCTTTTTTCAATATTGCAATATTCAGTTAAATCTTCAGTAGTGATCTCCCATTCTTTGGGCCAACAGACCTTTTTAAAATGGATTTTTTTTGTTTATTATCATGTAAGTTGTTGTAGTTTCCTTTAACTTTTTGGAAATATATATGGTATCATTCACGCATAAAAACTACTCTTTTGGAGGTTTCAAACTATAGCTATATACATCCTTAGATTTTGGAGCTTTTACACTATAGCTATTACATTATTTCATGCTTAGAAACACTATACCTTACACACTACAAGGTTTTTAGAGATAGAATATTAGTATGCATTTTGAAAATTACTCTTTTATACAATGTTTTTCAACTTTTTCTATAACAATATATTCAAATTCTCAAAATTACAAAGCAAATAAATATTTTATATACTCACAAAATGAATTATCCAGAATACAATACAATAATTTTTCACATGATTCAAATATAGATACAATAATATATAATTATAGTGTTTATACAATAAAATTGTTTCTCCACACCGTTAGAAAGTTTGGCAACATGTTATTTAGCACATTCAGATTTGCTCATTAATTTTATCATTTCTAAATTTTTTTAACGGCTAACGAATCCTTTAATGGGCTACTAGCGAAATTCACCACATCAAGATACACCCGCTTTTCGAATCGGGGAAACCCTCACCTAGGGCCGAAGCCCATGAACACTCGCCAGAAGGCACAACAGTGTTGTGAGGTAAAACCCGCTCAGTTCAAGGATTGAATTAACGATCGCCGCCTATTCGCCTAGTTTTCCGTCATCACCGGCTGCCGCAAAAACTAAATGCTGGAGACAGAAATTGAACCCGAGTCACTTGCAACGCCTGACTCACTTGCTTTTGATCGTCCAACTCTCAAGCATACCCTTTTTCTTTCTTTTTCTTTCATCTTTTCTTTCTCTTCTCTTTTTTCTCTTTTTTTAGTATGCAATTAAATTCATACTTATATATATATATATATATATATATATATATATATAGGACAAGAATCCGTTAGGAACCACCCTTTATTGCGAGAACCGCGAGAACCACGAGAACCAGTGTGAACACAAACAGTAATACCTAAAAAATCCAAAAAAAATACCAATTTTTTTTGTTTTTTTTAATATTTTTTTGAAAAAATCGCTATATTTACTCAACAATAAAAAATTCAAAAAAAATTTTGAGTACCAACTATCCATGCACATGTGCATTTTCGTCATTTTTTTGTCAAATTCCGTAATACATTACAACCATTAGACATTTGTACTTTCATTTACACTACCATGTGTAACACGCTACTTTTTACATTAACAATATTAGCAATGCACATGTGCATCTATATATATCAACATGAAATAAGGTGTTTTTGTACACTAATTTGAATACATTTTCTCTTTCATCTATCATACCATTCATAATACACTACCATGCACATGTGCATTTTCATTATTTCTTTAACAAATTTCGTAATACATTACAAACATTAGACAATTGTACTTTCATTTACACTACTATGTGTAATACACTACTTTTTACGTTACCAATATAAGAAATACACATGTGCATCTATATGTATCAACATGAAATAAGGTGTTTTGGTACACTACTTTGAATAGACTTTCTCTTTCATCTATCATACCGTTCATAATACACTTCCATTACCTCCTATCATCCATAATACAATACCATTACCTCCTACCATTTATCATACAATACCAATGCCAATATTTTCACTTTATTACATGTATATCAACACCGTTTATGCCATCAATCAACACGTTACATCATAAAGTGATAACTATAATGAACCCATCAACCACTAGATATAACTAACCAGAAAACATATATATGAGCCTATTTCATCATTCAAAATCATAAACTTTTTGTAACAAAACACGGTATATAATTGTTATACATAATGATGTACATGTGCATTTAATGTAAAATTGAGTGTATTATGGATTGTATTGTAAATTAAAGTGCAATTGTCTACTAGTGATAACGTATTACTGAATTTATCGAAATTACGATACATATGCACATGTGCATGGATAACTGTTACTCGGAAAAAAAAAGGTTTTTTTTTGGTAACGACATTTAACGATTTTTATTAAAAAGTAGTAAAAAAAAATTTTTTGAGTGCTTTTTTTATTTTTTTATTTTTATTTTGCAACAATAAATGTGGTTCTCGCATGAACCTTACCCTTATATATATTATATTATATATATATATATATATATGGGAAAGTTCTATGCAGAACATTAATATTGCGAGAACACGCAGAACACGATGAATCACCAAGATATGGAAAATTTTCAGTTTTTATATAACCTACACATATATATGTTATGTGTAGGTTAAATTATCTAAATGGATGCAGGCTACATGTAGGTAAAAATATATGGTTTATTTATGTATATGTAATACACATATGAATGTAAGAAACATAAAATTTTAAAAACATGAACATTAAATCCCAAAATTTAGTGATTTATAGTTGTTCTCTTTGTTCTCGCAATAATTAGTGTTCTGTAATGATCCTCATCCCATATATATAGGGGAGGGTTATCTTGAGAAAGCTAAATATTGCGAGAACCGAGAGAATGAATGAAAAAACCAATTAAAACCGATTTTTTTAAAACAAACCTCTTTGTAATTAAAATACAACATCAAAAAGAATTACAACATCAAATAATTCATTTTTCTCTCAAAATCACCCTTACTAGATTTTTTTACACATGTGTAAATATATCAAATTTACACATGTGTAAATGACAAACTTACACATGTGTAGATTGTCTTTATTTACGAATTCACGTAAATTTAAACGTGTAAATTTAATTTCTAACATTGTATTCGAATAATAATGATAAGTGTAAAAAGAAAATTTCAATTTGAATTGTTTTTGACCAAGTTCTTGTGATTTTTTAATTCGTTCTCACGGTTCTCGCGATATTTAGCGTT
Source organism: Scalesia atractyloides (assembly GCA_947069175.1). Taxonomy (NCBI): domain Eukaryota; kingdom Viridiplantae; phylum Streptophyta; class Magnoliopsida; order Asterales; family Asteraceae; genus Scalesia; species Scalesia atractyloides. The sequence continues at coordinate 50,609,144 of CAMTDV010000019.1, forward strand.
CTCATTTAAACCCTCATATATATACATATATATATGGGAAAGTTTAAATGAGAATACCTATTTTTGTGAGAACCGTGAGAACCATGAGAACAATCTCAGCCACTCATTTATATTCCCTTATGTTTAATTAAAAGGTTAAACTGGTAATTGTGTTTAATCATATTCCTCTATCACACACTCACCATTCTGATCTCTCCTTCCATCTTTCCACCACCCCCTCCCGATCTCTCCCTCCTCCTCTCCATCACTGTGCCGGATTCATTCAGTTCCCCTCTTGAATTCACTACTTTCAAGATCTAACACAAAAAACAAACAAACCAATAATCAACATAAATTAACCTTAAAACCCCAATTCCAACAAACAAGTACATAATTTGAGAGCAATTCTTCCAGGAGGACTGTTCATCAGGTTCCCATTTAGTCGACAAACAAGAGTTATGCCTCAAAGCAACCAGATTTATCGCTTGATTTTAAACAAAAAACTTTGTGCACCGATTTAGGGTTTCTAAATCCTAAAACAACTCGTAACACTCGTCGTAGTGTTGAAATGAGCTTGGTGTAAGCAAGAAGAAGACCTTCCTCACATTCGTTACTGCAAACACTAGCCACAAGTAAAAGGTATTCAAAAAGTTCTCTGATTGATAGCTTCAACTTAAAATATATATGTATTGATGTTGTTAACAAATGGGCATTTGAAGCATTTGGTATTAATTTTCATATATCTGTTGAAAATCTCTTTGAACGTCATGAATTGTTTGGATTTTTTTGTTGAATTTTGGATTTGTTAGTGCTTGACCTTATAAAAGTAAACCCTAGTATTTAGTTTTTACATAAAGTTCACAATTGTATGAATTGTTTTGATCTCTGGTCTTGTTTGTTGTAATAAAACTTTTTATTGTTTTGATCCTATCGAAGGAACTAGTTGTTGGTTCGTTGATTTTGACCCGCAAATTCGCAATAAAAAATAGGATGATTAGGTGGCTAGTTGGTGTGTAAGCAAATTTTATTTTATTGGGTCATTAAGTTAAAAAGTTATGATTTCAACACTTGGTTTGCAATCAAATTAGATGTCAAGAAGTTAAGTGTTTGATCGATTGCACTTTGTGATTTTGATAGAACTTTGAAATATTTAGTATGTATGTCGAGATCTGCTCTAGGTATTTTCATGGCCTCTATAAGCATATGTTGATCAATAAATATAAGAAATGAAATCAAGGTAATAGCTCTTTAGGAACTAGTGTTTTTTTAAAACGAGAAAATGACATACCCTTTAAATCTACTTCAAAAATTTTACACCAATGTGTATGACGGGACCGAAATTCTCACCACTTGAGATAACACCTTACTACACTCATTGACACATACTAATGTTACGATCTGAAAGTGAGAGGAATTACATTCTCTTGTATTAATAACAATTAATCTATTTTTTGTTCATATGTATGAATCCAATAGTCCAGTAGTGAACTTTATTTCAACAAGCAACTAGCCATGGTGGAATTGGTAATGCCCACACACCAAACCAACTAGCTTAATGCTCAACATATTTTCTTTATTTTCTCCATACGAAATGTTAGTTTTGTGTACACAATAACTACAAATTGCATTTTATCCTTATTTTCTTTCTAATCAACTGTCATAGCTTCTTAATTGCTTTCATATAATCTTCATGCTATTTGTTTTATAATTGCAATATGGTTTGGCATGTTAAGAAACTCCTTCGGTTATAAAACTTTATTTTTAAAAAAAGGCCTCGATTTTCTAATATACTTTAGCCCCTTGAAAATTTGATTCGACCATTGACAGGATAAGGCGGTGCAAGCGTTGATTAGGGGACGTTTGACGCTGCAAAGGTGATGATGTGGTGATTATGATGCTTGGGAAATTCGACTATGATAGTCAAAATCCTTGAGGACATTCCTGTAGTAAAAGATTTCCCGCAAGTTTTTCCTGACGACATTTCAGGACTTCCTCCAGTTAGAGACGTCGAATTCCGTATTGATCTTATACCTGGTGCTACACCAGTTGCAAAGTCTCCATATTGGTTAGCCCCCTCTGAAATGCAAGAGCTAGCCAGTCAATTGCAAGAGTTGACTGACAAGGGATTCATACGTCCTAGCTCGTCGCCTTGGGGTGCACCTGTCCTTTTTGTAAAGAAGAAAGATGGATCGTTTCGTATGTGCATCGACTACAGAGAGCTCAACAAGTTAACAATCAAGAATCGCTATCCTTTACCTCGTATTGATGATCTTCTTGACCAACTACAAGGTGCCAACTGCTTTTCAAAAATCGATCTTCGATCTGGCTATGATCAACTTAGAGTGCATGAAGAAGACGTCCCTAAGACTGCTTTTCGAACTCGTTATGGTCACTATGAATTCATGGTTATGCCATTTGGATTAACCAACGCACCAGCTGTCTTCATGGACCTAATGAACAGAGTCTGCAAACCTTATCTCGATCGATTTGTTATAGTCTTCATCGACGATATTCTTATTTATTTAAAATCTAAATCTGATCATGAGCGTCATCTTCAACTCGTTCTTGCACTTATAGAAAAGGAAAAGCTTTATGCCAAATTCTCCAAATGTGAATTCTGGTTAAAAGAGGTGCAATTCCTCGGGCATGTAGTCAATGACAAGGGAATACATGTTGACCCTTCAAAGATCAAAGCAGTTCAAGAATGGCAAGATCCACGTACACCAACTGAAGTAAGATCTTTCCTTGGACTAGCTGGCTATTATCGTCGATTCATTTCAAACTTCTCTCGCATTGCTGTCCCACTCACGGCTTTTACTCATAAGGGAAAACCTTTCATATGGGGACCCAAGCAAGAAGAAGCCTTTCAAACTCTTAAACAAAAACTTTGTGATGCACCAATCCTCACTCTTCCTGAAGGTTGTGATGATTTTGTAGTCTATTGCGACGCGTCAGGGCAAGGATTAGGCTGAGTTCTCATGCAAAGAGGAAAAGTCATAGCTTATGCCTCGAGACAACTCAAGACGTATGAAAAGAACTACACCACTCATGACCTAGAACTTGGAGCCGTTGTATTCGCTCTTAAGATATGGAGGCATTATCTCTATGGCACTAAGTGTGAAATATACACTGACCACAAGAGTCTTCAACATATCTTCAATCAAAAAGAGTTAAACATGAGGCAACGAAGATGGGTCGAACTTCTGAATGATTACGACTGTGAAATTAGATACCACCCTGGTAAAGCAAATGTGGTGGCTGATGCACTTAGTCGAAAGGGTTATGCAAACTCCATTCATCTTCTATGTTCGCAAATTATAACCAATATTAAAGATCAAATTCGAGAAGCCCAACACGTTTCAATAACAGAAGAAGATGTACGAAAGGAGATGTCCTGTGGAGCCGAGCTAAAACTTGAAACTAAATCAGACGGTATTCTGTATTACCTAGATCGTATCTGGATTCCTAACCACAACAATCTTCGTGAAACTCTTATGAATGAAGCTCACAAAACGCGATATTCTATACACCCAGGAGCCGATAAGATGTATCAAGACCTACGATACACCTATTGGTGGCCTGGAATGAAGAAGGATATTGTCGTTTTTGTTTCCAAGTGCCTCACATGTTCCAAGGTGAAGGCTGAACACCAAAGACCCTCAGGACTTCTAGTCCAACCGGAAATACCTGTATGGAAGTGGGAAAATATAACCATGGATTTCATTACCGGGTTACCTCGCACTTCTGGTGGGTATGACACTATATGGGTGATTATAGACCGACTTACAAAATCAGCTCACTTTATTCCTATCCGCAAAGATTTCAAGAACGAAAAGCTTGCACGTATTTATATCAACGAAATCGTAAGCCGACATGGGGTACCGTTAAGTATTATTTCTGATCGTGATGGTCGTTTCACCTCACGAACATGGCAAGCAGTACAATCCGCTATGGGCACACGATTAGATCTCAATACCGCCTATCACCCTCAAACTGATGGACAGTCTGAGCGCACCATTCAAACTCTTGAAGATATGCTTAGAGCATGTGTCATAGACTTCAAGGGAAATTGGGACGCCCACCTACCATTAGTAGAATTTTCGTAAAACAACAGCTATCATTCGAGCATCGGCATGGCACCTTTTGAAGCCTTATATGGACGTAAGTGCCGATCTCCTGTATGTTGGCACGAAATTGGGGAAGCACAAATTATTGGTCCAGAATTGATCCAAGAAACCACAGACAAGATCCATCAAATTCGAAACAATCTTCTAGCGGCTCAAAGTCGTCAAAAGAGTTATGCAGATAAACGACGGAAGCCCTTAGAGTTTAACATTGGTGATCATGTGCTTTTAAAAGTATCACCGTGGAAGGGAGTAGTTCGTTTTGGTCAAAAGGGGAAGCTAGCACCTCGTTACGTAGGACCTTTCAAGATACTCGAAGAGTAGGTCCTGTAGCATACAAGCTTGACCTACCAGAAGAACTCAACAGGATTCATCCCACATTCCACGTGTCGAACTTGAAGAAGTGCCTCGCTGATGAGAATCTCCATATTCCGCTGGAAGATATTCAGATTGATGAATCTATGCATTTTATTGAAAGACCAGTGGAGATCATGGACTACGGGGAGAAACGTCTTCGACGAAGTCGCATTCCAATTGTTAGGGTACGCTGGGAGTCGAAACGGGGACCTGAGTTTACTTGGGAACGTGAAGACTCAGTGCGTGAAAAATACCCGCATCTTTTTCCTACTACTTCAACTACTTAAATTTCGGGACGAAATTCCTAAAAGTAGGGGATACTGTAACATTTGTAAAAATCGGGTTTTCAAAACATGCTCCGTTTTGTAATCGAATATCAAGTTATAAAAGTTACGTCGAATATTTATGATTATTTTGATTTAAAACGATACATAATTAATAAATAAACTAAACTATAAAAATTATATTTGATAAAAAGTTAAAATAAAATAAATAAAAAAATTATGATGCTGCCGGGACTCGAACCCGGGTCAGCCAAGACACACTTCAGCAACTTAACACCCACTCACAAGACCACTCCGCCACATTGTGTTTTCTGCTAACTCTAGGAACACAAATGAAATTTATACACAAACCCAGTTAAAACCGGTTGCGCCATCTGAGAAACGGTAATCGGCAAACCAATCGTCAATTCGTTGTTTATTCACACATTCAGTTTATAACCGATGCACCAACGGTCTTTAATCAAATCGGAATTGATTAAACATAAAGCCTCATCATTATCGGTTTTTAAAACCGAAAAATCATCAAGTCTAGAGTTCTTCAACTTCAGACCACACTCGCGACTCAGAGATATCATACCAATACTCCATTTCATTTTCGTCGCATTTTCAGACCATCAGAACGCCTAAATCAGCTCGCCGGAATTTTCTGCAAAAGTCGCCGGAAAACCGTATTCAACTCAAACCGGTAAAATACCTCTACTTTACTGTTTCAATCAATTGTTAGAACCTTACTAACATTAACCCATCGCTCATAATCAACCACAGACGACATTACTGGACTTTCTGTTTTCACCGGAAAACTTCTGGAATTGTCGGAAACTCACTGATTACCGGTATGCTCATTCCAACGTGCTGATAATCAATACTCATTAGTTCAATTTCACATCTAATCTCTTAAACCTGTTAATTGATTCTCACAGCCGAAGGTTCCAAAACAGAGCCGACGAACTTCGCCGGATCCTCTGAAGAAGACGATCTATTCGGTATTTTCTTCCCCAAACTTTTCGGTTCAATGCATTCAAATTGGTCATCATGTTCATTAACTAAATTAATCGCGTATCAGTTGTTTTGATTGATGTCTGTGTTTGTAATGAAGAAGACGAGTTCAAAGATGACATAGATTAATTAAAATCGGAATTATAAACGGGTTAGACACACAGTCCAGCGGTGGACTGTGTGCAAAATACACACGCACGTCCCGAGTTCGATTCCTGCTATACGCACTCCTTATATAATAAAACGCCTTTTTGTTTAAAAACTAAACCGGGATAACTCAGTTAGTTATTAAGTATAATAGAAACCGAGATAATAACCAGGTTAGACACACAGTCCAGCGGTGGACTGTGTGCAACATGAACCATACGTCACGCGTTCGAAACCCGTCACTAGTACCGGTCCGATTGAATTAAAATGTTTTTGCAAATAAAGGAAATTCGGTTAAATTGAATAAGTGTATAAATATAATTAAAAACAAGATTATTTCGGGTTAGACACGTAGCTCAGTTGGTAGAGCTGCGTGCACGCGTACGGGAGGTCTCGGGTTCGAGCCTCACCCAGCGCAAACCATGTCATTGACCGAACCGGTCAACAAGTCAACGGTCAACGGTCAACGCAAAATAAATAATTTTTTTTATTTTTATTTTTATTTTTATTTATTTATTTATTTATTTTAATTTAAAAATCAATTAAAAATACTTAAAAATAACATTTTTAAAGATAGAAAATAGCCTTAAACTCATAAAAATATATCTAAAAATTTCATTAAAATCCTTAATAAAATCCACTCATTTAATGTATTTTTTTCCGTTATTATTTAGGTTAGTATTCCTCGTTGATCCGCTCATCTAATTCGTGCGCATCTCACCATCTCCAATCCAACGCACCCAATGTGAGTGAATCTTATAAATTCCCCGTTTTAATCACGTTTTTGGGTGTATCATGTGTCTTTGTATATATATTATAGTTAAACCATAGTGCATACATCATATCATGAACATGTGTATTCAGTTTGTTTCTGTTGTGTAGTAATTGTTGGATGCAAGTTTATTATTTTCAGTACATGCAATTTCATAGGCCGCCGCTCCCCATTACATTATGAGCGTTGAGCATGTTCCCCATTTCATTATGAGGTTGAACCTGGCGTGCCCACATACGATCGGCTCCGTTTGATTGAGCCTTGATCGCACAGACATTTTCATTTTCAGTACATGCAATACGATCGGCTCCGTTTGATTGAGCCTTGATCACACAGTTTCATTTATGTTATTTACAGTATGATGTTGGTATGTTCATGTATGCTGTCATATTGTTATTGTATGTTATAGTGTGACTGCTATTTGCCATTGCTTGATTATTTACATTTGCTCATCTATGATTATGCACAAATTTTCATTGATAAACTAACAATTAATTTATTAATAAATGTTATCTAATAAGGTTCACTCGCCAACTTATGTTGACCAAAAAACTCCCATTTTTACACATGATACAGGTGAACCAGCAGCAGCTAGGAACACATAGGACTTGGACTAGAAGAATAAAACGATTTAGAGTTGGGATTGTTATGTTGGTTTATTTTCTTTGTATTGAATGAACATGTTTGGATTTTTGGAAATGTAACTTTGACTTTATTAAATATGAAACATATTAGTAAATGTCATGAGCTTTGGTGATAACCTAATTATGCCCCGACTCTTATTCCGCTGCGGGTCGGGGTGTGACAGGTTTTCTATATATCCTTTCCCTAATATATATATAGGAAAAGGATAAAATGGAAACTTATTTCTAGTGAGAAAACTTGGTAAACTCTAATTGTAACCATTGATATACATAATATGATGGTTGAGAAAATAAGCTATTAATTTGATTTAAATATATTAGTTGCTTTTTGTTTAAAAGTGAGTTGAGGGATATTTGGGTCACTTATAATTGGCAACAAGTATAGTCATGTCACCTTTCTCCTGCAGTACCATCATGTCAGCTTTCTCCATAATCTTCTACATCTAAAAAGTTAAAAAGCATTATCATCTTCTACACCCGAAAGATTCAAAAGTCATACATACCTTAGAAACACACACAAGATAGAATCCTGATCGTTGTTAGTTGTAAAAGAGAGAAAGCTGTCGGAACACCAAGAACACACACATAAGTGTGTGGGAGACAAGCATGTCACAAATCGTTCGGTTGCATGGGTTTTTAGAGAGAGAAAGTTGTTAGAACACCAAGACCAAGAACACACACAAGTGAGTGAGAGAGAAGCAGGTTTGAACCTAATTTACCACGATTTTATAGAGAGAAACAACAATCTTCATCGTGTTCATCGGACGGTTCTTGATCCGGTAAGTGTTTTAAAGAGAGAAAGTTGTTGTTTTAGAGAGAGAAACAACGATCTTCATCGTCTTCATTTGGAACACCAAGAACACACGCACAAGTGGGTGTGTGAGAAGCAGGTTTGAACCTAATTTATGTTAGGACCGTCCTCCTTAAGCATAGGAACCTAGATTTGTTTCTAACATTCAATTAGCCAGAAACTAATGACGTGTTAATCGAATAACAAGAATTACTCATTTAATGTATGTTTATTGATCAATATTGTTCAATACATTCAAGTCCCGGATCCAACAGAGCTTCGCCGTCTCTATGCCAAAATCTCTGATCCTTACAAATGAAATCCCAATGCACATATTTATACTAGGTCAAGTTCGCTTGGGAAGACTACAAGTTCGGCCGAACTTGTTCTCACAACTATATTCCGAGCGAACCTGATCCTTTTACATACTTAAATACGCCTCGTTTCTCCTATTCTAAACAGACTCGATACAAGACTAAGACATAGACATACTGTACTAACAGACTCCCCCTTGGATATCATCTTTGTCTTGTTCAGTCTTCAGAAGCTCTTGTTCATTCAGACTCGTTCTAGTGTAATGACGTAGGCAACAAACATATGCACTAACAGACTCCCCCTTGGATGTTGCCATAGTCATTTTGACTTCAAATAAGCTCCTGAGTCTTTAATATACTCTTGATCTTTAGTCTTGAATAGACTTTAACATCTTTGATCTTCAATTCTTTCTCTGTTTCTCTAGCTTAATCTTGATAAAACTTAATCACCATGCTCCCCTTTGCTGTGAACTATGCTCCCCCTTGCTTTAAGCTTTCTAGTATCTTTAATCAATGTTTTATCCAGCTCCTCCTAAAAACTTTCCTTTTTGTTTCAAAGTTGTTAGACATTCAAATAAACATTTCAGATTCAAACTTTGAAATTTTGTAACATAACATTTCAAATTTTAATCTCAATTTCCATCTTTCAAATCATTTAGTTATCAAGTTCAAATTAATGACCTTGAATACTTTTACATTTAAGACCTTGTCCACTTGATAGAATTTTCAATTATGAAATCCACTTGGTTGACCAAGTTCAAGTTAATGACCTTAGTTAACCAATTTCGTTTACCAAGTCCAAATTAATGACCTTGGTTCGAAACCGTTGTGAACAAACCGATGTTTTTCTTCAAATTTTAAAGTTTCAAATTAATGAACTTTTCAATATTTTTGATCATTTTGGTTTTTAACAGATATTATCAAGATTTTCACCATTCAAGCATCTTACCAGCCTTTGAAGAACCGTTCTCCATCATTGGTTTGTTGAAACTAATGAAGAAACAAAATATTTTTGTATTTTTGTCAGTTTAAGCTAAAACACACTGAAAATCTTTTTGGTTTTAATCCGAAAAGCAGATAAACTATGTACAGAACAAAGTAAACTATGTACAAACATATTTACAGACATATTTTTGTGAATTCGTGTCTAAGGATCATATCAGTTGTTTGAGACATACCACCAGTACCATTGACCTCTAGATGACTTTATGTTTTAAACTCGTTTACCTAGATTGTCGATATGTTTGTCCACTTAAACTTTGACACATTTCTCAATTGTTCCAAGGTATGTTAGGTGTGAATTGTGAAACTTGACTTATCTATGGTTCCCATCTCAGAATATACTCGTATCAAGATTCCCTAGATTTCATCTTACAGGTGAATATAGCGTAACTGATATTTGTATTTGAGTTTTGCGAGACCTTGAGAGCTAAGGTTAGTACTACCGTACAGACAAAGAGATGAAGGCTCGTCTTTAAGGTGTGTTCCAATTAAGGCATCTTTTAAGCATTGCAAATGATTAGATCTTTCGATACTTTTCAGTTTTGCATGCAGTTTTGGGTTTTTAGCAAAAGTATTATAGAAGTTCTAGGCCATTGCTTCGGCAAAATCAGAAGAACTTGTATAATACCCCTGATATCAACTATCTATAAAGACCTCGTATCTCAGAATCAGGCAATCTCTCAAACGAAATTTCGGAGTACTAAGTCCACATATCCGAGAGATGTTAATCCACGAGATTAAGCAGTTGTAAAATTTAGTTTATATCTCAGAAACAATTTACTGAACGTGTAAAGTCTATCGACACATCCATAATAAGACTTGTTTATCACTTCTTAAACTTTACATTTCTTTAGCATACTGTGATAGTCCACTGATGTACTATCATTTCTTTTTTGACACAAAATTATTTTTATCTTTTTCAATGTTTTTGTACTTTTTGAATTTTTTTACATGTTTTTGAATTTTTCAACTTTTCAACTTTTTCATATGTTTTTGATTTTTCTAAAATTTTTCTTACTCCCCCTAAAAATAAAAAACATATTTTTGGATTTTAGGTTTTTAAGAAATTCTAATCTTTAAAAAGATAACAAACCAATGTGGATCACGAGAACTCGTCGCCCGATCCCATTTTCAACATCTGCATCTGCATATGTTCAACAAATAAACCATTAAACTCATTTACGTGAAAGAATAAATGGTTTTGATATAAAATCAGTGTTCTGTTCAACGATGTGAATTTACATAAATTGATCTTCTTACAAAATTTCCTTTTCAACTACTCCCCGTCAAAATGACAAAGATATGACATTTTCGGAATAAGTTAAGATGCATGAAGCTCCGCTATCCAGATACTACTTTGACAATGTGGATCTTTAGAGCCCCTGCACAGGAAAAGCAACTACTTGAATAGAGAAACCCAGACCTTTTTGGTCTTGGGTTTAACATAATAAGCATCATAATCACTTTCAAATTCTTCATAGTAATCAAAGTCATCATCAAACATTGTGTCCGATGTTAACTTTGAAGACTTTTCAACCTTTTCTTTCTTTGTTTGTTTTGAAAATTTTGACTTTGAAAGATCATTTTTGGTTACTGATTCTTTTGATTTGACATTTTTAGTTTTATCATAATCAGACGTGTCACTTTCAAATGATGATGTGTTCTTTTTAGCAACCCAGGATTGTGACCTGCTTCTTGCTTTCTTGATATAGAAACAAGAATCTTTGTTTTCATTAACTTTTGAAGTTCCACATTTTTCAAAAATTGAGTTTTCAAACCTTGATTCACACTTAGGCTTCACTTCGATTTTAGATTCTATGTTTCTTTTTAACATTTTGATTGGTTTCACAATCTCTGGTTGTTTTTGTTTCTCATCTTTTGACACTGTTTTTCTTTGGTGATACACAGGCTTTGACTTCGGACACTTGTAAACAAGTGACCAACTTCATTGCATTTAAAGCAAGTCCGAGTATCATGAACATGTCCACTAGTGGGTTTTACTCCTCTTGTGGACTTAGCCTTGTCCTGAATTTCTTTCTCCTTCTTGAATTCATCATTCGATTGTTTACCTATCAAACCTTCTTCCTGAACCGTGTTTGTCCCATACACAAACTTCATGTGTTTACCTTTGTATTTATGAAATGGTTGGTTCTTCTTCGGCTCATCTTCACTTTCCTCCAACCCAACCCTGCTCTCCTGTTCTCAGAAAAATCACGACCATTCTTTCGGTAGTTGTTAAAGTTCCTTTTGGGTTTCGAATAAAATCTTTTCTCATCAGTTTTAAGATCATCTAACGAAACTTCTACAAGTTTGAACAATTTGTCAATTTGATCTTCTTTCACATTCCGAATCGGAAAGCTATCATTGAAATATAATCTATCAGATTCCTTAACCTTGTACATGACAATGTTAGGATCATCACTTAGATCACTTTTTGATGACGTATCGTCATCTTCAGATTGTGAGTCAGATTTGTTCGAACTCGAGTTGGTGCTTTCAAAGCTGCCGTTGTCAGAATCATTTCCTAAGCCATTCTTTACCACATTGTTCACAACCACTTCACTTCATTGTTTGAATTCGTATAGACTACGTCAATGTTCTCAGGCAATTGATCTTTAGTTTCAGATAAAAGCGTTATGTTTATTGCCTTTTCAATACCATCCTCTTTCTTGCGGCAGTAACTCGCAAGTAGTGGCGGTGGAACATTTCCATATTCTTTAGTTTTGTACTTTTCGGTTTATCATCATTTTCTTCCGACTTAATCGTAGGAATAATGTGATCAATGACATATGCGTTTGTGGTGTAACTTTTTAACAATTGCCTCACCCTCTCAGTTTCTATCTTCATGTCCTGAAGCTCTCTTCTTGTTTCAGCAATAGTGTCAATATACATGTTAATTGCTTTTTGTTTTTCAATGACAGTTGCACTTAACATTGTTACATTAGCACTTAATTCTCGATTAGCTTTTTCGACATCACAGTAAGTTCCTTTCATTTTCTCATAAGCTTCTTTTATTGTTCTGTAATCATATCGAAAGTTTTCGTTATGTACAATCATTCCGCTTATGATTTTTGACTTCTCAACACATTTCTCACAAGGATTTGCGCACTTTGTGCAAGGTTTTTCAACCTCCACAACTTTCACAACCTCCTTTTCAATAATTCTTACCTCAGAACTTACCTTCTCATCCTCCGGTTTCTTTTCTTCACTCATCAACTCAGAAGATGCTTCATCAGAACAACATGCAAAACTAGAAACATTATTAGAAGAAGTAGCATTCTGCATTATTGTATGATGATAGATCTCTTCTTCCTCTCTTTGTCGCATGTAATGTTCTAGAATAGCATTCTCCAGAGCTGCATTCTCGGCAGACATATCTTGCTCTTCCACAATCTCAGCCATAAGAGCAACTCTAGTCTTCTTGTTGATATACTTGTTCCAATCAAAACCTTCATTTTCGTTTGAAGCAACCATAGCTTTTTCTGCCGTGTTAGATGTTTAATCTTGGATCTCAACTTTCCTCGGTAATGGCTTGTATTGCAATGCTTTCTTGTAGTAATCATTGCCACCTCCGACAGGACTTTGATTTCCACTTACTTCTTGGTTTGGACACTCTCATTTGAAATACCCTTTTTGACGACACTTGAAGCATGTAACTTTTGTCTTGTCGAAACCAAGCTTGTTACTTGAATTACCAATATCTCTTCCGGTTAACGCTACAAATTTGGTAACTCTTCTGGATTGATGCCAGACTCCACTTTATGTCCATCAGATCCAGCTCTTCTTCATCCACCTGATCATAATCCTCAGCAGTCATTTCAGGATTTCCGATCTTCCCAGCAACCAAACATTCGTATGATTCTAAAACCGTAGCAAGAAGTGCTATGTGCTGTTTAGCCACTTTCTCATGAAATACATTCTTCAGATTAACAGCAATTTTGCATTGGAAAACATTCGGATCAGAACTAGATTGATGTGTCTGATGTGACTGACTGTTCTGATTTTGAAATGAAGAATTTGAACCCATGCTTGAATATCCATGTTTGGAGAACTCTGATTCTGTGATGAAAAATTCGTGGAATTCATATTAGCACTGAATGATGTTCGAATTTTCGGACTCTGAATTGGACTATCTTGAACACCTCCGTTGTAATACACACCGACATCTTGAACAATGTTTGCGTTCTTTTATTTTGCAATTTTTAACAATTCCATTTCGTGTTCTCTAGTTTGTCGATGAAAGATGACAAATTTAAATGCATCAAAGCCGGACTGTTCTTTAAAACCATTAGATAAGTTGACCACTCTATTTCAAGAAGTGCATCAGCCAACTTTTCTATTTGTTCTTTGGTAGTTCTCTTGATGTCGTGCCTTCGCATCTGGACCATTAGATGAAAATATCTGTCAATCATTTGCTTCATAGTCTCTCCTTTGATCATTGTGAAGATCTCAAATTCTTTCTTGATTAACGCCTTTTTGCTCTTTATTATCTCATCGCTTCCTTTGAACTTGTCACAAAGAGCTTGCACAAATCTTGTGATGTTTCACATTTAGGTAGTAATATCAAAATATCTTCCATCACAGATTGTTGTATAGGCTAATCATTTTCTTTTCAGCTACATATGCATCTTTATCAGCAGGTGTAAACTTAACCAAAGGTAGATCTTGTTCGCGTTCATATTTTGGCCATTTGTATCCATTTTCAATCGCAACCCAGCTGTGAAACTGATTGGCTTGTACCCAGTTTACAAATTTTTCTTTCCATCCCTCAAACTCGTCCATACTCATTAGCTTTGGCGGTTTCTGAGTAGTACCCATCTCATTGTCGAGATTCATCTGATTTACGCATTAGAATTAGACGTTGAAGCTTGAACTACTCCAGCAGCAAACGCATTTTGAAGATCTTCCATTCTGAAAATCAGACAATTTATCTGAAAAAACACATGTTCACAAACTTCGAAAAATAATCAGTACACTGACAAGTTCGGGCGAACTTGCAGTTGGTGAGAAATCAGATTGATTTTCACAGAAGTTCGGGCGAACTTGTGGTTGAGATTTGAAAATTTTCTTCCTGATTAAGTTCGGGCGAACTTATGATTGAATTTCAAGAGAATTTGTAAGTTCGGGCGAACTTATCCTAGAATTTCAACAAGTTTTACTCAAGTTCGGGCAAACTTGGTAAGAACTGAAAGAAAATCAGTAAGTTAGAGTGAACTTGTATATAAATCTTAAAATAAAATTCAAGTTCGGGCGAACTTGATTAAAAATCAGAGAATTTTAATCATGTCCGGTCGAACTTGATGTTAAGTTCGGCCAAAGCTTGTTTGCAAAACATGGTTTTTTGAACTTTTTAATATCAATTCGATTGAATTTGATGTCCAAACTCTCAGGTGTTTACCACAAATGTATTTTACATGACATTTTCAAATTTTAACCATTTTTTACCGTGAATTCTTCAAATGTGTGGAAAAGTTAAGAAAAATGGTAGAAAAGAGATGAAATAGAGTGATTCTTGAAGTGATTCCACCAAATCTAGGTATCCAGGCTCTGATACCAGTTGTTAGGACTGTCCTCCTTAAGCATAGGAACCTCTATTTGTTTCCAACGTTCAATTAGGTGAAAACTAATGACGTGTTAATCGAATAACAAGAATTACTCATTTAATGTTTGTTTATTGATCAATATTGTTCAAT
This sequence comes from Scalesia atractyloides, assembly GCA_947069175.1. Classification (NCBI taxonomy): domain Eukaryota; kingdom Viridiplantae; phylum Streptophyta; class Magnoliopsida; order Asterales; family Asteraceae; genus Scalesia; species Scalesia atractyloides. The sequence continues at coordinate 50,624,246 of CAMTDV010000019.1, forward strand.
ACATTCAAGTCCCAGATTCGACAGAGCTTCGCTGTCTGTGTGCCAGAATCTCTGATCCTTACAAATGAAATCCCAAGGCACATATTTATACTAGGTCAAGTTCGCTTGGGAAGACTACAAGTTCGGGCGAACTTGTCTTGAACAAGTTCGGCCGAACTTGTTCTCACAACTATACTCCGGGCGAACTTGATCCTTTTACATACTTAAATATGCCTCATTTCACCTATTCTAAACAGACTCGATACAAGACTAAGACATAGACATACTATACTAACAATTTACCACAGAGAGAAACAACAATCTCTTGAGTGTTTTATTTTGAAAAATCATTTTGATTTTTTTTTGTTAATATGTTTTTGTGTGCTCAAAGTGTTCTAGTTAATGGGTAAATGTTTATGTAGTTTGCAGGTTTTTGTTTTTGTGTTAAAATCATTTTGAGTTTTTGATATTCTCAGTTGTTGTTTCATTACAAATCAATATCTTTAAATTGTTGAAATGTTGTTTTAGATGGGTTGTTACTTCTCTCGTATTTTCATTACCTTTAGAAAGTACATAATTTAATAGTTGATGATCTTGTTTATTTTACAAATAAAATTTTGTGTTTTTTTTGCTGGCATAATTAGCAGTACATGTGTTGTAACAATGTTACACATGTTACTTATAGTTGCACCAGCCCTTTCTTTGATATAAAAAGGGTTGCACATATGTAAGACATGGGTTTGTAACTTATGTTACACTAGAGGGTAACACATGTAGAGCCATGTTACACATGTTACATATAGTTGCTACATGTAGAGCCACGTAACACATGTTATATACATGTTGTTACATTTCTGTTAATAAGTTTAATTTTAGGAGATTAACAAAAATATTCTAATTTTGTTCATAGGTGAATGGATGTTTGTGTTCAAGATAAAGATGGTTATCAAGACGCGAAGCATAGCTATATTTTGGTTATCCTATGATAGTTTTTGTATCATTTTTATATATTTAAGTCTGTATAAACATTTTTGTTACGATTAAGTTTGATTGTAATGTGTTGTGAAGGCCATGTTTTTGGATGAAGACGGATGTTGTCGTGAAGGCCATTTTTTGGATTTAAGTTTGGATGAAGACATATTTTTTTTATTAAAACGGATGTTGTTGTGAAGGCCATTTTTTAGATGTAACAACTAAATGTAACATGTGTAACCTTGATGTTGTAACATTTTATTCCCACCAAATAACGATGTGGATGATGAAGACTCGCCAGTATCTCTGGGTTTGGGCTCCGAAGTTTTTGAACTAATGTTAGTAGTTTGTACGATACTAAGCATGTCCTAGCTGTTGCTTAATCAGGTTAAACATGTTACACAAGATGTAACATGTGTACACTGGAAACACTTGTGTAACATTACGGTGTAACACATGTTACACACGTTGTAGAGAAGATGTTACAAGTGCACACACAATGTAACATGTGTAACATGGCGACAAGTGTCATGTGTGATCTTTTATATGTTACCCTAGGGTGCTAAACGTGTTACAACGTTCATAACACACATAAATTTATACTACATTTGTCCCTATGTCCACAGATGATCATAACATACCCCATGTTACCATCTTTAGGAGTCTTCTAATGGCACTATGGTGGTTGACAAAAAAATATGGTGTCCTTTTGCTAGGGTAACTTAATTTGATCTCTTTTTAGTTTGTTACATATGTTACCTGGTTTTCAAGGTAACATGTGTAGCACATGCTACATCCTATGCAACTACTTTATGTAACATGTTTAACTTGGTTGTACATGTGTAAATTGGTGTAACTCGTGTTACAAATAAAAGGTAACATGTGTAACCTGGCTATACAAGTGTTGGCCTTTAGTGTAGATCACGTAACTACACTATGTAACATGTGTAACTTGGTTGTACATGTGTTATCCACTTTGGAGTAACACATGCAAAACATGGAAACTGATAAAAATAGTATCCAATCAAAACCTTCATGAACATATGAGTTCATACGTGGAAAGGTTTGACCTTGATTGGTACGTGGAGGTAACGACAAGTCGCCATACTTATCACTTAATTGATCTAGAAAAATGGTGTGAGCAATAATTACGTAGGGTAAGGTTATCTGTGACAATTTATACACAGTAAAAATATTTGTAGCATATGGGAACCCTTGTAGAATATACAACAAATATACTAGTTAAAAATTGTGAAATATGTTGTGACATATGTTAAACCAATATACGGTTACATATGTTGTGGGGTTTGATATGTTTAAACCTTTGTAAGATGAGGGTGGAACAAAGGTCCCCATATATAACAATGTAACATATGTTCCAAGTAGTGTTGCATGTATTAGGCGTATAAAATTCCATACAATCCTAAAATATCACATCATTTATGGAGTAAAAAACATGAAGGTGTAAGAAGATCCTAATATGTAACTTGTGCCATTATCCCACCGTTTAAATATGTAACTTGTGTTACGAATGTCAAATGTAACTTGTGTTGCATTTAACTTTCTAATATAACACATAAACAGATGGAAAAGGGAAATTTATAAGGGTGCAAACACTTTAAAATAACTGATTAAGATCACACTTTTGTTTTGTGCCTTTTTGATTGAAAAACCTGCTTAATCACCGAAAGTTTTATACGTTGCAAGAAGAGGATGGAACTGCTTGTCAACAATAGGTGTCCAAGATGGAATTACTTGTCAACAATAGGTGTCTAATATTTCGTGGCTTGGTGCCTTGTGAGGTCTCATGTGTACCTTTGACGTTGTAACTAGAGCTGTTTAATGTAACACGTTTAACAGTTATACTCATGTGTAACATGACTGTACAAGTGTTACCCTCTAGTGTAACACATGATACAAAACATGTGTTACGTATGCTCAGCCCCGCTACCAAAAAAGTGTTGTTGTAAATATAAGTAACATATGTAGCCAATTTTGCCAGCAAAAAAAACACGACTTTTTAATTTGTTACCCCACATTTTACACTCATCATTCCGACCAAGTGGCCTATTGGATCATTTACACCCAACTTTTACTAACAAAAACAACTAAAGCATTCAAAAGTTCTTCGAAAAATTAAAAAGAAATAGTGGAATAAATAAATAAATAAATAAAAGCAAATGCAAAATTTAAAACTACACCTTGATATTCAAATCAAACATCAACACACTACGTCAGATCATCGAATCTAACACACTGTGCAACAACTTTTAGTATTTTTACTGATAATAAACATAACAAATATAACTTGTTTAAAAACGCACGTTGCTCTTCATCACCATTTATCATTCGTAACCATACGACTCTAGGGTTGGAAGAAATCGTATCTAGATTCGGAAAAATAGATCTAGAATCGCCAAGGACACCTAGTTTCAGATCAACATTTAGATAAGAAAAGGAGTTACCATACGAATCTGGTCTTCGGTTGATTCTGATGGAGTTTTGCAGGTTAATATTCTTTATGACTCGTTATGGACACCCAGATGCGACAAATAGCTTTCAAATTCGTATGAATTTGTGTTGGGGTTTCAAATCTAAAAGATGAAGAAATAAAGACAAGAGATGAAGGAGAACAGGGTGGAAGAAATATGGAACTGAATTTGAAAATCAGGTGAAAGATAAAATTTGTATGAATTTGTGTTGAGGTTTTAGATCTAAAAGATAAAGAAATGATGATGAGAGATGAAAGAGAATCGGGTGGAAGAAGTATGAAATTGAATTTGAAAATGAGGTGAAAGATGATTCGATAGAAATATGTCAGATCTTGGGGAATGTAGTTGAAAAGGTAAAGCATGTGCGATGACCATTCTATCCTCACAATATCTCTATTACTATGATGATGTGGATGAATCTAGACCATACAAAAGAGTTTGCTAAGTTTTCTCAAATTATAGTGGTTTTCTCCCAATATTTACATTATATATATATACGGGTGTGTGTCACACCCCGACCCGCAGCGAAAAAAGGTGATCGGGGCATGATTGGGTTTTCATCAAAGCTCTTTATTATAATGTTTCATATTTATTATTACAATATTAAAGAAGATCACACAATCAAATCAAACAAGTACAACATGTCCTATACATCTTTCTAGACTTCATTATTTTTCTTCTAAGGCATTTTCCTATGTGATCCTTGCTTCATCATGTCCACCTGTATCATGTGTAAAAATGGTTTTTAGGTCAACAAAAAGTTGGCGAGTGAACCTTGTTAGAAAACATTTATTATTGATTTCTTGTTGTATTTAATATGGAAAAATTGTGCAATAATCATATGTGAGCAAACGTAAATAAACATACAATAACAATAACCATAACAAACAATAACAATAACCATAACAAACAATAACATACAATAACAAAACAATAACAAACAATAACATATAATAACAAACCACCTTGCATGAATATATAACATGAATGATAATGTAAATGTTGGCAACGTCTCGTTCACGCTCATAGGTAATGGGAACGGCTCACGCTCATAGGTAATGGGGAGCAGACGGCCTATGATGAAATGTATGTGCGATCAAGGCTCAATCAAACGGAGCCGATCGTATGTTGGCAACGCCTCGTTCATGCTCATAGGTAATGGGGAACGGCTCACGCTCATAGGTAATGGGGAGCGGCGGCCTATGATAATTTATGTACTGAAAATGATAAATTTAATCTAAACATTAACCACACAAACAGTTGATACATATTGAATACACATTTGATCATGGATATGATGGATGCACAATTGTTTAAATGTAATAAATAATAAGACACATGATACACCCCAAAAACGTGATTAAAACGGAGAATTTGTAGAGATTCACTCACATTGGGTGCGTTCTCTTGATGATGTTGGATGCGCACGAGTTTAGAGAGTTGATCGACGAGGAATAACTAACCTAGATAATAACGAAAAGGTACGGTAAATAAGTGGATTTTATTAACAAATTTTAATTGGATTTTTAGGTTTATTTTTGTGAGTTTAAGGTCTCTTTCTAACTTTAAAAATGTTATTTTTAAGTATTTAATTGATTTTTAAATAAAACAAATAAATAAAAATATAAAAAAAATGTTGACTTTTTGGGTTGACCGTTGACCGTTGACTGTTGACCGGTTCGGTCTTGTGTAAGTATGCGCTGGGTGAGACTCGAACCCGTGACCTCCCGTACGCGTGCACGCAGCTCTACCAACTGAGCTACGTGTCTAACCCGAAATATTTCTGTTTTTAATTATATTTATACACTATTTAGTTTAATTAGAATTTATTCATTTTAAAAAGGTTTTAATTATATTGAACCGGTGCATATAACAGGTCTCGAACCCGGGACCTGTAATTCAACGTTGCACACAGTCCACCGCTGGACTGTGTGTCTAACCTGGTTAATATTCTGGTTTTTATTATACTTAACATCTTTCAGTGAGTTAACCCGATTCGGTTTTAAAAAGAGCATTTTTATTTCAGAGAGTGAGGTTGGGTCAGGGATCGAACTCGGGACGTGTGATAGTTGTTTGCACACAGTCCACCGCTGGACTGTGTGTCTAACCCGGTTATATATCTTGTTTTAATTATATTTATACATTAGTTCGACTTCATCTTCTTCGTTCAAAAACACATACAACGATTATTCAACTGTTCTTGTTATATTCGATTAACGAACTTATAAGTGATTGAAATGTGATGAAATAGAGAGAGTTTTGGAAATGAATGTACCGAACAGATGTCTTTCTCAGAACTCCGGCTAGGATCGTCGGCTCTGTTTCGTGAACTCCGTTTGATCGGATAAATTAACAGTTTTGATCGGTTAGTTGTGAAATTGAATTACTAAACAATGATTATCAGAAGGTTTAGATGATTATACCGATTCACAGCGTGATTTTGAAAATTCCAGGGATTTTCCGGCGAGTACAGAATATCCGGCAACGTCGTCTGGGATTGATTCTGGGTGATGGATTGATGTTAGTAATAGTCTAATAATGGATTGAAACAGAAAGAGTCGAGATATTTACCGTTTTGATGTGAGTCTCGGTTTTCCGGCGAAAGTCCGGTGATTGCAGATTATCTCCGGCGAGTGAAATTGATTCGAGAAATGGTATGATTTTGAGCGAAATGATTACCAGAGGCTTGGGTGTGCATTTATAGGGAAGAATCGCGATGAATTGGGTCTGATATCAGTCTTGATTCGTTGGTCAGCTTTTCTCCGGCGGTTATGACTGATGTCGCGGGATTAGGCATCGGTTATAACCGACGTTGATGTTAATACATCCGTTAAGTCAATAGAAACCGTCAATGATTGGCGATATCGTCGGGATTTCCGGTGAGAGTGATTTGGGCGCGCTGAGTGACTGAATTCGACTTCGAGTTTTATTATAAATGTTATTTGTTTCACTGGATAGCACAAGTGAGTCAAGTGGCGGAGTGGTTAAATGTTTGTGTGTTAATTCTTCCGGCTGACCCGGGTTCGAAACCCGGCATCCCATTTTTATTTTTAACTGCTTTATTTTTATTTTCTAACAATTTTAATTTCCATATTCTAAAATGTTTATTAGTTATGTATTGTTTAAAATTAAAATAAGCATTAAATGAGCAACGAAAATTTTAACTGGATGTTCGGTTAATAAACGAAGCGGGTCTGGTTAACCCGGTTTTTGACGGATGTTACAGTATCCCCTACTTTTAGAAATTTCGTCCCGAAAAGTGGCATGTTTGACTCAAAAGGATGGTGTTTTAATTTGACAATTGCATACTTATAAGGGGAGAGTTTAAATTTTTGTTTGAGGCGGTAACGTTTCTTGTAAGGGTTGAGTACCCTGCTACAGGAATCGCTTTTTGATGCCTACGATAAAGAATATTGATAAACAGAGTTGATTCACTAAGTATGATTTCATGCGCAAGAGTTTTGATACGTTTGGAAAGATAAAGTTATATCCTAAAACAAAACTTCTACTACTAAAACCTACATGGAACTTCTCATAACCGCCTGACAATGCCTCTGATCCTTTGGCAAGAATACTTATATATAGGAAGTACCAGCGGCGTATCCACCAAATTCTTGTCAAATTTTCATTGGTTTTATCCGTAAGTTATGATTGGTTCTATGATGTGACTCTAGAACATAAACAAACACAACAACCAAAGCTTGAGTCTTAATTCTGTTAGTATACCTGTTTGAATGATGACAGTACCTCTCTCGTTTGTTATGATGGAGAGGTTAGTCTACGTAGAAGTGAGACACAGCCCAACTTCTTTAAATGATGAGATTGAAATACGTTGAGATGTAAGATGATATGAATGCTAAATCAGTAAGTATAAAACAAACTTCAACCATGACATTACTAAATCCTACATGGAACTTCTCATAACCGCCTGAGAATGCATCTGATCCTTTGGCAAGAATACTTATATATAGGAAGTACCAGCGGCGTATATTCTTGTCAAATTTTCATTGGTTTTATCCGTAAGTTATGATTAGTTCTATGTGACTCTAAAACATAAACAAACACAACAACCAAAGCTTGAGTCTTAATTCTGATAGTATACATGTTTGAATGATGACAGTACCTCTCTCGTTTGTTATGATGGAGAGGTTAGTCTATGTAGAAGTGAGACACAACCCAACTTCTTTATATGATGAGACTGAGATACGTCGTGAGGTATGATGATATGAATGTTAAATCAACGTGTATAAAACAAAACTGAAATAGTAATTCGCATTAAGATTCTTGGATAAAATTCCAATTTATAATTGAGATACGTGAAAATTGAGATGACATAAAGAAAAACATAAAAACTAAGCGGTTGGAGTTGAATCTTGATTTTTGGTGAAGGAGACTAGTTAGGTGGTTCATTTGGGCCGTCATTATCTTCAACAGGATTGGCGTTGATGTTGAAAACTCTTCCTCTTGCTGGTGGCCTAGTGGTTAGGTTTTCTTGATTTGCTTGGTTAACTGGGTTTGCTTGAGCTTGGGCGTTTATGATGTTAACCAATCGAGGGCACGTGTTTCTAAAATGGGTAGGGTCGCCACAATTAAAACAAGCTCGAACATAAGGAAACATGGGGTATTGGGGTTGTTGATATGTTTGGATCATGTTTTGAGTAGGGGGTGAGGTTTGGTTTTGAGGGGTGCGGCAAACCTTGCTCGAATGACCATAGCGTCCACAATTCGCACATAGTCGACAAGGTAAGGTAAATGGATGGTGATAAGAACAGGTGTTGCATTGAGGGTGAGGTCCAAAGTAAGGTTTCTTATTTGGGTAAGTTGAGTTGGGTGCTACTTGAGTGATTGGGATAGCTTGGAGGGGTACGGCTTGTGAGGCTGGTTGATTGCGTTGGGTGACAGCGAAAAGTTGCCCATCTCGTTTTCTCTTAGAAATGGGTTGTGAAGAGGATTCGGTTCGGGTGGAGTTTGAGGTTTCGGTTGAGGTTTTATCCTTCTTCTTCTCCTACGTGAAGTCTTTATTACATATGCGGTTTTCGGTGAGCTCTGTAGCTAACTCCATTGCTGCTTCCAAAGTTGCAGGTGTGGTACTTATTACGGAGTCTTGAATTTTTGAAGGAAGACCTCGAATGTAGTGCTCGATCAAACGGTAGAGGGGAGTGAACAAGTTGGGAACCATTTGATTTAACTCAAGGAATCTTTTGTTTGTGGTGTGGTCACCTTCCTTTTGTTTCAAAGAATAGAACTCATCCTCTAATTTCTTGATTTCGCTTCTTGGGCAAAACCGTCTTGTCATGATTTCCTTCAACTCTTCCCAAGTCAAAGTCATAGCATCTTCAACACCTCGTTTGGCCTTCTCTGTATTCCACCATGTGAGTGCTATTCCAAGTAAACGACCGGTAGCATATCGCACTTTGCGATCATCGGGGCAATCGCAATTTAGAAAAGTGTTTTCCATTTCTTCAAACCAATGGAGGAGAGCGGTGACACCTTCAGTCCCTTCGTATTTTGGAGGGTCGCAGGATTTGAAATGCTTGAAGGTGCATTTAGTGGTACTTTGGGGAGGGTTGACAACATTTTGATCTTCTTGATTGACGGGATTAGCGGTAAGGGCTTGTTGGACTTGAACTACAATGTTGGGTATTACGGCAGCCATTTGTTGAGCGATTTGGGCAGCCATGCGCTCGCGGGCTTTTCCTGATCTCGTCTTCCTACGAGCGAGATTAGAAGACATCTACAAGGAATACATATCAAGAGTATGAGTTGGATGTTTTAGGGATCATGTGTCGTATTTAGGAATGAACATTCATAAAATAAATATAAAATAATAAATCTACTACATCCATAGGATGTCTTGGGCTTTGCTCGTAATTGGGCCTCGCATGCCGCCATACTTCACCTTCGTAATCATGTGGGCCCCCATGATTACCGGGTTTTTCATATGGTTCGCACGTGTTAGCCTGGTTACGTACACTAAAACCCGGAGAAAATCGAGAAATATGTATGTAACGTATGATATTCGGAATGTATCCAGGTGTGGACACGGTGACACCTCAAAGTGGGGTTAGTTCGAACGACGTTTGGTGTGGCATGCTTTGGCCTAATAGGTCCTTCGTACTCTCGTCGTTAGTCCCCAGGTAGGCAAACTGGTCCATTATTTTGGATTTATACGAATGCCAACCTAGACAGGACGTTCCGACTACCGGTACTTGTACCCTTACAGTTACTACATGCCCGTCGCAGAACTCACTTTGATGAGATTTGAAAAATGAAAAATGCGACCAAATCTTGAATAACGGAAGTATGAAAATGATTTGAATATGTGAACATTGAAATATGTATGATGAATATGTATGTAAGTATGTATGTTTGACTGTAAGTATAATTCATTATGTTTCACAAAATGTAATATTGGAAGTGTTTGCATGCATTTGTATATGTAATAAATATGAAAGAAATAAACATCATGAATTTGCATGTAACCACATAAACAATTAAAATCTAATCAACTATAGTATAGGCTCTAAGGGTCTAATAACCTATCCTATATCCCTATAGTCAAAAGCTCTGATACCAATCTGTCACACCCCGACCCGCAACGAAAAAAGGTGATCGGGGCATGATTGGGTTTTCATCAAAGCTCATGACATTTATTATAATGTTTCATATTTATTATTACAATATTAAAGAAGATCACACAATCAAATCAAACAAGTACAACATGTCCTATACATCTTTCTAGACTTCATTATTTTTCTTCTAAGGCATTTTCCTATGTGATCCTTGCTTCATCCTGTCCACCTGTATCATGTGTAAAAATGGTTTTTGGGTCAACAAAAAGTTGGCGAGTGAACCTTGTTAGAAAACATTTATTATTGATTTCTTGTTGTATTTAATATGGAAAATTGTGCAATAATCATATGTAAGCAAACGTAAATAAACATACAATAACAATAACCATAACAAACAATAACATACAATAACAATAACCATAACAAACAATAACATACAATAACAAAACAATAACAAACAATAACATATAATAACAAACCACCTTGCATGAATATATAACATGAATGATAATGTAAATGTTGGCAACGTCTCGTTCACGCTCATAGGTAATGGGGAACGGCTCACGCTCATAGGTAATGGGGAGCAGACGGCCTATGATGAAATGTATGTGCGATCAAGGCTCAATCAAACGGAGCCGTCGTATGTTGGCAACGCCTCGTTCACGCTCATAGGTAATGGGGAACGGCTCACGCTCATAGGTAATGGGGAGCGGCGGCCTATGATAATGTATGTACTGAAAATGATAAATTTAATCTAAACATTAACCACACAAACAGTTGATACATATTGAATACAGATTTGATCATGGATATGATGGATGCACAATTGTTTAAATGTAATAAATAATAAGACACATGATACACCCCAAAAACGTGATTAAAACGGGGAATTTGTAGAGATTCACTCACATTGGGTGCGTTCTCTTGATGATGTTGGATGCGCACGAGTTTAGAGAGTTGATCGACGAGGAATAACTAACCTAGATAATAACGAAAAGGTACGGTAAATAAGTGGATTTTATTAACAAATTTTAATTGGATTTTTAGGTTTATTTTTGTGAGTTTAAGGTCTCTTTCTAACTTTAAAAATGTTATTTTTAAGTATTTTAATTGATTTTTAAATAAAACAAATAAATAAAAATATAAAAAAAATGTTGACTTTTTGGGTTGACCGTTGACCGTTGACTTTGATTGTTGTCCGGTTCGGTCTTGTGTAAGTATGCGCTGGGTGAGACTCGAACCCGTGACCTCCCGTACGCGTGCACGCAGCTCTACCAACTAAACTACGTGTCTAACCCGAAATATTTCTGTTTTTAATTATATTTATACACTATTTAGTTTAATCAGAATTTATTCATTTTAAAAAGGTTTTAATTATATCGAACCGGTGCAACCTGTGATTCAACGTTGCACACAGTCCACCGCTGGACTGTGTGTCTAACCTGGTTAATATTCTGGTTTTTATTATACTTAACATCTTTCAGTGAGTTAACCCGGTTCGGTTTTAAAAAAAGCATTTTTATTTCAGAGAGTGAGGTTGGGTCAGGGATCGAACACGAGACGTGTGATAGTTGATTGCACACAGTCCACCGCTGGACTGTGTGTCTAAGCCGGTTATATATCTTGTTTTAATTATACTTATACATTAGTTCGACTTCATCTTCTTCGTTCAAAAACACAGACAACGATTATTCAACTGTTCTTGTTATATTCGATTAACGAACTTATAAGTGATTGAAATGTGATGAAATAGAGAGAGTTTTGGAAATGAATGTACCGAACAGATGTCTTTCTCAGAACTCCGGCTAGGATCGTCGGCTCTGTTTCGTGAACTCCGTCTGATCGGATAAATTAATAGTTTTGATCGGTTAGTTGTGAAATTGAATTATTAAACAATGATTATCAGAAGGTTTAGATGATTATACCGATTCACAGCGTGATTTTGGAAATTCCAGGGATTTTCCGGCGAGTACAGAATATCCGGCAACGTCGTCTGGGATTGATTCTGGGTGATGGATTGATGTTAGTAATAGTCTAACAATGGATTGAAACCGAAAGAGTCGAGATATTTACCGTTTTGATGTGAGTCTCGGTTTTCCGGCGAAAGTCCGGTGATTGCAGATTATCTCCGGCGAGTGAAATTGATTCGAGAAATGGTATGATTTTGAGCGAAATGATTACCAGAGGCTTGGGTGTGCATTTATAGGGAAGAATCGCGATGAATTGGGTCTGATTTCAGTCTTGATTCATTGGTCAGCTTTTCTCCGGCGGTTATGACTGATGTCGCGGGATTAGGCATCGGTTATAACCGACGTTGATGTTAATACATCCGTTAAGTCAATAGAAACCGTCAATGATTGGCGATATCATCGGGATTTCCGGCGAGAGTGATTTGGGCGCGCTGAGTGACTGAATTCGACTTCGAGTTTTATTATAAAGGTTATTTGTTTCACTGGATAGCACAAGTGAGTCAAGTGGCGGAGTGGTTAAATGTTTGTGTGTTAATTCTTCCGGCTGACCCGGGTTCGAAACCCGGCAGCCCATTTTTATTTTTAACTGCTTTATTTTTATTTTCTAACAATTTTAATTTCCATATTCTAAAATGTTTATTAGTTATGTATTGTTTAAAATTAAAATAAGCAACGGAAATTTTAACTGGATGTTCGGTTAATAAACGAAGCGGGTTTGGTTAACCCGGTTTTTGACGGATGTTACAGTGTGTGTGTGTTTGTGTGTGTAAAAAACCATGTAATCAATTGGCACATGGCTCCACAATGGAAGCCCTTAGAGGCCGCCCTTAGCGTACATAGCGGCATGCTTCCAAAGGGCTCTATTTGAAAGAGACGCCCTTAGGTGCAAGGCCTTTGAAGACGGATAGCAACGGACAAGACTTGTGGGGCCAATTCATCTCAAATCAAACTAAATTTAGTGATTTGTATACCATATTTATTTTTATTTTGTATCATTTAAAATGTAGTGATTGGGTAAATAATAAATGAATTAGTATTTATTTGAAACATTTATTTATTTATTTCTTACAACTATTATTTCTTTTATACAATACTGTAACTTATATACATTATTTTACTTACAACCCATTTATTTTATATAATAAGTTAGATGCGATTTAATAAGTAACTAGTTTTTGTGTTCGCGCTTCGTTGCGGGTTAGACTTGGTATTGCGTAGTATCTTGAAAACAACTACTGGCCAACCTTTTATATATCATGTAGTTATTACAAAAAGAGCATTTAGTTTGCATAGTAGTTAGTTATATACATAACATTAAGGGGTAGTTACTATCTTAGCTTCTAAGTACAGAAAATATAAGTTATAAGTTGTTGGTATTGTTGATGTTGTTGTTAGCCGTCCTTTTGTGGTTTGTTGCTTGCTGACAATATACTTAACATGGTTTGCAAAATGGAGGCCTATATACAAAATATGATTGATCTACAAAATGGCTGAAGTTGTTTATGCCCAGTCTTCTACGCTTCCTTATCTGCATGTAAAATTTTGACGATTAGTTGTGTGCAAATGAATATGATATATGCTATTGAAAGTGGGTATTTTACCTTTAAATTTGTGGTATGGCCTTTTGGCTAGGTTGATTTTTATCGCTGGTGTTGTGGGTGAAAGGCTGGGTGTTGATGTTGTAGGTGGTAGAGCAGCTGTTGGTGTTGTTGCAGGTGGTGGTAGAGCGGTGATGGGTGGTTCTACAACGCTATTCACAGCAATCGTGCGGTCAGGTATGATTGTTACATTCATGAGTTTTTGGGTGTTGATGACAGAGTACATTTTGTCAGGTATTTCTCGCCTGTCATGGTGCTTATGGACTGTGATCATTTCCTCGCATGTTATGTTGAGCAAGGCTGTCATAGCCTTATCAAAGAAAACAACAGTGGCATCTTCAATGTCGCCAGTTATGATTGCATTGACACAGTACCTGTGCATAGCATATTGCTTGTAAGTAGCGTGAACATGTCTCTTTAATGCCATTTCCAATATATTATATTATTTGTGGTGTGTGTTACTTAAATGACTTTTGGGTGTTCGATATTATCGTCATCTTCACACACAAATTTAGTAGTGGGTTCTATCAGTAGGTGTAGTTTCTTTGTGCATTTTGGATTTGGACATGGGGCTTAGAACCAGGCGCGGTTTTCGGATATAGCTTTTATCTTTGCCAGACATGTGAATCGTCCTCGTGTTTTTCTGTCCTTGTTTTTTCGGCGTTTAGCTGTGTGATGGGTACTATGTTCTTGTCGAGCTGTGCGAGGGCCTTTGTAGGCAAGTTTTTAAGTATGAAATTGTGGTGTAAATGAGATTAAATCAGAATGTGTTACTGGATAAGATGTTTGTATGTGATCTAACCTTGTTGTATAGATGGCAGTGTCTGCTGTTGTTGGGTTGACGGTAACTGTTGTTGCAGGGGTTGATTCCAGCTGATAATTTCCTTTAGTTGACAGGCCAGACTTATATCACATAGTAGTCTACTGGACAGATAGGTTTTGAAAACTGGATAATGTTATAGATTATCTAAAAGATATATATCGCTATTTTAAAACAAAATATAAAGTATTTGAAGTGAATTAAATTCCTAGAATAAAAGTGGAGACAACCAAAACTTTGAAGTTGATTATTGATGACGTCCTTCAAAAATAATGGTTATAAATCAAACGTACTAAACTTCATGTACCAAACTACAGAAGATCAGCTAGGAAAGATCGTGATTCTATTTTTTCTGTTACAACATAGAGCATACAGAGCAAATGCGATTCCAAGTTATTTGAAAACACTACAATCACAGATCTTGAGTTCAAAATTTTGTATAAAGGAAGCAAAACTACTACATTTTTTTTTGTAAATCACAAACAGCATATGTAGTAGGAATCGATCTAACCTTCAAAATCTGCGATTGCTGCGGAGGTTATTGCTAGGATGTCTCCTTTCTTGACATGATCCGGTAGCGTAGAGGATTGGGCAGGCCAAAAGGCAATTTCAATTGTGTTTTCCCTGTTTTTGATCAATTGGAACGGTAAGGTATCTTGTAAATGTTGTTTTAGTGTTTTTTATAGGAACGTACCTTGTGTCTTGAATGATTACTTTCTTTAGCCTTATACCTGCTCTTGTTGTCGGGTTGTCAGTGTCCTCGACGCGACCGATGTAATCTGTGAATGTTTAGCTTAGTTGAGGGTTGTATGAGGTGTGTATTTTTTTTGTATACCTGTAAGCATTTTCGGTGGATTCGCCCTGGCTTTTAGTTCGTCAAATGTTGCGAAGTTGTAGTAGTGGTCAGGAATTGATCATTGAAAACAGGAACAAAGGTTGCCCGCTTTCAAAGTTTAAGACATGCCTTGTGTGGGACTGCGGGGTTGTAGGTCTTTTGGGCTAGTGAAATGTACTTGTCAACATTGTAGCATGATCAGATGCTGATGATTGAGTGGGTGAGCTTTTTCTTCCATAGTTGCTTTTGCTTGAATAGCATCACCCTGCAAGTAGGCTAAAACATTATTTTTTGTGTGGTTAGGTATTTGTGATAAGTTATACTGTTTGTTTCACTTACGCGTGTATCCACGAATAGGTAGCAGAATTCAGCATTTTGTTGAGCAGGTGTCCATTTTTTAAGAACTCTTATTTGTATGGGTTCTGCTTCCTGATTGTTCTTGATAGCAGATGTGAGTCTGTAGCAAATTGACATTTGTCTTTGATCAGAGGTTGACAATTGTCTTTGATGATAGCGACACAATACATGCTCAAGATGTATACATTGATTAGTCGCCATTCATATTAAAGTAATTGGTAAACCTTTCAAGATGAATATGCATGTTTAGTGTAAAAAAGAATAAAAAGATATATAAACATAATGCATGTATCAAATACCTTTCGGTGTTTCTATATATATAAGTACAGAAAACTATGTTCAGATAATTGAATTCGGGAAATCTGCTTCTATATATATAAGTACAAAAAACTATGTTCATATATTTGAATTCAGGAAGTCTGAGTAAACTATGTTTTTTGTTATAGATATCTCGTTTTGTTTGGATGGAACAATCAGGACTCTCAACACGTCAGGTGTTGTTGCCCTTAACATAGCTACGTATAGTTGACCACGACCAAAGACAGGTTGACGAAGGTAAACTCCTATTTTGTCTAGAGATTGTCCCTGACTTTTGTTTATAGTCATTACATAACAGAGTTTTAGTGGAAATTGTTTTCTCTAAAACTAAACGGTAATTCGTTATCTTTGTATGTAAGGCTTATTCGCGGTATGTATACACGATGGCCTATCATTGTACCGGTGATGATTTGTGCCTCTATGATTCGAGGTAATAGTTGTGTAACTATACGTCTTGTACTATTACATAGACCAGTTTTAGGGTTAAGATTTCTAGGCAATATGACTGGTGCATTAACTTTTAACTGTAAACAATGCGGTGGTAGTCCATTAAGATTTCTAGGCCTCTATTATCAGTTGTGCAAGATGTGTTTTCTTTTTTATTGGGCGTCTGATAAGTCAAGCGGTATTTTAAAACGATAGTGAGCTGTTCTACCGAAATGTATCAATAAAGAAGCAATTTCGGATGATGCAACTGCCAAAACAATATTGCCTCTTGAGCGCAAAGTAGAAACGATAGTCGTCCATAAGAATGTTTTCCCAGTACCACCGTGACCATATACAAAACCTAGTACTTGTTTGTTAGATGTTACTGATGTTATGACGTCTTCGTATATGTCTAGTTGTTGAGAGTTAAGTATGGCTCGACATGTTTCATTTCAAGTGCCAGTTGTTCTATATCATAGTTCTTTTCTTCCTTAGGAGTCTATTTCTCAGGCGTTCAATGAATTTAGGCATTGGCATTGGCAGGCCAAAGTCTGACAATGAATTTGGAGTGGCACTTGTGCGCAATAATAACTCAACTTCATATAAGACAGCCTGCATTTGATCTTCAGTGTTAGCTATGCTATAGTCACGTGTCATGTCGTCAGCCATTTTGTGCCATTGTTGATTCCATAGCTCTAAGGGATTTGATATGTCATAGTACAAAAGCATATCGGTGAAAAACGAGCGCAATTCGGGGGCAGTGGCCCATCCTGCAGCCTCATTGAATGCATGGGACCATTCTTGACGTTTTCAAGTAAGCCCAGCTTTCCACATGCAACACGGTACGTTGGACAGGGATCCCCGTGCACCGTTTTTATGGATTTAAATGACTGACAACCTCTTTGATGATTTAGAAGCATCCTTAAGAAAAATCTTTCACCACTACTAGGCTGTACATATATAAGCCTACCAATGGCTGGTGTTTTTTAGATGCTCTTTGAATCCAGACCTTGGCAGAAAGATCCCATCTGTATTGAAGAAGATTTCAACGTATCTTAAGTGACGTCCGGTAGCATCAATTTGGTTATTGCGTAGCCATTCGGTAAGAGTAGTTTGCGTAGCATATGAATTTTCTAACACGTTTTCGAGTTGGCCTTTGTCCTTAAATGTAACATTTTGCATGTTTTCTAAATGGACGGATAGTAACTGTACAGGCGGATTTCTATAGTGTATTGGGAAGTGAAGAATCCTCCATAATGCTTCATGCGGACATATGAATCAACCGTCAACAAAGTTTTGAATCTCATCGATGTAGGGTTGTGCATTTTGGGTGTCATCTGGGGCATCAACAGCTCTATGCACCTTATATCGTATACGGTCTGCACCTTTAGAGATGTACTTAAACATGTACTTAATGAGCATGCTCCAACCACAGTACTCAACATTTATGTGAGCCATAAAGTGTAAAGATAAAGTTTGATTATACGGAACAACGTATCTATTGTCAAGAATAAAACCATTCTTGTTTACAATAAATCCGTTAATATCACGTTTGTAGTGAACATAACCATTTTGTCAAAGAATGTTGTTTGTTGATAGGTCTTTGGAAAATTCTTACTGCAAGACCCATCAGACATGCATGGTGAATTGCGTCTGACTAAACCACACCGACCGTGAATCATAAGATCACTAACAACCGTATAGAGATCGGGCTCTCTTTCGGGATCTGGTATTTCTGCGGATATATAGTTACCCACCTCAGTAGCACTCCTTATTTTGCATGCTTCTGTTACCCAAAGAAGTAGGGCGCAATGAGGTAACCCTCTTTTCTGAAACTCTATGGTATACAAATCTAATTCGTAGATAAGCAAACCAATATTAGTCGAGGGAATTACTAATTTTTAAAACTGAAATCGAAGAAGTGGTAAGAGAAAGACCTACGGCAACTTCACCAAAAGGTCTTTTAGTCTTAAGGAAAGTTATAAGCGACTTGACTTTAATTTGAAAAACTCTTGCTATAATGTCAGGACGATCTTCTGGCATAAGCGACGGGTATTTGGACATATATCTTTGTATTTCAGGCCATTTAACGTTACATGTGAAAGTGATAAAGTATTGAGGATTTCCATGGACCCTAAAAATAGCTAACGCAGCTAGGTAGTGCTTGTACATGTAACGGGGGCCACCAACAAAAGAAGACGGTAAAATCATTCGCTTTCCTATTGATTGTTCTTCAAGATCTCCTTGTTGCACAACATCTGTATTCCTTGAAGGAACTCGTTGCGAAACGTGTTTTGGTTTTTTCTATAATCATCAAGTCGACTTTGCTCAATGCATACGTATGCACCAACAACAAATTGTTGGAAAAGCCTACCACCGTTTAAGAGTAGCGTATATACATCAAAGCGGTCATGTAACAGATAACTGTAATACATGTTTATGGACAACTTTGTGTCTTTATTTGATGGAGCAACACGCAAATGCATATCAGGGACCATCCACTTTCACCATGTAGGAAAAGAAGTGGATATTGTAAGGGCATGTATGACGAATGAAGTTTGCTTATTCGCTTAGGCTGGCCATCTTTGTGATTAATAAATATATCAAAGTCTGTGATGAAGAATCTCCTTCAGGTAGTATAGCACCGATAGAACTTATACTTTATACACACTTGTTGTACTTACAATTTAATCAACTTTTATACACAATTAATACTTATTATACGTGCAGACATTCGTACATGCATTCACGATATTCAATTTTGTAACATCTGAGACATTTTTAATCATTTTACAATTTCAAAACGAGTTTATATTCAAAAATAATTTCACATATTCAATCCTTGTTCGATTTTCAAACCCTTAAGCCTCTTCTAGAAGTGAAATTGCAAACTATTACGTAAACGTAACCAGTTTGACATGACGTACACTCCGGGACAATGACACAAGCCTAACATACCCTAAATAACCTTTACATAACTTAGAAATAAGTTTTGAAGGGTTCGGTATGGCAAAACACACTTTTGTAACTTCAGGGGCTATTTTGTAAATTTTGTGAAACTCTGCCTTTTGGCGTATTTCGCTATCAGGATCATGTACGGACATCCAAAATTTTTTGTGATCATTAAAATATATTTTAATTATTGGAATGCAAAAATGCCATTCGTTAGGCATTTACGGTCATTTACACGTTCGTTACGATTTTCGTCGTAATTAACCGAAAACCGCAACCGTATGAACCGACCTCTGGAACATATTTGGATACATTTCAAGTTCCCTATGCTTTAACATCTTTATAGAGCTTTAAAATGGGGTTAACGGGTGTTAAAAGTGCCAAAATGCGTCAAAAACAAGTTCAGGGGCCATTTCTGCCAACTTTTGAAACTTCAGCCACTGCAAGGGCCTTACGGACCGTAAGGCAAAACCCCATACAGTTTGTAAGAGGTGCCCAGCTCACCAGAAACTTGGCAGCAGCTGGTTAACTCTTTTGGTGATTAATCAAACGAACTTGCCACCCATTCTCCTGCATCTAACAAGTGTTAGGACACTAATCCAATTCAGGGTGACTCATGGACACATGTCTTGACCATATTAATCGATTTCATCTATAAATACCATGGGGATTGAACCATTTAAACTTTTGCAACCTCCATCCTTGCTCTCACCAGCCATTTTCTTAAGTTGCAACAATCTTTGGGACTTCCTCTGAGAATCCTTGGCTACCCTAGTGCTTGTAAGTGTTTCACTAATGTTTTGTTCAATCCTTTTAGCAAATTTGAGCTAAAAAAACAAACAGTTTGACTCTCTGTTTGACTTTCAGTTCTGGCCAAAATTGGTCAATACAAAATCCAATTGAACCTTACAATATGATGGTAATCATGATGGTTATGGTCCTTAATGATCATGCCTACTGATTTCCACGTTTTCTAGTCTTAGTGACAAGTCAAAGTTTTGGTCAATAATGCGATAAATGCGCATTATACGACGAAACTATTTTCGGGTATCAAAACAGTTTGTTTTGATACAAAAACTTTATAAACTTAGTTATACTTGTCAAAACATGTCTAACTCGTCACTTTCATTTTGGTGCTTGTTTAGAGTCGTAAGCCGAGCGGTTTTGACCACCGCTTTGACTTTCAAATCTGACCCGTTTGGTCACCTTTAGGATCCGACCAAGCCCAATCTTATGACCATAGTATTATAGGGAATAACCCTCTGAGGTTATACCTTATGGTTATACCATTTGGTAAGTCAAATGACAAGTCGAATATGTATTCCTTATAATGCCAAATATACCCTTTTTGCATTTAAATTAGTTTTGAACATATAAGAGCATTGTTTTGACATCTAAACTGATCATACAACTTATATAAACTAATTTTGGCATTTTAGACTTGTCATAGGACATATTTAACCATCCGAACCCATAGTTACGATTATGACCCGTTAAAGTGGCGTAAACCACTTTAGCGAGCCGTATCAAGTCAAAACTTTTTCAAGCTTCCAATTCAGAATTTTAGGTAATATAAACCATATTATACATGATCCAACTCTTATTTGGTTTATATACCTCATTCTATCCGATTTCTCGTTTTCAAGTTTCGACACTAACATGTAATTATCCGATACACTAGGAACCAAATTCAACACTTGAACTCTTGATCCTTTGAGCTTTGTTATATCATTTGAACAAGATCTATATGCAATCCCAGGCGAGTACATTGCTCCCCTCTTTTCCGTTTTTTAAATGTTTTTGGGGTGATTATATGTGTAACCAATTTTTCTCAAATGTATGGCATGTATGTGTTTACTAAGTGCTTTTTGTGTATTAATTCCGATTATGCAACACGACAATTGATGACACGGTTGATAAAGAGGTCTTTCAGGGCCTAGTTAAAGAGGTCTTCCAGGGCCTAGTTAAAGAGGTCTTTCTGGGCCTATATCCTTGTAGGATCTTTCTATCTTCATAGTTAGATTCTCAAAGGAAGTTTGAAGTACAGTCTTAAATCTTTCTGTCTTAATAGTAAGATTTCTAAGAAGTGCTTTATCAGACAATGGTTATGGTTTATGTGTAGAATTGTTGGTGATTTAGATAACGAAACTAGAGTAATACAATAAGAACATGGTGGATACGCCGTTGGTACTTCCTATATATAAGTGTGCTTATTGTATTACCCCGTCGTAGCCTTATCCGAATCACCATTAGGATTATGATTTTGTGACACAATGTGAGAAGACATATGACTAAACAAAATCCCTAATGCATCTATCTATCTTTATATTTAGATACTCATGGGATGTTTAAAGTACTAATTGGTAGTCGTTATTGGATTCTGTGTACTTTAATACGTATTTTACGAGACAATGTGACAAGTTGACGATTATATGTTTATGTGGTTAGTTGTGATTAGGATAACGAAACAAGTGTAATACCATAAGAACATGGTGGATACGCCACTGGTACTTCCTATATATAAGTGTTCTTATTGCATTACTCTTGTAGCGTTATTCGAGTCACTTTAGGATTTGGTGTGCAATTGATTTAAAGGTTCGACATTCAAATCCTTGAAGAATTCTTTCATATTTTGTATGATAGATTCTTAGAAGGATATTTAGTATTATTATAAATCATTGATTGATTTCCAATAATACCCACACAAGTTTATGGACGATTTCAATATGTTTACAAAGAACAAAGTACAATTTTCAAAGACATGAAAAATACTTAGTAATGATCATGATGCCATATACAAAACTCTTTTGTCACAAGTTTAACGATCAAGTTAATGTATTACATATGCTAACCCTTCTTTTGCCATTCTTTGCCTTCAATGAGTCAATTTACAATTAGCAACTCTTGTGGTTGTCAAAGTATTGCAATATCAAACTTTTTGCCATTTATTTGGCCAACAAAACTATGTGCTCGCCAACATTGTTTGTTGACGTCTCTTTTCACATACGTTTCAGGTTGATGATTATTCAAGTATGCTACACATAGGAATGCATCCGGACTTTAGACTTCTTAAAACAAAAGACAATTTGTTGTATTCTTTGTATTGTAAAGCAACGTAATAATAATGAAACAATTTAGTTCCAGTTGTGGCTGAGCAATTTGTAACGTGACTCCCTGATATTTCCGCCGCGTCTTGTTGTATTACGCAATTGGGGTGTTACAGATTGGTATCAGAGCACTGGTTATAGGGAATTAGGTTATTAGAATGCCTTTAACCTAGTCTATAACCTTCCTAGGGACCCGAACATGAGTAGACTGAGGATTTCTATCCTAATCCTCATCCTTACTCATGCCACAACTACTCTATGATTAACAAATCATCTATCCTTAGATGGTTTAACAGAAATCCTTAGGCTTTATGCCTTAAGGAATTTCTCAAAATGTTTTTCTTTCAAAACATTTTTCATTGGAATGTTTCTCAAATATTTCACAAACTTTTTCATCAAAATGTTTCTCGACATATTTCATCTCAAGTATTATATAATGTGTTCTCAAACGCTCTCAACAAAATGTTTCTCAACTTATTTATCTCAAACATTTTATCAAAAAGATTTCTCAAAATGTTTACTCTCAAACATTTTTTCGTCGAAATCTTGGGTTTTATTAATGTGAACTCATGCAATCTAGAAGGGTGGTGTTCATACAAATCCGCATTTTCGGATCAGTCACTCTTACCTGGGAACTCTTAGGGTGAGTGTTCACTTATAGGCTAAAGCATGTTGTTAGATCGCTCCTTGATAGCACAGGAACCTAATTTGGTATCTAATGTTCAAATGGACGAAAACTAGATGACATGTTAATCAAATATGTAATAAGTAATTTATAATCTTTAACACCAGCTTTGAATCCAACACTTGCTTTAGTCTCGTTAAATTGTTTGTTTATTGATCTTAAAGTTCAATACATTGGAGTTCCGAATTAGACAGAGCTTCGCCTCTATTCTGCCAAAGTTGCAATTGAGAACCTAGAGACACCTATATATAGTAGTACAAGTTTGCTGGGAAGGACAAAAAGTTCGGGCGAACTTGTTTGAACAAGTTCAGCCGAACTTGTTCCAACTTCAAGATTCTGGGCGAACTTGTCTACAATTTACATAAATACGACTCGTTTCTAGCATAATCTAGCCCAATCTAAATAGACTCGATACAAGACTAAGATATAGACATACTGTACTAACAGACTTCCCCTTGGGTATCGTCTTCGTCTTTATCAGTCTTCGGAAGCTCTGTTCATTCAGACTTGTTCTAATGTGATGACATAGACAACAGACATATGCACCAACAGACTCCCCCTTGGATGTTGCCGTAGTCATTGACTTCAATTAAGCTCCTGAGTCTTCAATATTCTTGATCTTTAGTCTTGAATAACTTTAACATCTTTGATCTTCAATCCTTCTCTTTTTCTTGAGCTTGTCTTGATAACACTTTAATCACCATGCTCCCCGTTGCTTTTAGCTTTACTCTTCAAGCTCCCCCTTGCTTTGAGCTTTCTGGTATCTTCATTCAACGTTTTAATCAAGCTCCCTCTAAAACTTTACTTCCTGTATCAATACATTCAAACATTCAAATAAACCTTTCAGATTCAAATTTGAAATTTCATAACATCAACATTTCAAATTTTAAACTCCTTTTTAGTTATTCAAGTTCAAATTAATGACCTTGAAACTTTTTACATTTAAGACCTTGATTTTTCATGTTTATCAATTATAAAAAAATCCACTTAGTTGACCAAGTCCAGGTTAATGACCTTGGTTAACCATTTCGTATACCAAGTCCAAGTTAATGACCTCGGTTCGACCCGTTATGAACAAACTGATGTTTTCTTCAATTTTAAAGTTTCAATTTAATGAACCTTTTCATGAACATTTCAGCACCTTACCAGACTTCGAAGATCTGTTCTCCAACATTGGCTCATTGAAACTAATGTAGAAACAAATTTTTTTTATTTTTGTAAGTTTATGCTAAAACACATTGAAAATCTTTTTGGTTTTTAAATTTGTAAATCAAGTAAACTATGTACAAACATATTTACAGACATATTTTCGTGAATTCGTGTCTAAGGATCATATTAGTTGATTGAGACATATCACCAGTACTGTTGACCTTTAGATGACTTTAAGTTCTAAACTCGTTTACCTAGATTGTCGATATGTTTATCCACTTAAACTTTGACACATTTCTCAATTGTTCCAAGATATGTTAGATAGAATTATGAAACTTGACTTAACTATGATTCCTATCTCCGAATATACTCACGTATCAGGATTCCCTAGATTTCATCTTACAGGTGAGTATAGCGTAAGTGATATCTGTATCTGGGTAATTCGAGGCCTTGAGAGCTCAGGTTAATACCACCGTATCGACAAAGAGATGAAGGCTTGACTTTAAGGTGTGTTCCAATTAAGGAATCTTTTAAGCATTGCAATTGATTAGATCTTTCGATTCTTTTTAAGTTTGCATGCAGTTTTGGGGTTTATAGCAAAAGCATTATAGAAGTTCTAGGCTATTGCTTCTGCAAAATCAGAAGAACTTGTATAATACCCAGATATCAATCATCTATAAAGACCTCGTATCTCAGAATCAGGCAATCTCTCAAATGAAATTTCGGAGTACTAAGTTCATATATCTGAAAGATGTTAATCCACAAGTTTAAGCACTTGTAAAATTTAGTTTTAATCCCGGAAACAATTTACTGAACGTGTAATGCCTATCTACACATCCACAGTAAGACGTGTTTATCACTTTTTAAACTTTACAATTCTTTAGCGTACTGTGATAGTCCACTGATGTACTATCATTTCCTTTTTGACACAAAATTCTTTTTGTCTTTTTCAAGTTTTTTGTACCTTTTGATTTTTCCAAATGTTTTTAAATTTTCAACTTTTTCATATTTTTTTATTTTTCTGCTTTCATTACTCCCCTAAAATCAAAAACATATTTTTGGATTTTAGTTTTTTTTAAGAAATTCTAATCTAAAAGATAACAAACCAATGTGGATCACGTGAACTCGTCGTCCGATCCATATTCAACATCTGCATCCGTACATGTCAACAGATATACCATTAAATCTCATTAACGTGAAAAAATAAATGGTTTGATATAAAAATCAGCTTTTTATTCAACGGTGTGGATTTTCACAATTTGTTCTCCACCAATTTTCCTTTTCAACTTCCCCCCCTCAAAATGACAAAAATTATGACACTTTTCGAAATAAGTTAAGTGACCTGAAGCTCCTCTATCCAGAATCTACTTTGATAATGTGGATCTTTAAAGCCCCTGCACATGAAAGGTAATTACTTAAAGAGAGATACCCAAGTCTTTTTGGTCTTGGGTTGAAACGAATAAAGATCTTCGTAATCACTTTCAAATTCGTCCGTAATTAAAATTTTCATCAAACATTTCGTCCAATGTCAAGTTTGAAAACTTTTTGACTTTTTCTTTCTTTGTCAGTTTTATAAAATCTTTTTTCAATTTTGAAAGATCATTTTTTATTACTGATTCGGTTGATTTGACATTTTCAGTTTTATCAGAAACAGACTTTGCATTTTCAGATGATGTTGTTTTCTTCTTTGCAACCCAGGATTATGATTTGCTTCTTGCTTTTTTAATATAGAATCTAGAATCTTTTTTTTTCGTTCAATTTGGAAGTTTCACCTTTCTCAAAAGTTGAATTTTCAAACTTTGATTTAGTTTTAGGTTTCACTTCGAATTTAGATTCATTGTTTCTTTTTAACATTGTGGCAGGTTTCATAATCTCTGGTTGCTTAAGTTTTTCAACATCTAAAGATGTCCTTCTTCGTGGATATACAGGCTTTGATTTCGGATACTTGCGAGCAATATGACCAACTTCATTGCATTTAAAGCAAGTCCGAGTATCATGAGAATGTCCACTAGTGGGTTTTACTCCACTTGCGGATTTAGCCTTATCCCGAAGTTCTTTTTCTTTCTTGAACTCATCATTTGATTGCTTATCGATCAAATTTTCTTCTTGAATTACTTTCATAGTTGGGTTGCGGTTGAAACAGGCTACACATGGCCAAGAGATGAACATCAAAATGTCATTGAGATGAGTAAGTTCTCTACTCAACAGAAGGATGAATACGTTGCTGAAAAGAAAATGATCAGTCTGATTCAGCAGTCCGTAAAGGAAGATATCTTGGTGCTACTCATCTCAATGACATTTTGATGTTCATCTCTTGGCCATGTGTAGCCTGTTTCAACAGCAACCCAACTATGAAAGTAATTCAACTGAACCCAGTTCTAAACTTTTCCTTCCACCCCTCGTACTAATCCATATTCATAAGCTTCGGTGGTTTCACTGACGTGCCCATTTCATTCTCCAGATTAACTTGATTCACCATGTTGGCATTTGATGATGAAGCCCCGGCTGTCATATACGCACTGTGACCTTCCATTGCGGAAAACAAACGAGTATCGCTGAAAACACGTTCACAAGCTTTGAAAAAATTGATTTTTACACTGACAAGTTCCGGCGAACTTGTGCAGTGCATGAAATCAGATTTTGTTTCACACAAGTTCGGACGAACTTGTTGAATGATTTTGAAAATTTTCTCCCTGATGAAGTTCGAGCGAACTTGTGTAGGTTTTCAAGAGAATTATTAAGTTCGGGCGAACTTGTAAGAAATTTTCAACAAAAGTTAATCATGTTCGGGCGAACTTGATAAAATTTGATTGGAAATGAAGCAAGTTTGAGCGGACTTGTGCTAAAAACCTTAAAAATCAATCAAGTTCGGGCGAACTTGATGAAAAATTGTGAATTTTTCAGTCAAATTCGAGCGAACTTGATGTCAAGTTCGACCAAACCAACTTTGCAAAACATGATTTTTTTCAACTTTTTTACATCAATTCGTTTGAATTACGCTTTGAAACTTTCAGGGGTTTACTTCTCGAAACAATATGAAAACCCATCTACCTTATCAGTCGAACGATTTAGTGCTACCAGTATGACACTACTCCGACATGTTACCTTCATTAATATGTTACGACTATATTCAACACATTCGGAACAAATTTCATTTTATACTATGACACTTTGTAATCCTATTTAGATTCTTAAATATTACCTCTTGTCTTTTATAGTTACAAAATTTTATTATTGGATGAGAAATTTTCAAATTTTATCCACAAAATTTCTTCATTTCGAAGAACTTAAATAAAAATATATTTTTACCTTAAAAATAAAATTTTAAATGGTAGAGAATTTATAACACAAACCATTAACTTGGTTTGTATTTTCTCATCCAAAAATATAACAAAAGTTTATTTTTAAAGCGATTTTCAAAACAAAATCTAGGACACTATTTTTCTAGATACAAGAACAAGGTTTTTGAACAAATGCCAAGTCCAAAATTTCAATTCACTATGATTCTTTAAAACTTATAACAATCTTATGAAATCCCACTTATGTTGATTTCACTGTAGCTACTTCTTCAGGATTCCTCCTCACCGTGACACCACCCAGGATACTGAAATGGCAGCAATGATCGCTCAACAGATAGTTGTTGTACTCCCAAACCTTGTGATGCAACTTAATCAAGTCTACAATAGTAACAACAACAACAACAACAATGTTTCCACGCCTTGTAATTACAAACTATTTATTTTGGCTAAACCACTAAAATTTAATGGGTCTGAAGGAGCAACTGAGCTTCTACAATGGTTTGAGAGTATAGAAAGCACGTTCGTTATGTTTAGTGTCTTAACGAGCGCAAAGTAGAATTTGCCTCGAGTGTTTTCCAAAAGAGAGCACTCACTTGGTGGAACGGGATCATGAGGGACAGAGGTGCAGAAGTAGCTATGGCACAAACGTGGGAAGAATTCAGGAATCTTATAATGAGAGAATTATGTCCACAACACGAAATAAGGGCACTTGAAAATGAATTTTATTATCTCAAACAAGATAGTGGGAAAACCCTGCCTACACTAACCGATTTGAACAGTTAAGCCTACTATGCCCCACTATGGTCACACCTTTGGATCGGACCATTGAGAAATACATTGATGGCCTACCTGATCCAGTCCAAGATATTGTCACTGGCAGCAAACCTACAACGCTTAGGGAGGCTAAGGAATTAGCCGCTACCCTAACTGACTCCCAAGTTAGAAAAGGGAAACTATTTCGAAAGGGAGACAAGAAATGAACTACACAAGAAACAAAGGGTGAACCTTACAAAAATTTTAAGAAGCATAAGACTTCAAAGAATTATATGATCGCTGCACCAATCCCACTTAACTCAGTACCCGTTAGGGGGGCTTACCGTGGGAAACATCCTCGGTGCGATCGTTGCAACTATCACCACCCAGCAAATTCTCCATGCCGCCAGTGTACAATTTGTGGTTTTCATGGACATCTAGCTGCGACCTGTCGCGTCCAAAACCAAACAACCCTTACTCAAACACGACCTCGTTACCAGCTGGAGCATGTTTCAATTGTGGTGAATTGAATCATTTCAATCGAAACTGCCCTAAGCTTGCTAACGCAAATGGACGAGTATACAATGTTAACGAAGCTCAAGCTGATAATCAAGCACTTATGATCATCTGAACTTTTTACATTCCTGTCTATTATCTAAGAACAATGTACATATTTCAATAATATTTGTAATGACAATATAAATTTCAAAAAGTTTTTCTTCATTCTTGTTATTCGTATTTCAGTTAAAAATTCCAATATGGTTACGTTGTGTGTAATTACAACTACATACCAACTTCAAGGATTCTGTTCTTTATTGTTAGGAACTAAATCTCACAAGAATAGCATATTATGATTTGCACATTAGTGCGTTCATATAATTGCTGCAAAACAAACACTACAAATACTTTGTGCATATTACTACTACTTTTGTTTTCATGACATACATGCGTGGTTGATTACCTGTCATGTATAGCACATGATTACAAATACATTTTTGCTTAGTATGTTGACTTAGCATACCTAGCACATGAATTCAAGACATATTAGACATACTTACATTGTTTATGACAATTCATGCTTATTATATGATGCATTCTACCAGTATGGTTAGTGTGAACATATAATATTTGCACTGGAATGAAATACCTGCTACTAATTTTGTTGTATGCAAAACAAGTAGTGTTATCATTACTAGTATGAAACACGCCCAAATTCAATAGCTATTGTGTTGCGATGATGTATGTTTGATTTCAATGATGTGTTATGACAATGATTATCTGACTTAGTAATTGTTTCGACCTTATTATTTGTTTCCTTTACTTAACCAGAGGAGCTATGTGGACCATGTGACAAAACGCGTAATTATGGGTGCACACTTAATTACAAGGATCGACACATGAGAATCATAGTAAGCCTTTGTTAAGATGGTGGCATAAAATCTAGAGTGATTAGGTAACGGGAAGGGTATGAGTAATAAGACCACGGTGGATACGCCTATGGTACTTCCTATATATACGTGTTCTTATTGTGTTATTCTTCGGAATGTTACCAGGATTGCTTGAAGGTTTTATGTTATCTTGTACCATTATGTGATTATGTGATTATTTGTTATTTGGTTATTGAATGCAACGGACAAGACGAGTTACATTCATTAACTCTATTCGAGCCGACCGGGATTATATTATGGTGTTAAATGTGACGATCTTGATGCCATAGGTATGTTGACCCGTCTCCTATGCATGAGATGCTCATGGTACATGGGATGTACCTCATGGGACGTTATAAACCGAGTACGTATGGCTAGGCTTGAATGTACACCCCCTTTGTTGCTAGGATTTACACTAAAGACTTAGTATAACATGATGCCAATTTTACACACTCGATGACGCTTTAAAGATTCAAAAAGTTCTAAAGGTTTTGAATACCTTGAGATATTTTGAATATATACACGATTACACTTCAGATTCCCCAAACATTCCCAACACCAAATGATACTCTGCATCTTTGGAATCTCGAGTCTTGTTATCATTCAATTGTTTCAAACACACTCTACGGTCTCCATCGAATAAATTTCGGGACGAAATTTCCTAAAGTATGGGAGACTGTAACATCTGAGACATTTTTAATCATTTTACAATTTCAAAATGAGTTTATATTCAAAACATTTCACATATTCAATCCTTGTTCGGTTAATAGCCTCTTCTAGAAGTGAAATCGCAAAATATTACGTAAACGTAACTAGTTTAACATCGACGTACACTCCAGGACAATGACACAAGCCCAACATACCCTAAATAACTTTTACATAACTTAGAAATAAGTTTTGAAGGGTTTGGTATGGCATAAACACACTTTTGTAAATTCAGGGGATATTTTGTAAATTTTGTGAAACTATGCCTTTTCGCGTATTTTGCTATCAGGATCATGTACGGACATCCAAAAATTTTTGTGATCATTAAAATATTGTATTTTAATGATTGGAATGCAAAAATGCCATTCGTTACGCATTTACGGTCATTTGCGCGTTCGTTACGATTTTCGTCGTAATTAACCGAAAACCGCAACTGTACGACCAAACGAACCTAACTCTGGAACATTTTTGGACACATTTCAAGTTCCCTATGCTTTAAAATCTTTATAGAGCTTTAAAATGGGGTTAACGGGTGTTAACAGTGCCAAAATGCGTCAAAAACAAGTTCAGGGGCCATTTCTGCCAACTTTTGAAACTTCAGCCCCTGCAAGGGCCTTACGGACCGTAAGGCAAAACCACATACGGTCCGTAAGAGGTGCCCAACTCACCAGAAACTTGGCAGCAGCTGGTTAACTCTCTTGGTGATTAATCAAACGAACATGCCACCTATTCTCCTGCATCTAACAAGTGTTAGGACACTAATCTAATTCAGGGGTGACTCATGGACACATGTCTTGACCATATTAATCCATTTCATCATAAATAGCATGGGGATTGAGCCATTTAAACTTTTGCAACTTCCATCCTTGCTCTCACCAGCCATTTTCTGAAGTTGCAATAATCTTTGGGACTTCCTCTTAGAATCCTTGGCCCTAGTGCTTGTAAGTGTTTCACTCATGTTTTGTTCAATCCTTTTAGCATATTTAAGCTAAAAAAACAAATAGTTTGACTCTCTATTTGACTTTCAGTTCTGGCCAAAATTGGTCAATACAAAATCCAATTGAACCTTGTAATATGATGGTAATCATGGTGGTTATGGTCCTTAATGATCATGCCTACTGATTTCCACGTTTTCTAGTCTTAGTGACAAGTCAAAGTTTCGGTCAATAATGCGATAAATGCACATTATACGATGAAACTATTTTCAGGTATCAAAACAGTTTGTTTTGTACCAAAACTCTTTTATAAACTTAGTTATACTTGTCAAAACATGTCTAACTCGTCACTTTCATTTATGTGCTTGTTTAGAGTCGTAAGCCGAGCGGTTTTCACCACCGCTTTGACTTTCAAATCCGACCCGTTTGGTCACCTTTAGGATCCGACCAAGCCCAATCTTATGACCATAGTATTATAGGGAATAACCCTCTGAGGTTATACCTTATGGTTATACCATTTGGTAGGTCAAATGACAAGTCGAATATGTATTCCTTATAATGCCAAAAAATACCCTTTTTGCACTTAAATTAGTTTTGAACATATAAGAGCATTGTTTTGACATCTAAACTGATTATACAACTTATATAAACTAATTTTGGCATATTAGACTTGTCATAGGACATATTTAACCATCCAAACCCATAGTTACGATTATGACCCGTTAAAGTGGCGTAAACCACTTTAGCGAGCCGTATCAAGTCAAAACTTTTTGAAATGCTTCCAATTCAGAATGTTAGGTAATATAAACCATATTATACAAGATCCAACTCTTGTTTGGTTTATATGCCTCATTCTATCCGATTTCTCGTTTTCAAGTTTCAACACTAACATGTAATTATCCGATATAGGAACCAAATTCAACACTTGAACTCTTGATCCTTTGAGCTTTGTTATATCATTTGAACAAGATCTATACGCAATCCCAGGCGAGTACATTGCTCCCCTCTTTTATGTTTTTTAAATGTTTTTGGGTAATTCATATGTGTAACCAATTTTTCTCAAATGTATGGCATGTATGTGTTTACTAAGTGTTTTTTGTGTATTAATTCCGATTATGCAACACGACAATTGATGACACGATAGATAAAGAGGTCTTTCAAGGCCTAGTTAAAGAGGTCTTTCTGGGCCTATATCCTTGTAGGATCTTTCTATCTTCATAGTTAGATTCTCAAAGGAAGTTTGAAGTACAGTCTTAAATCTTTCTGTCTTAATAGTAAGATTTCTAAGAAGTGCTTTATCAGACAATGGTTATGGTTTATGTGTAGAATTGTTGGTGATTTAGATAACGAAACTAGAGTAATACAATAAGAACATGGTGGATAGCCGTTGGTACTTCTTATATATAAGTGTGCTTATTGTATTACCCTTCGTAGCCTTATCCGAATCACCATTAGGATTATGATTTTGTGATACAATGTGAGAAGACATGTGACTAAACAAAATCCCTAATGCATCTATCTATCTTTATATTTAGATACTCATGGGATGTTTAAAGTACTAATTGATAGTCGTTATTGGATTCTGTGTACTTCAATACGTATTTTACGAGACAATGTGACAAGTTGACGATTATATGTTTATTTGGTTAGTTGTGATTAGGATAACGAAACAAGTGTAATACCATAAGAACATGGTGGATACGCCACTGGTACTTCCTATATATAAGTGTTCTTATTGCATTACTCTTGTAGCGTTATTCGAGTCACTTTAGGATTTGGTGTGCAATTGATTTAAAGGTTCGACATCCAAATCCTTGAAGAATTCTTTCATATTTTGTATGATAGATTCTTAGAAGGATATTTAGTATTATTATAAATCATTGATTGATTTCCAATAATACCCACACAAGTTTATGGACGATTTCAATATGTTTACAAATAACAAAGTACAATTTTCAAAGGCATGAAAAATACTTAGTAATGATCATGATGCCATATACAAAACTCTTTTGTCACAAGTTTAATGATCAAGTTAATGTATTGCAATGCTAACCCTTTTTTTGCCATTCTTTGGCCTCAATGAGTCGATTTACAATTAGCAACTTTTGTGGTTGTCAAAGTATTGCAATATCAAACTTTTTGCCATTTATTTGGCCAACAAAACTACGTGCTCGCCAACATTGTTTGTTGACGTCTCTTTTCACATATGTTTCAGGTTGATGATTATTCAAGTATGCTACATATAGGAATGCATCCGGGCTTTAGACTTCTTAAAACAAAAGACAATTTGTTGTATTCTTTGTATTGTAAAACAATGTAATAATAATGAAACAATTTAGTTCCAGTTGTCGCTGAGCAATTTGTAACGTGACTTACTGATATTTCCGCCGCGTCTTGTTGTATTACGCGATTGGGGTGTTACAAATTTAAACTTACACACGTTCATAACACTCGAAACATGTTAAATATAAAAGATTATGCATAAAATGATGAATTATAGGAAGTTTGGGGGCCAAAATGAAAGACATCAAACTTCAAAAGGAAAACAGGGGTGCCGCCGTACGCTAAGCCTAACCCCTTGGGGCTACGCGCTACGCCACGGCCCCCAATCCGTAGAATGTTTGTTTCATCTGCGGGATTGGGCAGTTTTGTGTGTTTTGTTGAGTTTGTTTTGTGTTTCTTGCTTTTAATACTCAACTACACTCAACCCTAATCATCCGCTATAAAACACAAGCCTCCTCCATACTACTCCCACTTTTCTAATCCTCTCAATCACTCTCAAATCATCTTTAATTAGCTGCAAACTTGAGAGTTCGAGCAGATTCATCCTTCTTCACTAAAGTGAGTGTAATCACTCATTTCTCAACGAAAACACTCCATTCTTTTTCACACTTGCTTGGTTTGACCTTGTGCACATCTCCAATGGTTTTCCATGGAAAATCAGGCCCTGGAATGTCACGAAAAAGGCTCCAAAGTGGCCTGTTTTCATTTTACTTCATCAAACTTTTATTAAACTTGTTTAACTTGAGTCTAACTCATCTCAAACCTATGTCCTAATGCTTACAACACTACTAGTGGTTGGTTAGGCTTAAAAACAAGGTTGAGACATGTCAAACTAGAGGATAAAACCTCACAAACTTTCTGTTTTCAACATGGGTTTACACCCACAAGTAGTGTCCAATTTAACTTGTTGTATGTGGCATGTTTGGTCTAGCTTGGGCTACCCATCTTTGCATCCACACACTACTTGATGTTTTCCCTTAGATTAGTTGTTTAATTCTTGTAAGTTCATGACCTTCCTTGTGTTTGTAACACAAGCGTAGTGGTGAACATTCGAGGTGTCTAAACGGAAGCATGTTCTTCCTACCTCCTACATGAAATCCATGATACTAGAGGTACCTTAATGGAGTATTCATCCTCCTACCTCATTCTTGAACTGTTGGACTTATTGATATACATAATCTATATAATACTTATATACACTATCCAAATATTTGAACCTTTGATGATGAATTCGTGTTCATTCGTCAAAGTACTAGATTACATCATATAAGACCTAATAACTTGTTATGATTCTAATGGGTATTCTACCCATGAAAACATTCTAACCCTTGAGGTTTCATAGTGTCAAACAAGTATTACATGACTACATGATTACTTTGCATATGTACTTTCCATATTCCATTTAAATTCCGAATCTCGACTCTAAACATACCTTGAACTTTAACCCTTATACATTTGTCCTCCCAATCTCATACACTCATCAATACTTGGATAATCGGAAGACTTAGCAATTTTGTGAGTATACTCGAACCCATTTTACCTTTAAACACTTTTGGGTGCAACATGTATTCCATAATAAACACACAAACTTTTGAGACTATTTGAATCACTCTCTATCCATGTTGAAACATGAAACTATATGATGCTTGTTAATCTCGTATGTTATGTAAACTTTTCGTGCCTATATGCTCATTAACTTCGTACAAGCCTACCTTAACAATTATTGCGCTATAGGAGTAATGCACCACCTACTAGTCTCGGGGTATTGTTAAGTTAAACTATTTACCTCCCGTTATTCTTTGCGATAGGCTATTTTAACGCATTGTATTCTCGGGTTTGAACATATACTTGACACTGTTTCAACATACTAGTAACTTGCATATTGTGATTCATGTTGGATATGAGCCGTTAGACAAATTTAAACTATTTTATGCTATGTACCAAACTTGTATACTCGCCTTTGCTTTTGCATTGAACTCTGTTTTAATACATGTTGCAGGTTCGTTAGAAAAGATGATGCTAAGCAAAGAAACAAGATTTAGGTGGACTTAGAAACAAATTTAGATTAAATATTTTGTTGTATATTCTAAATAATGTCGTTTATGTTGACTTCTTGTATATTACTTTAGCAATTTATGAAATTCAATTTAAGCCATATTGTCACATAGTGTTATGATGTTTTGAGAAATTTGTTCGTCTCATCCCAATGTTTCTGCCATCGGTTGGGGTGTGACAGATTGGTATCAGAGCCATAACTATAGGGAATTAGGAAAAGTAGGAATGCTTTTACCTAGTCTATAGTTTTAGAGCTTCATTCTTATGATTCGCTTGAAATTGTTTGCATGCCACTTTATTTGTTCTTATTTATTCTCTTTGAATCTTTTATGTATATATGATGATTTATCTATATGTCATTTTATCTTTATGTGCTATTCTTAACATGCTCCTCATGTGTTTATATTTGTTTATTTATTCCCATTCTTATGTATTAACACTTGTTTTATTATGTGTTAATACTCGTTTTACTATTCCATTCTTTATGTGCCGTTCTTGACATGTTTATAATTGTTTGTTTAATCTTTAACATACATCTTCCTCGCACCTTTTACTCAATTTCACTAAACTCAAAGACACTCGTATTATACAGACGAGACGACTTCACCAAAATAGGCGTGAAATCCACAATTTGGTAAACGACTCTCAATCCACCCATTCTTTTTACACGAAATCACCATCAAGATAGGAGTGAGGTCCTCACCTTGATGGAGAATTTCAATTCAAATTCTAGTGGACCCTCGTCAATGTGTCGAAATTAAATTTTTATCCGACGAATACCAACCACATTAGGGTACGAAGTCGTCAAGTTAGGGGTGAAACCTGCATCTCGTCGACTAGTCCCACTCCTTGATTTTTATAAATCCCGCCAAGTCTTGAATTTTTGATTGAATTGGGACATGTAGTAACCGGAAGGGTGAATACCGTTAACCGACATGTCGGCGAGAGTATACCACCTATTAGGCCAAACATGCTTCTCAAATACAAAAGAATTTTCGACCACTTTGGTTTAGTCAAAGTTACACTTTGGAACAATCCAAGTTTTAATCGAACCTATGTTTTACTATCATCGCTTTTGTATGATGCAATCCTCTCGTTTCAAACTCAAATTTCTTTCGAGATTATTTTCTTATATACACATCATACTAGATCTTTTCATACATTTATACATATGCATGATTTCAAAACGTCACTCAATTTTGTTTACACTCTTTGTAACACAAAAATGGAGACCCATCATCAAGATAGGAGTGATTTCCTTACCTTGAAGATTAACTCCGCTTCATTTCTCATCTTACAACGACCTCACCAACGGGTTAGGGGTGATTCCCTTACCTAGGTGATCGTTACCAAGACCCTCTTTTAATAAACTCTATTATGTAAACACGATCATGTTAATACCTAAATCGTTTATCATTAGTCAAATCCCTATTTATTTCAAAATGCATGGTTTATTTAAACATATATATCTTATCCTACAATCTATTCCCACATAACTCACAAACACGAAATTTTAATCATACCATAAACGTTTGTTCCTTGATTTTCAAAATTTTACAAAATGCTACTCATCAACTTAGTCGGTCTAATAAATCCATTGCCCACAAAAATTTCGTATTCATCGTAATTATTAAAACACACTCATCTCATATCATTATACTAAAGATTTTTACTTTCAATTGGGAATCAAACCAAGTTTTCATACACACCTACAAAATATTACAAATATTGTTTGATCGTTCACTAAAACTCTTTACAAAATCAATAAATATTTTATTAGGAACACTTTTCAACAATCACTAAATTCATATACCAAAATTCTTTTCCAAGGATCAACATTTTCACAAGAAAATCTAAACCTCGAAATTCTTCTTTAATGCAAGATCATTTAAAACGATGCAAACTTACTAACTTCTGGAACCTTCTCAAACATCACTCAATACGTCAATTGAACTCAAAAACACGTGGGCAAGAAAAACTTCATAGGAACCGGCAATTTTTAGCTTATGTAAATTCTTTTAAAACAAGAGTAGCATTTCCATTCTTTCACAAAGTATATTACACATAATCAATAGATGTTTTATACTCTCTTTACATTCACAAACCGGATTCTACATTCCATGACAACTCAACCTATTTTGATTCAATAAACCCCACGTTTTGCTCAAACAACTACACATGCATATCATCTTACACGTTTTAATCAATATAACGCGACAATCACACGCATATCACTCGTCTTCCTTTCTTTCATACTCAAAACTCCACGATCTTTTACGTGCCTAAATTTGTACATTTCAATTAATACCATATACGAAATCATTATTTCTTACGCTCATAATCATATTCGTACTTATACATCTTATGTCTACACTTAAACTCATACTTACACATTTATGTTCATATTCATATTCATATTCATATTCATACATTTTACATTATACTCATATTCACAATTATACATTTACGTTATACTTAAATTTAAATTTATATTCATATTCATACAATTATACGTCTATACTTATATTCACATTTATACATTTACGTTTATACTTATATTCATATTCATATTCGTATTCATACATTACACGTTTATACTTACGTTTAGCCTCATACATTTATGTTTACACTTATATTCATATTCATGTTGATGCTCATGCATTATACTTATATTCAACTTTAAAAAGATTATGCTTCCATTTATATTCATACTCATATCTTCTATTTATACTTATAGAATCATGTTTACACTATTATTCATACTCACACATTTTATTCATACTCATACACTTATGTTTACTCATATATTCATGTTCACGTTTATACCCGTGCAATTTACGTTTATACTTACAATTGTACTCATACACTTATGCTTACACTCACATTCATATTCACATTTACACTTATGAAATTTACTTTTATGCTTATATTGATGCTCGTACAACTATGCTTATACTCATATTCATACTCACACTCATGCTCATGCATTTTACGTTCATACTTATATCTATACTTGTACTCATGCTCACACATTTTATGTTTATACTCATACTTGTATTTACACTCATACTCACCACAATACGCTTATGCTTACACTTGTACTCATATTTATACTCACCCTCGTACTCTTATTCTTATGCTTCATGTTTATACTCACATGCATATTCATATTTAAACTATACTATGCTCATACTCCTTTTATACTCGAATTCACACATTCGCACCTATACGCGAGCGAAACCTGAGGGATTCGTTCATGTGGGTTTCATTCTTATTCGAACGAAAATATGTTCATACAACATTCTTACACGCACACATTCTTGTTTTCAAAATTTACGTATACCTTAATTCATACACAACTAATACGTGTTATGCGGATCATGCGACGATCAGTATAATCACGGGTGCACACGGGATTATAGTGATAAGCGCATGAGAACCGCAGAGTGTACTACCATACATGGTAAGACACGGAACGTAACATTGCATCGAATAACGAAACGGACGCAACATGGTCAAAACATGGTGGATACGCCGTTGGTACTTCCTATATATAAGTGTTTTCACCATGTTACCAAACTTTCGTAAAACATGCCATAAGAAATTCGGTGTTTTGCAGACCATATTTAAACCTAAAATGCTTTCTTACTCTTAAAACTATTTCCCATTCTTTATTTATGCGCAAACATACTTAATTGGCCGTTACCTCCAAAACCTTTATTTTATTTATTCAAAATACCTAACTTCCTCATTTTTTTTCACCATTAAAGAATTCTCTACAAAACTGAGATTGCCAATGCTCTTTAAATCCAACGAGACTTTTCTTACAACCAACCGTGCGACCACATTTTTCATCAAAATACATATCGTTTTATACAAAAGCTCCTTTCTTAGGTGACACATTTTAAAATACCTCGTCGGGTTATTCAACTTGTTTAAACTCGCTTGCCTATACACACACATCCACGTTTTACTTATGCTCAACGCCTCAAATAATTTTTGAAAAACGAGCCCTTTTTACAAACCTATCTTTCTTTCCCCGAAACTTCATACTCTTCGACACATTTCAAACTTCAAACTCTCGATTTTAGACAACCATTCTTCTAGCCAAAGTGCTTTTCTCCAAGGTCTTCCTCTTGTATAAATTTCGGGATGAAATTTCCTAAAGGATGGGAG
Organism: Scalesia atractyloides; assembly: GCA_947069175.1. Classification (NCBI taxonomy): domain Eukaryota; kingdom Viridiplantae; phylum Streptophyta; class Magnoliopsida; order Asterales; family Asteraceae; genus Scalesia; species Scalesia atractyloides. Next base: position 50,664,111 of record CAMTDV010000019.1, read on the forward strand.
ACGTAACGCCCTGCGTTTTCACACTTTCTATATCTAACAAGTCTTGTTGTACTTTCCATTTTGGGAAACTTTCTATTTTCAGAAACTTTGTACTTGCACCGTCTTTCAATTTTGTAATCCGAGACCTTGATCGTAATGAAACTTATACTTTATACACACTTGTTATACTTACGATTTAATCAACTTTTATACGCAGTTGATACTTATTATACGTGCAAACATTCGTACATGCATTCACGATATTCAATTTATACTTACACACGTTCATTACACTCGAAAACATGTTAAATATAAAATATTATGCATAAAATGATGAATTATAGGAAGTTTGGGGGCCAAATGAAAGAAATCAAACTTCAAAAGGAAAACAAGGGCACCGCCGTATGCTAAGCCTAACCCCTTTGGGCTACGCGCTACGCCACGGCCCCCAATCCGCAGAATGTTTGTTTCAGCTGTGGGATTGGGCAGTTTTGTGTGTTTTGTTGAGTTTGTTTTGTGTTTCTTGTATTTAATACTCAACTGCACTCAACCCTGTTCATCCCATAAAAACCCAAGCCTCCTCCACACTTCTCCCACTTTTCTAATCCTCTCAATCACTCTCAAATCATCCTTAATCAGCTGCAAACTTGCAAGTTTGAGTAGATTCATCCTTCTTCACTAAAGTGAGTGTAACTCACTCATTTCTCAACGAAAACACTCAATTCTTTTTCCCACTTGCTTGGTTTGACCTTGTGCACATCTCCAATGGTTTTCCATGGAAAATCAGGCCCTGGAATGTCACCAAAAAGGTTCCAAAGTGGTCTGTTTTCATTTTACTTCATCAAACTTTTATTAAACTTGTTTAACTTGAGTCTAACTCATCTCAAACCTATGTCCTAATGCTTACAACACTACTAGTGGTTGGTTAGGCTTAATAACAAGGTTGAGACATGTCAAACTAGAGGATAAAACCTCACAAACTATCTATTTTCAACATGGGTTTACACCCTCAAGTAGTGTCCAAGTTTAACTTGTTGTATGTGGGATGTTTGGTCTAGCTTGGGCTACCCATCTTTGCATCCACACACTACTTGATGTTTTCCCTTAGATTAGTTGTTTAATTCTTGTAAGTTCATGACCCTCCTTGTGTTTGTAACTGATGTGTGCAAAGTGCAACATATTAATTACATCAAATGAGGATATAAAACTAACCTTTTTAGTACTAATGTTGGAAAAAGCACGTTTCTTTGTTCCTTTTGTAGTTTTAGGATAAAAAGAGCTTAAACGAACAAAAGAAGCAAATAAGCAGCCAATATCAACATAAAAATGAAAAGAAGGAATAACAAGCCATGCCCGACCCCTCAGCAACACCCAAAAAAGACAAAAACTAGATTACAGAAGATGACCACGGGGCCGTGCCCAGACGAACACGGGGCGTGGTCAGACCCTGCACTTCAAGATAAAACCTGCAGAAGCTTCTACGCCCACCACGGGGTCGGGCCCAGACCAACATGGGGCGGGGTCAACTATAAGATTTGCAGAATCCAGATAGTACAGCGAATAGTTGACCACGGGGCCGTGCCCAGAGGCCACGGGGACGTGTGGGGCCCTCTGCTGTCAGATGCAATAAATGAAGAAAGAGATGATGGCCACGGGCCATTCACACTGGACACGGGGCCGTGGCCAGGCCTCTGTTTTGACTATAAATAGGGTCCTTGGTTCACTTCAAAGGCATCCCTTGGACAAACCACTTCCATCTCACTTTGCCACCACTACCACCACCACTATAACACCAACACCAACAACCATCATCATTTATCATCTTTAGAGTGTGTAGTAGTCTCGGGATCCAAGATTGATTGTAAGGGTTTTTGTCAAACAAAGGCCATGCTTGGCTATTCTCTTACATCACTTGGTGAAGCCAAGTCTTTAATGTATTACTTTTGATTTTTAATCTTTCGGCACTTTTTATTTGGATATATTAATGACTTTAATAACTAGTTTCTTATGTTGAAAGTGAATTTCCTACTATTTCTTCATGATGTCATTGATTTGCTCATTCGTGTATTTACGGTCTATATAAAGCACGTTAACTAACCTGATAGGGGGTTAAAGGGTAGTTTGGTAAAGTTCTTGTCTCGTTCAGTGTATAGATCCTGCGAGGACTTGATTCAAGCTTACTAGGACCTCCTTCAATGCCCCAAAGGTATTGGATGGCGGGGGTACGAATAGATTGAACCACTCATATGTAAACTACTATTAATATTTTAAACAGACTACTTGGGATTGTATCCCTGCTGACTCAAACCACTTAGCCGAGGGTAACGCCACCTTCAAAAGAGGGGCCTACTACTTTTCGCATTAATAACTTATTTAATTATCTTTCAATATTCTGACCCTTTGGGATTGTATCCCTGCTGACTCAAACCACTGGGTTGAGGGTAACGTCACCTTCAAAAGAGGGGCCTACTGTAACTAAGATAATCTCTTAAAACGTCCAAAAGCGCGAAAATCATCAAAGGATACATTAAGGATGAGTTGGATCCATCTGATTCTATCTTGTCTATCTTTTCTTTCATTTTATTTATCTTCTTATTTTTAGTTTTAATTTTATGTTTAAAAACTTTTATCAAAAATTTAGATTGATTAGACGTTGATGATAAACCGGTACTAAAAGTTGTTGTGTCCTTGGACGATCTCGGTACTTACCAACACTATACTACGTGCTCACGATGGGTGCACTTGCCCAAGTGTGTGTTTAGTGTTAGTACAATATCGTGTTTTATAAATTTAAAACTTGACTAATGCTAAATGACTTAAAATGTTAATAAAAATATAATACGCTCAATGCACACCAAGTTTTTTGGCGCCGTTTCCGGGGAAACAAGGATTTTAAGAAAGTTTAAAATCAGCGGCCTAATTATTTTTAAAAAAAATTCTTTTTAGGAATTTTTCAGTTTTTAGCAAAATCTGCATTTTTTGCAGGCTGTAGCACGGGGCCGTGTCCATCCAACACTCCCCCGTGTCCAATAACAGCAGCAAAACAATCTATTTTAAGTCAGACAGTAGCTGAACACGGGACCGTGTCAATCCAACACGGGGCCGTGTCTAACGTCCAGCTACTGAAAACAGGACTGTCTGATCCTGACAGTTGATAACCTCTGACACGCACATGGATGATATTGATTATTTTTTCTTCAGCCAATCTTACGGCGAGTGGTGTCAACTATGTGGAGGATTCCATCAACATTAAAAATGTTACATTCTAAATTTTGAACCCCACTATTTAGCAGACCCATCGCTTTCCTGTAGCAATCACCTTAAGATGGGCGGAAGTAAAAAATGATCCATATTACCTAACCTTCTCTTCCACATGATATTACCTCTTCCGAATTATGTCAACTGGAAGAAAGGATTCTTCGAAAAATAAAAGAAATAGAGCTTATGGTGAGAGAGAGGTACTCATCACAAGGCCTAAGCCAAGAAGAATCGTTGAGTTCGCATTTGGAATCTAGCAACGTCGAAGCCGTAAATACTACCTTAGTCTCTTGTGTTAACATTAGCGATAGTTGTCCCTATGTCGATTGTGCCATGAAGGACTCTCCATCGGCCCCCACCGATGCGCTCATAGACCTAAGCGATTCGACATACACCTTCTTTAACGAGAGCCCGGATAAGGGGAATAAAGGTTGGTTTCGCCCACCGGTAAGTAGATTAGTTTTTACCCTTTCTGATAACCTCTTGCGTTCATGCATAAACCAAGAGCAACTCTGGTACCTTAGGCACTTCGGTGTTGTTCCCTCCAGTAAAGAACCTCCCGATTACTGGAAATCCTTAAAATAAAGACGACACATCATAAAAACTCCAGCCACGGGGCCGTGCTCAATCCTACACGCCTCATGCCCACCGAAAAATTCACCACGGTGTCGTTCCAGGCTAACACGCCCCGTGTCCTTAATAAAGACAAACGTGTCAGAACTTTGTCTGACCACGGGGTCGTGCTCAGCTGGCACGGGGCCGTGGCCAGTGTGCTGTCGCTTTCTATAAAGTCAGCCTTGTTGCTGCATGTTTGGCCTCATTCCAAAGATAAAGATCTCCTGAGATTTTTCACATATACCTTAAAAGATATGTTCTTAAAAAGGTTTCTTCAAACCATCTTGTCTTTGCCACTTTTGTCACTTTCCTTCTTCTTCTTTGAACTCAAATCCTCCATTAAAGCTTGAAGATCCATAGCTTCGAGCTTTATTTTTGCAAAACATATGTATTAACCCAAAGATTCTCAATAAAACAACATGTTTATCACATTGCTTTAAGTTATTTCTGTTCACAAATGTTTGAAACCTGAGAAAAATAAGTTAAAACAATGAAACTTTTGAGTTCAAAATAGTGCAGGAGGAGGGGCACGAGCCCGTGTCCATTGGACACGGGGCCGTGGTGAGCTTTTAAACTCCCGTTTCTTTAAAAATTCACCATTGTTTTCTTAGTATGTCGAACCAGAACAGTGGAACGTCGTCAACAACCTCAAGAAACAACCAGGGATGAAGAAGACCATCAATTGATGCCACCCTAGTTCGCGGCATGTATGCTTTAAGGGAAGCCATCGATGAAATGGCATCAGTGGAAGAGGCCCTTGTCGATCGTGTTAACTATTTGACGGTAGGGTTGGAGAATTGCCTGTAAGAAGTCAACCTGTTGCACCAAATGTTGAACATTCTCGCACTACCTCCCATGGAACCAATCTTCCCCCAAGAAGATTGGAACCCTGCTCAAGAGATCGTTATCCCAACTGGATGGGATGACCTCCCTCCGGAACCTCCTCTAGACGCATTGCATGAGGTTCCAATGATGGTCACACCTCCCACACCTCCCCGTATGAAAATACGGAAGAACCTTTCCTCTTCATCCCTCGGAAGATTTAGGAAATGCTCAATGACTTTTGAGGGTGCACCCTCCGGGTTGAAGTTCCTAGAAGCCCCTATCTACCAAAAAAATCGAATTCGGATTTTTGTCGTTCTTAAAACATGTAACCATCTAGGGTAGGACTTCATTATGGTTTAGATTTCTTGCATCTATCTAATTTTAGGAACTTTGTAATTTTAATTTTTAGGATTAATTTTTTAGGACCTTTTGTATCTCGCACTCTAATATATGATGGTTTAAGTTATTGTGTGGTGTTTGGATCTTAAATAATGGCTTAACAAACGAGAAAAGATGAAAACTGCCTAAGGGACGTCGAAACCACACCCAATGCAGGAAAACAATGCCTTCCGACAACTTTTTCATCTTCTCAGCATGTGCAGCACGGGGCCATGTTCAGACCAACACGCCCCGTGCCCAGGATCTGCAGAAAAAATCTTGAAACAGGTAATTGACCATGGGCCGTGTTGACTGGGCACGCCCCGTGGTCAAGCTTCTGTAAATATTTGTTACTGGCACTCTGAACACGGGGTCGTGCCCGGACCACACGGGCCCGTGGCCAGATGCCTAGTAACATGAAATTTTGTTTTTATCACGCTTTACGCATTCGAATCAGCCGAAAAAATTATTTTTGGACACATTGAGGACATTGTGTAATTTAAGAGTGGGGGGAAGCTAACACTTTGAATCTAGCAAGTCCTAATAACAAGCCTTACACAAAACTCTATTGGAACAGCTAATCACCCCAAATCGTTTTCAAAATTTTTCAATTTTTTTACTTGTCTTGGTTTAATTAGTGAATAACAAGTTCTAAAAAAAAGTTATGTTTTTACAAATTTACAACAGATAGCTTGGTGATAAAAAGAGCCAAATAAGAAAATTATAAAAAGGGCATGACAAATCTTTTTAAAATTTGATTATATATACTTGTTCACATTATAAACCCATTCCCACATTAAGTGAGCCTTAAGCCTTTATCGAGCATACATTCATACATCTTTAAACTAAATGCTCATTTTCGTTTCTTGTGTGAATAGCCGCTTGGTTCTTACGACTCTAGAACTTGCCGAGAAGATACATTCCCAATCCTTACCAACATAAACGCAAGTAAGTAAATGATGGAGGCACTAGGACTAACCCCTTTTTCATTCAAAACCATTATTTTCATTTCTTTTTACCCACTACAAAAATCCCCTTAGTTAACCCCTTTGAGCCTAAACCTTTTCATTTCAAACCCACAAAACAAACATCCATTACCCACCAAAACCCTTTTCCTTTCAAACCCATTTATTTTAGTAAAAAGCTTTGGTTATCTGCTGAGGAAAAAAACCATTGCTCTTTCAATAACCAAACAAGTTCCTTCAAAAATCTTGTTTGAAAATGCTTGCTTTAATAAATATTGAAATAAACAAGTTTTACGATAACTGACGCTTTGATTTTCGCCATTTTACTAACCGCTAACCCAAAAATCACCTACCTGTAGCCCAAGCCTAACCCTTTCAAAGTCCTATTGATACTCCCAACGGTTTATAGTTAAAAAGGAGGAGGTTTGATCGCTTGGCAAGCATATGATAGAAATAAGTTTCAAACCGGAATCGAGCGATATCACAAAAAAATACATCTTCGGCCGAGTGTTGAGAGATCTCTTGTGAGGTACGTGAACTTGTATATAAATAGAATTTTAAGGAGGCATGTTATGCCCAAATAAATAATTTTCCTTAAAAAGTTCTAAATAAATCATGACGAATAGGATTGTAAATAAAACAAAAACAAAATTTAAATAAAGATCTTGGATTCCCGATACTCAAAGACAAGCCACAAAACTTCTTCTCTACCTATTCCATTTGGGTGTGTAAGCCACATTTAAAGAGTTTTGCTTGAGGACAAGCAAAGATTCAAGTGTAGGGATATATGATGTGTGCAAAATGCAACATATTAATTACATCAATTGAGGCATAAAACTAACCCTTTTTAGTACTAATGTTGGAAAAAGCACGTTTTTTTGTTCCTTTTGTCTTTTCAGGATAAAAAGAGCTTAAACGAACAAAAGAAGCAAATAAGCAGCCAAAACCAACATAAATACGAAAAGAATGAATTACGAGCCTTGACCGGCCCCTCAGCAACACCCCAAAAGACAAAAACAAGATTACAGAAGATGACCACGGGGCCGTGCCCAGACGAACACGGGGCATGGTCAGACCCTGCACTTCAAGACAAAACCTGCAGAATCTTCTACGCCCACCACGGGGCCATGCCCAGACCAACATGGGGCATGGTCGACTATAAGATTTGCAGAATCCAGATAGTACAGCGAACAGTTGACCACGGGGCCGTGCCCAGAGGCCACGGGGTCGTGTGGGGCCCTCTGCTGTTAGATGCAATAAATGAAGAAAGAGAAGGATGATGGCCACAGGTCGTGCCCACTGGACACGGGGCCATGGCCGGGCCTCTGTTTTGACTATAAATAGGAGTGCTTGGTTCATTTCAAAGGCATCCCTTGGCAAACCACTTCCCTCTCACTTTGCCACCACTACCACCACCACTACAACACCAACACCCACAACCATCATCAATTTATCATCTTTAGAGTGTGTAGTAGTCTCGGGATCCAAGATTGATTGTAAGGGTTTTTGTTAAACAAAGGCCATGCTTGGCTATTCTCTTACATCACTTGGTGAAGACAAGTCCTTAATGTATTACTTTTGATTTTTAACCTTTTGGCACTTTTTATATGGATATGTATTAATGACTTTAATAACTAGTTTCTTATGTTGAAAGTGAATTTTCCTACTATTTCTTCATGATGTCATTGATTTGCTCATTCGTGTCTTTACGGTCTATATAAAGCGCGTTAACTAACCTGATAGGGGGTTAGAAGGGTAGTTTGGTAAAGTTCTTATCTCGTTTAGTGTATAGATCCTGCGAGGACTTGATTCAAGCTTACTAGGATCTCCTTCAATGCCCCAAAGGTATTGGATGGCGGGGGTGCGAATAGCTTGAACCCCTCATATGTAAACTACTATTAATATTTTAAACCGGCTACTTGGGATTGTATCCCTGCTGACTCAAACCACTTAGCCGAGGGTAACGTCACCTTCAAAAGAGGGGCCTACTACTTTTCACATTAATAACTTATTTAATTATCTTCCAATATTCTGACCCTTTGGGATCGTATCCCTGCTGACTCAAACCACTGGATTGAGGGTAACGTCACCTTCAAAAGAGGGGCCTACTACTATAACTAAGATAATCTCTTAAAAAGTCCGAAAATGCGAAAATGATCAAAGGATACATTAAAGATGAGTTGGATCCAAGTGATTCTATGTTGTCTATCTTTTCTTTCATTTTATTTATCTTCTTATTTTTAGTTTTAATTTTATGTTTAAAAACTTTTATCAAAAATTTAGATTAATTAGATGTTGACGATAAACCGGTACTAAAAGCTCTTGTGTCCTTGGACGACCTCGGTATCTTACAAACACTATACTACGCTCACGATAGGTGCACTTGCCCAAGTGTGTTTTTAGGCTTAGTACAATATCGTGTTTTATAAATTTAAAACTTGACTAATGCGTAAAATGAACTTAAAATGTTAATAAAAATATAATACGTTCAATGCACACCAGTAACACAAGTGTAGTGGTGAACATTCGAGGTGCCTAAACGGAAGCATGTTCTTCCTACCTCCTACATGAAATCCATGATACTAGAGGTCCCTAAATGGAGTATTCATCCTCCTACCTCATGCTTGAACTATTGGACTTATTGATATACATAATCTATATAATACTTATATATACTCTCCAAATATTCAAACCTTTGATGATGAATGCGTGTTCATTAGTCAAAGTACTAGATTACAATATCTAAGACCTAATAACTTGTTATGATTCTAATGGGTATTCTACCCATGAAATCATTCTAACCCTTGAGGTTTCATATTGTCAAACAAGTATTACATGACTAGATGATTACTTTTGCATATGTACTTTCCATATTCCATTTAAATTCCGAATCTCGACTCTAAACATACCTTGAACTTTAACCCTTATACATTTGTCCCCCAATCTCATACACTCATCAATACTTGGATAATCGGAAGACTTAGCAATTTTGTGAGTATACTCGAACCCTTTTTACCTTTAAACACTTTTGGGTGCAACATGTATTTCATAATAACACACAAACTTTTGAGACTATTTGAATCACTCTCTATCCATGTTGAAACATGAAACTATATGATGCTTGTTAATCTCGTATGTTATGTAAACTTTGCGTGCCTATATGCTCATTAACTCTGTACAAGCCTACCTTAACAATTACAGCGCTATAGGAGTAATGCACCGCCTACTAGTCTCGGGGTATTGTTAAGTTAAACTAGTTACCTCCCGTCATTCTTTGGGATAGGCTATTTTAACGCATTGTATTCTCGGGTTTGAACATATACTTGACACTGTTTAACATACTAGTAACTTACATATTGTGATTCATGTTGGATATGAGCCGTTAGACAAATTTAAACTATTTTATGCTATGTACCAAACTTGTATACTCGCCTTTGCTTTTGCATTGAACACTATTTTAATACATGTTGCAGGTTCGTTAGAAAAGATGATGCTAAGCGAAGAAACAAGATTTAAGTGGACTTAGAAACACACTTAGATTAAACTATTTTGTTCTATATTCGAAATAATGTCGTTTGTGTTGACTTCTTTGTATATTACTTTAGCAATTTATGAAATTCAATTTAATTCATATTGTCACATAGTGTTATGATGTTTTGAGCAATTTGTTCGTCTCATCCCGATGTTTCCGCCATCGGTTGGGGTATGACATACAAACACAAAAATTGTGACACGTTATACTCTATTTCTATTATAAAAACACGGATATCACAACACAATCTTTGTAAATCAAAGATTGTATATAAATAACATAAAAAAGGACATGCATTTCATAAACACCTTGTGAGCATGACTAAAACAATCAAACCACATGCATCATTAACAACAAAATCTAAATCCTAAAATTCAATAGATTATCAGAAACAAACGGATAAACCTGTGATTTTAAGATTGAATAAGACCTGAGATCCCGGAAGTGCTTGAAACTCTAAATTATAACACATGCGATTTTAAGAAGGTCGATCAAACAAATTATTTTAAGGAGGCTTCACTTTCATACCTGAACAACTTCTGTGTGACCTAATGAGCACAAAAAGTAAAAGAGGAAATTGATGAAGAAAGAAGACATAGTTGCAAAGGGGGAAACTAATGCAGAGAGATACAACTTTGATCTTTTAGAGTAAAGAAGAAAGAGGATTTAAGAATTTAAGAGATATGAGTTGTCTAACACCTTATTTCCTGGACAGGTGGGATAACCAAAAACGAACAACACACCAAAAATATCTACAATAGTAGCAAGCCACAAACCAAAGTTTAATATTTAATATATATATTAATTTGGTTTAGTATAAAGAAGTTTAATATTAAACATAACTATAAAGTGGGTGTTTTCAAAGGATTTGTGGAAATTTAATATGATGGCTAGCTAAGCACATGTATAATTGTTTTTAGTCCGTTACGTTTTGCTCAAGATAAGGCAACACATATATCATTCATTTATACCGCGTTACGACAAATTCAAACCAAATATTACATGTTATAACACATTATGATAAACTACAAACTAATGCAACTCAAAATAAGGCACTACATAAAAAATGATCTATTGATACCCGTTATAACCCATATGCGGGAGAATGGCCTTTTAAACCCCATGATTATTTTTTATAACCCATTACAATAATATATAAGTTATTACGTCCAAATATAAGGTATTACGCCTAAATATGACTACTTTATACCTATTATAACACATCATAACCAATATTAATCGATATAAAACAATAAATACAAAAATGATCTATTTATACTTATAATAACCCATTCCAATTGTTTATACACACTGTGCCCGATTATAGAAAAAATACAAGCAAGTATACTATATATAAGCCATATCACAAAAATGGCCTATTAAGGCACATTATGAATCATTCCAAACAAAAATGACATATATTTAACTTGTTATAACACATCACAATCAAATATAATCTGATATAAGTCACTAATTGCAAATGTGACCCATTTAAACCTGTTATAAACAGGCATTACATCCAAATATCAATCAATATATAAGACAATATATGCATTTTCTTGGGGTTTTGACATGTTTATCAAAGTTATTTTATTCATATAAAATAAAAATGCAGTGGAATAATTATTTAAAACATGTTACTTACAAGATATAAAACTCATTTTATATGTAAATCAAAACCCGGATCCATATATGAACATGCATGCTATCAAAACACAACCATATGGTGTTTTAGAATACTACCTTTGAAAGAACAAGTAGATGAAAAGGATGATACTTCTTGAATGGTAATCTTCAAAGTAGAAGACCTCAAGCTTGTATACCCCAAGCCTTCCAACAAACACCTTATGTTGCTAGGATTTTTTTCTTGTATGAACTCACTTGAACACCCTCTTGATTCACCACCTTGGCCGAAATTTTGAGAGTATTTCTTAGAGTTTTTGCACTTGATTTTCAATGAGAGAAAGAGTGTGTGTAAGAATGTCTTTAATTCTCACCAAATCATCCATATATATAATCTCTTGTAAGATCTTTTCTTGGATTATGTGAGATTTGTAAAGATCTTACCAAATCATCCAAGATATCCATATATCTTACATAATCTAATCTTGGATTGTGTGAGATCTTGTAAGATTGCAAGATATTGCATGAAAATTCAAATTCTTTTCTTTTAAATTATGTCTTGTATTATTTTATAACTTTTATAAAATTAACACCATATGTTTACAAGACTTTGTGCAATATCTCATAACCTTTTATAATGCTATTTAACCCATTAAATAACAAATAAAATATTCTCTCAAATTAAATTTATCCATATAATTTATTAGTTCCTCAAGTGCAATTATTTAGAAAACTAATTTCTAAATATTCTAAGTGTTAATATTTATTTGTTTGATCATATCATAAATAAATATTATAAGTGTTTGTCTAGCTTGTTATTGGGTATGACCCAACTTGGATCATAACGTACTAGCCACATCAATTTAATATGTGTCTTGGGCATACCGATTCCAACAATATCCCACTTGCACAAGATACATAGAAGATTGATGCAAGTAGTAGATACCGCCTAACAACGGTTTACTACCCCTAATACGTATGACGAAGTGCCATTCAATAACATCATCCCCTTCAAGTCCCTTACTTGAACATGATTTAGGTGAATCAATCATTTATCCTTTCGTTACAAATGTCATGTCAAATCAAGAGACATAGAGTGATCATTCTCTGTTGATTTAACTTTAGCAGGCCTTAGACATCTTACTCTCAACGAATAAGAGGAACAAATCCCATCTTGACTACATACGTCTCTCACAATCACCTTGTACCACACCTGAGCTTAGCCTTATGTACTGCCATGTTTCAGAACAACGAAGAACTAAGTCAAAGTATAACATTTGGTGAATATCAAGACCCAATATGTATCTCAGGTCAGGGGTACTATGATACTCGCCTTTACTCAAAAATTACTTATGATCAATCACAAAGATTCCATGTAGTAATATTTGAGAGCGGGTCAGTCCAATATTTGTATCCCATAAATATCTATGAACTTTAGCAGCAACATTTTGCTCTATATTCATACCTAATGAATATCCACCAATCCGAGTTCATAATAGTCTTACCTTCATATTTGTTCCCACAAATATGATCGACTACGAATATTTAGAATAATTAACTTATTCATGGATTTAAACATGTTAAAATGGAACATAACTCAAAATGCCATAATCATTAAATGAGTCATAGTAACAATTGTTCCGATATCCAAATACAAAATAGATCAAATCCAATCACTAGAACATCAAAGTCCTAACGCACAAGTATGACCCTCATGCTTTGGCTGTTCAAGGAGCTTCGTGAGAGGATCCGCAATGTTTTGATCAGTGTGAACTTTGCGAATACATATCTTTCCCTTTCAACTTCATCCCTTATGTAGTTGAATCTCCGCTCATTGTGCCTAGTATTTTGATTTGCACGAGGTTCCTTACTTTATGCAATCGCACCCTCGTTATCACAAAAGATTTCTAGGGGGTCCTGAATGGTAGGGGCTACCCCTAGATCGGCTATGAATTTCTTCAACCATGCAGCTTCTTACGCTGCCAATGAAGCGTCAATGTATTCTAATTCTGTAGTGGACAATGCTACAACATCCTGCTCCGAGCTCTTCCACAAGACGGCTCCTCCATTTAAAATGAAGACATACCCAGACTGTGATCGAGAATCATCTCGATCGGTTTGGAAACTTGCATTCGTGTAACCCTTTACAACAAGTTCCTCTTCACCAGATCCATATATTAGAAACATATCCTTAGTCATTCTAAGGTATTTCAATATGCTTTTAACAGCCATCCAATGACTGTTTCCTGGATTTTGCTGGTATCTGCTCATCATGCTTAAAGCGCATGATACGTCCGACCTAGTTCATATCATTGCATACATGATGGATCCTACAGCAAGTGCATATGGGACTCATTTCGTTCTTTCTTGCTCATCCTTTGAGCTTGGACATTGAGACGCATTCAATATTGTCCCTTTTTAAATAGGTACCAAACCTTTCTTAGAGTTTTCCATCTTGAACCTTTTCAAGATTTTATCAATGTATGCACTTTGGTTCAAACCTATCAAGCGCCTTGATCTATCCCTATGGATCTTTATTCCCAAAATATAGGCGGCTTCTCCAAGATCTTTAATGGAAAAACAACTTCCAAGCCAGGTTTTAATACCTTCCATGGTTGGAATATCATTTCCAGATAGTAGAATGTCATCGACATACAGTACTAGGAAAGTGATGATGCTCCCACTAGCCTTCTTATACACACAAGCTTCATCGGCATTCTTGATGAATCCAAAATTCCTAATTTCTTCATCAAAACGATGATTCCAACTTCAGATGCCTGTTTCAATCCATATATTGATTTCTTTAACTTGCATACTTTGTTAGGATGGTTTGGATCGACAAAACCTTTAGGCTGAACCATATAGACATCTTCATCAAGATATCCATTGAGGAAAGCCGTTTTGACGTCCATTTGCCAAATCTCATAATCATAATATGCAGCTACGGCAAATAATATCCTAATTGACTTTAGCATCATGACGGGCGAGAAGGTCTCATCATAATCAATCCCTTGAGTTTGAGTGAAACCTTTTGCTACAAGTCTCGCTTTATAAGTATCCAATTTACCATACATATCGGTTTTCTTCCTGAAAACCCACTTACTTCCAACTACTTTGGAGTTAAGAGGTGGCATAACCAATTCCCATACTTGGTTGTCATACATGGATTGCATCTCTACATTCATAGCTTCAAGCCAGACATTGCATCATGGTATGTGGTTGGTTCATCCGAATCTACCACATAACATCCATCCATGAAAAATCCATATCTTTCAGGTGGACTGCTAATTCTACCAGATCTGTGAACGTTTTGTGTGTATTGATCAACCATTTGATCCTCTTCAACAACCTCTTGTTGAGTGCTAGTATCAACCAAACGTGTATCAGCTTGTGGTTCTTGATCCTCATCAAGTTCCACTGTTCTACTACTAGTTCCTTCCATAAGGAACTTAGCTTCCAAGAACTTACCCTTTCGAGCAACAAATACCTTTTGCTCTGTTGGATCATAAAAGTAATATCCTACATCATTTTTAGGATATCCTACAAAGATACACTTAGTCGATCGTACTTCCAATTTGTTTGGGGTGTATTGTTTCACATAAGCTTCACAACCCCATACCTTCAAATATGATAATGATGGAGCCCTTCTATGCCATATTTCAAAAGGTGTCTTATCCACTTTCTTGGTTGGGGCCATATTCAGTATACAGGTCGCGGAGAGCAGAGCGTAACCCCAAAATGATAAAGGTAATGTGCTTCTAGCCATCATAGATCGAACCATATCCAATAGAGTTCGATTCCTCCTTTCAAACACACCATTATGTTGTGGTGTTCCAGGTGGAGTAAGTTGTGAGATGATCCCACAACTCCTAAGATGATCTTGAAAAACATCACTAAGGTATTCACCTCCTCTATCGGTGTAAAGGATTTTGATTGTTTTCTTGAGTTGATTTTCTACTTCACTTTTGAAGTCTTTGAACATTTTGTCTTAGTAAATACACATAACCATAATGACTATAGTCGTCGGTAAAAGTAATGAAGTATCTTTCACCATTCCTAGTCATTGGCTTAAAAGGACCACATACATCCGAATGTATGATACCTAATAAGTCCTTTGCCCTTTCAAAGGTTCCACTAAAGGGTGCCTTAGTCATTTTGCCTTGTAAACAAGATTCACATACATCAAATGAATCATCTTCATTTGTTTCCAAAAGACCATTCTTTTGAAGTGTCTGCATGCGATTTTTATTTATATGTCCAAGGCAACAATGCCAAAGATAGGAATCACTCAAATCCATATTGAGTTTCTTGGTGGTTACTTGGTACATTGAGCTATCATATGATGTGTCATCATGAACTAATTCATAAATACCATTTAAAGGCATAGCTTTAAAGTAAAACACATCATGCATTGAAACATAAATGTCATGGTTAACAAATTCAAAATTAAAACCACATTGTCTCAAAAGGGAAACTGAAATAATGTTCCTAGTCAAACTAGGAGCATACAAAACATACTTCAAAATCACTTCCAAACCACTTGGAAGCTTCAACACATAGTCTCCTTGTGCTTCGACTTCAACTTTTGCTCTGTTACCCATGAAGAGACTAGCGTCTCCCTTTTTATAATATTTATTTCTTCTGAACCCTTGCAACAAATTGCAAATATGAGTTCCACATCCGGTATCTAGTACCCATGTGTTAGAAGAAATAACATTAAGCTCAACATATATCATGAAGATTGTACCTGAGGTCTGCCCTGCATCCCTCTTCTTTTTCAACTCCTTGAGATAGGTTGGACAATTCCTTTTCCAATGTCCTATCTCTCCACACTCAAAGCATGGGTCATTAGTAGCAACCTTTTGCTTCTTTTCCTTCGGTTTCGTGGGTTCCGCTTTAACCTTTCCTTTCCCTTTCCCTTTGACGTGGCCCTTCCTTTTGGCGAAACTTGCCTTGGAGTCGGGTGGGGCCTCTTCTTGTTGCCTCCCTCATTGATCGTTAGAACGGGTAAAGCCTTTTTACCCATGCCCGCCTCAGCAGTTTTGAGCATTGCATGAAGTTCACCAATGCTCTTATCCCATCCGTTCATGTTATAGTTCATAACAAAAGACTCAAACTTCTCTGTTAAAGAGTTGGGGATCAAATTTGTAGCCAACTCTTTAGAGACAGGACAATTGAGCCTTTCGAGGCGATCAATGTGGCTTTTCATCTTGAGGATATAAGATGAGACCGATTGGGTTTCCTCCATTCGACATGCGTGAAGCGCCCGAACCCTTTCGAAGCATTCTACCCTAGCTTGTTGAAGGAACATTTCTTTCAATTGGGTAATCATGTCGTATGCCCCATGATGTTCAAAATCCTTTTGAATCTCGAGAATCATAGTTTCCAACATGAGGCAAGAGGCTTGCATGGAGTCCTCGGTATACTTAACCCAATCGTTATAGGCTTCCACATTTTCAACGTTAGGTTCATCGGGAATAGGATCGTCCAACATATAGGATATCTTCTCTTACTTAAGAACGATTCTCAAGTTTCGATACCAATCCATGAAGTTGTTATGGTTGAGACGATCCTTTTCAAGAATTATTCTTAATGATAGGTTAAGGACGATTTGGGTAATTGTGTTTGCATTGTTAGTGGCCATCTACAAAATTTTAACAAAGTTCATTTTTAGTATTTTTGATATTATTAAATTTTAATCATTGATACCCTTTTATGCCTCATAGAGAATTAATAATTAAAATCTAGAATCCAACGTTACGTTTAAATATTGGTTATGTAACCTTTATCCCATTATTTAAATTAACAAGGTAGTCAACATTTGACAATTGCAACCCTTTGTTGTCACACCCCGACCCGCAGCGGAAATGGTAGTAGGGGCATGATTGGGTTTTCATCAAAGCTCATGACATTTACTATAAAGTTTCATATTTATTAATTCTCTTTAAAGAAGAAGTTACAATAAACAATCAAACACAACATGTTCAAACACATTTTCATTCAAATTACAAACTAAAGTACAACTACAAAGGAAAACAAAACTAAATGTTCATTCCAAGGCATTAACTTGTTTATTCTTCTAAGCCATCCTATGTGTTCCTTTTCTCAACCGGATCACCTGTATCATGTGTAAAAATAGGGTTTTTGGGTCAACATAAGTTGGCGAGTGAATCTTATTTAAACATTTGAAAGGATTAGTTATGTTGGTTATTTGAATAAAATTGTGCATAACCAAATATGAGTAAACGTAAATGTAAATTTAATCACAAACACATAATATCAAATAATGCACACACACACACCAAATGATGAATAATGAGATCAAGACTCAATCAAACGGAGCCGATCGAATGAGGCACCTGATGCTCAACTCGTCTCCCGCGAGGAACTGATGGGCCTAATGAATGATTTGCACACAACTTGACAAAAATATAAGCACACATCACAACCAACAACATAATCACATAATCTCAATTAATGCACAAGCACACACCAAATGATGAACAATGAGGCACCTGATGCTCAACCCGTCTCCAACGAGGAACTGATGGGCCTAATGAATGATTTGCACGCAACTTGACAAAATGTAAACACGCATCACAACATACAATATTTACATCTCGAGTTTAGATCATATAATGGTAATAGCACGAGTTTAAATAAACCCCGGAATAATTAAAGCGACACATGATACACCCCAAAACATGAATAAAAAGGGGAATTTGTAAGGATTCACTCACAGTGGGTGCGTTCCTTGATGACGATGAATGCGCACGATTTTGTGATTCGACCGACGAGGAAAACTAACCTAAATAATAATGTAATAATTCATAAATAAATAAAGTTCATTTGAAATTAATATTTTTAATTAGTGCTCTTATTAAGATTTTTAGATTTATTTTTGTGAATTTAATGCAAGTTTTTTTAGGCTTTAAAACCTTATTTTTAGGTATTTTTAATTGATTTCTCAATTAAATAAATAAATAAAAGAAAATAAAAAGTTGACTTTTTGACCGTTGACCATTAACCGTTGACCGTTGACCGGTCGGACTGTGTTTAATTATGCGCTGAGTGAGGTTCGAACTTGGGACCTCTCGTATACGTGCACGCAGCTCTACCAACTGAGCTACGTGTCTAACCCGAAATATTTCTGTTTTTAATTATATTTATATACTTACTGGTTTAAATCTGGAATTTAATTAATTAAAAAGGTTTATACTGGCCTGAACCGGACGCGCAGAACATGTTTCGAACTCGTGACCATTGACTTAACTTGCACCCAGCCCGACCAACTGGGCTGGGTGTCTAACCCGTATTATATAGTTCTTGAATTATATTTAACAACATACTGTGGGACAATCTGTTTTGGTTTTAAAAAAATGGATTTTATTTCAGCAGAACGGACATGTTCAAGAGTCGAACCCGGGACGTGTATGTTATGTTTGCACACAGTCCACCACTGGACTGTGTGTCTAACCCGGTTTAGAATCCATTTTAATTATACATATACCTATTCTCGACTTCATCTTCTTCATTTACAAGAACTCAGATCAGTGAGATCCGACTGTTTCGTTTAATTCGATTATCAAAACTTATAGTTGGTTGGAATGAAATAGTTAACGAGATTAAAGAATAGAATGTACCAAAACAGCGCGTTTACTTCAGATTTCGGCAGGAGTCGTCGGCTCTGATTTGTGACTCTCGGCTGAGTGAAGTGTTTGACAGTTTAGATTCTTGTGTTATGAAATTAAGTGATTGAGTAGGAGATATCAAGAGTTTTTAGATGATTATACCAATCGACAGTGAGACTTCGATGTTTCAGTGAAATTCCGGTGAGTGTGGGATTTCCCGGCGGCGTAGTCTGGGACAGATTCTGGTTGAAGGATTGAAGTTAATACATGTCGAATAATGGATTACAAACAAAAGAGTCGAGAATTTTACCGATTTGAAGTAAGTCTCGGTTTTCAGGTGAAAGTCATGCGACTGTAAAATATCTCCGGCGACGTGTTTTGAGATGAATTAAGCTTCGGAAACGATCGTGGTTCTGAGAGAAAGGATTTTCAGAGTGTTCAAGTGGGTATTTATAGTGAACACAGACTGAATTGAGTCAAGGTCCGCGAGTTAGGATTTCCGTCGGTTATGACGGAAATTGATTGCCGGCAACGGTTATAACCAATGTCGACATCAATTGGAGCGGTTTAGTCGAAACGGATTTGGCCTAAATCGCGGATTGCCGGATTTTCCGGTGATTGCGAGCTCTGAGTGCACGTGATTTCTCTGGTTTGAATTCAGGTTTACTTTAAGTATCATTTAATTCAGTATTGTTACAAAGAAACGCGTGTGGCGGAGTGGTGTGTTGTGTGTTTGTTCATCCGGGTGACCCGGGTTCGAAACCCGGCGTCTGCATTTATTTTTTTTATTCAGTTTTTATTAGAAATTTTAAATTATGGTTTTTAAATTCTAAATATTTATTAATTATGTATCGTTTAAAATTAATATCAACTATAAATACGCAACGAAATTTATAACTGGATATTTGATTGATAAACGAAGCGGATTTTGAAAACCCGTTTTTCGACGGATGTTACATTTGTAATTTCTAGCTATATGGGATCGGTTAAACATCTTTATGTTTAGTTGGCATGTTTAATCCTATCAACACCTTTGTACGCCATGCTTCGGTGTCCCTAATCACATGGTTTCCAAATCGAGTCGTCCTACTTACACACACATGTAAGTTTATACATACAAGTGGTTAGGTGACCTTTATCCGACAAATATGGTAAGCCTACCTCAAACACACAAGTTCCTTCAAATGTGGTTAGGTGACCTTTATCCCACAAAGAATTCTCAAGTGATTCGAGTGTTGTGTAAAAGGATGGTGTTTGACTTGTTTTATAAAAGGGATTTAAGTTTTCAAAAAATTCTAGTTTTAGAAAACTTTATGTACCATACATTTGCATGCATTCAAATTCATGGTACCTTAGCGAAAACCAATTTTCAAGGTTCTTTTAATAAACCAATTTTATTATAAAATCATTAACCTTTAATAAAAATTTTATTAACCACTTTAATGATTTTTAAAGAACCAATTTTAAGCTTGTTGTTGTTTATTAGTTTGTTAAGCATCCATATCCACATATCATCCAAACAACATAATAAAACAACCATACAAGCATAACACACAAAACAATAGGTGCATAACCATAGCAAACTATTTTTGACAACACTTGTTATCCGAAACAAGTGTGCCAAAAGGTCCTTCCTAAAGGGTGAATATTGACATAAGAAATGTGTCGTTGAACTCCCACTTGAACCCACATCCAAATGCTTCAAGTCTTCCTTTTGTGTTGTGATTTCTTCACTTTCTTTGGCTTCCAAATGATCTTTAAATTCAGCTCCAAACTCCTTTGGGCTTCATAAATGTGTTTTGATTATTGGGCTAAAATCCCGTTAAGAACTATGAAGTCCTTTAGGCCCAAAATTGGCCAATACCAAAACGCATTTTGTGTGCATCTTCTTTTACAATAAAGTATCCTAATTCATTTTTTCTAGTAAAAGAAATGCAACTAATCTATTTACTTACATACCAAATGAAAATAAATAAATTACATATTTTTCAAATGGAAGAACAAAGACATTAATTATTACAAACTATTGAAATAATTAAGTATAATTCACAAACACAATCATTCAACATATTCAAACACAAGGTCATGGCTAGGTTATGAACACCAAAATATACATCCACATATGTGTATTATTCAAGAGCAAAAATGGTTCCCTTTTATAACCCATATTTTTGTCCAAACAAACAAATCATCCATATGATATTATTTTTCAAGATTCCTTTATGCATTAAAAAAAATAATCTTGAAAAACCAAAGAGAAAACCATGTCCAAAAATTAATTTTTGTCCAAACAAACAAAACCCGAAATTTTTAAATCCTTTGAAGCATGCATTCATATAAGCGGCTCTGATACCACGTTTATCAAAGTTATTTTATTCATATAAAATAAAAACTCAGCGGAATAATTATTTAAAACATGTTACTTACAAGATATAAAACCCATTTTATATGTAAACCAAAACCCGGATCCATATATGAACATGCATGCTATCAAAACACAACCATAGGGTGTTTTAGAATACTACCTTTGAAAGAACAAGTAGGTGAAAATGGTGATACTTCTTGAATGGTAATCTTCAAAATAGAAGACCTCAAGCTTGTATACCCCAACCTTCCAACAAACACCTTATGTTGCTATGATTTTTTTCTTGTATGAACTCACTTGAACACCCTCTTGATTCACCATCTTGGCCAAAATTTTGAGAGTATTTCTTAGAGTTCTTGCACTTGAGTTTCAATGAGAGAAGGAGTGTGTGTAAGAATGTCTTTAATTCTCACCAAATCATCCATATATATAATCTCTTGTAAGATCTTTTCTTGGATTATGTGAGATTTGTAAAGATCTTACCAAATCATCCAAGATATCCATATATCTTACATAATCTAATCTTAGATTGTGTGAGTTCTTGTAAGATTTGCAAGATATTGCATGAAAATTCAAATTCTTTTCTTTTAAATTATGTCTTGTATTATTATATAATTTTATAAAATTAACATCGTATGTTTACAAGACTTTATGCAATATATCATAACCTTTTATAATGTTATTTAACCCATTAAATAACAAAATAAAATATTCTCTCAAATAAAATTATCCATATAATTTATTAGTTCGTCAAGTGCAATTATTTAGAAAACAATTTCTAAATTTTCTAAGTGTTAATATTTATTTGTTTGATCATATCATAAATAAATATTATAAGTGTTTGTCTAGCTTGTTATTGGGTATAACCCGACTTGGATCATAACGTACTAGCCACATCAATTTAATATGTGTCTTGGGCATACCGATTCCAACACATTTATCACCCAACCCGCCACAGCGAAATATTACACATTAAGAATGTTATAACAAATTAGAAGAAAATATAAGGATATATACGTTAGTTCACCAAAATATGACCGATAGAGACCCGTTATTACACATTAAGACATGTTATACACACTATGCCCCAAGAGAAAATGACTTGCTAAGAATGATTTCAAAATTTTTCTAACCAAATAAAACCCAATATAAGTTATTTTACTCTGTGACACATTTTATACAACTTATAAAACCCATTATAAGTCATTTTACCGAAATGATCCCCTATAACAAATTATAATCTAATATGACTATATCTACAAGTTCACCAAAAAGACACTAGTTGAGATTCCACTATTTGAAAACTGATTTTTACGAAACACAAATGCAAACCCATCGAAATCTAACAAGCGAAATCAAAATTATTGCAAAATTAGCTACCGCTACTAATTTGATCACAAAATGATCGCAAACTTTGCGGCCACTTAGATATGGCCACAAAGGATGAAAAAGAAATAAAAACAATTTAAAACTAAAATAAAATTTTGCTCCTTAATCGGTCGCAAAACTATGAAGAAAGGATAATTAAGATAAAAGAAAAATTACAGTCTAAATATTTGAAAAAATAAATTAAATAAAAAAAAAAATTAACCAAACAAAACATAAAAAAAATTTTTGGTTGAAAATTGACAATTAGAGGTGTTAAACTCCTTTTATTAAAACTAAAAAGAATTATGGTTGAAAATTAAATACAAAATTGATTTTGATTAGGCCAATTGGTTTTGACGTGCGTTTGAGTGGTTATAATTTTTGTTATATTTTAAGCATTTTTACTGATAGATTAAGTTTTAAATTTATAAAACACGATACAATACTGTCAGGATCTAAGTTTGATTGATTGTTGTTTTTCTTTCAAATAACGGAAAATGATTGAAAACAGAGACTAAGTGCAGCGGATTAATAGAAAACTATTACAACAATCAATTGGTCGTTTGTTTTCATCACCAACTTGATTTTAAGTAATCAAACTATTGCAAGTGATTCACAAACTCCCCCTTAGCCCAATAACGATCGTTTGATAGTAAGAAATGAAGAAGATATGCTAAATTGATCTTTTTAAGAAGACAAGTAAAATTGTTACAATGAGCGCCTATTTATACTAACTATCTAACTACTAATCATCTTACAATGACGTCATGGTTGATAGTGACTAGCTAACAAACGTAACTAACTATAAGCACTGCTAGACTAAAGCTATCAGTGCATAGCACTGTTACATTGATTTAACTAAGACTAGACTAAACACTGCTGGCCATCCTCTGACCTTGTATTCTTCTATCAACGGTTGGGAGTTTCTTATGTCAGAGGATAGGTAACAATGTTCTTTATTGAAAGCAGTAAAAGCCTATCAGTGGATAGAAACCTCTGATAGCTGGACCAAAGCTCGGATGGTGTGTTTTGACTTTGTATCATCTGTTCCTTTCCAAAGGTTCAATCCCAACAATCTCCCCTGGGAACAGATGATGCCAAAAACACCTTATTCTTGATCTTTATTCCTCATAAAGAACTCTCTTATTTGACCTTTGAATTGTAGCTCAAAGTTAAGAGATTCTAAGTCATCAACATCATTCTTAAGTTCTAAACATAGTACTTCGTGGAAGTCTTCTACTGTAAGCCCATAAGCAGCTTCCAGGGATAGTTTAGTGACCTTACCATCAGACTTGATCAGAGTCAATTCGTGGGTGTCTTTTTTGACCTTCCACTTTAGAATTTTTGGGTCTGAAGGCTTTCTTGAAGGAGCTTTTATTGCTGAGGATAGGAAGGGAGCTACTCTTGTTAAATCTTTGGCCAACTTGGCACTTCTATCATCTGTTGGATAGTCCACCATATTCTTGATTCATTCTTTGATAAACACTTCCTCAAACTCTTTGTCAACCTTCTCAGACAACTTCTTTTGCCTTTTTCGTTTTACCAAAGCAAGTGTGGATTGGACAGTTGTTGAGCTGGGCTTTTTAGAGAGCCGGGCTTTGAGAGCAGCATCTTCTTTGGAATAATCAGGTTTAGGAGGCATTGATGGATCCTTTTTCCTTCTATCTTCAAGCATTTTGTATGTATCCAACACTCTTATCTCCCCCCATCTCATCACCTGATTCTTTGACCCATAGTGATTCTGAATTAGCTCTTCCTTTATTCTTCTGAGCTTTAGGGTCTTTTCAGGCACATTCTTCTTGTATTTGTTCCAGTCTGGACATGTAGGTTTGTTGTGAGGATCTTTTGATTGTGCTTCTATTCTTGCATTTTCTTCTTGAAGCTCACTCACAGACCAATCCTTGAACTGTGCTCTTGTAGCAGCATATTTCTTTGTTTCCATGATGTGTGAGATGTGATTTTCTTTCAATAGTTTATCTCTGCTTCAGAAATTTTATTTGATAAATTCTTTGAGAATCTTTCAAGGGATTGGACTTTGCTCAATTGAAACTGGAGTTGATTCTGCACTTCTCTATCACTTTTGCCTTTAGACAACTTCTTATCAATATCCTCTGCCTGTTTTTCTTTGAGTGTCAGATACTGATCAATATTTGCAGGCTTTGGATAACCTTGAAGTGAAGGGAAGTGTCTTTTGTCTGGATCTTTTTCATCATAGAAAGATATGATTTATTTCTTGACTGCAGGCAAATCAAGAGGAAATTTTATAGCTGCAGGAATCACTTCTTTTGAGGGAGCAGACGTTTCAGTTGGGGAAACAGAGGTTATATTTAGCATTGGTGCAGATGCAAGAGGCAAAGGAGCAGGGATCTTTTCTTCGTTTATGACCTTCGTAACTTTTCTCCTCTTAAAACTGATTGAAGGTGATGATGGATGACTTGGAATTCTTGGTGGTGTTGTTAGCTGTTGTGTGGAAGTAGGAAAAGTGAGAATGGCAGTGGTTGTGATAACATCTGCTACAACCTCTGTTGTGTCAACAGATGTTGGCACAACAGTTGTCGTAACATCTGTTGAGGTGGATATGGATTTTGTGTGAGAAGATCTGGTTGATTTTGTATTGGCAGAGGTTTTTGTGGTTGAATTGGAAGCATCTTTAGTTTTGAGAGATGTGGATTCTGGTTGTCTTGCTTTTGAAGAAGATCTTCTCTTTGTTGAGGTACCAGTCTCTCCTTTTTCTAACTGCTGATCAATCTTTTTCTCAACCAGCACATTGCCTTCATCAAACACAGACTTCTTATGGGACTTCTTTGACATTGCCAAGATATCTTCAGTTAAGTCCGGTTTCTTTGAACCATCTGGCTTAGGAATATTCACTGTAGGCCTTGCCTTATCATCATCCATCTTCAACTTTTTATTTCCCAAAGGTTTCTCCCCCTTTTTGGCTTCATTTGGACTGACAAAAATAACAGTAGGAGGACATGTACCAGTGGTGGTAAGCAAGTGGGCTTTGATTGCCTTGATATCTGCAGCAGTGTCATTATATCTTGCATCAACCATATTTCTGAGTTCCATCATCTGATGCTTATGTTTTTGTTCCAGGAAGTGTTTCTCTTGTTGAAAGATTGGAGATATTACAGATTTTAGCTCAACAGTGGTTGGAACAGGGGTTTGGCTCTGTATAGTGATTAACTGTTTCAAAAGATCTTTTATTTCATCAACAGTGCTTTCAACCTTGGTAACCCTTTCCGTCAATTCCTGATATTTTAGCTCATCACCTAACTTGATAGGATCATCTGAATTCCTACCAGATGTGGTAGTTTTATCCAAGATATCACGAACAAGTGGTTTACCACTTGTTTCAATCTTAGATGCCCCTTTGTCTTGGTTCTGGGACTTCCCACTGGAGTAGAGGTTACCTTAGTAGCCTCAGCAGTGGTTGCCTTCAACAAGGTCTTAGCTATGTAACCATTGTCCAATTGAGAACTTGGGAGTTCAGCAATTGTAGTGGCTGCCATTGTTGAACTATCACCAAGGGTTACATGTTACCCAAGGGGTGTAGCCTCTTCATTTGCTGATGGGCTAGCATGTAGAAATAAGTCAGACCCAGCCTCTGGTTGAAGTATATTCTCAATGATAGGTTGGTGAGAAGTGCTGGATAATGTCTGCTCAATTTCTATTGCATTCAGCAAGGGTAACATGGTTGGTGGTATTCTATTGCTGTGTAGAAAGCGACATTGCCCTGGGAGAGGGGTTTTGGAAGATAGAACCAAGTGATCCTAGAGCTTCATAATTAGGTGTCCCTGTGCGTACAACCTGATCCTTTTGTGAGGATGCAGGAGGAGTTTCAAAGCCGGTTTGATATCTTTCTACCATCTGCTGTGAAGAAGTAGCAGCAGTGGTTGGTGACTTTGGTGGTGTCACTGGGTTTACCTCTGGGAACTCATCTTCCAGAGGACCCTTTTTGGGTTTGGTGGGTTTTCGGGATGCTCTGGATAGTTTCTTTTTGGAGATTTTAGGTGTGGGTTTCAGAGCTGCGGTTGTGTTGCACTGATCACCTAGAGCAGTGGGCTCAGCAGCCGGAGGTTGAGCTTGAACATTTTGTTCTTGTAAAATAGGCTCAGCCTCCTCTGCTTCTGTTTTGGAAACTTTATCTTGATTTGTAATTCGTGTGAACGTGTTATGGTTTAGGCTGCCAGCGTTTGTAACTGCGCCTTGTTTACTTGCGTTTGATTTGATCTGGTCTTGCAAGTAAACACTCATGAATCTTGGATGTATCAAGAAAGCTTTTTGTTTTGAAATATTTTTAAAATTAGTTACAAGATCATTGAACAGCACCTGGGAGAAGTTAAAATCAGAACCAGTTAAAATTGCAAATCCCAGATACTGCACGTTCAATGGAATCTCGTTGAAAGCAGTTGTTTTTGCAGAGACACAAGTAAGTAGGGTGTGGAAAAAGAATTTCATCTCTGCTGGAAAATTAGGTTTGAAGATTGTCATACCTTTCAACTGTCCAATGTAACCTCTTTCAATGAATTCATGTTGCATCTCCCTCAAAGGAAATGATACCGGATGTTGCATATCATTCAACATGAAGACTTGGGAGATAGATTGTGGGCTTATCTGTATTTTTGTGCCCCCTACTTTGGAAGTAATGGAATAGGGCACATCATCAGCGGATGAGTGGAGTTTAGCATTTGCCCAAAATTCTTTTAAAGAATCGATGTAAACAGGGCTTTGACTTCCAACATGTGTTTGAATTTTGATTCTTTGAGAATCCGGATCATTGGATAGTAACGAATATTTGTGTCGGTTTCTTCAAGAATCGCAGTGTAATTGTTGTGGTGTTTTGATGATGAGGACAAATGGGGGTTTTTCTTGTGTCGATTTCTTCTTCGATTTGGTTTTAGGAGCCATGATTGTTGGATGATTTGTGAAAGATAGGCTTTGAAAAATTTAGAATCGTACAAGAAAGATGAAACCTCTGTTTGGGGATAAAACAGGGTTTTATAGAGTTTTTCAAAAAAGTGCACTTAACGTGGCGTCTGATGCAACATCTGTCCACATGTAACCTCTGTTTGACAATGGAAAACATTTGTTTTGGCTAACCATTGTTAGAGTAAAAACTACCAGTGGTTGTGACCAATTTTAAACACTATCAGAGGTTTGCATCAGTGGATAGATTTTTCTAAACAACAGTGTTTTTGAGCTATCAGAGCTTTGAACAGACTTTAAGGATTTTATTGAAAAATTCAATTTTAACTATTTTTAAGGATGAATTTCTGATTTTCTAAAAAACGTTTTATTGCTATTTACACATGGATCACAAGAAAAAATTGTTTTTAATCCATATTTAGCATCAAGCTGTCAAATATGGAAGCATCAAGTGCCTTTGTCAACACATCTGCTAGTTGATCCTTGGTATGGACATGTTGTAAAGAATTCAGACCTTTTTCATAGCAATCCCTCACAAAATAATGTCTGATGTCAATGTGCTTGGTGGTGGAATGTGAAACTGGATTTTTGATGATGTTTTCTGCTGCTTGACTATCAATTTTGAGAGGAGTCCTCAAGGCAGTCACACCAAAATCCAAGAGTTGGTTTTGAAGCCACAAAATTTGAGCAGTGCAACTTGCAGCAGCTATATACTCTGCTTCAGCAGTGTATGTGGCTACTGCAACTTGCTTTTTACTTTGCCAAGACACTAAGCAATCCCCTAGGAATTGGGCGCCTCCAGATGTGGACTTCCTTGTTGTTTTACATCCAGCAAAATCACTATCAGAATATCCTGCAAGCTCAATGTTACCATTAGTTGGATACCAGATACCAAGTTTAGGAGCACCTTTTATGTATCTGAATATCCTTTTTACAGCAATAAGATCTGATTTTCTTAGCATTGACTGTGATCTGGCAAAGACACATGTGGCAAACATAATATCTGGCCGTGATGCAGTTAGGTACAATAAAGACCCAATCATGCTTCTATACAAAGTTTGATCAACAAGGTCATCTTTTCCATCTATAGTGATCAGCTTGGATGTTGCCATGGGTGTGCTGCAAGGTTTACAATCATTCATATCAAATTTCTTAAGTAGTTCTTTCACATACTTATTTTGATGAATGAAAGTGCCTTTTTGCATTTATTTGACTTGTAAACCAAGAAAACATTGCAACTCACCCATTGCATTCATCTCAAACTCTGCTGCCATGAGTTTTCTAAACTCTTCACACATGGCAGTGCATGTGGATCCAAAAATGATGTCATCCACATAAATCTGGACAAGCATCAAATCTTTTCCTTTCCATTTTAAAAATAGGGTTTTGTCAATCCTACCTCTGGTAAAACCAATGGATAAGAGAAAAGTGGATAGAGTTTCATACCAGGCTCTTCGTGCTTGTTTTAGACCATATAGTGCTTTGTTTAACCTGTACACATGATCAGGATGGAAGTGATCCTCAAATCTAGGAGGTTGACAAACATATACTTCTTCCATGATCTTTCCATACAGGAATGCACTTTTGATGTCCATTTGATACACCTTAATGTTATGGTTAGCAGCAAAGGCTAAGAACAGGCGAATGGCTTCCAGCCTTGCTACTGGAGCAAAAGTTTCATCATAGTCAATCCCTTCTTCCTGTCTGTAGCCTTGAACCACGAGACTTGCTTTGTTTTTTGACAACAATATCCCTTTCATCGGTTTTGTTCTTAAAGACCCACTTTGTGCCGATGGGACTCACATCTTTTGGCAGTGGTACAAGTTCCTAAACTTGTTGTCTCTTGAATTGTAGGAGCTCTTCTTGCATGGCTTCTACCCAGCTGTTGTCTTTCAGTGCCTCTTGGTACTTGACAGGCTGTGTGAGTGATAGAAATCCAACAAAAAAACAAATGTTTTAGGCTTGGCTTCTTGTGAGCACACCCTCATTGATGTTGCAAATAACTTAATCCAATGGATGGCTTTTGAGGAATAACAAATCACCTTGATATGGAACAATGGCATTTTGAGGTGAAGCTTTCAAATGTGTATCATCTCAGCTAACCTCTGCTGGTAATTTGATAGTCCAGCCTCTGATTGGAATGGTGGTGGAGGAATTGGTGGTATGGATGTGAAAGTGGGTTGATTTTCATCCATTTGTTGTGGACTTTTATCAACAGATATTTGGTTTTGAGAGCTGGCAGATGTTTGAGTATGAACCACTGTTGACCTGGCAGAGCTTTCACCATTGCTACTAACATCTGCTCCTCTGCCTGTAGGATTGATTTTGAAACTTGGAAGAATGCAATCATATCCTTGTTCTTCAAATGATGATTGTGGGGTACCTGCAGGGTTAGTCTTGACAGACACATCTTCAAATGTAAATTTAGATAGATCAAACAATTCAGCAGGTCCATTTGCTGGAATTTTCAAGGAAGAGAGTTCATTGAACTTCACATTTAGAGTTTCCTCAACACACTTGGTCCTTGAGTTAAAAACTCTGTAGGCTTTGGCAGTGGTTGAGTATCCCAGAAAATAACCACAATCAACTTTGGCTGCAAACTTGGATATTGAATCCTTGATGTTTAAAATGAAGCATGGGCAGCCAAAGACTTTGAAATAAGAGATTAGAGGTTTGATTTTGTAAAGCAATTCATAGGCAGTCTTTTGATGCCTAGGGTTTATCAAAACTTTGTTCTGGACATAGCAAGCAGTGTTTACAGCCTCTGCCCAAAAAGACAATGGTAAACCTGAATCTGCAAGCATAGTCCTTGCTGATTCAATTAAAGTTCTGTTTTTCCTTTCAACAACCCCATTTTGTTCTGGAGTTCCAGGGATGTTGTATTATCTAACAATCCCTTTTGACTCAAAGAAGGCATCTAACTCCTTGTTCCTAAACTCTGTCCCATTATCACTCCTAAAGATTTTTACAGGCAGATCAAATTGCTTTTCAACTTGTTTAACAAAGTTTTGCAAAATATTTGATGTTTCGTCCTTAGAGTGTAAAAAGAAAGTCCATGTGAACCTGGAAAAATCATCAACTACCACCAGACAGTATCTTTTGTGTTTTAAGCTCATGATTTTTACAGGTCCAAACAAGTCCATATGAAGCAATTGTAAGCACTGACTTATTTTGGACTCCTCAATTGACTTGTAAGAGCTTTTATGTTGTTTACCTTTTAAACAGGGACCACAATGCTCTTCACAAGTAAATTGCTTTTGGGGTAACCCTTTAACCAGATTTTGTTTTGAGAGAGTGGAGATAGTTTTTAGATTTGTGTGTCCTAGTCTTTTATGCCATAGCTCTGTCTCTTTGCTTGAGGCAACTTAGAATAGGCATGCATTTGACATAGGATTATCTTTTAACATATCAACCACATACACATTTCCTACTCTATGAGCAGTCAGCTGTGCTTTGTTCTCTGCAATGATTTGATCAATCTTTTTGACAACCTCTGGCCCTACAATTTGGCAAGTTTTCTTTGTGAAAAAGGAACCATAACCTTTATCACTCATCTGTGAAACACTTAAGAGATTGAATTTTAAATTGTCAATGAGATTTACATTTTCAAACTTGAGTTTTCCTGCTGAAACACATCCTGATCCTAACACCTTTCCTTTTGAATTATTCCTAAAGGATATATCACCCCCTCCATGAGCTTTAAAATCTCTGAGTAGGGCTTTACATCCTGTCATGTGCCTGGAGCCTCCACTATCTACATACCAAAGACTGTTAAGGCAAGTAGAAGCTCCCTTCGAAGCAGCCATAAGAGCACAATCACATTCTTCTTCACACCCCTCTGTGTCCCATGGGTCAGATAGATTGTCCTTTTCAACCTCAGCAGCATTCATTTCAACCACCAGTGTAACTTCTGGTGTAACCACTGCTTCACAACATTCAACCACATCAGATTTTGACTCCTGTTTCACAGATTCATCACCTTCAACTATGGTCTCAAGAGCCATAAAACATAAGTTTTCATTTTCAAAACCATTTTTTGGCTATGAGTGCAAAGTTTTCATCAGTTAAATCCTCAGGCAAACTACTCCAATCAACAAAACCTTGGGTAAAGAAGCTTTGTTGTGTAACCTCTGCTGGTGTAGCAGTAGTTTGAGTAGTTTGAGTGACATGTGGAGCTTGCTGCACATGCACTTGAGGTGGTGCTTGAATATATTGAATCTGTGGAGCAGGGGTTTGGACA
Organism: Scalesia atractyloides; assembly: GCA_947069175.1. NCBI lineage: Eukaryota > Viridiplantae > Streptophyta > Magnoliopsida > Asterales > Asteraceae > Scalesia > Scalesia atractyloides. Next base: position 50,695,819 of record CAMTDV010000019.1, read on the forward strand.
TAATGAATAGGGACAGTTGTTATAGGACTTGCAAAATGAGCAGTGTTTTGCATTTGATGTGCAGGGGTAAACTGGCAATATTGGACATCTGAGGATTGGTGCCAGGATGAGTTACAATTGGTCCCGCAGTTTGAGTTCAGCATTCCCTGGCAAAATGTCCCATCCTATTGCACTTGTAACATTTTATCTTTGATTTATCTAACCCAACTTTTAACCCCCCATGCAATCCTGGAAACCTCCTACCAGTTCTTTTGTAAAACTTACTAGCCCTGACACTCAAGAGTGCCAATTGGTGTAGGATGTCCATTTCTTCCAAATCTGTGGGTTCAAAGTGTTGTAAATCATTCATCTCAAAACTCAGATTGTCAGAAGTTTGGCTTTCACAATTTGCAGCAAAAGCAAAATTGGGTGTAGTGGGATCAGAGTTGAAATTATTTCCAGAAGTTATGTAATGATCAAAACTATGATCCTTTCCACTACCAGACCCCTCTTCATGACTATAGAGAGCAGTGTTTCCCAGTGTATAGTCATCAGTCACTTTCCCAGACTCTTGAAGCTTCTTTTTCTGGTTCAACTCTCTCTCATAAGTGAGAAGTCGACCATGAAGCTGTGTGAGGGTCATTTCCTTATAACCAACAGATGTTCGAGTGACATAAGCTATTGTCTCCCATTTTTCTGGTAGTGATCTTAAGAAACGACTATTGATAGTCGAATTAGAAAAGCTCACATCTACCAGTTTTAATTCGCTTATGAGACAGCTAAATCTCTTAAACTGTTGGGTTAGTGACTCACCTTTTACATGGCAAAATGTTTCATACTGCTGATTCAAGACTTCTCTATTATTCTCGATCACCTCTTCAGTACCACCGAATTGCTCTTTAAGAGCATCCCATAACTCTTTAGCACTATTACAATGAAGTAATCCCGCATAAATCTCATTGGGAAAAGCTGAAGCAACTATGCTGAAAGCCTTAGCATCCAATTTGATGAGGAAAGCCTGTTCAGAGTAATTTTCGAGTTTTAGGGACTTGAGTGTGGGGATCCTCTGTGCATGGAACCATGGGAACATGAGGTCCAAACACAACAGATCTCCAACATCCGGTGTTCTGTTGAGTGAGAATATGACCCATCCTACGTTGCCAAATAAAACTCATTTCGTTTCAACATAGGTGGTTTGAACATGGATCCAATATTTGAATCATGTGTGTTTTGTGCCATTTTTCTTGTTTAGAACAGATTTGTGTTTTAAAAACTTTTGTAGTAATAAAACTCTTTATTCAAGCAAAACTTATCAAACGAAATTAACAACAAAGAGCTGATCTATTCAAATCAATTTGACGTTTAAATCAAAATGGATTGACCAAGCTCTGAAACCAATTGTCAGGATCTAAGTTTGAATTGATTGTTGTTTTTGTTTCAAATAATGGAAAATGATTGAAAACAGAGATTAAGTGCAGCGGATTATTGGAAAACTTTTACAACAATCAATTGGTCGTTTGTTTTCATCACCAACTTGCTTTTAAGTAATCAAAATATTGCAAGTGATTCACAAACTCCCCCTTAGCCCAATAACGATCGTTTGATAGTAAGAAATGAAGAAGATATGCTAAATTGATCCTTTTTAAGAAGACAAGTAAAACTGTTACAATGAGCGCATATTTATACTAACTATCTAACCACTGATCGTCTTACAATGACGTCATGGTTGATAGTGATAGCTAACAAACGTAACTAACTATAAGCACTGCTAGACGTAAAGCTATCAGTGCATAGCACTATTACATTGATTTAACTAAGACTAGACTAAACACTGCTGGCCATCCTCTGATCTTGTATTCTTCTATCAGCGGTTGGGAGTTTCTTCTGTCAGAGGATAGGTAACAATTTTCTTTATTGAAAGCAGTAAAAGTCTATCAGTGGATAGAAACCGCTGATAGCTGGACCAAAGCTCGGATGGTGTGTTTTGACTTTGTATCATCTGTTCCTTTCCAAAGGTTCAATCCCAACAAATACTATCACTCTACACACGTTAGGTCAAGTGCACCCATCGTAGACATAATATAGTGATGGTAAGATACCGAGGTCGTCCAAGGACACAAGAGCTTTTAGTACCGGCTTATCGTCAACGTCTAATCTAACCAAATTTTGAAGTTTTTGAATATTAAAAGATAAAAATAAAAGTAAAAACGTAAATAAAAGTGGGAAAACAAATAGAAAAGAAAGAATCACTTGGTTCCAACTACTCTTTTATATATCCTTTGATGATTTCCTCACTTTGAGCTTTTTAAGAGATTATCTTATTTATAGTCGTAGGCCCTTATTTTGAAGGCGACATTACCCTCAACGCATTGGTCTGAGTTAGCAGGGATACAGTCCCGCAGGGTCGGAATATTGGAAGATAATTGTTGGTGCAGATTTTGTGTCCGATGTTCAAATAGATTAGATTACATTTTATGTTGATTATGTAATAGTTAGTGAAACGGTCAAACGAATGTGTTGAGACTCGTTCGTTTGAAGTGGTCAAACGAAATGGTTATTCGTTTGACCGGTGCGTTTGCAAGTGACATTCCACGTGAAGGTGGATTTCCAAAGGAATGTGGTGTGACTATAAATACCATCCTTAGGTCATTTGCAAGCTTTCAAGGTTTTAGATTTGGGAGAGCGATCACCACTTTGTCTCTCCCGTATGTATGCTCATTCGGTATATTTTGGATAGCTTATTATTGTGTCGATTTGTAACGTTATGCTGCCCAAATTTATAAAAGAAATTTGTTTATCCATCTCTAATCTTCCGTCTTTGAACCCAATCTCACACTAATCATTGTTTTCGATCCGAAACACGAATTTACAATTAGTATCAGAGCAATGGTATCCGACTTAGTAAATCAAAACCATTTGCTAAGTCACATGAGCTCTTGATTATTGATTTTTGTTTAAGATGTGAAAGAGGTGTGAAAAACCCAGATCCAATAAAAATTAAAGCTTAAAATACGGATCTAAGATGAAATAGACCATACACGAGGGTTAGGTTTTATGTTTCACACCAAATATATCAAGTTTTCATCATACATTATCACTTTTGAGGTGTTTTTGGTCAGATCTGCGGATGAACAGTTCGTCATGTTTGTTGAGGAGTGTGGCGGCTGTTTAGAGAAACTAGGGTTTCTTCAGAGCTTTCCACGAAGAACTCAAGACACGAAGGACCTTAAAGACACGAATTACTCATCACACGAAAGACAGTACTTCGCCTATATGATTGTCACGAAGAACCCTTCTTCGTGACCTTCGTTGTTTATTGGTATGGTCCATGAAGAACTCATGTTTCGTGTGCGATTTGTGATGTTAATGCCGGCTGAATTAGATGGTGGTAGTGGCTGAAGATGTTAGAGAATGATGTTGTGTTTGTTGTTTCATCATGTTTAAGAGAGATAGAATGTCTAATGTATGCCAAAACAACATGATGTCGGCTGAAGGTTATGTTGCTTAGAGTTTTGTTGATGTTCATCGTAGAAAGAGAAGCAGATTATGTTCGTAGAGAGAAGATATAAAGACAAAATAGCGGCTGTTAAAAACATTAGGGTTAGTTCGCATGTTTTATTAGCTGAAGTGATGTTGTCTGCTGAGGTTGTGCGTGGGCTAAGGTATGATGGGCCATTGTTAATAAATTCTACATAATTGGGTCATGTATAATGCCTTGGGCTTTGTACTTAATTTGATTTATTCAAGTTACTACAATATGGTGGATCCCAAAATGTGATTAATGGAATGCATGTCGGCCAGCCTAAACATGTCTAATGGTCATGAAGTGAAGACATGGAATTTGATATTAGTTATTTTGGAATATCACGTTTGATTAAAAAAAAGAGGTTGGACTTTGATATATATATTTTTTTGGTGGATGTAGACATGGAATTAATTAATACGAAGGTCTTAAAAGTTTGTGTGGGGCCTAGCATATGGATCAGTCTTGAGCAACGAGTTCAAGATTATATTTGGCCAAGAATTTAAGTGTGGGTCGGGTGTTCACAAAGTTTATTTGAATCGAGCTTCAACTTCTATTTCGTACACATTTGGGAGCACACTGGATTAGTTTGGGATGATGAATACAGATGTTAAAAAAAAGTGGGGTAGTCACGGTTATCGGTGCAAACGTCAAATTTTGGTGACATGACTATTATGGGCCAAAAACGTTATATTTATTTCCTCACGAGAAAATATAATTTGTTGACGGTGTTCGTAAATACTCGAAAGCGTTTTGTTAGTTGTCATATCCTCGCATTTGGTAACGATTGAAAGAACCTAGAGAGCCAAGACCGGTCCTAACGAGTTCACAAAGTCGATGAGTTATGCCTATGATGGAAGTTTTCAGATTAGGTGTTAGCAGAACTTTGGGGGGATACAAGTCGGATCCTACGGAGCCAGGAGACTTTTTTATCAACTAGAATATGCAACGAAGAAAACAGCTTTTGTGATTTCTTGAAAACCCGAGAAAATTAGAAAAAATCCGCTTCATGGAGGGAATTTGTTCAGTAAAGTAAATGGCATTTCTGCTATGAGGAGGGAATTTGCTAAGGTTTAGAGCATTCACCAAAGAAATGGGGGGATAAAAATTTTATATGTTTTGGAATTTCTTCGGTAAATTTCTACACGCAATCACAGGTGGTAAAGTTCGTGATTTTCTAGTGATACCAAAGGGTATGCGTGGAATGTTTTGCACATACTTATATTTGAGGATTTTGATTAATTTTCCAGCCAGCGTGAAGGGTTTTGCACGGAAACATACAGGTATCTAAAGTCGATAGTAGTTTCAAAATGCTGTTCACTGAAGACCTGGGGAATCTTTATGAGAGTTGATAGTTCAAAGATGGCAAGTGTAGATTCCGACTCTATCATATGCCGGTTAGGTTTTTGGATCGAAAGGATCAAAGCAATGACACCTTGCGGAGGGAGATTGCTGAAACTTAATGCGGATGAAGTTACAGTTGAGGGAGAATTTACAAGATTCGGTTTTGGGTTTGATGTTTTCATAGGGATTTTACAGGTATCTGGGTGTAACTTAATTCGTTGAGTTTCCAACCGATGTACTTGGTCAAGCTGACATCCTGAGTACTAATGCTGAAGATCCGTAGTGCATTACGTGGTCGACTTCACAAAGGCGAGACAATGAGATCTGGATGTAGTTCAACTAAGCGTGCAGGTTGAGCTTGCAGATGATATACTCGGTCTGGCTAACTTCCCGAGTGTTGATGCTAATGATCAAAGTGCATTACTTGGTCGATTCCACAAAGATGGTTTACAGAAGATAGTTCACCGGAAAACTTCACCAATGCAGTATGCTTTGAATGAAATAGAGTTTTATGACAAGATCAAGACTTGATGTAGTTTTTTAAAGGATGGAACCCTTTATCAAATGTCGGTTTGAGTGTTGGAAGATCAGCGGAGGATTGGCCAATGTTGCCTTACAAGGACATTACACAACACTCAACGCGGATATCCGTACTTTGAGGGGGAAATATGATACAAGAAGCTTCATGGACTCGATTTTGCTGTGAAGACTCAAGTCATGACTCTGCGTACCTAGATTTTTAGTCAAGGGAGGATTCGTTAACACAGAAAGGCTGGCATCAACAGATATTTGACTGAAGATTGATTGCAGTTGCATTTTCAGCATTCGACAGCAACGGACAAATTGGAATTTGTTGGTGCAGATTTTGTGTCCGATGTTGTTCGAATAGATTAGATTACATTTTATGTTGATTCTGTAATAGTTAGTGAAACGGTCAAACGAAAGGGTTATTCGTTTGACCGTGTGCATTTGCAAGTGACCTTCCACATGAAGGTGGATTTCTATCGGAAGGTGGTGTGACTATAAATACCACCCTTAGGTCATTTGCAAGCTTTCAAGGTTTTAGAGTTTGGGGAGAGACCACCACTTGGTCTCTCCCAGATGTATGCTCTTTCGGTATATTTTGGATGGCTTGTTATTATGTCGATTTGTAACGTTATGTTGCCCAAATTTATAAAAGAAAGTTGTTTATCCGTCTCTAATCTTCCGTCTTTGAACCTAATCTCACACTAATCATTATTTTCAATCTGAAACACGAACTTACAATAAATTAAATAAGTTGTTGATGCGAAAAGTGGTAGGCCCCTCTTGTGAAGGCTACGTTACCCTCAACTCATTGGTCTGATCAGCAAGGATACAGTCCCGCAGGATCGGAATAAAGTTTAAATAGTAGTTTATTTAGAAGGAGTTCAAGTCGTTCTTACTTCCCCGATTTGATGCTATCTGTCTCAAGGAAGTCTTAATAAAGCTTAAACCAAGTCCTCGCAGGATCTATATACTGAATGAGACAAGAACTTTACTCAAACACCCTTTTAACCCCCTTCCAGGCAGTTAACGCACTTTATATAGACTGTAAAGACACAAATGAGTGAATCAACGAAACATGAAGAAATGTTTAACCAAAGTTCACTTTCAATATAAAAAACTAGTTATTAAAGTCATTAATACATACCCAAATAAAAATTTTCCAAACATTGGAAATCAAAAGTAATACATAAAAGATTCGTCTTCACCAAGTGATGAAGAGATTTTGCCAAACATGGCATTTGTTTGACAAGAACTCTTACGATCGATCTTGGATCCCAAGACTACTACACACTCTAAAGATGAAAGATGGATGATAGTGGTGGGTGTTGGTGTTGTAGTGGTGGTGGAGTGATGACAAGTGCGAGAGAGGTGGTTTGCGAAGGGATGCATTTATCCAAAGCCAAGCACCTCTATTTATAGTTGGGAACAGAGGGCAGACACGACCCCATGGTGGACTTTTTATCTCCCTTCATTAACTGCAGATGTCAGATCGTTGTACCAACACGCCCCATGGTGTCATAGCATGGCGCCGTGGTCAGTATACTTGTTATACTATCAAGATTTTGAGAATCTTAGGGTTGACCATGACCCATATCAGGTTGGCACGGCTCCGTGTTGGTTGGATTTTTCTGTTTTCCTTTTCTGCAGAGAATCTTCATTGGGCACAACCCCATGCCTAGTGGGCACGGCCCCGTGCCAACATTAGCACCGAAAAAAGGATGATTTTACGGTTCGTTTGATGTAATTTATATGTTGCATTTTGCGCACATCAAGTACCAATAAAGTTTTCTACGACCACAATTTCAATTGAAAATATGTAATTTTCTTGTAGTTTATGTTGTGACACATCCCAAACATAAATAACCTATTAAGTACCTAGATGACTTGTTCAATCGCATTTAATACACGTCATTACATCCATGTACAATCCATTAGTACCCGTTATAACACATTGCATCTAAATATTAATTAGTATAAGAAAATATATACAAATATGACATGGTATAACCCATTACGCGTGAAGACTTGCCCGTTGGTCACTTTTCGGTGTTGTGCACTTGTTTAACATTGGCTCTCCTACTATTCATTGTGTTTGCTACTTTAAAATTTGTTTTTATGTTTAGAAATATTATGAGTAGCTAATCCCTTATAATTACCTAGGTTTGATGAAGATTGACTTGTATGGACTATGTATTTTGGTTTGAATCGTATGTTAGGTTAGTAATCTTAGAACTCGTTTCCTTTATGTTTGGTTATAGAGATGTTGTTTGTGATTTACTTGATTGTTATTTTCATTCTCATGAATTCTTGATTTCTGGTTGATTTCATATCCTCTAGATTATGTTTTGTGTTGAGATTAACTACTTGGTGTTCTTAGTCATAGACCTTAATAAGAGATAATCTTGGGCGGTTTGGCCATAGTTTGATAGAAAATCTGGTATTCCATTGTGTCTAAAGCCTATGGATGATAGACATTACTTAAAACCTCCTACCCATTGCTTGTTAGGTTTAGATTATGCTAGAGCGTTGTATCATTTTATTCGGGGTGTTAGTGTTTCCTAGTAGGCTTTCAGATTAGATTCAGGTGTCCTTTGTTTTGGGATTGTGGATCACAATCTTTCTTAGTACTATGAATAGCGATCCTATGGGTAAATCGCATTAGACATTTTACCAAACCTATCTTGTTCTTTACACGTGTATTTGGTTTTCTTAAGGAGCCCTATATTTGTACCTTTAGAGAGAGTCATACAGTTCATTACCCTGAGTCATCTCATGTTTGTTGGATTCTTCTTAGGTGGTTTCCCTATTATCTAATCTTCCTTCAAAATTCTCGTTTTGTGTTCTTAGTCGTTAATCTGAGTCTTCTTGTGTTTTCGTAGTAATCTACTTATCTGCTTCGTAGGCAATAGTAAAAAATCACTTTTTTACTAGACTAGGATTCGATAGAGGTTCAATATTGAGAACTTGCATACAGGGTCCACATATTCATTATTTGGTCTTACCTATTTTGCTACATTGTGATCAGTGCAATTACCATAGTGTGTGGTTTAGTTTGGTGATTCTCTTTTAAAACTTGATCTTTTATTTTTTTATGTACAATTTACACACATCACTAAGCGGTTTGTATTAATAAATGTAAAATATCAACACCAATATCAAGAGTAAAAAGAATTAGAATTTGCACAAGAAGTGAAGGTTGACAAAATTGTGTTAGGTCTGAGTTTACAAGGCTTGTGATTAACGACAATTTAAGAACAAACAATTTTGTATTACAAAAGTAAAATAACAATCACAAGCGAGGAATCATAGGAGTCGACGACACTGTGTCAGTGTCATCGGGTGACACTCGTTCTTTGTCCCTAAGTGTCTTCGATCACCATTCTTTGTCAGATATTGCCATCAATCGTAGATGCACGGTGATGCTGAGATGTCACTAGGATGTGTTCCGGTGACCCTCAGATATCACCTAGATAACATGAAGACTAACACAACCATCAAATACCTGGCTACACTAAGAGTGTCGCTAGAGACTAACACCCGATCAATTGAGTCTTGATATGGAATCTGCACTGTTGACACCTTCCTGGTGGCACAGAGAGTGTCACCGGTGTCTGTTGACAAATCAGATGGGTCTTGCTATACGATATTCTAATCTTGACAATTTCAGTCCCTACACTTTCACGTTGTGGTATACAATGGTCTCAAAGGTTCCAGCAATTCCCAAATGTTATACCCGAAAAGCTTACCATATCAAAAAAATGGTCCCCATAAATGAATACATGGTTGTACAAGGTGATACCGTCGTGTATGTGTCGTTCTAAACCTAAATGCATAACAATTCCAAGTGCTAATGCAAGTAGAATGTAACTTTGGCACAAAACTAAACAAAACAAACTCCGATTTGGGCTATTCAAGAACACACGACTCATCTCATCTCGCTGGTCACTACAAAATTATCACCGCCAGCAGTCGTCATTTCTGTCGAAAATGGAACGGTCTGCCAGAATCAGTGTTTTGCGTCCTTTCATTTGCGTAACCATACCAAGCAGGCTCAATATTGAGTGATTCAAGCATCCACGTGGCCAGTCGACGAACCTTACAAGCACTCCAGCCACCAGCACTAGAATTTATCCTCACCATCGACGGCAATGGAACAAGCCCTGAAACTGATTGTTTCGCGCACATGCATTTGAATGGCTTGAAACCATATTAAATGAACTTCAAATTGGATGATTGAAGCGATAGTGATTCATCTCGCCGAGCTCTACCTTCCCATACTACAGTTGCCACCTGTTGCCACAAGGGGTGCAAATAGTCCACTGAAATCCGTATAACTCATTGGATTCCATGTTGGTGAAACGACCCCTCCTATTTTTCCCGTTTTGCTTTTTAAACTCAAATTCGCACGTAGCAGACTTTTATTATACACCAACAACATAACCCAAGAGTTTAGGATTTTACAAAATATATCAAATACCTACAATATATATATGTATATATATATATATATATATATATAAAACATACGAAAATGTATATTAAAGAAATACTCAAATGCAGAGATGGCAAAAACAATGTGTGCCAATAATTGATATATCATATATACGTATTTAAAAAATAAAAGAAATTATATCAAGTATGCGAGTAACATGTACACTTTATCGGCTAATCGGGTATATCACCAAATCCGAAGCACGCCCCATATCTAATTACCCAACCCCAAATTTGTCCCAAATGTGTCGAGCTTCAGTTTTACCCATTGTATTCAGGTTCGATTGCCATATGTAAATTTGATACTACATAGACTTATGATAAATATTGTTTGAATTTGATTTTTTCAAGATTGATTAATCAATTGGTTGAATTCTTTTGTAAAAGATATATTTATTACTAGTTCATGATTTATATGAATGTTATGATTATGATTGTTTTGCATGCCATGTTCTTCGTGTGTGATTCTGGCTGATTGTTTGCGTATTTTTCGGTTATAAATGCATGTTTAAGTCGCCTACTTGGTGTTCGTGATATTTATGCGGTTAAGGTGGATATAGTTAACCCTGAGAGTAGGTCTGTTTGTTAGTCTAGTTCACTGTTTTACTATTACTGGGTCGTAGTTATATAGTTAGGCTATCCTTCACATCTTTGGATGTTTTGTGATTGGTGCAACCCAGAGGTGAAATGATATGTGAGAACATTAGCATTCCTTAGTTTGGTGAGACCGTGATGAGATCTATTCTACAACCCAATTTGCTTTACACATCCCCTAGGTTTACTTAGTTTTGTTAGTGAGAATGAGAGGTGATATGTGATACCTTAGTCACTCGTATCTATAGATCCGATTACCAATTGATTATCCATTTCTTGAGAACAGTTGAGTTTGTCAATAGGATACATTGTCTTACCATTAACTGTATTACATTCGATAGTACGCTTGCCTTTCTTGTGTAGTTAAGTTCTTTGATGAAAACCCTTTTAAAACCGTTTTGTGTGAGTTTCATATTTTATATATACTTTTGCACACATCAAGTGACTTTGCTACCACATGCATCCTACATTGTGTATCTCATGATTGTCTTGTACTATTTCATATCAAAGACATTGGCCATTTTCTTCATGTCAATGCATATGGTAAGCAAGTGCTCATCCCTATTTCTCGACAATTACATGAATAGAAAGATACATTTTTGTAATTTAGGTGTTCTTGATAGGTACGAGTTTAGATTCTAAACACTATTGAGTTATTTAATTTTAGGGTTATTAGATTTTGATAATCCTAACTTTCACCCATTGGCTGATATTAATTCTAACTTAAAAAATTCCCTCTGACAATCCCAACTTCTAAGAATTTGGCTAACGTGGCACAAACCTAGTTATTGGCTGATGTGACACAAACCTAGTTATTGGCTGATACGACACAAACTTAGTTATTGGATTTTAATAATAATAATCCTAACTTTCACCACCACCATTAGCCGCCACCACCACCATCAACCACCAGCATCATCCACCACCATCATCAACAACCACCACTATTAGCCGCCATGGTGGTGGTTGTTGATGGTGGTGGTGGTGGCTGATGGTGGTGGCGGCTAATGGTGGTGGTGAAAGTTAGGATTATTAAAATCCAATAACTAAGTTTGTGCCACATAAGCCAATAACTAGGTTTGTGATGCGTGGTTGAAAACTCGTGCTTAATCGTGTTTAACTTTATGTTTCTACATGACTTTCGATTTCGAATGGCCTACTTTTGATTAGAATTGTGTTTTGCAGGTCTAAGGGAGTTTAAGGAGTCATTCGGGAGCTTTACGGAACACCGGGGAGCAAACAGGATCAACAGGGAACACGAAATGAACAAAATGGAAACTAGGAGTTGGACATAGCGTCGCCAACGCCCATATGGGCCGTCAGCGACGCCCCTTGGTTATTCGCATCGGCCAGAAAGTCGCGTTGACAGCGTATTAAGGCGTCAACAGAAAATGGAAAATCCACGGAGCGTTGGGGACGCCTTGTTAGGTAGTTGGCGACGCCCTCCAGATTATTGAAACACTGATTTTCGTATTTTGTGTAGTTTAAACGAGTTCTAATATACTTTTTGGGGTTTTCAAATGGAGTTACGAGTTTGGGAAGTTTGAACACCATTCTTAGAGCCAAGATCATCCTCTACACCATTCCCAATCCATCTTACCTCTAAACTCATCCACCATCACAAACCATGATCAAAACCCTAATCCACCAACATCATCATCATTATCACCATCTCATCCTCAATCACCAACCTTTCCACCATCACCGTTCACCAGACCCTAACTTCCCCATTCTCCAAGGTTGAAGATCATGTTCACAGTTCAAGCTTCAATCAATCATTGATCATGTTTCGTTCGTCATGAGCGGCTAATCCTCTCGGTTTCACCCCGGTGTAGGTTTTTGTAAGATTCTAGGGTTTTAAAATTTATTTTGAGATTTGATTTGTGACAAATTGTATTATGCATTTGAAACTTTTGATAATTTTCGTGCATTTGAATTGAATTTGTGAATTGTCGAATGATGATAAATTTGACTTTGCGAAATGAGTTTGTGCACTTTTGCCTTATCAGTTGGTAGGATTTACATGTTCTTGGTAACGAAGTACATTGCGGCCTGTCGTCTATGACGTTGATAGCTCTTGGCATCTAAGCCACGTGACACTAAATCCGTTAATCATTATATGCAATTGAATTGAATCTAAAACGTATAGGAACCTTAGGTCTTCAATTACCAAACTTGGTGTGAACCTTGTTCTCAACTTAGTGTTTTAATCATTTAACCAAGTTTTCGTGAAACCAAAATTGTTCAAGCTTAGTAGTTAATCAAGTTAGAATCGTTGGTTAACTCCGACACTCTTTTCAACCAAACAAACAAATTAACAAAATTACAAGCTTTATAAAGTGTGACATCATTTAGAATCATCTTGTCTATACACAAACCACAAACTGGTTCGACACATTGCTACCATTAAACATTGTTAAGGGTAATCTAGGCTATAAATTATTATCTTTGACTGGGATGCGCCAGTCCGATTAGTTTGTGACACGTAAGCTGCCACGTCAACATAAAATTAACCCAATTAGAAAAAAAGGATCGATGGGGGCAAATTCTTACAAATTGGGATTGTGAGAGAGAATTTTTGAAGTTGGGAATAATGACGACCAATAGGTGAAAGTTAGAATTATTAAAATCCAATAACCCTTAAATTTATATCATCTTTATCAAGGTGAGCAAAAAAACGTATTATGGATCTCAGTAAGTGAACCGATGATTTGGTTAAGCAAATTCATCATTCAGTTGAAATGATCGATAACCACCTATAACCAAGGCATGAAAACTGATACATTAGTATTTTTCAATAACTAAACATCATGGTTGTAGAAATTACTAGGCGTTAGTCGGTCGATGAAACGGGGACTAGAGATTGATCAAGGATTAATTTAGATTAATGGAGCCAAATCGGGATTTTTACAACCATGCTAAACATTTTGGCTTCAATTTTGTTTTCAATCCAATACATTTACTCAATTTTTTCAAACAATCCAATAAATTTACTTAATTTTTGTTGGAATTTTGTGAAAATAGCTTTTTTTCACAAATATAGGAAATGGGTATTTTCTAATTTTGGACGATAAATAAATATTATAAACTGAGGTTCATATAGATATTTATTTCCGGGTTTGTGTTCTATGTTGGAAGAGCTTCGCAACGAACTAAACCACGTCCAAAACGGAGCTAAGATGAATGAGATATCGATGCTCAAAGTTTGGTGTTTAAAACATTAAATGCTGAAATAAATGGGAAAGTAGCACCTTGTCCCACATTGGAAGGGAGATGAAACTTAAATAGGTATTTAAGTGAGAACACTCATTCCTTATTGTTACATGGAAGCACACACTAAGTGTACACGCAAAGGGTCCCTAACCCGCACTCGCACACGCGCGCGCGCGTGGCGTGCGCGATGGGCGCAATGTGGCGCTTTGATGGCGCACTTTGCACTTCGCGAGCCGCTTGAGAGCCGCCTTTGTATTTTTTGACCACGCGCGCGTGGCTCAGCACAGAGGCTGAAGGACCAGGTGGCGCAGACCCTGGAGGGTGACGTGGCAAGGGCGCGCATGATGCAAGCAGTCTAGGTTGCGCACGCAGATGCCTGACGTGCGCGCGACGCAGCGTACCGAAGTGAACCAGTATGGCGCGACTGTGTGGCGTGACCAGATGGGTTCCCTGGTGAGTGGCGCGCGCGGGGCAATGGCTGGCGTAACAGTGGCTTGCGCAAGGATGTGAACCATACTTGCGCGCGCGCAACAGGAATGTGAAGCAAGGAGACTCGCACCAGAAAGCTCGCGCAAGGACTTGAGCCAGAATGGTGCGCAAGGACTTGCGCCTGGGCACCAGCTGACTAGTGTGCAGCAGTGTGCCAGAATGGTGCGCACTCATCTGAATGGGCAGCGCGCGCGCCCGAGCTGCAGCTTCCAGTGTTAATGGCAGATCAGTTACACTTCCGCAGTTGAAACAGACGAGTCAAGGGTCTTGACCATGAATGTAACCGATGAATTAAAGTGCATTAAAGACGTTTAATGAAATTTAATTCGTTTAGTTAACTCCTTTTTTGACTGGTTCAACTCAGATGCACTATAAATAGAGCATCACCTCAACACCAGAGATACACCGAATCACCAACGAATTCTCTACAATCTTCTTCCTCTTTCTTGCAGCAAGGTACATCTTCGGGTTGAAGACATCTCCGGCAGTGCAACTGTTTTGGCTGTTGTATCCTGGAAACGAACGAGTTCTCCTGGGAGACTCGAATTTGTTTTAAGGGACCCGTGTCTAACACGATCCTCAGCCAAGGACGATTTTTCTGTTTAAATTTTGTTCTTGTATTTTCTTTATTTCAGTTGTAATCCGTATTGTAATGTACTGCTTTCTTTATTTTTCTGTTTGTGTAATTCAGTTAAATAAAGTTTTATTTATTTTACGCGAAAGGCTCCTACAATCTTAAAACAAATTTTTTAAAACACCATTCGTGTAGAATCAAAACCATTCTGTTTTGGCAGTTTGTGTTTTTAAAAACATATATTTTTTTCCGGTTTTCATCTTCAAAGGGGCGACTTTGGTTGAAAACCATTTTGGATTACTTCAATTCGTTCGTAACAAAAGTTATTAAAACTTTCTGTTTTGGTCTTCAAAGTTGGACTTAGAAGCCAAATAGTTAGTGTGCAATAAAAATAAAAGAATTTTTCTGTTTTGGTCTTCAAAGTTAGACTTAGAAGTCAAACGGTAAATTTGTGGTAAATTAAAATTAAGTGTTTACTTCTTTTTTATTGGTTTAAAACAGAATTTCATACTAAAATTTTAATTTTACTTTTCAGAATGTCGACTGAAAACAATACAAACGTGAACACGAATGTTAACAACCTTGTCGTTGGAACCCCTGCCAACACTGTGGGAGCATCCACAGTGGCAAACCATGTTGAACGACTTGAGAATTTCTGGGTCTCCACTTCAAAAGGTGGCAACAGAAGACCACCATGAACCTTCGAGGTTTTTGACTGAAACCGCTCCCCAACCTGCGGAAGGGGAGACCGACGTCAGGCTCAGTGCGTGGTTGATGCTTGGAAGCATACGGATTTCATATGTCGAGGCTATGTGCTAAATGGCTTTTCGGATGCATTGTATAATGTGTACTACAATGTCAAGACTTCCAAAGAATTATGGGATCTCTTGGACAAAAAGTACAAAACGGAGGATGCGGGAACAAAGAAATTTGTTGTCGCCCGTTTCTTGGACTATAAAATGGTCGATAACAAGACTATTATGAACCAAGTCCAAGAGTTGCAGATTATACTTCATAACATCCACGCTGAGGGCATGGTTCTTAGCGAGACATTTCAAGTGGCAGCAATAATCGAAAAAATTGCCTCCTTCGTGGGTAGAATTCAAAAACTACCTAAAGCATAAGCGAAAGGAAATGACAGTGGAGGAACTTGTGGTCCGTCTTCGAATCAAGAGGACAACAAGGTCGCCTAAAAGGCACCATTGCGCAAGCTGTGGCTAAAGCAATCATGGTGGAAGTTGGGGAATCTTCCAAAGGCAAAAGGAGCAAACAAATGAAAAAGGACAAGGGGACAGCAAAAGTTAACAACCTTGGACCAAGAAAGGGGGCTGTGAAAAAGAAGTCTACGCCTTTCCAAGTTACTTGTTACAATTGTAACGAGACGGGGCATCGTGCTAACGAATGCAAGAAACCGAAGCGTGAGCGTGCGCATATGGTTGATGAGGATGGTATGCCTCTAATTGCAATGACCGAGGAAGCGGCTATGATTGAAGAAGTCAACGTGGTGGGCGCCAACCCACCAGGATGGTTCGTTGACACGGGTGCAACCCGCCATGTTTGTAGAGATAAGGCTCTTTTCTCAACATTCAAGGAAGCAACGGGTGAAGAAAAGCTTTATATGGGAAATAAAGCTACCCCGACATCAAGGGTGAAGGCACAGTGATCTTGAAGATGACTTCTGGCAAGGAGCTCACGTTGAGCAAAGTCCTCTATGTCCCGGATATATGGAAGAATCTCGTATCGGGTTGGATGCTCAACAAGTTTGGTTTTCATCTAGTGTTTGAATCGGACAAATTTGTTTTATCTAGATGTGGAATGTATGTTGGAAAAGGCTATGCCCTTAATGGTATGTTCAAAATGAATGTAACGGTGGTTAACACCAAGAAAAACATGAATGATATTTCTACTTCTACTTACATGATTGAGTCTTCAAATGTTCGGCATGGTAGATTAGGACATGTAAATTTTAATTCATTACGACGTTTAATTATATTAAATATGATACCAACATTCCATATTGATTCCGATTACAAATGCGAAACATGTGTAGAATCCAAACTTACAAGATCACCGTTTAAATCGGTTGAAAGAATAACCGAACCCCTTGATTTATTCATACCGATGTGTGTGATTTAAAAACAGTTCCCACACATGGAGGAAAGAAGTACTTTATCACGTTTATTGATGATTGTACTAAATATTGCTATGTATAATTTACTTAAAAGTAAAGATGAAGCAATAGAAAAGTTTATCTTGTATAAAAACGAAGTTGAGAATCAACTTAAAAAGAAGATAAAAGCGGTTAGAAGCGACCGAGGAGGTGAATATGTTGCACCTTTTGCGGATTTATGCGCAAAAAGTGGCATTGTACACATGAGTGTACACCTCCTTATTCTCCACAATCAAATGGCGTAGCAGAACGTAAGAACCGCACATTAAAAGAAATGATGAATGTCATGTTGATTAGTTCGGGTGTGAACCGAGAAATGTGGGGGGACGCGATTCTATCAGCAAATTATCTCCTAAACAAGATACCACTAAAAAATAGGGACGAAACTCCATATGAGTTATGGAGAAAAAGGAAGCCTTCGTACAAATACTTGAAAGTGTGGGGTGCCTAGAAAAGGTGATTGTACCACCTCCTAAGACTCTTAGGATAGGACCCAAAACTGTTGATTGTGTATTCATAGGATATGCACATCAAAGTAGTGCACATCGTTTTCTTGTACATGAGTCCAAGAATCCCGATGTCCACGTAAACACTATCATGGAGGCAAATCCTAACACCGTCTCATATTTTGAAAATGTGTTTCCTATGCTAGGAGAACCACATGAAACTTCACCAACAATGGTTGATGAAGCAGGTCCAAGTTTATCCACATGGCTAGATGAAAGACATGAACGACCAGAGGTCGACGAGGGTGAACTTAGACGAAGTAAACGGCCAAGGGTTGCAAAATCCTTTGGGCCAGACTTCATGAGCTATATGGTTGAGAGTAAGCCCAATACCTATCGCGAAGGGTTACTTCTGCGGAAGGACCTCAATGGAAAGAAGCAATTAAGAATGAAATTGATTCTATATTGCAAAATCATACTTGGGAGTTAGTAGATCGTCCACCTGGTTGTAAACCACTTGGATATCGTTGGATATTCAAAAGGAAGATGAAAGCTGATGGAAGTATTGATAAATACAAGGCGAGGCTACTAATAAAAGGGTTTAGACAAAAACAAGGTCTAGATTACTTTGATACTTACTCACCTGTGACATGAATAACCTCCATAAGATTGGTTCTTGCAATTGCGGCTTTAAGAAATTTGGAAGTTCACCAAATGGATTTAAAAATCGCATTTCTAAATGGTGATTTAGAAGGAGAGATTTACATGGAACAAATCGAGGGTTTTTCCGCCTAGGAAAAGAGGGGAAAGTATGTAAATTGGTCAAGTCTTTGTACGGCTTGAAGAAAGCTCCAAAACAATGGCACCAAAAGTTTGATCATGTCATGATTGACAATGGTTTCAAAATAAATGAGTGCGACAAATGTGTTTACTATAAAGACACACCAAGAGGTTATGTGATTTTATGTCTTTATGTGGATGATATGCTTATCATTGGGAGTAACGATCATATGATCAACTCAACTAAAGACATGTTGAAAGCGAAGTTTGACATGAAAGACATGGGCTTAGCGGATGTGATTCTTGGTGTAAAAATCACTAGAACGCAAGATCGTCTTATCTTAAGTCAAACTCACTACGTGGACAATCCTTGGGAAATTCAATTCGGAAGATACGAGTATAGCTCAAACTCCAATTGATAATACTCAACGTCTAAGGAAAAATAGAGGCGAAGGAGTTGCTCAGTTAAAGTACTCAAGGATCATTGGTAGTCTCATGTATCTAATGACATGTACTACACCCCACTTAGCATATGCAGTAAGCAGGCTAAGTAGACACACTAGTAATCCAAATGATGATCATTGGAAAGCTATCACACGGGTGCTAAGATACATAAGATACACGAGAGATTACGGATTACATTATACCTGTCATCCAGCAGTGATCGAAGGATACACTGATGCGAACTGGATTTCGGATATAAAGGATCATAGATCGACAAGTGGATATGTGTTTACACTTGCGGGAGCAGCTATAGCTTGGAAGTCGTCCAAGCAAACAGTTATAGCTAGATCCACGATGGAATCCGAATTCGTCGCTTTAGATAAAAGCGATGAAGAGGCGCAGTGGCTACGTCAATTTGTGCAAGATACTCCAAGATGGCCAAAGCCGTTGACGGCGATTTGCATACATTGTGACAATACATCAGCGCTTGTGAGAGCACAAAGCTCTATGTACAATGGCAGATCAAGGCACATTCGATGTAGGCACAACACAGTATGTCAACTAATCTCAACGGGTATTATCTCGGTTGACTATGTGAAGTCAAAAGAGAATATTGAAGACCCGTTAACGAAAGGCTTAAGCAAAGATTTAGTTTATAAGACGTCAAGAGGAATGGGACTAAAGCCCATGGAAAAAGGGAATATGAGGGAAACCTAAGCTAGTTGACTGGAGATCCCAAGATCTAGGTTTAATAGGCAAACTTAATCATAAACCCAAAGGGAGTCACTGTGGGGGGTGCCCCAAAAGATTCATAAAGGGAGTTATATACCTCCTAGTCCATTCCAATCAGTGACATGAAGTAAGGTTAAGCATGTTGAGGTTAAGGATTTGAGGAAATCAAATTAACCATGATGCTTTTAATGATTCGAAGAATCACCTATGTTAGAGAGAAGTGGGGTCGCTTCGAATGGATTTGTGGGGAGGCGCAAATCCTAGAGATCTCGCAGAACCAGGAAAGTGTTCCATGACAATGAGCGGACACAACCATGAGGAGATGACAAAAATAGGGAGAGTATTGTGTGAATGTATATTGTCGCCTACATAAATGGGGGATTGCTCAAAGACACCGCGTCTACAAGACCCTAGGAGGCTAAGTATGCTTCACAAAAAAGGGTTCAAAGGTTACGCCTACCTATCTTGCAATATGTGACTGTTGAATTTGTATCGTTGAAACTTGAAAGGGAAAAGATCGATTTCCATTCTTGTGGGGGATTGTTGGAATTTTGTGAAAATAGCTTTTTTCACAAATATAGGAAATGGGTATTTCCTAATTTTGGATGATAAATAAATTATAAACTGAGGTTTATATAGATATTTATTTCCAGGTTTGTGTTCTATGTTGGAAAAGCTTCGCAACGAACTAAACCACGTCCAAAACGGAGCTAAGATGAATGAGATAAAGATGCTCAAAGTTTGGTGTTTGAAACATTAAATGCTGAAATAAATGGGAAAGTAGCACTTTGTCCCACATTGGAGGGGAGATGAAACTTAAATGGGTATTTAAGTGAGAACACTCCTTCCTTATTGTTACATGGAAGCACACACTAAGTGTACACGCGAAGGGTGCGGAGCACCCTAACTCGCACTCGCACACGCGCGCTGTCACACCCCGACCCGCAGCGGAAATAAGAGTCGGGGCATAATTGGGTTATCACCAAAGCACATGACATTTACGATTATGTTTCATAATTAAATGAAGTCAAAGTTACATTTCTCAAACCTTCAAACATGTTCATTCATTACAAAGGAAAATAACCAAACATAATAATCCCAAACACTAAATCATTTTATTTCTTCTAATCCAGGTCCTACGTGTTCCTAGCTGCTGCTGGTTCACCTGTATCATGTGTAAAATGGGAGGTTTTTGGGTCAACATAAGTTGGCGAGTGAACCTTATAGATAAACATTTAATAATGATTTTCTGGTTAGTTTATCAATAAAATATTGTGCATAATCATAAAAGAGCATATGTATGAAATCAAGCAATGGCAACATCGGTTACAATTATAACATACATTAATAATTGATAACATACATGATCATACCAACATCATATGATAATTAACATAAATGAACTGTGAGATCAAGGCTCAATCAAACGGAGCCGATCGTATTGCATGAACTGAAAATGTAAATTGAACTGTGTGCTCAAGGCTCAATCAAACGGAGCCGAGCGTATTGCATGAACTTGAAATGTAAATTGAACTGTGCACTCAAGGCTCAATCAAACGGAGCCGAGCGTATTGCATGAACTTGAAATGTAAATAACCGATCAAGGCTCAATCAAACGGAGCCGATCGTGCGGGCACGCCCTGACCAACCACATAATAAAATGGGGATCAAACTCAACCTCGAGGGATGGGGAGTTACGGCCTCAGCAATTGCATGTACTGAAATAATAACTTGCAAACAATTCTAACTACTGAACAGCAACAACTAACACACATGTCATGATATGATATATGCACAATAACTTGGTTATAATAAGTAAATGAATAAGACACATGATACACCCCAAAAATATGATTAAAACGGGGAATTTGAAGGGTTCACTCACATTGGGTGCGTTGGATTTGAATTGGTGAGATGCGCACGATTTGGACGAAACGAGATAACAGGGAATCACTGACCTAGATAATAATAGGAAAAATATATTAAATGGATGGATTTTATTAAAGATTTTTAATGGGATTTTTAGATATAATTTTTGTGATTTTATGGCTATTTTCTATCCTTAAAAATGTTATTTTTAAGTATTTTTTAATTGATTTTTAATTTAAATAAAACAAATAATTATTTAAAAAAAAATATTTTTACTGTTTGACCGTTGACCGTTGACCGTTGACCGGTTCGGTCAGCGGTAATTTTTGCGCCGAGCGGGATTCGAACCTGTGACCTTCCGTTCACGCGCACGTAGCTCTACCAACTGAGCTACGTGACTAACCCGATAAAAATCTAGTTTTAATTATATTAATACACTTATTCGAATTTACCGAAAATTCCTTTATTTTACAAAACGTTTTATTCTCATCGAACCGGCGTGTGGGACGGAACTCGATCGCGTGACGTGCAGTTTGTGTTGCACACAGTCCACCGCTGGACTGTGTGTCTAACCCGGTTATATCCTTGAATTATATTATACTTAACAACTACTCAATCTAACCCGGTTAGTTTTATGAATAAAAAGGAATGTTATTACGCAGCGTGTGTGTGTGGCAAGGATCGAACTCGGGACTCGTATATAAACTTTGCACACAGTCCACCGCTGGACTGTGTGTCTAACCCGTTAACTATTCGAATTTTATTTGTTCTTAACCCGTTGTTATGCTCGTCTTCTTCACTAATATTACCGGTTTTACACAGATCACTGGTTCAGGGTTCTACTTCTTAAATAACATGATTACTAGCTTGAATGAACAAACCGAACAATTTGAGGGGAAAGAATACCAGACAGGTTGTCTTCTTCAGGAAGTCCGGCGAGAACAGAAAACTCTGTTTTTTGAAACTTCGGCTGAGAGAGCTAATCAACAGAATTTAAAAGTTAAAATTGAAATTGAATCAGAGTACATGGGTTATTAGCACGATTGAATGTGTTTACCGTCAACTAGCGTGGTTCCGGCAATTTCCAGAATTTCTCCGGCGAAACCAGAAATCCAGCAGAGTCTTCTGTGACTGACTTTGAGTGACGGAATAATGTTAGTAGTGTCCCTACAATAGATTGAAACAGCAAGAGAGTAGAATCTTACTGGTTTGAGTTGGACACGGTTTTCCGGCGAGAGTTGCAGAGAATTCCGGCGACAATTTTCTTGAGCTCAAAAGACTTGAAAACGCGACGAAAAGGATTTGGAGTGTATTTGGGACAGTTCTGAATCGTATAAATGATTGGAGACGGAATTATTTGAGACTTGAATGCCTTTCGGTTTCAAAACTCAACACTTGAAGTTTATTCAATCTCACCTTAATTAGAAACCGATATGCGTCGGTTATGAGTTAACTAAACGAACGAAAAACTGATTTGGCGATTTGGCTTACCGATTTCCGTTATTCAAATACCAATAACCGTTCATCCGAGTTTGCGTATAAAGTTCAATTGTTTTCATAATATTACAGAAAACAACTGGTGGCGGAGTGGTTTGGAGACGGAAGGATAAGTCATTAGAGGCAGTTGACCCGGGTTCGAGTCCGGTCAGCTCCAAACATTTTTTATTTATCTTATTTTAACTTTTTATCAAATATAATTTTTATAGTTTGGTTTATATATTAATTATGAAACATTTAAACTCAAAATATTCATAAATACTTAATGAAATTTTGTAACTTGGTATTTGATTACAAAACGAAGCGGGTTTTGGAAACCCGATTTATACAAATGTTACAGTATCCCCTACTTTTAGGAATTTCGTCCCGAAATTCAAACAGTTGAAGTAGTAGGGAAAAGATGAGGGTATTTTTCACGCATTGAGTCTTCACGTTCCCAAGTAAACTCAGGTCCCCGTTTCGACTCCCAGCGTACCCTAACAATAGGAATGCGACTTCGACGTAGACGCTTTTCTCCATAGTCCATAATCTCTACTGGCCGTTCGATAAAATGCATGGATTCATCAATCTGAATATCCTCCAGTGGAATATGAAGATTCTCATCAGCGAGGCACTTCTTCAAGTTCGACACGTGGAATGTGGGATGAATTCTGTCGAGTTCTTCCGGTAGGTCAAGCTTGTAAGCTACAGGACCTACTCTTTCGAGTATCTTGAAAGGTCCTACGTAACGTGGTGCTAGCTTTCCCTTTTGCCCAAAACGAACTACTCCCTTCCACGGTGACACTTTTAAAAGCACATGATCACCAACGCTAAACTCCAAGGGCTTCCGTCGTTTATCTGCGTAACTCTTTTGACGACTTTGAGCCGCTAGAAGATTGTTTCTGATTTGATGAATCTTATCTGTTGTTTCTTGGATCAATTCCGGACCAGTAATTTGAGCTTCCCCAATTTCGTGCCAACAAACAGGAGATCGACACTTTCGACCATATAAAGCTTCAAAAGGTGCCATGCCGATACTAGAATGATAACTGTTGTTGTACGAAAATTCGACTAACGGTAGGTGAGCGTCCCAATTTCCCTTGAAGTCTATGACACATGCTCTAAGCATATCCTCAAGGGTTTGAATGGTGCGCTCAGACTGTCCATCAGTTTGGGGATGATAGGCGGTACTGAGATCTAGTCGAGTGCCCATTGCGGATTGTACTGCCTGCCACGTCCGTGAGGTGAAACGACCATCACGATCAGAAATAATACTTAATGGAACTCCATGACGGCTGACGATTTCGCTGATATAAATACGAGCAAGCTTTTCGTTCTTAAAATCTTCTCGAATAGGAATAAAGTGAGCTGATTTTGTGAGTCGGTCTATAATCACCCATATAGTGTCATACCCACTAGAAGTGCGAGGTAACCCGGTAATGAAATCCATGGTTATATTTTCCCACTTCCAGACAGGTATTTCTGGTTGGACCAGAAGTCCTGAGGGTCTTTGGTGTTCAGCCTTTACTTTAGAACAAGTGAGACACTTGGAAACAAAAACGGCAATATCTTTCTTCATTCCAGGCCACCAATAGGTGTACCGTAGGTCTTGATACATCTTATCGGCTCCTGGGTGTATAGAATATCGCGACTTATGGGCTTCATGCATGAGTGTTTCACGAAGATTGATATGGTTAGGAATCCATATACGATCTAGGTAATACAAAATGCCATCAGATTTAGTTTCCAGCTTTAGCTCGGCTCCACAGGACATCTCCTTTTGTACATCTTCCTCTGTTATTGAAACGTGTTGAGCTTCTCGAATTTGATCCTTAATATTGGTTATAATTTGCGAACATAGAAGATGAATAGAGTTCGCATAGCCCTTTCGACTAAGTGCATCAGCCACCACATTTGCTTTACCAGGGTGGTATTTGATTTCACAGTCGTAATCATTTAGAAGTTCGACCCATCTCCGTTGCCTCATATTTAACTCTTTCTGATTGAAGATGTGTTGAAGACTCTTATGGTCAGTGTATATTTCACACTTCGTGCCATAAAGATAATGTCTCCATATCTTAAGAGCGAATACAACGGCTCCAAGTTCAAGGTCATGAGTGGTGTAGTTCTTTTCGTGAGTCTTGAGTTGCCTTGAGGCATAAGCTATGACTTTTCCTCTTTGCATGAGAACGCATCCCAATCCTTGCCCTGACGCGTCGCAATAGACTACAAAATCATCACAACCTTCAGGAAGAGTGAGGATTGGTGCATCACAAAGTCTTTGCTTGAGGGTTTGAAAAGCTTCTTCTTGCTTGGGCCCCCATACAAATGGTTTCCCTTTATGGGTTAAAGCCGTGAGTGGCACCGCAATGCGAGAGAAGTTTGAAATGAATCGACGATAGTAACCAGCAAGTCCAAGAAAAGACCTTACTTCAGTTGGCGTACGTGGAGCTTGCCATTCTTGAACTGCTTTAATCTTTGATGGGTCCACGTGTATTCCTTTGTCATTGACTACATGCCCAAGAAATTGCACCTCTTTTAACCAGAATTCACATTTAGAGAACTTGGCATAAAGCTTTTCCTTTTCTAGAAGTGCAAGAATAAGTCGCAGATGACGCTCATGATCAGCTTTGGATTTTGAATAGATAAGAATATCGTCAATGAACACAATAACAAATCGATCAAGGTAAGGTTTGCAGACTCTATTCATTAGGTCCATGAAAACAGCTGGTGCGTTGGTTAATCCAAACGGCATAACCATGAATTCATAGTGACCATATCGAGTTCGAAAAGCAGTTTTTGGGACGTCTTCTTCATGCACCCTAAGCTGATGATAGCCCGATCGAAGGTCGATTTTCGAAAAGCAACTAGCACCTTGTAGCTGGTCAAGAAGATCATCTATACGAGGTAAAGGATATCGATTTTTGATAGTTAACTTGTTGAGCTCTCTGTAATCGATGCACATGCGAAAAGATCCATCCTTCTTCTTTACGAAAAGTACCGGTGCACCCCAAGGCGATGAGCTGGGACGTATAAATCCCTTGTCTGTCAACTCTTGCAATTGACTGGCTAGCTCTTGCATTTCAGAGGGGGCTAACCTATATGGAGATTTTGCCACTGTGTAGCACCAGGTATAAGATCGATACGAAACTCGACATCTCTGATTGGAGGAAGTCCTGAAATGTCGTCAGGAAAAACTTGTGGAAAATCTTTTACAACAGGAATATCTTCAAGTTTCTTTTCTGCGGTCCCCTTCTTGATGATATGGGCTAAAAACGCGACATAATTCTTACGAAGGTATTTCTGTGCTTGAAGGCAAGACATTAAGTTGAGTCCTTTCGCCGAGGTTTCTCCAATAATTCGAAGAGTCTGACCGTTTGAAAGAGGAATACGAATAAATTTCTCACGACATACAACTTCCGCATTATGCTGACTAAGCCAATCCATTCCGACTATGATGTCGAAACTTCCCAGCTTCATAGGAATAAGATCGACTGAGAAATCGTGATTGTTTAGGGTGAGCGTACAGTTGCGTAAAATAGAGTTTAACAAAACTGGTTTTCCATCTGCAACTTCCACTGTTATGGATTCCGCGAGCTTATCTCGATTTTTACTTAAGATAGGTTCAAACTCTAATGACACGAAACTTCTATCCGCACCAGTATCAAATAACATAGAGGCATATCTACCATTTATAAGAAACGTACCGTTGACCACATTGCCGTCAGCTCTGGCCTGGTTTGCGTTAATATTGAAAGCCCTTCCTCTAGCAGGTGGAGGAGCTTGATTTGCTTGGTTCACTGGGTTGGCTTGGGCCTGAGCATGAATAATATTGACTAATCTTGGACATGTGTTCCTGAAATGACTTGGATCTCCACAGTTGAAACATGCCCGCATAGGTTGACCCATAGGGTAGTTGGGTTGATAGTATGTTTGGGCTAAATGTTGAGTGGGTGGAAATGGTTGTTGTTGTTGGGCTTGACCCATAAATTGTTGGTGGGTTTGGGTTATAGGTGGGTGGCGATTTGTTCGCTGAGGTGCGCGGCATTGTTGTACAAGGTGTCCAGCGCGACCGCAGCTGGTACAGTACTGGCAAGGATAGTCAGGGGAGTGGTGATACTGACAACGGTTACATTTTGGTAGTGGTCCTGTGTATGGTCTTTTGTATGGCGCGGGTGGAGGAGTGGCTTGTGTGATGGGTGCAGCAGGAACAGGGGTGTTGGTGTGGGTAACTGCAAAGTTCCTGTTGTTACGCTTCCTCTTGTTACCAAATTTAGAGGAAGGAGTGTGGTGGTTTGAGGTTTGTCCCTCAGCAGGAGCTTTCTTCTTTTCTTCCTTGAACTTCCCATTACGAATTCGGTTTTCGGTTAGTTCTGTTGCCAACACCATGGCAGCTTCGAGTGTTACCGGTGAAACACTGAGGACCGAATCTTGGATTTTCGGGGGAAGTCCTCGAATGTAATGTTCGATCAGACGGTAGGTTGGAGTGAATAAGTTTGGTACCATCTGGTTCAACTCCAAGAACCGTTTGTTGTAAGTAGAGTGATCACCATCTTTTTGTTTCAGGGCATGAAATTCATCTTCCAATTTCTTAATCTCACTCCTAGGACAGAATCGCCTAGTCATGATCTCCCTTAACTCCTCCCAAGTTAAGGCCATCGCATCTTCCATTCCCCTCTTTCCCTTCTCGGTATTCCACCAAGTGAGAGCTACCCCAAGTAGTCTCCCGGTGGCATAACGAACTTTGCGATCCTCAGGACAATCGCAGTTTAAGAAAACGTTTTCCATCTCCTCGAACCAACGTTGGAGAGCAGTGACTCCCTCAGTCCCTTCGAATTTTGGGGGATCGCAAGACTTAAAATGTTTGAAGGTGCATTTGCCGGTAGGAGGGTCGTTGATGATCTGGTCCTGTTGTTGAGGAGGGTTAGTAGGATTTGCAGCAAGAGCTTGTTGTACTTGTACTACGATGTCAGGTAATATCGTGGCCATTTGGTTGGCGATATGAGTGGCCAATCGTTCCTGAGACTTTTCCGATTTCCTACTCCTTCGATGCGATCTATACGACATCTACAGGATCATAAAATGAGAAGATTGTGAGTTTATGGTATCTTTTAGGTGTCATGTGTCTTAAAAAAAAAATGAAAATAACATAAATATCAATAATGCAACTACATCCGAAGGATGTCTTGGGTTCGCTCATGTTGGGCCTCAAATGTCCCCCATACCTTCACCTATATAGTCATGTGGGCCCCCATGGCTATTGGTTTGGTAGGATTCACATTAGTATTGGCAATTTAACACTCGCATCCCCCGAATGCTAACCACAAAATATGTTTCATGAGATGTTTGGTCGGAACGTGTCCAGGTGTAGACACAATGACTACTCAAAGTGGGATTAGCTCTCACGACGTTTGGTATAGCATGCTTTGGCCTAATAGGTATTTCGTACTCTCATCGTTGGTCCCCAGGTAGGCAAACTGGTCCTTTATTTTGGATTTATACGAATGCCAGCCTAGACAGGACGTTCCGACTACCGGTACTAGTACCCTTCCAGTTACTACATGCCCGTCATGAGAACTCACTTTGATGAGATTTGAAAACACGAAAATCGTTGTAAAATCAATCATGATGTGGTGTGTGCTTGCATGGATGTGATATGTTATGATCATACGATTTCATGATAAGCATTATTTGATAATACATACTTATGAACATGCTTGAACAATATCAAATGTAACATTTTAACATAAACATATAAACATCATGAAATTTGGCATATAACACACAAAATTCTTATAGGTTTCTAATCGACTATAGTATAGGCTCTAAGGGTCTAATAACCTATCCTATATCCCTATAGTCATGGCTCTGATACCAATCTGTCACACCCCGACCCGCAGCGGAAATAAGAGTCGGGGCATAATTGGGTTATCACCAAAGCACATGACATTTACGATTATGTTTCATAATTAAATGAAGTCAAAGTTACATTTCTCAAACCTTCAAACATGTTCATTCATTACAAAGGAAAATAACCAAACATAATAATCCCAAACACTAAATCATTTTATTTCTTCTAATCCAGGTCCTACGTGTTCCTAGCTGCTGCTGGTTCACCTGTATCATGTGTAAAATGGGAGGTTTTTGGGTCAACATAAGTTGGCGAGTGAACCTTATAGATAAACATTTAATAATGATTTTCTGGTTAGTTTATCAATAAAATATTGTGCATAATCATAAAAGAGCATATGTATGAAATCAAGCAATGGCAACATCGGTTACAATTATAACATACATTAATAATTGATAACATACATGATCATACCAACATCATATGATAATTAACATAAATGAACTGTGAGATCAAGGCTCAATCAAACGGAGCCGATCGTATTGCATGAACTGAAAATGTAAATTGAACTGTGTGCTCAAGGCTCAATCAAACGGAGCCGAGCGTATTGCATGAACTTGAAATGTAAATTGAACTGTGCACTCAAGGCTCAATCAAACGGAGCCGAGCGTATTGCATGAACTTGAAATGTAAATAACCGATCAAGGCTCAATCAAACGGAGCCGATCGTGCGGGCACGCCCTGACCAACCACATAATAAAATGGGGATCAAACTCAACCTCGAGGGATGGGGAGTTACGGCCTCAGCAATTGCATGTACTGAAATAATAACTTGCAAACAATTCTAACTACTGAACAGCAACAACTAACACACATGTCATGATATGATATATGCACAATAACTTGGTTATAATAAGTAAATGAATAAGACACATGATACACCCCAAAAATATGATTAAAACGGGGAATTTGAAGGGTTCACTCACATTGGGTGCGTTGGATTTGAATTGGTGAGATGCGCACGATTTGGACGAAACGAGATAACAGGGAATCACTGACCTAGATAATAATAGGAAAAATATATTAAATGGATGGATTTTATTAAAGATTTTTAATGGGATTTTTAGATATAATTTTTGTGATTTTATGGCTATTTTCTATCCTTAAAAATGTTATTTTTAAGTATTTTTTAATTGATTTTTAATTTAAATAAAACAAATAATTATTTAAAAAAAATAATATTTTTTACTGTTTGACCGTTGACCGTTGACCGTTGACCGTTCGGTCAGCGGTAATTTTTGCGCCGAGCGGGATTCGAACCTGTGACCTTCCGTTCACGCGCACGTAGCTCTACCAACTGAGCTACGTGACTAACCCGATAAAAATCTAGTTTTAATTATATTAATACACTTATTCGAATTTACCGAAAATTCCTTTATTTTACAAAACGTTTTATTCTCATCGAACCGGCGTGTGGGACGGAACTCGATCGCGTGACGTGCAGTTTGTGTTGCACACAGTCCACCGCTGGACTGTGTGTCTAACCCGGTTATATCCTTGAATTATATTATACTTAACAACTACTCAATCTAACCCGGTTAGTTTTATGAATAAAAAGGAATGTTATTACGCAGCGTGTGTGTGTGGCAAGGATCGAACTCGGGACTCGTATATAAACTTTGCACACAGTCCACCGCTGGACTGTGTGTCTAACCCGTTAACTATTCGAATTTTATTTGTTCTTAACCCGTTGTTATGCTCGTCTTCTTCACTAATATTACCGGTTTTACACAGATCACTGGTTCAGGGTTCTACTTCTTAAATAACATGATTACTAGCTTGAATGAACAAACCGAACAATTTGAGGGGAAAGAATACCAGACAGGTTGTCTTCTTCAGGAAGTCCGGCGAGAACAGAAAACTCTGTTTTTTGAAACTTCGGCTGAGAGAGCTAATCAACAGAATTTAAAAGTTAAAATTGAAATTGAATCAGAGTACATGGGTTATTAGCACGATTGAATGTGTTTACCGTCAACTAGCGTGGTTCCGGCAATTTCCAGAATTTCTCCGGCGAAACCAGAAATCCAGCAGAGTCTTCTGTGACTGACTTTGAGTGACGGAATAATGTTAGTAGTGTCCCTACAATAGATTGAAACAGCAAGAGAGTAGAATCTTACTGGTTTGAGTTGGACACGGTTTTCCGGCGAGAGTTGCAGAGAATTCCGGCGACAATTTTCTTGAGCTCAAAAGACTTGAAAACGCGACGAAAAGGATTTGGAGTGTATTTGGGACAGTTCTGAATCGTATAAATGATTGGAGACGGAATTATTTGAGACTTGAATGCCTTTCGGTTTCAAAACTCAACACTTGAAGTTTATTCAATCTCACCTTAATTAGAAACCGATATGCGTCGGTTATGAGTTAACTAAACGAACGAAAAACTGATTTGGCGATTTGGCTTACCGATTTCCGTTATTCAAATACCAATAACCGTTCATCCGAGTTTGCGTATAAAGTTCAATTGTTTTCATAATATTACAGAAAACAACTGGTGGCGGAGTGGTTTGGAGACGGAAGGATAAGTCATTAGAGGCAGTTGACCCGGGTTCGAGTCCGGTCAGCTCCAAACATTTTTTATTTATCTTATTTTAACTTTTTATCAAATATAATTTTTATAGTTTGGTTTATATATTAATTATGAAACATTTAAACTCAAAATATTCATAAATACTTAATGAAATTTTGTAACTTGGTATTTGATTACAAAACGAAGCGGGTTTTGGAAACCCGATTTATACAAATGTTACACGCGCGCACGTGGCGTGGGCGATGGGCGCAATGTGGTGCTTTGATGGCGCACTTTGCACTTCACGAGCCGCTTGAGAGCCGCCTTTGTATTTTTGACCGCGCGCGCGTGGCTCATCACAGAGGCTGCAAGGACCAGGTGGCGCAGACCCTGGAGGGTGACGTGGCAAGGGCGCGCATGATGCAAGCAGTCCAGGTTGCGTACGCAGACCTCTAAGGGTCAAGTTTGGCCGAACTTGAGTCTAAACAACTCACACCTTCATCAGAAACCCTCAAGTTCGCTCGAACTTGCAAAGTTTCTCAGGAAACTTCACAAGTTCGGCCGAACTTGTCAACTCCTTAAACAAATCTTACAAGTTCGCTCGAACTTGCATAATTTCTTTGGAAATTACACAATTTCGCCCGAACTTGACTCACAACTCAGCAGAATAGTACAAGTTCGCTCGAACTTGTATGTTTACATACAAGTTCGCCCGAACTTGCCTACTGCTCAACCCAAACTTAACCGTTTCAGCTTTTCAAAGACTGATGCACTTCCGTTCGCGTATGCAGGCTGATCCGGTGCTCTTCTCGATTCTCCTCAGATCCCGAACTTTTACCTAAACGCACCCCCAGTGAGTATACTTGTCCCATTTTCGCTTTAATGCACTTTTTGGGTGTAACATACGTTCTTATCAAAAATACATAACACACGCTAAACTGATTTATCACACGCGAATATCTGTTATACATATTATACGTGATTGCTAGAACATGTAAGCTACGACTGTTTTCGTTATCTCTACCTTGGCTAGTATAGTACTGTAGAGGGGCTCTCATCCGACGGGGTTTAGCTAAGATGTACGCGCGAGCTCTCAGCGAGTATAGCATGATAAATTGTCTTGTGAGTTTATATGTTGTATGAATCATGTTTATGTATGAAGGAATTCGCTATACTTTTATCTACTATGCTATTATATCAAAACTTGTATGCTCGCCAATACATTTTTGTATTGACAATTTATTTTAAGGTATGTTGCAGGTTATGGAGATCTACTTGCTGCAAAACGGATTTAGGAATTATCTTTAGAAACGCATGTAATAGAATCTAGGGAAGATCGAATTATGTTTGTTTGAGAGAACTTGGATATTTGTAATAATTGTTTATGGATTATATGTTTGTTAGTATGGGATAACGAATGTTTAAATATTGTCGTATAAATAGTTGTTATGGATTCTCTTGAGTAATCTGATTCGCCTAGTGTCGCGCCCCGATGATTCCGCCATCGGTTGGGGTGTGACAAGAATGGCGCGCAAGGGGTGGCGCACCAGCTGACTGGTGTGCAGCAGTGTGCCAGAATGGTGCGTGCGCATCTGAGTGGGCGCGCACGCCCGAGCTGCAGCTTCCAATGTTAATGGCAGATCAGTTACACTTCAGCAGTTGAAACAGACGAGTCAGGGGTCTTGACTGACGAATTAAAGTGCATTAAAGACGTTTAATGAAATTCAATTCGTTGAGTTCACTCCTTTTTTTGACTGTTTCAACTCAGATGCACTATAAATAGAGCATCACCTCAACACCAGAGATACACCAATCACCAACGAATTCTACAATCTTCTTCCTCTTTCTTGCAGCAAGTTACATCTTCGGGTTGAAGACATCTCCGGTGGTGCAACTATTTCGGATGTTGTATCCTGGAAACAAACGAGTTCTCCTGGGAGACTCGAAATTTGTTTTAATGGGACCCATGTCTAACACGATCCTCAGCCAAGGACGATTTTTCTATTTAAATTTTGTTCTTGTATTTTCTTTATTTCAGTTGTAATCCGTATTGTAATTTACTGCTTTCTTTATTTTTCTGTTTGTGTAATTCAGTTAAATAAAGTTTTATTTATTTTACGCGAACTCCTCCTACAATTTTTTCAAACAACATTGTTAACAATCTATAAGTGAATGGAACTTGTTCTATTTTCTTAAACAAAATCATCATTCGATTAATATAATTGATCGATGATCACCTATAATAGAGACAAAACTTATGTGCTAAACCCCTACATTTGCAATACCGTGGTAGTAACCATGTCTTACATTCTTTTGTCTTGAACTTGTAGTAAAACAAAATAACAGCAGCGTGGGTACTAGTGTACTTGCCTTTCAACAAGAAAAAAAAGAGTCCTAGTGTACCAACTCAGCAATAGTTTGAATTTACATTGTCTTTTATTAGGGTGAGCAAACAGAACAAACAACTTACAGTTGGTCCGATTAGGCTACTCGGTGTGGGGGTCGTCCAGGCCCGGCGACGCCCCCCACACCATTTCTCCCGGTCGGCGTCGTCTTGAGCGGCTATCTTCTACATTGACACCTATCTATCAACACACACAATACATACAAAACACACACACACCACATATATATATATATATATTATCATCTCCATTTCTTTAGGTCCATCCTCTTTGCCCCATCCTTATACCCATCCTACGTGGGCTGACGTGGAGGGTCATCCTCTAAGGACTACCCTCCTCCATACCGAGTAGCCTTAAGACATAGCCCATTAACTAAAAATCGTGGTTTTGGTTGGCACCTAAGCGATTAACTGAGCAGATTACTTATTACAGATTGTTAATTAAATAAATATGTATATCTTCAGTGAGGGATCTAGAAGAAATATTTACAAGTATCCCATTTTTTCACAGATACATAAAACAAAGAACTTTTTTATTTTACTTTTACAGTACAGTTATGGGTTATCCGATACATAAGACAAAGAATTTTTTTGGTATTTCGGCAAGAAAGTTGAAGGGTGTACAACCCCTTCCATTAAGATAGAACCACCCCTGTATTGAGTTATTGATTTATGCGTTCGATTTACAATTTTATTTTTCAATCCAATAAATTTCATTAACTTTTTCATACAACATTCTTTACAAGTGATTACTAATAACTACCAAACCACCCATAATAGAGGCACTGAAAACTGATATATTAATATTTTTCAATAACCAAACATTTTGGCTTCGGTTTGTTTTTCAAACAACATTCTTAATCAAGTGATTTTTCTAAAGTATTGAAATTAGACTTATTCTATTTTCATTAACAAATTCATCATTCAGAACCATCCATAGCCGATTCAAAACATATTATTAGTGCTTTAGTGGTGACCACATGTGTCACACCCTGACCGCAGCAAGATGGGAATTGGTAGTTTGTTCATATTGATTATTTCTTTTTAAAGAAGAAGTTACAATAACGATACAAGCACAACATGTTCAAATACATTTTTCATGACTTCTTTATTTTTCTTCTAAGGCAATTCCTATGTGTTCCTTGCTTCAACCTGTCCACCTGTATCATGTGTAAAAATAGGGTTTTGGGTCAACAAAAGTTGGCGAGTGAATCTTATGAAAACATTTGAACGAATTTGTTATATTGGTTATAAAAAGTTGCATAACCACATATGAGTATACGTATATGTAAATTTAATCACAATACACATAATATCAATTAATGCACACGCACACACTAAATGATGAACAATGAGATCAAGGCTCAATCAAACGGAGCCGATCTAATGAGGCACGCGATCCTCAACTCGTCTCCAACGAGGAACCGATGGGCCTAATGAATGATTTGCACGCAACTTGACAAAATGTAAAACACACATCACAACAAACAACATTTACATCACACGTTTTGATCATATAATGGTAATAGCACAAGTTTAAATAAACGAAATAAATAAGGTGACACATGATACACCCCAAAACATGAATAAAAAAGGGGAATTTGTAAGAATTCACTCACAGTGGGTGCGTTTCCTTGATCGAAGACGAACGCGCACGAATTTGAGATTAAACAGACGAAGGAAAACTAACCTAAAATAATAACGCGATAAATAGATAAATTAATATTTTTAATTTATGCTTTTTATTAGATTTTTAGGTTATTGGGGTAATTGATACAAATTTTTAAAAGCTTAAAAACCTTATTTTAAGGTATTTTAACTAATTTTCAAAGAAAATAAAAAGGATTTTAATTAAAAAATTACCCTTTTTCTAAGGGTTGACTGGTCAACGGCCGGTTCAACTGGTTTAATTATTGGTAGCGTGCGAGGTTCGAACTCGTGACCTCCCGTATACGTGCACGCAGCTCTACCAACTGAGCTACGTGTCTAACCCGAAATAAACCCCATTTTAATTACATATATATACTAATTAGTCTTAGCTTTATTTGGTTTTATTTTAAAAAGGTTTTATTTATTTCAAAATGCTTACAACCGCTGTTTAGACCCGACTCGAACTCGCGACCTCATACATGCGTTGCACACAGCCCTACCAACTGGGCCGTGTGACTAACCCGGCATAGACCAGATTTTTATTTTATTTATATACTTACTCGGTTAAAGCATGTTTTTATTTAATAAAAAGATTTGTTATAAGAACGGATCGTTGTACGTAATGAGACTCGAACCCGGTATCTCTGCTCGTGTCGCACACAGTTCACCACCGGACTGTGTGTCTAACCCGGTAATTCTTAGGTTTTTATTATATTAATATACGTTTAAAACTTCATCTTCTTCACAAGAAACCCAGAACCTGACTGTTATGTAAAACCATTTGATTTTCTTTGATTTGATCAGCATACATAAATTAAATTTGCAAAAGAATAGATTTGTACCGAACAGGAGAGGGTTGCTATTCTGACTGAAGATTCCGGCGATACTCCAGCGGTTACCTAAAATTTTCCGGCGACTTGCGGCGAGGTTTCAGAGAGAGTTTGGGAGAAATAGAGAGTAGTGAGCGAGTTTCTGAATAGGTTGGGACTGCTATTTATAGGCGAATGGGAGTTTAATTTCGGATTTCAGTTACAACAGTTTTTGGTCAACAATTTGATTACCACATTGATCTATAACTGAAATGTGTTATGTTGAGTCATAATGTGTGATTTGCAAACGGTTTCAGTGGTTTCATTCACGATTGAAACGAGATTGAATGAGATTTAAGAGTTACAGTCGCTGATTTTTTTGGGCGGCTATTCTCGATTTGATTTAAATGATTTGTTTTAGTATAAGATTTATTTGTTGCCACTAAATTCACAAGGGTGCGTGTAGCTCAGTGGTGTATATGGTGTGTGTGGTTGTTGGGGACCCGGGTTCGAAACCCGGTTGTTTCCCCCTCTTTTATATATAGACTTTGATAGTATTATTATTATTATTATTTTCATATTTTAACTATTTTATTTATTTTTTTATTTCAAAAATAGAATAATACCACAATTAAATACGTATTAAAACTTCAAATTTAATACTTGATTTATTTGAATGAATCGGGTTTTGAAACCCGTTTTACACGAATGTCACAGTATCCCCTACTTTTAGAAATTTCGTCTCGAAATTTAAGTAGAAGTGGTAGTTAGGAAAAGATGTGGGCATTTTTTTCACGCATTGGGTTTTCGTGTTCGACTCTCAACGTACTCTGACTGAATATCTTTTAACATAAAAAGAGAGGTATGATGCTTGGTTTTGACGTATATATAACTTGAGGAGTGTGAAATTTTGAATTCTAATAGAGGCGGTAACGTTCCTTGTAAGGGTTGAATACCCTACTACAGGAATCGGTTTTTGATGCCTAAGATGAAAAGCGTTGATGCATAGAGTTGATTGACTGGATATGATTTCATGCATAAGAGTTTTGAGAGAATTGATGCGTTGAAATGATAAGGTTATATCAAAACAAAAACTTCAACTATGTCAATATTAAAACCTACACGGAACTTCTCATAACCGCCTGATAATGCTTTTGATCCTTTGACAAGAATACTTTATATAGGAAGTACCACGGCGTATCCACCATATTCTTGTCAAATTTTCATTGGCTTTGTCAGTAAATTATGATTAGTTCTATGTGATACAAAACATAAACAAACACAACAGCCAAAGCTTGAGTCTTAAATCTGAAAGAATACATGACTGGATGACGACAGTACCTCTCTCGTTTGTTATGATAAAGGGCCAGTCTATGTAAAAGTGAGACACAACCCAACTTCTTTAAATGATGAGATCGAGATACGTCGAGATGTATGATGATATGAAAGTTAAATCAATGAGTAAAGATATAAAACAAAACTGTAATATCAATTCGCATTATAATTCTTGGATACATAAATTCCCAATTTACAACTGGGATACGTAAAGATTGAGATAACATAAAGAAAACATAAAAACTAGACGGTTGGAGTTGAGTCTTGATTCTTGGTGAGGGAAGGCTAGTTGGGTGGTTCGTTTGGGCCGTTATTATCTTCAACAGGATTGGCGTTGATGTTGTAAGCTCTTCCTCTTGCTGGTGGTGGAGCTGGGTTTGCTTGATTTGCTTGGTTAACTGGGTTTGCTTGAGCTTGGGCGTTTATGATGTTAACCAATCGAGGGCACGTGTTTCTAAAATGGGTAGGGTCCCCACAATTAAAGCAAGCTCGAACATGTGGAAACATGGGGTATTGGGGCTGTTGATATGATTGGATCATGTTTTGGGTAGGGGTGAAGCTTTGTTTTGAGGGGTGCGACAAGTTTTGCTCAAATCCCACAATTAGCACACAGTCGACAAGGTATGGTAGATGGATGGTGATAAAAGCAGGTGTTGCATTGAGGGTGAGGTCCAATGTAAGGTTTCTTATTTGGGTAAATAGGGTTGGGTGCTACTTGAGTGATTGGGATGGCTTGGAGGGGTACGGCTTGTGAAGCTGGTTGATTGCGTTGGGTGACAGCGAAATTTTCCCATCTCGTTTTCTCTTAGAAGTGGGTTGAGAAGAGGATTCGGTCTGGGTGGAGTTTGAGGTTTCGGTTGATGCTTTATCCTTCTTCTTTTCCTCCTTGAAGTCTTTATTCCGTATGTGGTTTTCGTTGAGCTCTGTAGCTAACTCCATTGCTGCCTCCAAAGTTGCAGGTGTGGTACTTATGACAGGGTCTTGAATTTTTGAAGGAAGACCTCGAATGTAGTGCTCGATCAAACGGTAGAGGGGAGTGAACAAGTTGGGGACCATCTGATTCAACTCAAGGAATCTCTTGTTGTATGTGGTGTGGTCGCCCTCCTTTTGTTTCAAAGAGTAGAACTCATCTTCTAATTTCTTGATTTCGCTTCTTGGACAGAAACGTCTTGTCATGATCTCCCTCAACTCTTCCTAAGTCAAGGTCATAGCATCCAGCACCTCGCTTGCCCTTCTCTGTATTCCACCATGTAAGTGCTACTCCGAACAAACGACCGGTAGCATATGCACCTTGCGATCATCGGGCAGTCTCAATTGAGAAAAGTGTTTTCCATCTCCTCAAACCAATGGAGGAGAGCGGTGACACCTTCAGTCCCTTCGTATTTTGGAGGATCGCATGATTTGAAATGCTTGAAGGTGCATTTAGTGGTATTTGGGGAAGGGTTGACAACGTTTTGATCTTATTGGTTGATTGGTTGACGGGATTAGCGGTAAGGGCTTGTTGAACTTGAACTACGATGTTGGGGATTACGGCGGCCATT
The DNA here is from genome assembly GCA_947069175.1 of Scalesia atractyloides. Lineage (NCBI taxonomy): Eukaryota > Viridiplantae > Streptophyta > Magnoliopsida > Asterales > Asteraceae > Scalesia > Scalesia atractyloides. Next base: position 50,734,627 of record CAMTDV010000019.1, read on the forward strand.
TGTTGAGCGATTTGGGCGGCCATGCGCTCGCGGAATTTTTCTGATCTCCTACCTCTACGAGGGTGACTAGAAGACATCTACAAGGAATACGTATCGAGAGTATGAGTTTGACGTTTTAGGTGTCATTGTCGTATTTAGAAATGAACATTCACAAAACAAATGAAGAAAATAAATTTGCTACATCCATAGGATGTCTTGGGGTTTGCTCATGTTTGGGCTCCCATATGTCCCCTTACTTGGCCTTGGTAGTCATGTGGGCCCCCTGACTACTGGGCTCTGGTAGGGTTCATATTGGTGTTGGCCTGTTAACACTTGCGCCACCCGAATGAAAATCGTAAAACATGACAGCAAAGTATAAGGTCGGAGGGTGTCCTGGTATGGACACAATGACAACTCAAAGTAGTGTTAGTTCGAACGACGTTGGATGTGGCATGCTTTGGCCTAATAGGTCCTTCGTACTCTCATCGTTAGTCCCCAGGTAGGCAAACTAGTCCGTTATATTGGATTTATACGAATGCCAACCTAGACAGGACGTTTCGATTACCGGTACTTGTACCCTTCCAGTTACTACATGCCCGTCGTAGAACTCACTTTGATGAGATTGAAAAACGAAAAATGCCACAAAATCTTGAATAAAGGAAATATGAGGATGATTTGAATATGTGAACATTGATGTAACATTTGTCAAAAACGGGTTTTCCAAACCCGCTCCGTTTGTAATCGAATATCAAGTTATAAATGTTTCGTTGCGTAATTATGTCCATTTTAATTTTTAATGATGCATAATTAATAAAAAACTAGAATATAAAATTTATATTTGATAAAAAGTAAAAATAAAATAATTAAAAAGAAATTTAGGCTGCCGGGACTCGAACCCGGGTCAGCCGGGTTTTAATCACAAAGTCTTAACACACACACACATAACCACTCCGCCACTTGTTGTTTTCTGTCAACTCTAGGAAACAAATAAATTTTATAGTCAATCGTAAATCAAGCTGGTTACGCCAACTGTAACCGAAACGGTCACCAAACGTCCAAAGACGTTTGATTACTCGCGGTTTACCGATTATAACCGCTACACCGACATCTCCAATCAATTGAGCTTTGAATGGACTTGAATTCAAGAGTGGATCGGTTTTAATAACCGAAAACTTTCATGTTCTGAATTACTTCAATCATAGACCCCTCTCGCGACTCAAACACACTCTGCAAACCTTCAATTGCATTTTCGCACAACTTTCAGTCCGCCGGAGAAGCTATTTGAACTCGCCGGACTTTCGCCGGAAAACCGTGTTTTCCATCAAATCAGTAAGTCTCTCAATTCTTTCGTTGTCTATCAATTGTTAAGCTATTGCTAACTCAAACCCTTCAATCGGAATCAATTTCAGACGTCGATATCGGATAATTCCCGCTCGTCGGGAAACTTCTGAAAATTCTTATCTTCCGCTGTAACACGGTATAGACATTCAAACCTTCTGATAACTCTTGTTTAATACTTCAATTCCTCGCTTAGCTAATCAAAACTGTTAATTTATTCGTTCAGTCGAAATCAGTAAAAACAGAGCCGACGACTTGCCGAAATTCTGAGATAAATCTGTTCTCTGGTATGTTTACTTCTAAAAATCGTCTCTGTCATTTCATATTAGTCTGTTGAATGTTTGTCAATCGAATTAAACAAGAAACAATAGAGTAATCGCAGACTGTAATTTTGTAACGAAGAAGACGATGATAGTTTGATTATAAGTTTAATAAAATCTGGATATTATCTCGGGTTAGACACACAGTCCAGCGGTGGACTGTGTGCACATACATATACATGCCGCGAGTTCGATCCTTGACACACGTATGCTCTGTAATAAAAATGTTTTGTTTTTCTAACTGAACCGGATCCTTTTCGCCGTTAGATGTTAAGTATAATAAAAATCTGTATATTAACAATTAAAACGTCCACGGGGATGTAACGTTAAAGCACAGGTCCCGGGTTCGAGACCTGTTGACAGCACCGGGTTGATAATTAAAATCCTTTTTAAAAAATAAATGAATTTTGAATAAACTGAATTAGTATATAAATATAATTAAAAACAGGATTATTTCGGGTTAGACACGTAGCTCAGTTGGTAGAGCTGCGTGCACGCGTACGGGAGGTCTCGGGTTCGAGTCCTGCCCGGCGCATACATTTACACAATAAAACCGGTCAACATAAACAGTCAAGGGTCAACGGTCAACGCAAAAGTCAACATATTTTTATATTTTTATTTATTTAATTTAATTTAAAAATCAATTAAAAATACTTAAAAATAATGTTTTTAAAGATAGGAAATAGCCTTAAACTCACAAAATATATCTAAAAATCCTATTAAAATTATTAATAAAATCCACTCATTTACTATATCTTCCGTTATTATTTAGGTTAGTTAATACTCGTTGTTCAATCCTTCAAACTCGTGCGCACCTCATCATCTCCAACCAAACGCACCCAATGTGAGTGAATCTCTACAAAATTCCCCGTTTTAATCACGTTTTTGGGTGTATCATGTGTCTTACAAATTATTATATTTAAATCATTGTGCATACATCATATCATGAACAAATGTGTATTCAGCTTGTATCAACTGTTGTGTGGTTATTGTTTAGATTTAATTTATTATTTTCAGTACATGCAATTTCATAGGCCGTCGCTCCCCATTACATTATGAGCGTTGAGCATTCCCCATTACATTATGAGCGTAAACCTGGCGTTGCCAACATACGATCGGCTCCGTTTGATTGAGCCTTGATCGCACAGACATTCATCATAGGCCGTCCGTTCCCCATTACATTATGAGCGTGAACGTGACGTTGCCAACATATACAATTTCATTCATGTTATACATTCATGCAAGTTCAATTATTGTTATTGTATGTTATAGTTTGTGATTGTTATTGTTACTGTTTGATTATTTACATTTGCTCACATATGACTATTGCACAACTTTTCCTTGATAAAAATAACATGAAACAATGATAAATGTTTATCTAACAAGGTTCACTCGCCAACTTATGTTGACCCAAAAACCCCCATTTTTACACATAATACAGGTGAACCACTGCAGTAAGAAACACATAGGATTGGCTTAGAAGAATATACTGATTTAGATCTTGGATTGTTTAGTTTAGTTATTTTCCTTTGTATTCGTATGGACATGTTTGGATTATTGAGAATGTAATTTTGACTTTAATAAATATGAAACATATTAGTAAATATCATGAGCTTTGGTGATAACCCAATTATGCCCCGACTCTTATTCCGCTGCGGGTCGGGGTGTGACAATTGAAATATGCGTGATGAATGTATATGTAAGCATGTTATGTTTGACAACAAGTATAAATCATTAAGTATCACACAAAATGATAGTGGAAGTGTTTGCATGCATTTGTATGTGTAATAAATACGAAACAAATAAACATCATGAGTTTGCATGTAACCACATAAACAATTAAAATCTAATCAACTATAGTATAGGCTCTAAGGGTCTAATAACCTATCCTATATCCCTATAGTCAAAAGCTCTGATACCAATCTGTCACACCCTGACCCGCAGCGGAAATGGTAGTCGGGGCATGATTGGGTTTTCATCAAAGCTCATAACATTTACTATAAAGTTTCATATTTATTATTTCTTTTTAAAGAAGAAGTTACAATAAAGATACAAGCACAACATGTTCAAATACATTTTTCATGACTTCTTTATTTTTCTTCTAAGGCAATTTCCTATGTGTTCCTTGCTTCAACCTGTCCACCTGTATCATGTGTAAAAATAGGGTTTTGGGTCAACAAAAGTTGGGAGTGAATCTTATGAAAACATTTGAACGAATTTGTTATATTGATTATAAAAAGGTGCATAACCACATATGAGTATACGTATATGTAAATTTAATCACAATACACATAATATCAATTAATGCACACGCACACACCAAATGATGAACAATGAGATCAAGGCTCAATCAAACGGAGCCGTTCTAATGAGGCACGCGATCCTCAACTGTCTCCAACGAGGAACCTGATGGGCCTAATGAATGATTTGCACGCAACTTGACAAAATTAAACACACATCACAACAAACAACATTTACTCACACGTTTTGATCATATAATGGTAATAGCACAAGTTTGAATAAATGAAATAAATAAGGTGACACATGATACACCCCAAAACATGAATAAAAAAAGGGGAATTTGTAAGAATTCACTCACAGTGGGTGCGTTTCCTTGATCGAAGACGAACGCGCACGAATTTGGGATTAAACAGACGAAGGAAAACTAACCTAAAATAATAACGCGATAAATAGATAAATTAATATTTTTAATTTATGCTTTTTATTAGATTTTTAGGTTATTGGGGTAATTGATACAAATTTTTAAAAGCTTAAAAACCTTATTTTGAGGTATTTTTAACTAATTTTCAAAGAAAATAAAAAGGATTTTAATTAAAAAAATTACCCTTTTTCTAAGGGTTGACTGGTCAATGGCCGGTTCAACCGGTTTAATTATTGGTAGCGTGCGAGGTTCGAACTCGTGACCTCCCGTATACGTGCACGCAGCTCTACCAACTGAGCTACGTGTCTAACCCGAAATAAACCCCATTTTAATTACATATATATACTAATTAGTCTTAGCTTTATTTTGGTTTTATTTTAAAAGGTTTTATTTATTTCAAAATGCTTACAACCGCTGCTTAGACCCGACTCGAACTCGCGACCTCAGACATGCGTTGCACACCGCCCTACCAACTAGGCCGTGTGACTAACCCGGCATAGACCAGATTTTTATTTTATTTATATACTTACTCGGTTAAAGCATGTTTTTATTTAATAAAAAGATTTGTTATAAGAACGGATCATTGTACGTGATGAGACTCGAACCCGGGTATCTCTGCTCGTGTTGCACACAGTTTACCACCGGACTGTGTGTCTAACCCGGTAATTCTTAGGATTTTTATTATTAATATACGTTTAAAACTTCTCTTCTTCACAAGAAACCCAGAACCTGACTGTTATGTAAAACCATTTGATTTTCTTTGATTTGATCAGCATACATAAATTAAATTTGCAAAAGAATAGATTTGTACCGAACACGAGAAGGTTGCTATTCTGACTGAAGATTCCGGCAATACTCCAGCGGTTACCCAAAATTTTCTGGCGACTTGCGCGAGGTTTCTGTAACATTTGTCGAAAAACGGGTTTTTCAAACCCGCTTCATTTATTAATCGAATAATCAGTTTCATATTTTGTTGCTCATTTAATGCTTATTTTAATTTTAAATAATACATAACTAATAAACATTTTAGATTATGGAAATTAAAATTGTTAAAGAATAAAATTAAAACAAGTAAAAATGAAAAAGGGCTGCCGGGTTTCGAACCCGGGTCAGCCGGAAACTTTAAACATCAAACATATAACCACTCCGCCACTAGCTGACTTTGTGAAATCTAGGAAGCAATTAAAACATATGTGCAACCGTGAATCAACCTGTTTGCGCCAAACTGAAACCGATATCGGCTTCCAAACGTCCAAGGACTTTTGAGTGATCGGGATTCTTGCTTATAAACCGATAAACCGACATTCTTAATCAATTAAGCCTTTAATGAACTTGAATTCATGTGATGTTCGGGTTTAATAACCGAAAACATTCACTTCCTGAATTACTCCAACAATATCAGTATCTCGCGACTCAAAATCATCCACAGAACTCTCAATTTCACTTTTGCTCTATTGTCAGTTCGTCGGAAACGCTTTTTGAACTCGCCGGACTTTCGCCAGAAAACCGTGTCTTTCATCAAAACGGTAAATTTTCAATTCTTTCATCTTCTATCAGTTGTTAGGCTTTTGCTAACTCAAACCTTTCAATCAGAATCAATCCCAGACGACGATATCGGATAATCAACACTCGCCGGAAGTTTTCTGAAAATTCCTACATTGCACTGTGAAACGGTATAATCATTCAAACATTCTGATAACTCTTGTTTAGTCCTTCAATTCCACAATTATTAATAAAAACTGTTGATTGGTCCTCTCAGACGGAGTTCATAAAAACAGAGCCGACGACTTTGCCGGAATTCTGAGAAAAGTCATCATTCCGGTATGTTCATTTCCCAAAACCTTTCCTATCCGTTACATTTTAATCACTTATATGTCTGTTAATTGAATTGAACAAGTTCAGTCGAAAATCAGTTGTCTGGGTTATTGTAACGGAGAAGATGAAGTTAGTCTGTATATAAATTTAATATAAATTGGATTATATCTCGGGTTAGACACACAGTCCTGCGGTGGACTGTGTACAATTGAAACATAGCGATACCGGGTTCGAGTCCGTCCTTGTTCCGTTTCGTCACACTATTCAGACTTTTTATAAAATCCAAATATGAAAACTTCCAGTTAGTATATAAGAGAAATAAAAACAAGTGTTTTAACCAGGTTAGACACACAGTCCAGCGGTGGACTGTGTGCAACGTTAATCAACAGGTCCCGGGTTCGAGACCTGTTACGCACGCCGGTTCGATGATTAAAATCCTTTTTAAAAATAAATGAATTTTGAATAAATTAAAATAGTATATAAATATAATTAAAACAGAAATATTTTAGGTTAGACACGTAGCTCAGTTGGTAGAGCTGCGTGCACGCGTACGGGAGGTCACAAGTTCGAACCTCACTCAGTGCAAACAATATAAACGACCGAACCGGTCAACAAGTCAAAGTCAAATAGTCAACGGTCAACCCAAAAAGTCAACACTTTTTTTATATTTTTATTTATTTATTTAATTTAAAAATCAATTAAAAATACTTAAAAATAATGTTTTTAAAGTTAGAAAATAGCCTTAAACTCACAAAAATATATCTAAAAATCCTATTAAAATTATTAATAAAATCCACTCATTTACCATACCTTTCGTTATTATTTAGGTTAGTTAATCCTCGTCGATCAACCCTCTAAACTCGTGCGCATTCAACATCTTCAACCGAACGCACCCAATGTGAGTGAATCTCTACAAATTCCCCGTTTTAATCACGTTTTTGGGGTGTATCATGTGTCTTATTATTTATTACATTTAAACAATTGTGCATCCATCATATCCATGATCAAATGTGTATTCAATATGTATCAACTGTTTGTGTGGTTAATGTTTAGATTAAATTTATCATTTTCAGTACATACATTATCATAGGCCGCCGCTCCCCATTACCTATGAGCGTTGAACTGTTCCCCATTACCTATGAGCGTGAACGAGGCGTTGCCAACATACGATCGGCTCCGTTTGATTGAGCCTTGATCGCACATACATTTATCATAGGCCGTCCGTTCCCCATTACCTATGAGCGTGAACGTGACGTTGCCAACATATACAGTATCATTCATGTTATATACTCATGCAAGGTGGTTTGTTATTGTATATGTTATTGTTAATGTTATTGTATGTTTATTTACGTTTGCTCACATATGATTATTGCACAATTTTCCATAATAAATATAACAAGAAATCAATAATAAATGTTTTCTAACAAGGTTCACTCGCCAACTTATGTTGACCCAAAAACCCCCATTTTTACACATGATACAGGTGATCCAGCTGCAGTAAGAAACATATAGGATGGCTTAGAAGAATAAACCGGTTTAGACTTTGGATTGTTTAGTTTGTTATCTCTCTTTGTAATTGTATGAACTTGTTTGGAATATTGAGGATGTAATTTTGAATTTAATAAATATGAAACATATTAGTAAACATCATGAGCTTTGGTGATAACCCAATTATGCCCCGACTCTTATTCCGCTGCGGGTCGGGGTGTGACAGATTGGTATCAGAGCCATGACTATGGGATATAGGATAGGTTATTATACCCTTAGAGCCTATACTATAGTTGATTAGAATTTTAAAAATCTTTTTGTGTTACATGCAAAATTCATGATGTTTATATGTTTTATGTTTAATGTTATATTCAATGTTATGCAAGCATGTTCATAAGTACATATTATTATACAATGCCTATCATGAATCATATTCTCATAACATATCATATCCATGATAGCACACACCACACAATTTCCATGACTTTTACAACGATTTTTGTATTTTCAAATCACATCAAAGTGAATTCTCATGACGGGCATGTAGTAACTGGAAGGGTACAAGTACCGGTAGTCGGAACGTCCTGTCTAGGCTTGGCATTCGTATAAATCCAAAATAAAGGACCAGTTTTCCTACCTGGGGACTAACGATGAGAGTACGAAGGACCTATTAGGCCAAAGCATGCTATACCAAACGTCGTGTGAGCTAACCCTACTTTGAGTTGTCATTGTGTCTACACCTGGACACCCTCCGACCATACATCTCGCAAACATATTTCATGGTTTTCATTCGGGTGATGCGAGTGTTAAACCGCCAATACCAATGTGAATCCTACTAAGCCAATAGTCATGGGGGCCCACATGACTATACAGGTGAAGGTATGGGGGACATTTGAGGCCCAACATGAGCAAACCCAAGACATCCTATGGATGTAGTTGCATTATTGATGTTTATGTTATTTTTATTTTTTTAAAGACACATAACACCTAAAAAGACTCCATAAACTCACAATCTTCTTATGTATATTCCTGTAGATGTCGGCTAGGCAACAACGAGGGGGTAGAAGGTCAGGAAGGTCAAACGAACGCTTGGCCACCCAAATCGCAAAACAAATGGCCGCGGTGCTTCCTGACATCGTAGTTCAAGTCCAACAAGCTCTCGCCGCAAATCCCATCAACCCTCCCCAACAAGAAGACCAGAATGTTGACAACCCTCCCTCCAAAAGTGCTCATACAAACATTTCAAGTCTTGCGATCCCCCTGAAATTGGAAGGGACCGAAGGTGTCACTGCCCTCCTCCACTGGTTTGAGGAAATGGAAAACACCTTCCTCAATTGCGATTGTCCCGAGGATCGCAAGGTACGTTACGCAACCGGGAGACTATTTGGAGTAGCCCTGACCTGGTGGAACACAGAGAAGGGTAAGAGAGGAGTCGAAGATGCTATGGCCTTAACATGGGAAGAGTTAAGGGAAATAATGACAAGACGCTTCTGTCCAAGAAGCGAAATCAAGAAGTTGGAAGATGAATTCCACTCGTTAAAACAAAAGGAAGGAGATCATACTTCCTACAACAAAAGGTTTCTATAGTTGAACCAAATGATCCCCAACTTGTTCACACCCCAGTGTACCGCTTGGTTGAACACTACATTCGAGGCCTCCCCTCAAAAATTCAAGACTCAGTTCTAAGCACTTCGCCTGCGACACTTGAAGCCGCAATGGAACTAGCTACCGAACTTACCGAAAATCGCATTCGAAACGGTAAATTCAAAGAGGAGAAAAAGAAAGCCCCCGTTGAGGGCCAAACTTCAAACCATTCCACCTCTTCCTCAAAGTTTGCTAATAAGAGGAAACGAAACACCAGAAACTTTGCTGTCACACAAACAAATTTCCCCATCCCTGCTGCACCCATTACCCAAGTTGCCCCCTCACCTGCACCATATAAAAGGCCATACTCCAGCCCATACCCAAAATGCAACCGTTGCCAATACCATCACTTTCCTGATCATCCCTGCCAACATTGCACCGGCTGTGGTCGCGCAGGTCACACCATTCAAACCTGTCGCGTACCTCAGCGAACGAACCGCCATCAGCCCTCAACCCAAACCCACCATCAGATAGTGGGTCAAGCCCAACAACCTTTACTACTACCATCTACCCAACATGTAGCCCAATCCTACTACAAACCCAACTATCCCATGATACAACCTATGCGGGCTTGTTACAACTATGGAGACCCAAACCACTTTAGAAACACTTGTCAACGCTTGGTGAACATCATTCATGCCCAAGCTCAAGCAAATCCGGTGAATCAAGCTAACCAAGCTCCACCACCTGCAAGAGGAAGAGCTTACAACATCAACGCAATCCTGTTGAAAATAATAACGGCCCAAACGAATCACCCAACTAGTTTTCCTCACCAAGAATCAAGACTCAACTCCGATCGTCTAGTTTTAATGTTTTCTTTATGTTATCTCAATCTTTCCGTATTTCAGTTGTAAAGTTGGGAATTTATGTATCCAAGAATTTTAATGCGAATTGATATTACAATTTTGTTTTATACTCATTGATTTAACATTCATATCATCATACATCTCGACGTATCTCAATCTCATCATTTAAAGAAGTTGGGTTGTGTCTCACTTTTACATAAACTGACCCCTTCATCATAACAAATGAGAGAGGTACTGTCATCATTCAGTCATGTATCCTTTCAGAATTGAGACTCAAGCTTTGGTTGTTGTGTTTGTTTATGTTTTAGAGTCACATAGAACTGATCATGATTTACTGATAAAGCCAACGAAAATTTGACAAGAATATGGTGGATACGCCGCTGGTACTTCCTATATATAAGTATTCTTGGCAAAGGATCAAAAGCATTACCAGGAGGTTATGAGAAGTTGCGTGTAGGTTTAAATATCGTCATGGTTGAAGTTTTCGTTTTATGATACATACCTTATCATGTCAAACGTATCAATTTCCTCAAAACTATTATGCAAAAAAAAATGATAACCGACATCAAAGATCAAATCCGAGAAGCTCAACATGTTTCAGTAACGGAAAACGATGACGCAAGGAGCTGTCTTGTGGAGCTGAACTTAAAATCGAAACTAAATCCGACGGTATTCTGTACTGTCTAGATCGCATATGGATTCCTAACCACAATAACCTTCGTGATTTCCTTATGATTGAGGCGCACAAAACACGATACTCTATACACCAGGAGCCGACAAGATGTATCAAGACCTTCGATACACCTACTGGTGGCCTGGAATGAAAAAGGATATTGCTGTTTTTGTTTCCAAGTGCCTTACATGTTCCAAAGTAAAAGCTGAACATCAAAGACCCTCAGGACTTCTAGTCCAACCCGAAATACCTGTATGGAAGTGGGAAAACATAACCATGGACTTCATTACCGGGTTACCTCGCACCTCCGGTGGGTATGACACTATATGGGTAATCATTGATCGTATTACTAAATCAGCTCACTTCATTCCGATCCGCGAAGATTTCAAGAACGAGAAGTTAGCTCGTATCTACATCAGCGAGATCGTAAGCCGTCATGGTGTACCGTTAAGCATTATTTCAGATCGTGATGGTCGTTTCACTTCACGAACATGGCAAGCCGTTCAAGCCCTTTGGGTACACGATTAGACCTCAGTACCGCTTATCATCCTCAAACTGATGGACAATCCGAATGCACCATTCAAACTCTTGAAGATATGCTTCGAGCATGTGTCTTAGACTTCAAGGGAAATTGGGACGCTCATCTACCATTAGTTGAATTTTCGTACAACAACAGCTATCATTCAAGTATCGGCATGGCACCTTTTGAAGCCTTATATGGTCGTAAGTGCCGATCTCCTTGTATGTTGGCACGAAATTGGGAAGCTCAAATTACTGGTCCAGAATTGATCCAAGAAACCACAGACAAGATCCATCAAATTCGAAACAATCTTCTAGCGGCACAAAGTTTCAAAAGAGTTATGCAGACAAACGACGAAAGCCTTTGGAGTTTAACATTGGTGATCATGTACTTTTAAAAGTATCACCGTGGAAGGGAGTAGTTCGTTTTGGCCAGAAGGGCAAGCTAGCACCACGCTACGTAGGACCTTTCAAGATACTCGAAAGAGTAGGACCTGTAGCATACAAGCTTGATCTACCAGAAGAACTCAACAGAATTCACCCCACATTCCACGTATCAAACTTAAAGAAGTGTCTTGCCGATGAAAACCTCCATATTCCCCTGGAAGATATTCAGATCGATGAATCTATGCACTTCATTGAAAGACCAGTAGAGATCATGGACTTCGGAGAAAAACGTTTAAGACGGAGTCGTATTCCAATTGTTAGGGTACGCTGGGAGTCGAAACGGGGACCTGAGTTTACTTGGGAACGTGAAGACTCAATGAGCGAAAAATACCCGCATCTTTTTCCTGTTACCACTACTACTTAAATTTCGGGACGAAATTTCTAAAAGTAGGGGATACTGTAACATTTGTCGAAAAACGGGTTTTTCAAACCCGCTTCGTTTATTAATCGAATAATCAGTTTCATATTTTGTTGCTCATTTAATGCTTATTTTAATTTTAAACAATACATAACTAATAAACATTTTAGATTATGGAAATTAAAATTGTTAAAGAATAAAATTAAAACAAGTAAAAATGAAAAAGGGCTGCCGGGTTTCGAACCTGGGTCAGCCGGAAACTTTAAACATCAAACATATAACCACTCCGCCACTAGCTGACTTTGTGAAATCTAGGAAGCAATTAAAACATATGTGCAACCGTGAATCAACCTGTTTGCGCCAAACTGAAACCGATATCGGCTTCCAAACGTCCAGGGACTTTTGAGTGATCGCGGATTCTTGCTTATAACCGATAAACCGACATTCTTAATCAATTCAGCCTTTAATGAACTTGAATTCATGTGATGTTCGGGTTTAATAACCGAAAACATTCACTTCCTGAATTACTCCAACAATATCAGTATCTCGCAACTCAAAATCATCCACAGAACTCTCAATATCACTTTTGCTCTATTGTCAGTTCGTCGGAAACGCTCTTTGAACTCGCCGGACTTTCGCCGGAAAACCGTGTCTTTCATCAAAACGGTAAATTTCTCAATTCTTTCATCTTCTATCAGTTGTTAGGCTTTTGCTAACTCAAACCTTTCAATCAGAATCAATCCCAGACGACGATATCGGATAATCAACACTCGCCGGAAGTTTTCTGAAAATTCATACATTGCACTGTGAAACGGTATAATCATTCAAACCTTCTGATAACTCTTGTTTAGTCCTTCAATTCCACAATTAGTTAATCAAAAACTGTTGATTGGTCCTCTCAGACGGAGTTCATAAAAACAGAGCCGACGACTTTGCCGGAATTCTGAGAAAAGTCATCATTCCGATATGTTCATTCCCAAAATCTTTCCTATCCGTTACATTTTAATCACTTATATGTCTGTTAATTGAATTGAACAAGTTCAGTCGAAAATCAGTTGTCTGGGTTATTGTAACGAAGAAGATGAAGTTAGTCTGTATATAAATTTACTATAAATTGGATTATATCTCGGGTTAGACACACAGTCCAGCGGTGGACTGTGTGCAATTGAAACAAAGCGATACCGGGTTCGAGTCCGTCCTTGTTCCGTTTCGTCACAATATTCAGACTTTTTATAAAACCCAAATATGAAAACTTCCAGTTAGTATATAAGAGAAATAAAAACAAGTGTTTTAACCAGGTTAGACACACAGTCCAGCGGTGGACTGTGTGCAACGTTAATCAACAGGTCCCGCGTTCGAGACCTGTTACGCACGCCGGTTCGATGATTAAAATCCTTTTTAAAAATAAATGAATTTTGAATCAATTAAAATAGTATATAAATATAATTAAAAACAGAAATATTTCAGGTTAGACACGTAGCTCAGTTGGTAGAGCTGCGTGCACGCGTACGGGAGGTCACAAGTTCGAACTTCACTCAGTGCAAACAATATAAACGACCGAACCGGTCAACAAGTCAAAGTCAAATAGTCAACGGTCAACCCAAAAAGTCAACACTTTTTTTTATATTTTTATTTATTTATTTAATTTAAAAATCAATTAAAAATACTTAAAAATAATGTTTTTAAAGTTAGAAATTAGCCTTAAACTCACAAAAATATATCTAAAAATCCTATTAAAATTATTAATAAAATCCACTCATTTACCATACCTTTTCGTTATTATTTAGGTTAGTTAATCCTCGTCGATCAACCCTCTAAACTCGTGCGCATTCAACATCTTCAACCGAACGCACCCAATGTGAGTGAATCTCTACAAATTCCCCGTTTTAATCACGTTTTTGGGGTGTATCATGTGTCTTATTATTTATTACATTTAAACAATTGTGCATCCATCATATCCATGATCAAATGTGTATTCAATATGTATCAACTGTTTGTGTGGTTAATGTTTAGATTAAATTTATCATTTTCAGTACATACATTATCATAGGCCGCCGCTCCCCATTACCTATGAGCGTTGAACTGTTCCCCATTACCTATGAGCGTGAACGAGGCGTTGCCAACATACGATCGGCTCCGTTTGATTGAGCCTTGATCGCACATACATTTATCATAGGCCGTCCGTTCCCCATTACCTATGAGCGTGAACGTGACGTTGCCAACATATACAGTATCATTCATGTTATATACTCATGCAAGGTGGTTTGTTATTGTATGTTATTGTTAATGTTATTGTATGTTTATTTACGTTTGCTCACATATGATTATTGCACAATTTTCCATAATAAATGTAACAAGAAATCAATAATAAATGTTTTCTAACAAGGTTCACTCGCCAACTTATGTTGACCCAAAAAACCCCCATTTTTACACATGATACAGGTGATCCAGCTGCAGCAAGAAACATATAGGATGGCTTAGAAGAATAAACCGGTTTAGACTTTGGATTGTTTAGTTGGTTATCTTTCTTTGTAATTGTATGAACTTGTTTGGAATATTGAGGATGTAATTTTGAATTTAATAAATATGAAACATATTAGTAAACATCATGAGCTTTGGTGATAACCCAATTATGCCCCGACTCTTATTCCGCTGCGGGTCGGGGTGTGACAGTTTAAGAGAGAGTTTGGGAGAAATAGAGAGTAGTGAGCGAGTTTCTGAATAGGTTGGGACTGCTATTTATAGGCGAATGGGAGTTTAATTTCGGATTTCAGTTACAACAGTTTTTGGTCAACAATTTGATTACCACATTGATCTATAACTGAAATGTGTTATGATTGAGTCATAATGTGTGATTTGCAAACGGTTTCAGTGGTTTAATTCACGATTGAAACGAGATTGAATGAGATTTGAGAGTTACAGTCGCTGATTTTTTTGGGCGGCTGTTCTCGATTTGATTTAAATGATTTGTTTTAGTATAAGATTTATTTGTTGCCACCTAAATTCACAAGGGTGCGTGTAGCTCAGCGGTGTATATGGTGTGTGTGGTTGTTGGGGACCCGGGTTCGAAACCCGGTTGTTTCCCCCTTTTTTATATATAGACTTTGATAATATTATTATTATTATTATTTTCATATTTTAACTATTTTATTTATTTTTTTATTTCAAAAAATAGAATAATACCACAATTAAATACGTATTAAAACTTCAAATTTAATATTTGATTTATTTGAACGAATCGGGTTTTGAAACCCGTTTTACACGAATGTCACAACAGGTATTTAAGTTCCACCAAATGTTTGAAAAGCTGGTTTTTTAAATCGTACCGGGTTAGGCTCAGAAATGGTTCAACCGGTTGAACGGGGTTATACCAGGCGGTTCAATCGGGGTGACTAATTAACTCTGTAAATCCATAAAATACCATTTTTACTAAAAAAATAATCCAAAAAACTATATTATTTCATAATAAAAAAATATTCCAAAAATTAATCCCTAATAAAAAATAATCCAAAAATTCACTATTGTACCTTTTTGAGCGCTAGGTTTTACTAAGAAGGTTAATCGTCGCATTTTTTGGCCCATGAAAGATTAGAAGTCCAAATTTTAACGTTTGACCCGGTACCGGTTTAAACCCGTATAACCCAATTTACCGGTGGTACCACTTCTTTTCCGTTCCCTCAATTTACCGGTATGATTCGTGCCGGCCAAGCTTTCGACATCCAGTTTAACTGGTTCAACCAACCGGTATAAACCGGTTTTTAAAACACTGGTTCCACCTATGGTGAACCTGGGTGAGTTTTCCGCTCCAGGTCTCAGGTTTGAGTCTGGGTGATAGGAGTTTCTCATTGAGAGGTTTTAATTTGAGGATCTATTGTGCGAGTGGCTCTCTAGTGTGACCCGGTTAAAACAACGTATGCTAGACCTCCCGACATTAGCGAGTAATCTACACCTTTCAAAAATAAAATAAAAAAACTAAAATCTAACATGTTAATAATTTTCAAAACCGAACTAAACATAACCAAACCAAACTAAACCGTCACTTACACTACCCTTATCTTTCATTCAAAAAGTCTCACTCCCAAAATTGAATTTTTACAAGCGGTAACATACTAACCATGTACAATATACTTTCCGGGGGGCAACTGTATGTACATTATTTCGTCTTAAAGGTACAAAATAAGAGCCGCGTGAGCACCACGCGCCTACCCATCCCACCAAAAAAGTTACTCGGCTCGGCTCGGCTGGGCTGGGCTGACGGCTGCTGTCTCAATAAACCCTAATGATTTAAATACAAGTCTTATATTATTATGTTATTATTATTATTGCTATTATTTCCATCTTTTCCACCCTTCATCCTCTCAATCTTCAGTAAACCCTAGAAACCATTTCAATCGCACTGATGGATCTTTCAAATCTTGTTATTGTTCTCAAAGCAGCTCTTAGCCCCAATCCTGCTGAACGCAAAGCTGCTGAAGACAGTCTCAATCAGGTATATATTCATTATAATTACAAATATCATGTATTAATTGCAGTTGACCGGAATTAGGTCTCGCAATTGCTGTAATTTGTACATCATTTGTTGCTGATTTGATGTTCTTCGAAAGTCAAAATTCGATTCGTGTGATGTGTTTGTTGTTTAATTATGTTTTTTTTTTGTATTGTATTGATTGTTTGATTTGTTTTGTTTTCAGTATCAGTATACTCCTCAGCATTTGGTGAGGCTGCTGCAGATTGTTGTAGATGGAAATTGTGATATGGCCGTGCGGCAGGCTGCCAGTATTCATTCTAAAAACTTTATTGCGAAAAATTGGGCGCCACTTGATCCAGGTACATCATGTTTTGAGTTGTATTTGATTCGAATTATTATAGCTGAGTGACGATTTTAGATATATGCTTGGTATATAAAGCGCGACGCATCAAGCCACAAAGCGTAAAAGCTCACCGCATTTCACACGCTGAGGCGCAATTTATTTATGTAAATTTTCTATTAATTCTTTTAGGTTTCTAGTGTCCTATACCCCAAATTTAGACACAGGTAAACACTATATATGGTTTAATACATAAATAACCTATATGTACAGCATCTTGATGCACTAAACTTCCCGGTAGGGGTGTGAACGGTTCGGTTCGGTTATTAGCATTATCCGTATCCATAACGGAAGTCATCGGTTAATCGGTTCGGTTAATTCAGTTAATTTGTTGGTTTCCGGTTCGGTTCGGTTAATTTTCGGTTAATAACCAATTCAAACAAGGGCTAAATTTTTTGCTTAAAAATACATGTACTGGAGGTAGGAATACATGAAATAGATGTATAAATACATGGAATGTATGTATAAATGATTGAAATAGAGGTATAAATGCATGAAATAGTTGTTTAAATATATGAAATGGAGGTATAAGTAAATGAAATGAAGGATATAAATAAATGAAATGGAAGTATAAAACATGAAATACATGAAATGGAGGTATAAAAGCTAGAATTATATAAAAAATAAATGGTTTGGTTCGGTTCTGTTAATTTCGGTTAACCGATGGTAAAAAAAATATCTGTTAACCGACTTTCGGTTAATTCGGTTTCGGTTAATTTCGGTTCGGTTTTGTCGGTTTTTTGTTCTGTTAACGGTTCGGTTATCGCACACCCCTACTTCCCGGTAGGAAAGTTCACCTCAAGACTGCGCCTAGACACACCTTTTTAAACGAATGATCTATGGGCACATCAGTAACATGTAGTTGCCTGTGAAATCACATAAATAATAAATTACATCAAGAAACATAATGTTCACATAATGAACACTTATGTGCCGGAACTTACTTTGCAATCTGCCAATTTTGATGCGATGTGTCATTGTAGAGGAACAATGCAAGATTTTGCCAAGTGATAAAGACGTGGTAAGGCAGAACATTCTTGTTTTTGTAGCACAACTTCCTCCATTGTTGAGGTAAAAATGGTTCCTTGAGGGTTTGCACATGTTGTGTTGTTGTTCCCTGTTTGCAGTGAATGCGGTTGTTATGTTTATTTACAGGGCACAATTGGGTGAGTGTCTCAAGACGATTATACATGCCGATTATCCTGAGCAATGGCCAGGTCTTTTGCACTGGGTGACACATAATTTGCAAGATCAACAAGTTTATGGAGCTCTTTTTGTGCTTAGAATTCTAGCTAGAAAATACGAGTAAGTACCTTGTCTATGAATTACCATATGTGAGCTAGAGTGCCACATATACAGCCGCAAATGGGTTCCGGTGCAGCCTGACCGACATATGCTATAATAACTTTTTGTTTGATAAACCAGATTTAGTTGTATTTGGATTCATGGGTGCTGAGGCAGAAGATGTTGGATATAGTTACTTTATTGTGATAATGACCACTTCTATATGAGCATTTGCAATGTTTCTTAGCTTTTGATTATCATGGCTGATCTTTTGGTGTGTGTTTTTTTTTGTTTAAAATTACGTTAATGATGTAATCATTCTATTTGATGTTCTGGACATCTATACACCACACCAAATTTTATATTTTTTAAGGTTTCAAATCTGGGTACACAATACAAGCACGAATACATGCGTCTGATCTTATCCCATCTTTGTTCATTATGCAATAATCTATCTGACCATCTGAGATTTAAACATCTTCGTTTATAGTTTAGCTGTTTTTTATCACACACCCTTGTGCTAACAACACTTAACTAGTGCGGTATCACATAATAATTTTCTTTAATTTTATTTCATGTCAGTAAAACAGTTAATCCTTAACTTGCCTTTTTTTGTAATTGTTAACATGGTAGTCTTAGAAATCCTGCAGCATAATTGGTTTTATATCTTCATATTTATATTGATTATTACTCGTTGCATTGCAAACAACTGCGGTTTGGTACTAATTTGTCACCTGCAGATGGAATATTCTAGGGTGTATTATTCTTCTCTATGTAAAGTTGCTTTTAACAGTGAGATATATTATTCGATCCATGTACTATTTCTTTATATGTTTAGTTGTGTCAAATGTTTCAGTGAGGAATTATATTTTTTATAGGCATGTGCTTCTGAATGTAACTTAGTCCTTTCGCGGTACATATGGTACAAACAGTATACCTTATATTTTGTCATGGATGTACTGTACTTTTGTGTATTAAGAAGTTTAATCCACTTTTTGTTATGCCATTGCTTGTTTGATCACTTAGCAAATTGTCTTAAGTATGCTGTGTTTTGATCAATACATGTACTTGACTTCGTATTTGTAGATTCAAGTCAGATGAGGAGAGGATTCCAGTTTATCATGTTGTTGAGGAGACATTCCCTCATTTGCTAAATATATTCAGCAGGCTTGTTCAGATAGCAAATCCTTCAATTGAAGTAGCAGATTTGATTAAACTCATCTGCAAAATATTCTGGTCATCCATTTACGTAAGTAACAATATTGACATATTCTTATGAAATATTCTATCCCCTACAACAAAAAGATCCAACGCTGTCACATAGTTTTTGTATAGATATTCACGTTGTATTAAATGATGTTCAGCTGGAGATTCCTAAGAAATTGTTCGACCCAAACGTGTTCAATGCTTGGATGGTTCTATTTTTAAACATGTTGGAGAGACCCGTTCCATTAGAGGGTCAACCCGTTGATCCAGAGCTACGCAAGTCATGGGGATGGTGGAAGGTGAAAAAGTGGACAGTTCATATATTAAACCGCCTCTATACTCGGTGAGTCAACATGTGTACATTTCTTCAAATTTTTGACTTCTGAGACTGGTTTCATTCTCACTTATATTCCTCTTATCTTAGATTTGGAGATTTAAAATTGCAAAATCCCGAGAACAAAGCTTTTGCTCAGCATTTTCAAAAAAATTATGCTGGAAAAATATTGGAGTGTCATCTCAACTTGTTGAATGCAATCCGAACCGGTGATTATTTACCTGACAGAGTCACCAACCTTATTTTGCAATACTTGAGCAACAGGTGTGCTTCATATAATTGATTTAATCACATAATTTGTTTTTTTATGCCGCAATGTTAAAAGTACTTTTCATCTCTGCTGCAGTATTTCTAAGACTACAATGTACAATTTGCTCCAACCGAGACTTGATGTTGTTCTTTTTGAGATAATCTTTCCACTTATGTGCTTCAATGACAACGATCAAACACTTTGGGAAGAAGATCCACACGAGTATGTGAGGAAGGGTTATGGTGAGTCATTCACATACGACTGCTCTTCATGTCCATTTAAGACACATATATAAATTTGCGTAACTTTTTGCAGATATTATTGAAGACCTCTACAGTCCTAGGACTGCAGCAATGGACTTTGTGAGTGAGTTGGTAAGAAAACGTGGAAAAGAGAACCTTCAAAAGTTCATATTATTCATTGTGGAGATTTTTAAGAGGTATCCAATCTGCTATAAGCCTATAACACACATATATATGTAGGGTAGGGATCCTAAGAGAAACACGTGGTAATATAGAACCGTGAGAACCTTTCTGGACCACACATTTTCTCTAAGCCAATTTTTTTTACTGCTAATCGCACCCTTTTTAAGAGGTTTTTTTTCTTTTGGAATTATACACGTGTATATTGTCAATTTTTAATCATACACGTGTATATTATCAAACATATATGTACGTTACTTATTCTTCGATTTTAAACACGTATTTGCACATATATACACCAGAAAAAACATGTTCAGAACC
Source organism: Scalesia atractyloides (assembly GCA_947069175.1). Taxonomy (NCBI): domain Eukaryota; kingdom Viridiplantae; phylum Streptophyta; class Magnoliopsida; order Asterales; family Asteraceae; genus Scalesia; species Scalesia atractyloides. The sequence continues at coordinate 50,755,361 of CAMTDV010000019.1, forward strand.
ATAATCTTCCTCTATATACATGAATCTACACTCATTATACACATTTGTACATATATGTACATTATCAAACATAGATGTACGATATTTATTTTTCAATTTTAAACACGTACATACACATGTATAATAAAAAATTACAATATACACGTGTATAATTCCAAAAAACAAAAAAAAATATTTTTTTGCCTTTTTTGCCTTTTTGTTTAGGAAAAATGTGTGGTCCAGAATTGTTCTCATGGTTCTCAATTACCCTAGTGATTCTCACACGATCCTAACCCTATATATATGTGTTTGTGCGTTGTGTGTATTGCATATGCTAAAAGGCTGCAAGTCGTTTTAACAATCAGTTGTTTTCTTGATTAGATATGAAGCGGCATCAATTGAGTTTAAGCCTTATCGACAAAAGGACGGGGCACTTCTTGCCATCGGAGCGTTGTGTGATAAATTAAAACATACTGAACCATATAAATCTGAGCTTGAGCCCATGCTAGTGCAGCACGTTTTCCCAGAGTTTGCGAGTCCTGTTGGCCATCTCAGAGCAAAGGCAAGTATCATAGTTTGTTTTATGTTTCTTTGCTATACTGTCAAGTTATCAATGTGCATTTCTACTTTATGCATAGAAGTGTTATCTAATGTGTTGTAGTATGGTGGAAACCTTATTCTTATGAAAACTATTTCCGAATGCTAGGCTGCATGGGTTGCAGGGCAATATGCTCATATTAATTTTTCCGACTCAAATAATTTCCGTAAGGCACTACAAAGTGTCGTTGCTGGTATGCGTGACCCTGAGCTTCCAGTTCGTGTTGATTCTGTTTTTGCATTGCGTTCTTTTGTTGAATCTTGTAAAGGTAAATGCAAATGCACAGCTATTTTACCGTTCCGTATTTTTGTTTGTTTCTGTAAACATCTAGAAGGTAATTAGACTGGATCATATTTCTATAATCTGCAGATCTAAGCGAAATCAGGCCAATTCTTCCACAGTTACTCGATGGTATATATTCTGAACAAGTCTTCTGATTCATATCATTGAATTGGTTATAATGTTATATTCATTCACATGTTTTATTTTTAGATTTCTTTAAGCTAATGAATGAAGTTGAAAACGAGGATCTGGTGTTTACCCTCGAGACAATTGTTGATAAGTTCGGAGAGGAGATGGCGCCCTATGCTCTCGGCTTGTGCCAGAATCTGGTAATATTTGAAAATGTCAAGTGCACTTGCGGCTACTTTCATTCTGTCGTTATAACTTGCTGTGTCAATGCTATATCGTTAGGCTGCTGCATTTTGGAAGTGTATAAATACTTCTGAAGGTGATGAAGAAGCAGATGATCCTGGTGCTTTAGCAGCTGCTGGCTGTTTACGTGCCATTAGTACTATTCTTGAATCAGTAAGCAGGCTTCCTCACCTCTTTGCTCACACTGAGCCAACTTTACTACCAATAATGCGTCGCATGCTTACAACTGATGGCCAAGGTAAAATTATCGTCTTTTTATAAAACTGAACTTCTTCTGCTTCATTTTTTCATAGCTCATTTAGAAACTCCATTGCAGATGTTTTTGAAGAAGTTCTTGAAATTGTATCGTACTTGACCTTTTTCTCACCGACAATATCCATGGAAATGTGGAGCCTTTGGCCGTTGCTGTTGGAAGCTCTTGCTGACTGGGCTATTGATTTTTTCCCGAGTATGTCCCCTCGTTTAAAGAATGTATGTTTTATTTAGTTCTTTGTTATTATCTTTTTTTTTCTATTTTGTTACAGATATTCTTGTCCCATTGGACAACTATATATCCAGGGGTACAGTGCATTATCTGACATGCAAGGAGCCAGACTACCAACAAAGTTTGTGGAATGTGCTTTCCAATGTATGTTACTTATCAACAACTCTACGCGTTTTATTGATAAAGTGCTACTCGAAGTTTACTCTATTTTTCTAATTACCTTTTTCTTTGTTGTGTCAGATAATGAGAGATAAAAACTTGGAGGACAACGACATTGAACCTGCACCTAAGCTTATTGAAGTGGTGTTCCAGAACTGCAAGGGCCAGGTGGACCACTGGGTTGAGCCATATATCAGACTCACCGTTGAACGCTTGCGTTTTGCGGAGCGACCATACTTGAAATGCCTTCTGGTGCAAGTTGTAAGTAACCGAATTCTTTATATTTGTGGAACTTTAAATAACCTTGGCTTGTATAGGGGGGACACTATCTGAGATCGATATCTTAAACGCAAGATATAATTTTTAATAATTTGCTTCTTGATCTTAGATGTGTGTATGTTTTGCAGATTGCTAATGCTCTTTACTATAATCCATCTTTGACACTCAACATATTGCAAAAGCTTGGTGTCGCTACAGAAGTTTTCAATCTTTGGTTCCAGATGTTGCAGCAAACTAAGAAGAGTGGTGCCCGCACCAACTTTAAGAGGTAAACATGTCCCTTAGAACGTTAAGTTTAGGATTTTGCATGGCGTATGTTATGAGATGTTTCTTTTTCTGGACTTATAACCATAGCCGATCCAAACCACGGTTACGAACACGATCCGGATTCGCTCGGGATCGCGTTTCCAACCACCACAATGGCGTTCCAAAAAATTGAATTTACATGCTGAATAGAACCTTACCTGTTAAGTCACCGACGTAATAGAGAAGAAATGGTGGCTAATCGAAGCTTACCTGCTGAATCATAATAGAAATTTAGGTTTAGAAGTTTAGATGGAACGACCAGGGAAGAGAGACAAGAGGTCGATTGATTTAGTTATAAAAAATTAGCTTAGGTGACGGCTGATTGTTAGGGTTATAAAAGTTTATACTCTTTTTTTCTTATTTACACCTTTTCTTTTAACTAAATTACAATTTCATCCACTGGTTATAGTTTTTATCAAAATTAACCCTAGACTTTTACATGTTAATGCATCAAGATGTTGTACACAAGTTATTAATATTTTAAATCATAAATAAAGCTTATTTATAGCTAAATATTAAGTTTCACCGGTACATCATACCTCATTATATGGTACATCGTACCGGAGCGATCCGAAATGAGCCTACCCCCCTCTCGTACCGTATTTTAGGGATCTAGCAAATTGCCGTTCCACATTCCTGTACCAAAGCGTACAACGAACCATGTGACTATGCTTATAACAGAGGTGACAAAAATATGTTGGTCAGGCAGGTTGGATAAAATTTTTAAAAGGATCAATCGTTGTATGATTGTTGTGACCTGAAACGCTTCTGTCTAACATTGTAAGTTATCTTTATATTAAAATAATGTCAAGTATAATTACCAATGTTTTAGTATTTCGGTCATAAAACATATATTTTGAATATGATGATTTAGAAGGGTTTCATGCTTCACAAGTACACTTTGAGAACCTTTCGCTATGTTTGTCCCATTTCGTTTTTAAGCTAGTTTTTTGGGTTTTAAGATATAAAATTGGCCATGCCAGAAATATCACCTCTACATGGAATGGAGCGTAAAGTTGCAGCTACTGATGTCCGTGTTACGTTTATTACAGGGAACATGATAAGAAAGTGTGCTGTTTGGGCTTGACATCTCTACTCACCCTTCCTTCCGATCAGTTACCAGGGGAGGCCTTAGAGCGTGTATTCAAAGCAACACTTGACCTGCTTGTTGCCTACAAGGATCAAGTAGCAGGTGTTATTTTCGTACTTTATCATGCATAGTGAGTTTTTTTGCTTTTATAGATCTACATATCTCACTGTAGTCTTATGTCTTTATGCTTAGAAGCTGCAAAGGAGGAACCAGAAGATGATGATGACATGGATGATGGTTTGGAAACAGATGATGATGAAGATGATATGGGAGATGATGCAGAGGACGGCGATGACACTGATAGCTTGAGACTTCAGAGACTAGCTGCACAGGTTTGTCATTAGTATACCCAAAATAAACGAGACAAAATGATCATGTTATAATAACGAATCTAATAGTGTATTTGTTGGTGCACCAAACATGTATACAGGCTAAGTCATTCCGCCCAGCTGATGATGATGACGACGACTCCGACGACGAGTTCAGTGATGACGATGAGTTGCAATCACCTATTGATGAAGTCGATCCATTTATATTCTTTATGGATGTAGCAAAAGGTGAATTGCATACACAAGCACATGCTTGTCATTACATATGCTTTTCTTTTTTACTATCACGATTTTTAGCAACCATGTGGGCTGACACGGTATTGCTTGTTGAATTGATTGTATAAGCCATGCAAGCTTCAGATCAAGTGCGGTTCCAGAATTTGTCCCAGACGCTTGACTTCCGTTATCAGGCACTTGCAACTGGTGTTTCTCAGCATGCCGATCAGAGACGAGTAGAGATTGAGAAAGAGAAGTTAGACAAGGCAAACGCTGCAGCAGCTGCCGCCTCGTGAAACTTTTAGATTTTGCTTTCTATGCCTCAGTTTTTTGGTTGTCCGCGTCATTGGAGATTTTGGCTTTAGCAGTCATTGGCGACTACCTTAACGTGAATTGAACAGAACTCGGCTGAGTTTTATCTAAAGTGTGGGTTATGAGTCGAGTCATAAGGCGTGTCTATGGAAGATGATGCCTGATCTTTGTTGTTGTCCGGTCAAAGTTCCTTGAGGCTGGGGTACATAGTCTGGATTCCCGAGTGTTCTTTATTGTCTAGGTTTGGTTTGGTGGTATTTGAGCCGGGAAATGTTTGCTGGGTCGTGTCTGGTGACCATGAAACATTTATTCATTACTTGGATACATGTTATTCATGAGAAGTTGCTGTACATTCAAAAGGTTCTATTGGTATTTTTTTTACTTGATTATGTGTATGGTGGCATAGAATTTCGGTGTTATTTGCTTCGTATATATCGAGTATAATGTTAGGTGTTATCCGCATCAAGTGCTATTTATTGTTAAGCATAGATAATGCATTTTTTGCGCATACACGGGAACTGAAACTAACATCAGAGAAATATAACTGCTATCAACTAACTCAACCTGCTCTAATATGTTCCATTAAATGAACACTGCCTTAGTTTACATTATATTCTTTTTGAACGGCAAGGAACGACGTGCCAATTACCGTGACACCGGGCGCTGTGGCCAAGGTCGACTACTCGACCGCCGCCAGCCCCTTGGCTCTTCCAGATGCCCCTTAGGCTACACGGTATGGTGATGGTCCTCCCTTGGAAGATGATCCGCCACGTAGGATCCACGTAGGATGGGCATGAGGATGGGGCAAAGAGGATGGAGGTATGGAAATGGGAGGATATCCTTTTGTGTGCGTCATCTTCGTCTTGAGGATGCTGGGCACGACGATGACTGGGGGGGTGGGGGGGGGAAATGCCGACCCCCACACCGCCCAGCCTAGTTTACATTATATGATCATCGGTAAATCCATCCCAACGACAAGGTTCTACACTTACTAATTAAGTATTAATAACAAAATTAGCAATTACAGAATTTTAATCAGTTTTTTTAAATTTATGTGTGTGATTAACACATTTATAAATATTGAAATTTTCTTGTAAACTTCAATGAGTAATATCCAGAAAACTTAAACGTATAAATATTTAAATCAGCTGAAGTACCATTTATGAACCGCAATCTAAAACTTTAATCATTTAATATATTTGTAAATAAAAGATCAATAAAATAAATTTGACAGCAACTATATTATGATGAATTTATTGATTCAGTTAATAGTTTGGCCATGCAGAAAGCGACAAAACTGAAAACCAAGAGAGCGTTAGACCAACCGGTATGGGGGCCGGCCCATGCCCGACGTCGGACCCCCACACCGCCGCTTTAGCCCGGCAGCGGCACTCCCGGCTCTTCCCTGCCGCCCATGCCGTTCCATTTTTTGCACGTGGATCGATATTTGAACGTTGGCAACGGTCGATTTAAAAAAAAAATATTTTTTTCAAATTTAAATACACACTATCTCCCCTATTTTATACCACTTTTCACCATTTTCTCCCCACTTTCAACCTAAACACTCTTTTTATATCCAACTTTTAAAAAAAAATAATTTTTTTCACTCACAATGAATTCTTGGTGGTCCTCGTCTTCGGGGAAGGAGAGATGTTTTTCGCAAACTGTGTGATGCAGGCGGCTCAGATTATTGCTGAAGAACAAGAGGAAGAGGATGAGGTCTCATCTGAAAGACGAACTAGGCGACAACAGATTAATAGAGACCGTGAAGGTATATCTTTAATAACCTTTTTAAACTTATTTGTTATTTCATCATTTAATATTTTTTTACGATAGGAGCGCACGAAAAATTGGTGAACGATTATTTTTCGGATGCACCCCTATACGATGGCGAGATTTTCAGGCATAGGTTCCGGATGAGTCGCCAGTTAGTCACACGGATTGCCGATGATTTGGCGGCGTTCGAACCCTTTTTTCACTTTACGATACGATGCTCGTGGCAAACGGGGGTTCACCACTTTACAAAAGTGTACTGCGGCCATTCGGCAACTTGCGTACGGGACAGTGGCCGACGCTTTGGACGAGTACTTACAAATGTCGGAAAGAACTGCAAGGGAATGCTTGTACAAGTTTTGCGAGTTTGTGGTGAAACTGTATAGCAAAAAATATTTGCGGAAACCAAATGCTAATGATGTTCAACAATTGTACAAGCACATGAAGCACGCCACTGGTTTCCGGGAATGCTCGGTAGCATTGATTGTATGCATTGGGAGTGGCATAATTGCCCGAATGCGTGGCGAGGACAATATACACGAGGCGATCAAGGCCATCCAACATTAATACTAGAGGCTGTGGCATCACAAGATTTGTGGATCTAGCATGCTTTCTTCGGTCTTCCTGGTTCAATTAATGACCTTAACGTTTATACCAATCAACGATCTTCACAGACATCGTAAACGGAACCGGTCCAGACACTAGTTTTTCTGTTTCCGAGGTGGAATATAGGCGCGGTTATTATCTTGCTGACGGAATATACCCGTCTTACTCTACAATAGTCAAGACTCTTTCATACCCGGAAGACGAAAAAAGGAAAAAAATTGCAAAGCGTCAAGAAGCGGCAAGAAAAGAATCGAGCGTTGTTTTGGTGTTCTACAAAAAAAATGGGGCATCATTCAACAACCGGCACGTGCATTAACACCAAAGAGGTTGCTCCTTTGTATGTACGCATGCATTTTGCTCCATAACATGATTATCGAAGACGAAGGTCGGGCGATTTGTGAGTATAACGAGAATGCATCTATCGCAATACTGTCCCGGTTGATCAGGGGCAACAGGATTTAAACTCGTTCTCGCTAACCAACGAATACGTCCATGCAAACCTTCAAGCCGACTTGATAGAACACATATGGAACAACGTAAGCGACGAGGGCGGTGACGAAGCCAATAACGAGTAGTATTTATGTTTGTGTTAATTTTTTTTCATAACGAGTAGTATTTATCTTTTTTTTTTATAAATTTTAGGTAACGTAATTTTTTTTCTAGGTTATGTAATTCTTTTATCAGTGTAATGCTTTTTATTTTTAATTTAATAAAATATTTTATTTAAAATTCTTTTTTTAAATTAGATAACAAAAAACATAAAATAAATAAAATATGTTATTTAAGGTTGGGTAGGTCCATCCCTCAACTCCTCTCATTTTGCTAGGAGGGCCATCCTCCAAAGGATGAGGATGTGACATCCTACGTGGCGGCCCATCTCTTTGGGATGACCCTTCCCATACCCTTTAGTCTTATATCTTATTCATCATCTTACAGTCGTACCTTTAATACTCAGATTAGAGACTAGTCGTTGAAAAAATATATTCTTATCTTTAATTATTTATTATTTTTATTATTGATTATAAGAAATCCACTTGGATTTTGAAGGAACTTATTTAACAATTAAAACTATATTTATCATTTTAAGTATTAAAATTAAATTATTATTATTTGGTTCTAAAAATTGGGATTCGAAAATCTAACACAATTTATGCTTCTCCTTGACTCTTGTTTAGACTTATAACCAGTGACAATTACGACCAATAATGATGATCTATTTTATATAAAAGAATTTAATGAATCGATATGCATGATAGATGTAAAAATAATCAATGGTTAAAAAAATGTTTGAATAAACGAACAAATAAGTAGCTTGTAGATCGTCATCGTCCATCTAGTGAACTAAAAGAGCCAGTCTCAATGTCATTGTCAATGTTAATGTCTATGTCAACATCTTCATGTTCGGTTTCCGGTTCAGATGGGTTCCAGGGCTCGGCTAGGTACGAGAGAACATTGACTACTTGGCACATATTAGGCCTCTGGTGTGGTTTAGAAGCACAGCAACGAGCGGCAAGTTCTGCCACTGCACTCACATTGACTAGAGTTTCTTCGTCAAGGTCAATGGTCGGGTCAACAGCCTTTTGGAAGGTAACTTCATCTTTGTACATTTGCTTGAACCATTTCACCAATGAGACACTTTCCTCTTGCTGTGTTATGCTTTGTGCCCGTCTGCCCGTTATCAGCACCATCAGGATTACCCCAAAACTGTACACGTCAATCTTGGTCGATACCTCGCCCATGCTAGTAGAATCATACTTAAAATTATTAGTTTTTTTTTTTTTTTACAAATATCGAATTTAAAAAGAAAAAAAGGATGACTACCTGCATATTCGGGAGCAAAATACCCAAAAGTTCCGGCTACATGTGTCACGAACGAATCCTCCCCATGTGGGGCGGGTCGAGCAAGTCCAAAGTCTGCAACTTTGGCCCGCATATCATCACCAAGTAGGATATTGCATGGCTTAAGATCTCTATGAATAAAACTTTGCTGTGCTAAACAATGCAGATACTCCACCCCTCTAGCAACATCTAACGCGATCATCAATCTTTGCCTCCATTCGAGCGGTTTCAAACCATGTTTTCTCCAGTCAAATAAAAACCGAGCAAGCGTCCCTTGAGGCATATACTCGTACGCAAGAAGCCTCTCGTTTGCATCAAAAGAGTAGCCTCGAAGCGCCACCAGATGGCGATGTCTAACCTTGGTCAGAACAGAAACCTCGGATTTAAACTCATCAAGACCCCCCTTATCAATCCATTCGGTCCCTTAACCGCAACCTTGGTTCCATCTTTCAAGTCTCCTCTGTAAACAGTGGCGGAGCCTGCTCTACCAAGTATATTATCTTGGCTGAAATCGTTAGTGGCCTTTTTCAAATCTTGGATTGAAATTATCATATTGCCTTCATGGGTTAAGGTTTCACCGAGTCCGCCAACACCATCGATGTTAATCTTGAGTTCATCACATGAATCGGAATGGGTTAAGGGGTGAATCAACTTAGAACACTTCCGTTTAAGTTGGTACATACAGACACCTACTAAACTGATCAAAAGCATCACGAACACACCACCAGCTAATTCCGCCATCGTAGACCACTTCCAACCACCACTAGCAGCACCACCAGCAACAGCAGATGGAGCAACACTAAGATCAATGTCTATCAAACTAGAGGTGGGTTGAGGACGAACCATTGATGTTACAGAAACGAGAGAGACGAGGAACAGAAGTAAGTCTACTTTCGCCATTGTCGATGATCACCGAATAATTGAATGAAGGGTTTTCTCTGCGCTTATAATACGGAGATGAAGATGAGAAATAAGGAAACTGAGGACGTAAATTAGGAAACTGGATTAAGAGTTTGTACCTTTTTATTTTCTTTCTCAAGTTTTTGTTAATTTTCTTTTATTTCAAGTATTCCAACTTATAAAAATAGGAAACTGCACGTAATATAGAAACTTATTTTTTAATAAATAATAATATTTTATATAAATTCAGTTTCCCTTGCAGTAAATTTTATCAAATACCGACCACTATTTCAATCAAGGGTTTTAAAACCAGGTTAAACCGGATGTCAGAAGCTTGCCCAATATGAATCAGCCAAGTGAACCGCAAAGAAGTTGTATTGCCGATAATTGGGTTACACCGATATACCGGAACCGGCCAAGGTTAAAATTTGCACTTTTAATATTTTATGGGCCCAAAAAGTGACGATTTACCTTCTTAGTAAAACCTAGCGCCCATAATCCACATCGATCAAATTTCATCCACAATTTAGATCTGGGTTTTCTTTTTATTATGGATTAACTTTTGTAATATTATTTAGGAATATTAGATTTTAATAATCCCACCTATTCGCTATTGGCCACCAACAGTATCAACATAAAAATAACCACTAACAGTCCCAACTATTGACATATTGGCACCAATGGACCCTGACTAACAGAACCCTAACGCCGTTAGTCTACGGTCGCCGGAAAACCGTTTTTGGCCAGAAAAAAGGTTTCTAAAGGTCCGATCTAAAGTTACAAAGAGGTTTAGGACGAAGATGTTAAGTTTTCCAGCCAAAAAGTTGAGTTTTCGCTCAAAGAAAAGTTTTCCGGCGAAAAAAGGAGTTTTCCGGTGACTTTAATAATTGGGGCTTTTACCAGAAAAAGGTTCCTAAAGGCCCGTAATAAGGATACAAAGAAGTTTGGGACGAAAATGTGAGTTTTCCGGCCAAAAACGACTTTTCCGGCCAAAAACGTTTTTCCGGCGACCGGAGACTAACGGCGTTAGGGTTCTGTTAGTCAGGGTCCATTGGAGGCCAATATGTTAATAGTTGGGACTACCAGTGGTTATTTTTGAAGTTGGGACTGTTGGTGGCCAACGACGAATAGTTGAGATTATTAAAATCCAATATATTATGGAATGATGTAGTTTTGTATTATTTTATGAGTTGAAATTTTATTTTATGGATTTACAGGGTTAATTAGTTAACTCGGTTGAACTGCCCGGTACAACCCGGTTCAACTGGTACCATCTCTGAGCTAACTTGGTACAATTTGAAAACCGGTTTTTAAAACACTGAGTTGAATATGTCAAATTCAATATATTATACAAAACTTGATCAGAACCTCGTGTATTACATAGGCTGAATAAATATAATTTTGTATATCAAGTAATAAAAAAATTTACATCTTTAAAAACTCGTACATTGCAAGATTGAATAAATACATATATTAGACGACTTGAATACAAATAATGTAATCAATCTACACACACAGTCATCAACATATGTTTTCGAAAAAAATGAAGTTTGATGTATTATATACTTTTTATAACATTTTACTTTTTATTATTTATTATTAAGTTAGAAACTTGTGTATCATATAAGTTATAACATTTACTTATTTTTTTATTTATTATGTAATTTTATATAGTAAATAATAAAACAATATGTCTTTAAATCTTGTTATCACCATGTTGAATGAATGTAATTTTATATAATAAATAATAATAAAAAAACTTTAAGAACCTTGTGTATTTACGGGTTGAATAAATGTAATTTTATATACCAAATAATAAATATAATTATATTTTAAAAAACTCAGTGTATTACACTGGTTGAATAAATGTAGTTTTGTATACCAAATAAAAAAAATTATCTTTAAAAACTCCGTGTATTACTCGGGTAATAAATGTAATTTTGTATACTAAATAATAAAAAAGTTATATCCATAAAAAAACCTCGTGTATTACGCGGTTGAATATTAAATAATAATAATATTAAAACGTAAGTTTGTTTTATAAATAAACTCAATCAAATAAAAAAGTCTTTCTCAAAGGTTATAACTTATAACACCTAACCAAGAAGAGCTGATATATCATCACATTTTTGATATAATATAATGTTTAATATAATATAATATAATATATATTAAACCACATCATGTTAAGCTACATGGTTATTTTTAAATTTTTATTTTGACCACAATGTTTTGTCATTTTTCCATTGTTTTTATCAATTTTCATTTTAACCACAATGTTTTCTCTTTTATTTTTATTTTCTTGGCTACAAATTACACACATAGTGTCATACCCTGATTTTCACGTGTATCCCGGTGGGCCCGGGTGGGGAATATTGTGACGTAAGTTGAAAACATCATAACCAAACAAACACAGCACAGCGAAGTCTTGGATTTAAAATACTATTACAAACCGAATGTTCAAAGTTCAAATAATAAATACATGGCTTGTAATAGAAGATCCATAGGAGGATCGAAATAAATATACAAAATATTTGTTCAACAGACTTCGGGTAACTAAGGACTTACAAGATCCTCTTATGTCACTACTAAGCAGCTCCCGGCCTATTACGTGTTGTAACTTAATCTTTTGAAAATACATCAGTTTACACTGGTAAATACTAATAACCGACACATTTTGAAAATATTTCAAAACTGATTTAGGTGCCCTTGGCACATTTTATAAATAACTTGGGATAGTTCAAAATGACATTGTTTACAGTTTTACATGGTTGTCAATACATATGGGGTCCGTGTAGAAACCGAATAACCTGATTATTTTGCATTAGCATCTGACAGGTGTATGCCTACACCCCGCGCTTAAGGTCGTGGCCATTAGTAACTTAAATTAGCCGAGGATATCCAGGACACGGTCGAGTTAACCCCCAATCTTTAAGTTATCAAACAAAACAGAATAAAAACATGTTGTGAAGATTTAGTTAAATCACAATCCGACAACATGATCCTGTACCCGACCAAGCGGTATTATTATACCGTATCCCAAGCCCGTAGGGAAAATAGGCTAAAAGTATTTACGTGAGCTAGTTCTTCAATAAAGATAATAACTCAACCGATAATCAAGAAAGTAAGCTTAGATATCAATCTACTGGGGGCTTTAGTCTGGAATGATGGTATTATTAACCAATTAGAATGCTAACGGGTCCTATCTACATCATAGACTCGGACCGGCTAGCTTAAAAGATATTTACGGTACTAAACGTTAGATTAAGGGATGACCGGAATAAAATGTAGTTTAAACCCGACAAGTACTAAGACTTGTTTAATATGGTAAACATATTACATTCTGGATTTTGATATAAAAATGATATGGTTAAACTCGTTTCGGTTAAACTACGTAAACTAGTCACGTAGGCTTAACCGTACACATATAAGTGAAACTGGGTAACCGGATGTGTCGCATACAAGTTCCACATGCCATTATATTTAAAACATGTTGTAATATCAGTAGGATATCAACATGTATGCTCGTTATGGTTTTAAAATCAAGTTACGCCTCAAAAGGGCTTTTTGGTCATTTTACGACTTGTAAAAGGAGCTTGCAAGTAAACTGATGTCATGGTCATAAACTTCTGTAAAAATGGTTAATTTATAATGTTATATCAGTAGGATATCAAGTATATGTGTGGTTTATAGTTTAGGACCAAACTATGCCTCGAAAGGGCATTTTGGTCATTTCACACATCACCTTGACAACTTATTTGGGAATCTGAGTTTAGATCATGTAACTACTGTAAATATAAATAAAATAAGTTTTTGAAATCAGTAGGTATCAAGTCTTGATGCTCTAATATGGTTTTAAAGCATATTATGCGCCGAAACGACGATTAAGTCGCTAAATGACGATTCAAATGATGTTGGAGTAAAACTGATGTTATGATCATGTTTATATAATAGAAATATGTTGTTAGTTGATATGTCTGTTGCCTACGCCATTATACTAGAAAGAGTCTGGAATGAACAAGAGCTTTTGAAGACTGAACAAGACAAAGACGATATCCAAGGGGGAGTCTGTTAGTACAGTATGTCTATTTCTTAGTCTTGTATCGAGTCTGTTTAGAATAGGTGAGATCGCGTTAGAAAAAGGCGTATTTATGTATGTAAAGGATCAAGTTCGCCCGAAACTCAAGATGTGAGAACAAGTTCGGTCGAACTTGTTCAAGATAAGTTCGCCCGAACTTGTAGTCATCCCAAGCGAACTTGAACCTCTATAAATAGGTGCCTTTGGATTTCATTTGTAACAATCAGAGATTTTGGCACACTGACGGCGAAGCTCTGCCCGATCCGGAACTTGAATGTATTGAACAATATTGATCAATAAACAAACAGTTAAATGAGTAATTTTTTTATTTGATTAACACGTCATTAGTTTCCGCCTAATTGGACGTTAGATACAAATCTAGGTTCTATGCAAATCGAGGATGGTCCTATCAAATGGTATCAGAGCCTGGACACCTAGATTTGGTGGAATCTTCACAAGAATCACTCTTATTCTACCTCTTTCTATCATTTTTCTTAACTTTTTCACACATTTGAAGAATTCACGGTTAAAAATGGCTAAAAATTGAATATATCATGTAAAATACACTTGTGGTAAACCCCTGAGAGTTTGAACATCAAATTCACACGAATTGATATCAAAAAGATCAAAAAACCATGATTTGCAAACAAGTTTTGGCCGAACTTAACATCAAGTTCGCCCGGACTTGATTAAAATTCTTTGATTTTAATCAAGTTCGCCCGAACTTGACTGATATTTCAAGGGTTTCTCATACAAGTCCGCTCGAACTTATTCAATTTTTCTTCAAATTCTTATCAAGTTCGCCCGGACTTGATTGAATTTTTGTTGAAAATTTACTATAAGTTCGCCCAAACTTAGCAATTCACTTGAAAGTCAACATAAGTTCGCCCAAACTTCATTAGGGAGAAATTTTTCAAAATTGTCAACACAAGTTCGCCTGAACTTGTGTAAAAACAAAATCTGATTTTTCAAAACTACAAGTTCACCAAAACTTGTGTTAAAACAAAACCTCTTTTTCTCAAAACTGCAAGTTCGCCCGAACTTGTCAGTATACTGATCATTTTTCAAAGTTTGTGAACGTGTATTTTTCAGATAAAATTGCCTGATATTCAAAATGGAAGATCTCCATAACGCGTTTGCTGCGGGAGTAGCTCAAGCTTCAACGTCTAATACAATTGCGGTTAACCAGATGAATCTCAACAACGAGATGGGTACGACGACTAAAGCCGCCGAAGCTAATGAGTATGGACGAGTTTGAAGGATGGAAAGAAAAGTTTGTAAACTGGGTACAAGCTAATCAGTTCCACAACTGGGTTGCGGTAGAAAACGGATAAAAGTGGCCTAAAGATGAACGTGAACAAGATCTACCTTTGTTAAGTTTACACCTGCTGATAAAGATGCATATTTCGCTGAAAAGAAAATGATTAGCCTGATACAACAGTCTGTGATGGAAGATATTTTGATATTACTACCTGAATGTGAAACATCACAAAACTTGTGGCAAGCTCTTTGTGACAAGTTCAAAGGAAGCGATGTGATGATAAAGAGCAAAAAGACGTTAATCAAGACAGAATTCGAGATCTTCACAATGATCAAAGGAGAGACAATGAAACAGATGATTGACAGATATTGTCATCTAATGGTCCAGATGCGAAGGCATGACATCAAAAGAACTACCGAAGAACAGATAGAAAAGTTGGCTGATGCACTTCCTGAGGGAGTGGTCAACTTACCTGATGGTTTTAAAGAACAGTCCGGATTGGATGCATTTAAAGTTATCATCTTTCATCGACAAACTAGAAGGTCATAAAATGGACTTGTTAAAGATTGCAAAATCAAAAAATGCGAATGTTGCTCAAGATGTTGGTGTGTATTATAAAGGAGCTGTTCAAGATACTCCGATTCAGAGTCCGAATATTCAAACAACATTCAGTGCTAATATGAATTACACGAATTATTCGTCACAGAATCAGAGTTCTCCGAACACTGGATATTCAAGCATGGGTTCAAATTCTTCATTTAAAATCAGAAGAATCAGTCACATCAGACAAACCAATCCAGTTCTGATCCAAATGTTTTCCAATGCAACATAGCAGTGAATCTCAAGAATGTTTTTCCTGAAAAAGTGGCTAAACAGCACATAGCACTTCTTGCTACAGTTCTAGAATCTTACGAATGTTTAGTTGCTGGGAAGATCGAAATCCTGAAATGACTGCTGAGGATTACGATCAGGTGGATGAATAAGAATTGGAACTGATGGACATCAAGTGGTGTCTAGCTTCGATCATCAAAAGAGTTACCAAGTTTGTAGCGTTAACTGGAAGAGACATTGGTAATTCTAACAACAAGCTTGGATTTGACAAGACAAAAGTCACATGCTTCAAGTGCCGACAAAAAGGGCATTTCAAACGAGAGTGTCCAAACCAAGAAGTTAGTGGCAATCAAAGTCCCTTTGGAGGTGGCAATGATTACTACAAGAAAGCACTACAAACAAGCCATTTCTGAGAAAAATCGAAGTTCAAGATCAATCATCCAATACAACAAAAAAGCTATGATTGCGTCAAATGAAAATGAAGGTTTTGATTGGAACAAGTATATTAACAAGAAAACTGGAGTTGCTCTTATGGCTGAGATTGTGGAAGAACAAGATATGTTTGCTGAGAATGAAGTGCTGGAGAACGCAATCCTAGAGCAATACATGCAACAAAGAGAGGAAGAGGAGATGGTTTATCTTGAAACTCAAATGAAAAATGCAATGAAATCAGAGGCTGAAAAGGTAAGTTTTGAGGTAACAAATTTTGAGAAAGAAATTATGAAAGTTATGGAGGTTGAAAAACCTTGCACAAAGTGCACAAGTCCTTGTGAACAATGTGCTGAAAAGTCTAAAATCATAAGCGAAATGACTGTGCATGATGAAAATTTTCGATATGATTACAGAACAATAAAATAAGCTTATGAAAAAATGAAGGGCACTTACTGTAATGTCGAAAAAGCTAATCTTGAATTAAGTGCTAATGTAACAATGTTAAGTGCAACAGTAATTGAAAAACAAAAAGCAATTGACATGTATATTGACACAATTGCTGAAACAAGGCGAGAGCTTCAAGACATGAAATTGAAACAGAAAGGGTAAGGCAATTGTTAAAAAGTTACACCACAAACGCATATATCATTGATCACATTCTTCCTACGATTAAGTCAGAGGAAAATGATGATAAACCAAAAAGTCCAAAGCTTAAAGAATATGGAAATGTTCCACCGCCACTTCTTGCGAGTTACTGCCGCAAGAAAGAGGATGGTATTGAAAAGGCAAAAAATTTAACGCTTTTATCAGAAACTAAAGATCAATTGCTTGAGAACATTGACGTAGTCTATATGAAATCAAACAATGACAGTGAAGTGGTGGTGAAAAATGTGGTAAAAATGTCTTAGGAAATGATTCTGATACGGCAGCTCTGAAAGCGCCAACTCAAGTTCGAAAAATTCAGAATCACAATCCGAAGATGACGATACATCATCAGAGAATGATCTAAGTGATGATCCTAATGTTGTCATGTACAAGGTTAAGGAATCTGATAGATTATATTTCGATGATAACTTTCCGATTCGGAACGTGAAAGAAGATCAAATTGACAAATTATTCAAACTTGTAGAAGTTTCGTCAGATGATCTTGAGAAAAATGAGAAAAGATTTTATTCAAAACCCAAAAGAACTTTAACAACTACCGAAAGAATGGTGGTGATTTTCCTGAGCACATGAGAGTAGGGTTGGGTTTGGAGGTAAGTGAAGAAGAACCAAAAAAGAACCAGAAGTCGCCATTCCACGAATACAAAGGTAAAAACATAAGGTTTGTATATGGGACAAACACGGTTCAAGAAGAAAGGTTGATAGGTAAGCAATCAAATGATAAGTTCAAGAAAGAGAAAGAACTTCGGGATAAGGCTAAATCCGCAGGTGGAGTAAAACCCACTAGTGGACCTTACATGATACTCGGACTTGCTTTAAATGCAACGAAATTGGTCATATTGCTCGCAAGTGTCCGAAGTCAAAGCCTGTGTATCACCAAAGAAAAATAGTGTCAAAAGATGAAAAATAAAAGCAACCAAAGATTGTGAAACCAATCACAATGTTGAAAAGAAACAAAGAATCTAAATTCAGGTGAAACCTAAATTGAAACAAGGTTTGAACACTCAATTTTTGAAAAAGTTGAAACTTCAAAATTTATGAAAACAAAGATTCTCGTTTCTATATCAAGAAGGCAAGAAGTAAATCTCAATCCTGGGTTGCTAAAAAGAACACGTCTTCGTCTGAAAGTGAAAAGTCTATTTCTGATAAAACTAAAAATGTCAAATCAACCGAAACAGCAATAAAAATGATATTTCAATGTTACATTTTTCAAAACAAACAAAGAAAGAAAAGGTCGAAAAGTTTTCGATATTGACATCGGACGCAATGTTTGATGATATTTTTGATTACTATGATGAGTTTGAAAGGGATCACGATGATCTTTATCAAGTTCAACCCAAAACCAAAAAGGTTTGGGTTTCACTATTCAAGTAGTTACTTTTCATGTGCAGGGGCTCTAAAGATCCACATTGTCGAAGTAGTAACTGGATAACGAGCTTCATGTATTTTTACTTATTCTGAAAATGTCATAATATTTGTCATTTTGAGGGGGAGAAGTTGAAAAGAAAATTTGTGAATAAAAATTGTGGAAATCCACACTGTTGAACAAAACACTGATTTTTATGTTAAAACCATTTATTCTATCACGTAAATGATTAATGGTTTATTTGTTGAATAGGTGCAAATGCAGATGTTGAAAAAAGGATCGGACGACGAGTTCTCGTGATCCTCATTGGTTTTTATCTTTTAAGAAAGAATTTCTAAAAACTAAAATAAAAATAGTTTTTGATTTTAGTGTAAGAAAATATTTTAGAAAAAATAAAAACATTTGAAAAGTGAAATTCAAAACAGTTGAAAAATTCAAAAAGTACAAAAACATTGAAAAAGACAAAAAGAATTTTTGTGTTAAAAAGGAAATGATAGTACATCAGTGGACTATCACAAGTATGCTAAATAATTGTAAAGTTTAAAAGTGATAAACAAGTCTTATTGTGGATGTCTCGATAGACTTTACACGTTCAGTAAATTGTTTATGAGATATAAATTAAATTTTACAACTGCTTAATCTTGTGGATCAACATCTCTCGGATATATGGACTTAGTACTCCGAAATTTCGTTTGAGAGATTGCCTGTTATGAGATACGAGGTCTTTATAGATAGTTGATATCTGGAGTATTATACAAGTTGTCTGATTTTGCGGAAGCAATAGCCTAGAACTTCTATAATGCTTTTTGCTAAAAATCCCTAAACTGCATGCAAAGCTGAAAAGAATCGAAAGATCTAATCATTTGCAATGTTTAAAAGATTCCTTAATTGGAACACACCTTAAAGTCGAGCCTTCATCTCTTTGTCTGTATGGAAGTACTAACCTGAGCTCTCAAGGTCTCGCATAACCCAGAAACAGATATCAGTTACGCTATATTCACCTGTAAGATGAAATCTAGGGAATCTTGATACAGGAGTATATTCTGAGATGTGAACCATATTTAAGTCAAGTTCCATAATTCGTACCTAAGATATCTTGGAACAATTGAGAAATGTGTCGAAGTTTAAGTGGACAAACATATCGACAATCAGGTAAACGAGTTTAGAACTTAAAAGTCATCAAAAGGTCAACGGTACTAGTGATATGTCTCAATCAACTGATATGATCCTTAGACACAAATTCACAAAAATATGTCTGTGAATATGTTCTGTACATAGTTTATCTGCTTTACAGTTTAAAACCAAAAAGATTTTCAGTGTGTTTTAGCATAAACTTTCAAAAATTCAAAAAGATTTGTTTCTTTATTAGTTTCATCAAGCCAATGATGGAGAACAGTTCTTCAAAGTCTGGTAAGGTGCTATAATGGTGAAATTCTTGATGACATCAGTTAAAACCAAAATGATCGAAAATGTTGAAAAGTTCATTAAATTAAAACTTTAAAATTGAAGATAATATTTGTTTTGTTCACAACGGTTTCAAATCAAGGTCATTAATTTGGACTTGGTATACGAAATTGGTTAACCAAGGTCATTAACATGGACTTGGTCAACTAAGTGGATTTCATAATTGATAAACATGTGAATGGTCAAGGTCTTAAATGTTAAAAGTTTTCAAGGTCATGAATTTGAACTTGAATAACTAAAGGTTTGAAAAGATTAAAAGTGGAGATTAAAATTTGAAATGTTGATGTTAAAATTTCAAAGTTTGAATCTGAAATGTTTATTTGAATGTCTAAGAACTTTGAAACAGGAAGTAAAGTTTTAGGAGGAGCAGGATAAAACGTTGAATGAAGATACCAGAAAGCTCAAAGTAAGGGGGAGCATAGCTCACAGCAAGGGAGAGCTTGGTGATTAAAGTTTTATCAAGACTAGCTAAAGAAAATGAGAAGAATTGAAGATCAAAGATGTTAAAGTTATTCTAGAATAAAGATCAAGATTATATTAAAGACTCCGGAGCTTATTTGAAGTCAAAATGGCTACGGCAACATCCAAGGGGGAGTCTGTTAGTGCATATGTCATTTGCCTATATTATACTAGAAAGAGTTTGGAATGAACAAGAGCTTCTGAAGACTGAACACGACAAAGACGATATCCAAGGGGGAGTCTGTTAGTACAGTATGTCTATGTCTTAGTCTTGTATCGAGTCTGTTTAGAATAGGTGAGATCGCGTTAGAAAAAGGCGTATTTATGTATGTAAAGTATCAAGTTCGCCCGGAACTCAAGATGTGAGAACTAGTTCAGCCGAACTTGTTCAAGACAAGTTCGCCCGAATTTGTAGTCATCCCAAGCGAACTTGAACCTCTATAAATAGGTGCCTTAGGATTTCATTTGTAACAATCAGAGATTTTGGCACACTGACGGCCAAGCTCTGCCCGATCCAGAACTTGAATGTATTGAACAATATTGATCAATAAACAAACAGTTAAATGAGTAATTCTTGTTATTTGATTAACACGTCATTAGTTTCCGCCTAATTGGACGTTAGATACAAATCTAGGTTCCTATGCTAATCGAGGACGGTCCTATCATATGTTATATAATATAATACATCAGTAGTTAAGAGGTTTTGTTCAATTAAAATGATTAAAACTTATTTCAAGTGCCGAAAGGGCAATATCGTCATTTAAGGACTTAAATACATGAACTTGTGTATAAACTCAGTTTACAATATGAATTGATATCCCAAATAATCTTAATTATGATATTACATCAGTAAGTAAAGAATTTTGATGTCAAAATTATGTTCAAACCATTTTATACGCCAAAAGCGCGATTTGGTTACTTTAAATCGTAAATTACGCTTATTTAATCAAAACTCGGTTTATGACTAGAAAGTTGACCTTGAAATAAGTTAATTAATTTAACATAAGTTTACAAGTCATTAATGCTCATTCGTAGTTAAAACCTTATTTTTGAACAAAAGGGCATTTTAGCAAAATTTAGCATATTTAGCGGAAACTTGTATATAAACTCGGATTACTAAATGACCATGTAATATAACTCAGAGGGTTATACTATAACATAACATAACATAACATGGTCATAATGCAACTTAGAATCAGTAACTAAAGTTGCTAATTTGGGTCAGAACCGAAAGTCAAAGTAGAAGTCAAACTTTGTGACTTTCGATTGCGAACCGACCTTAGACCTGGGATTTACGGGCCGAACATGTTTATACATGTTCTAACTAATATTACCAAGTTATTAAAGTGTTAAAACTCATTTTATAACACCTACATTACTAAATATGAATTTATTTAAAATCTGCCCAATTTGACTTTTTATATTGATAACTTTGACCCGATAATTGACCAAGTGAAAGTGGTAATTATGAGGTGCCCTCTTGAGGGATTAACACTTACCTAATTACGATCATGTAGCCACATTTTTACGAACATTGGCTGGACCGTAATGGATCTTAGCCAAAGGTCAAAGCGTTTTTACGTAAACGCTTTGACTTTGGCTTAAAGCCTAGCAAACTGAAAAAGATGAGTTACACTTACACATTGTCCTAGCTCGAAAAATAAACTGATTTGGAAGCTCCTACAAGTCCAGGAACCTCCAGAGAAGAAGGATGATTTGAAGAAAATGAGCAAGTCTAAGAGGCAATTCAAGTGCCCTTATATAGTGAAGAAGGAGCATGGAGGTTGTGCCAGGTGTAAGGGGATGTTATAAGGTGAGTACAAGTGTTTAGAAATGTGTCTTGAGCAGCTAGATGGTGGCAATTCGTGTTTAAGGTGGCAGGGGTAGAAGATGCCAAGTTTCTGCTCGCTGGTACCCTCTTACGGACCGTATTGCCAAAGCCTTGCGGTCCGTAAGGCTATCTGCGCCCTGAAAATTAGAATGGTTATGGACCGTATCTATATATGGTTGCAGTCCGTAACCGCCTTCCAGATGTTGAAATTTGGTATTTTTTCCATGTTTGGTCCCCTGACTTTAATAGTTGCCATCCAGAGGTTATAATTTAACACTTGAAGACTTTAGTCCCTCTCATCTTAGCATAAGGCATGCGAGGATCATCGGGTCATGTGTCGAAATTTTATAGGACAGGTTTTTACGAGGTGTTAAATCCTCACCCCCTTAAAAGAAATATCGACCTCGAGATTTTATTCAAATAAATAGGGTTACTTCTGTCGCATAGTGGACTCGACCTCCCAAGTATACTCGGGCCACGACGGGCATCCCATTTGACTTTTTACAATAGGTACGTGCTTTCTTTGAAGCTTTTTAACCTGTCGATCTTCGGTCGCTATCGATTTCTCAATGAAACGCAGGTTTTCGTCAATTTGCACATCCTCATGCGGCATTGCTAGCGACTCATCGGCTAGGCATTTCTTTAAATTTGAGATGTGGAACACATCATGAATTCCACTTAACTTTTCGGGTAATCTGAGCTTACAAGCTACATACCCGACTCGTTCGATAATCTCGAATGGTCCTATGTATATTGGGCTCAACTTACCCTTTTTACCAAATCGCATGACGCCTTTCCAAGGCGACACTTTCAGTAAACTTTGTCCCCAATTTGAAACTGTAAGGATTTGTGCATCTTATCTGCGTAGCTCTTCTGCCTATCTCAGGCAGCTTTGAGACGGTTGCGGATTTGAAAAATTTTATCCGTCGTTTCAAGGACTATCTCAGGTCCTGTTAGTTGGGCTTCCCCAAATTCTGCCCAACAAACGGGTGTTCGACACTTTCTCCCATACAAGGCTTCAAAAGGAGCAACCTTAATGCTTGAATGATAGCTGTTATTGTAGGAAATTCAATCAGAGGTAGGTGGTCATTCCAGCTACCACCTAAGTCGATCACGCATGCACGTAGCATGTCTTCCAAAGTCTGAATGGTACGCTCACTCTGTCCGTCAGTCTGCAGATGATAAGCCTACTAAAGTTAAATCGGTGCCTAAAGATTGTTGGAAGCTTTTCCAGAAATGAGAGGTGTATCTTGTATCTCTATCGGATACAATAGACATCGGCACTCCATGTAAGGACACAATCTCGTCCACATATATCCTAGCCAATTTATCTGAACTATACATTTCTTTGATTGGCAAGAAATGCGCTGATTTAATCAGCCTATCAACAATGACCCAAATCGTGTCATTACCACGTTTGGTCTTAGGTAACTAGGTAATCAAATCCATAGTTACCATTTCCCATTTCCAAGTGGGAATTTCCAGCTGTTGTAGAAGTCCTAACGGTTTCTGATGTTCGGCTTTAACTTGCGAACACGTCAAGCATTTAGCAACATAGGTGGCTATGGATTTCTTCAAACCCATCCACCAATAATTAGATTTTAATTCTTGGCACATCTTATCACCTCCTGGGTGAACAAAGTACTTGGAGTTATGTGCTTCTTCGAGGATTAGATCTCTAAGTCCTCCGAAAATTGGAACCCAAATTCGTCCATTAAATTTGAGGATTCCATCACTTCCAGGTGTTAACTGTTCAATAGTTCCACCTAATCCTTCATTCATGATATTAGCCTCCATCATGGCTTGCTTTTGCGCTTTAAGCAGCTTTTCATTCAAGCTGTTTCTGACTTCTATGCTTTTGGCATTAATCCTTAAAGGCTTAACCCTTTCTTTGCGACTGAGCGCATCAGCGACTACATTCGCTTTTCCGGGATGATATCGGATTTCACAATCATAATCATTAAGAGTTTCCATCCAACGGCGTTGTCACATATTCAGATCCTTCTGATTGAACAAATGTTGGAGGCTTTTGTGATCAGTGTATATGACACACTTAGTTCCATATAAATAATGCCTCCAAAGTTTAAGTGCAAATACAACGGCACCCAATTGGTGTAATTCTTTTTATGCACCTTTAGTTGTCGTGATGCATAGGTGATCACTTTTGCCTCTTTGCATAAGCACACATCCCATACCAGTGTGCGATGCATCACAATAGACGACAAACTCCTCAATGCCCTCAGGCAGAGTTAGAACTGGAGCATTACTTAGCTTTTGCTTCAATGTCTCAAAAGATTCTTGCTGCTTTGGACCCCAGTCAATTCTAGTATTCTTGCGGGTCAAAGCAGTCAAAGTAGTGGCTATCCTTGAGAAATTCTCAATGAATCTTTTATAGTAGCCAGCTAATCCTAAGAAACTGCTGATGTCAAAAGGTGTCTTCGGTGCTTCCCAATTCATTATTGCTTCAATCTTGTCAACTTGGATACCGCGTTACTAACCACATGTCTAAGGAACTGGACTTCACGAAGCCAAAATTTGCACTTTGAGAATTTGGCATACAGCTTCTCCTTTTGTAACAACTCTAGGATGCACCTAAGATGTTTCTCGTGATTGGATTGATTACGAAATAGATAAGTATGTCGTCAATGAAGACAATGACAAACTTATCTAAATAAGGTTTGCAAACTCTATCATGAGATCCATGAATGCTGCAGGTGCATTAGTGAGCCCGAAAGGCATCACTAGAAATTCATAATGACCATATCTTGTTCTGAAGGCAGTCTTTGGGACATCTTCATTTCTAACCTTCAGCTGATGATAGCCCGATCTTAAATCTATCTTGGAAAATTCACTTGCCCCATGCAGTTGATCAAACAAATCTCGATCCTGGGCAATGGATAACGATTCTTGATCGTTATTTTACTAAGCTCACGGTAATCAATGCACATACACAATGATCCGTCGTTCTTTTTGACAAACAATATTGGAGCTCCCCGATGAGCTAGGCTGTATGAAGCCTTTCTCCAGAAGTTCATCAAGTTAAGTTCTTAATTCTTTCATCTCTGTCGGTGCTAAATGATAGGGGGTTCTTGCAATAGGTGCAGATCCGGGTAGGATGTCAATCCTAAACTCTACTTGTCTATCAGGGGGTAGACCAGGTAATTCCCCAGGAAAGATATCTGGGTAGTCAGAAATAACGGGTATATCTTCAATCATCGGCTTAGGTTCATCGACGGTCACTTGTGCCATATAAATGACATAACCTCTCTTCATACACCGAGAGGCCTTAAGTATAGAAGCTTTTTTCTGGAAACCCGTAGTGTATATCTCCATAAATGGTGAGCACATCACCAGATTGGGTTTTAATCTCGATTAGTTTCTTATCACAGGCAATGCGGGCTTGGTTATGGGATAACCAATCCATGCCTAAGACTGCATCGAACCATGCCAATTTCATTGGCAGAAGAGAGATAGGAATTAAATGATTCTTGATGGATATAAAGCATCCATCCAGAATGGAAGAAGCGGTTTCAATGGTTCTGTCAGCAAGTTCTACCTCATATGTTATGTCTAGAGTTCTTACGGGTAAGTTTAATAGTTTACTAAACTTATGGTCTACAAATGACTTATCAGCACCCGAATCAAACAGAACTCTAGCAAAGGTGTCGTTGATGAGGAAGGTACCTGTTATAACATTTTTATCATTGACGACTTCTCGAGCATTCATCTGAAAGGCCCGAGCATTCGTCTTCTTTGCACCACTAGACTTTGCATTATCATCCTTAGAAATCTTGGAGCAGTTAGTCTCTATGTGGCCTTTCTCGCCACATTTGAAACAACTAGCATCTTTGATATCCCTGTAATCCAGGGTCGTGTGCCTCCTCTTCTTATATATAACACAAGGTTTAGCTTGTGGATCAAATCGGCATTGTCCACCAGTGTCGTTTCTTGCAGATTTTGCATTCAGGTCTATCCTCAGACCTACTATGATTCTTATGGGACCCAAATTTCCCTTTCTTCTTAAATCGTTGGGAGTTATCATCCTCCCTTTTCCTTTTTCCATCTGTTTCTTTTCTGACCGGCATTCGCCTCACATAATCTTCGGTGATGGAAAGAGTTAGTTCAACCGCGGATTTGTAGGTGTTAGGCTGAACAGCCTTAACCAAAATCCCGATCTCCAGAGCCAATCCATTAATAAAATGCGCAATGCGCTTAGGTTCCGTAGTAACTAAATATGGCACCAGTCTTGAGTATGAATCGTAGTCGGTAATAAACTTTCGACAATCGAGATTTTTCATCGTGAGAGCAAGAAAATCCATCTTTATCTTTTCCATGTCATGAAGTGGGCAATACATATCCTTGACTAGATCCACAAATTGGGACCATCCCAAATTATACAAGTGTACTTTTCCTGATGATTGCATTAAAGCCTTCCACCAAATTAAGGCGCTGCCCTTAAAAGACTGTGACACAAATTTTATAATATCCTTATCAGCACAACCGCTGATATCCACCATTGTCTCCATCTCGTCAAGCCACCTTAGGGTCTCTATAGCCCCCCTTTTCCCATTGAAGTCTCTGGCTTGCATGAGACGAAATATTTATATGAGCAACTATCCTTGGAAGTATTAGTTTTGTCAAGGATTTCCTTCTTTTTAGCTTCGTTCCTCACGTTTGAGGAATGCACAGAACTCTCCTTCTTATCAGAGATAGGAGGTTTTGAGATAGGTTTTGATAAGACTTAGAGTGAGTAGCACTCGACACTTTAATTTTCTCAAAGGCTTTTTCCATAGCCTTACCCACGGCTGCATCTATGCAAGCATGGAAGTCGTCTTTATTTATGATTATATCGCATTATTGCGGTCGTTATCGTTGTGGCGACTACTTGCACCGTCGGAGTTAGCCATCAAATGCTTCGGAGCTATCTAACGAAATAGGTATTTTATATGTTAGCCTTGGTATAATCAAACCATTTAGGCTTTAGCATTACAATTGAATGCTTCTAATATACATATATATAACCTAGGTCTCAAAAGGACCATCATAGGTATTTAAAAGATTGGACATAGTCTAAATTTTTAGATAGTGAATCACAATGTCACATCTGTCATTGTCGTAATGACAATCGAAGATAGCTCTAAGACTTGTCGCAAGAACATAAAATATGGCACAAAAGGCCTTGTCACAAATGGACATACAAAGTTTGGACAAGGAGTCATAGACTACAATTGTTACTGTCACTAATGGACATGATATATGGCCCGTAGGCACTACATCACCATTGGATGTTATTAATAACCCGTAGGTTTTACATCACTAATGGATGTCCTTAATAATAGCTCGTAAGCTATACATCACCAATGGATGTTATGATCACCGTACTGATGATACTAGCCAAGATCAAATTTGATCACGAGGGCTATAATGTTTGAACATAGTCCATTACCAAGACGGCTAGCGTGGTTCCTCAATTGAAACTTCCAGGAGGGCTAATATTACTGTGAATATTAACACAGAATGATGTCTTAAAATGGTTTAGCAGGTTAGCCACGGTCGCATTGACCATAGAGGCTTGGAGGCTTGAATATAGCTCACTACCTAGATAGAAGGAATGGTCTACCTTAACTATCATGGTAGAAGGTTATTTTATCTTAACCACCATTTATTTTGCCAATTAATGTGACCTTGTCACTTGGCGAGTGTAAACCATCAAGAAGATCTTTTGGAATTTTAGCGGAGCGATAAATATCGAGTCCAAATCGAGACGCTCATTTGAACAAAGGAAGTTATGAGTACATACTGAAGCTTCATTCCAAATTCCATTAAATAAAGGTAAAGATTACATATTTTGCCTTAAACAGATCTTTTTTAATACAAAACTTTTGTCCACATAGGGAATAAATAAGAAAAACATACCCACGTAGGGGCTTAAAAAGAAATACTATGTCCTCGCAGGGACTTTTGGAATATAAAATGTCACACCCGACCCGCAGTGGAATAAGAGTCGGGGCATAATTGGGTTATCACCAAAGCTCATGATGTTTACTAAAATGTTTCATATTTATTAAATCCAAATTACAACTTAAATAGTCAAATTAAATCCATACGGTTAC
This sequence comes from Scalesia atractyloides, assembly GCA_947069175.1. Taxonomy (NCBI): domain Eukaryota; kingdom Viridiplantae; phylum Streptophyta; class Magnoliopsida; order Asterales; family Asteraceae; genus Scalesia; species Scalesia atractyloides. The sequence goes on from CAMTDV010000019.1 coordinate 50,783,383, forward strand.
AAGGAAAATGAAACTAAGTAATACAATCCCAAAGCTTAAACTGAATTATTCTTCTAAGCCTTCCTATGTGTTTCTTGCCTCAACTGGATCACTTGTATCATGTGTAAAATGGGGGAAATTTTGGGTCAACAAAAGTTGGCGAGTGAACCTTGCTTAAAAACATTGTTATTGATTTCTTGTTGTATTTAATATTGAAAAGTTGTGCAATATTCATATGTGAGCAAACATATATAAACAAACAATCACAAACCACCTTGAATGAGTATATGACATGAATGATAATGTATTGTGAGATCAAGGCTCAATCAAACGGGCGATCGTATGAATGTATGATGATGTATGTGAGATCAAGGCTCAATCAAACGGAGCGATCGAATGAGGCACCTGTACTCAACCCGTCTCCCACGGGGAGCTGATGGGCCTATGAAATGCATGTACTGAAAATGATAACTTTAATCTAAACATAATCCACACAACAATTGATACATATTGAATACACATTTGATCACGATATGACGGATGCACAAGTGTTTATAATATAATAAATAGTTATGCGACACATGATACACCCCAAAAATGTGATTAAAACGGGGAATTTGTAGAGGTTCACTCACATTGGGTGCGTTCTTTTGATGTTGTTGGATGCGCACGAGTTTTGGGATTTGATCGACGAGGAAAACTAACCTAAAAATAATAACGAAATAGTTCGGTAAATAAATGGATTTTTAGATTTATTTTTGTGAGTTTAAGGACATTTTCTAACTTTAAAAATATTATTTTTAAGTATTTTTAATTGATTTTTAAATTAAATAAATAAATAAAAAGAAATGAAAATTGTTGACCTTTTGACCGTTGACCGGTCCGTTGACCGGACCGTTGACCGGTCGGACTGTGAGTAATGTGTGCGTGAGTGAGGCTCGAACCCGAGACCTCTCGTACGCGTGCACGCAGCTCTACCAACTGAGCTACGTGTCTAACCCGAAATATTTCTGATTTTAATTATACTTATATACTATTTTGATTATTCAGAATTCTATTTAATTTAAAAAGGTTTGTAAATCATTGAACCGGTGTGAGGGCCTGGACTCGAACCCGCGTCCATATCCTTGTATTGCACACAACCCGACCAACTGGGCTGTGTGACTAACCCGAATGATATGCGATTTTAATTACATTTATTTACTATCTGCGCCTTAATATATATCAGTATTAAAAATGGTTGGAAATTTGTAAGAACCGGGCAGCGTGTTAGGACTCGAACTCGGGACCATGATATTAAATTTGCACACAGTCCACCACTGGACTTGTGTCTAACCCGGTATAATATTCAGTTTTAATTAAACTTATACACATATCGCCTTCGTCTTCTTCATTTATAACGACACAGACAAAGATGTCCGACTGTTCTTGCTTAAATCGTTCGTCTAACATATAAATGATTGAAATGTAATGGATAAAGAGGGTTTTGGAAATGAATGTACCTAACAGGATGTTTTTTCTCAGAACTCCGGCAAGGGTCGTCGGCTCTGATTTGTGAATTCCGTCTGATCGGATCAATTAACAGTTTTGATCAATTAGTTGTGAAATTAAGTGACTAAACAAGAGATATCAGGGGGTTTAGATGATTGTACCAATTTACAGTGTGATTTCAGAATTTCCAGAGATTTTCCGGCGAGTGCAGAATTTCCGGCAACGTCGTCTGGAACCGATTCTGGTTGAAGGATTGAAGTTAGTATATGTCTAACAATGGGTTGACAACGAAAGAGTCGAGAAATTTACCGATTTGGTGTAAGTCTCGGTTTTCCGGTGAAAGTCCGGCGATAGCAGATAGTGATTCCGACGAACAGAAGTTAGAGTGAAAAATTGAGGGTTTTGCGAGTGTTTCCGAGATGTGAGGCGATGGTATTATTAGTGTAAATTGGAAGTAATTTCATTTCGGTTTTCAATTCGACAATCATATGAATCGAGTCATTGAAGATTGAACTGATTAAAGAAGTGGGTTGTAACTGACATGGTATCATCGGTTACACTCAGAAACTCGCGACCACCAAAGGTCTCTGGTTATTTGAAAGCCATTGGGCGGTTTCAGTTCTTGACGCAAACAGATGAATTCACGGGTGGAACTTAAGTTTTATTTGATTCATTGATTACACAAACGAGTCAAGTGGCGGAGTGGTGAAACACTTGTTTGTTGAATGAACCGGCTGACCCGGGTTCGAAACCCGGCAGCGGTATTTATTTTTTTATTCACTATTTCTTTGTTTTTATTAATTATGTTTTAAAATTCTAACAATGTTTATTAGTTATGTATCGTTTAAAATTAATATGAACATTAAATACGCAATGAAAATTTATAACTGAAATATTCGATTAATAAACGAAGCGGGTTTTGAAAACCCGTTTTTCGACGGATGTTACATAAAACATAAATTAAAAATACACTATTCATCCTTCTTCCCTTTTACCGCCTTACAGAGCTTCTTGAAGAATTTGCTTGTCTTCTTCTCTGATTTCTGAACTTGCTGCTGCATTTGCTTGACCCGATCTAAGGCCTCATTAAATGGCCTCGAGCGGTGATGAGATGAGGTGTGGTGTGGTTGAGGCAAAGAGATAAGGGTATCCATAAGGTGGATATCCGGTAGATGCGTATGAAGAGTAAGGAGGTGGGTAGCCAGGAAAAGGAGGTGGATAGTATGCATTATACATAGCTGCTTCAAGATACGGGTCATATGCTGGAGCAACAATATTAACGTCATATCCAGGCAAACCTGGATAGGTGGGAATCGGGTTACCTAAACCCGATGATGATGGCTGAACTGCTGGTTGGGGCATTGAGATCAGCAGTAGGTTGTGGGGTTGGAAACGCCATAGGTGAAGATATTGAGGGTCCACCCATTTGTGGATCCCCAGGGATAACAGGTAAGATGGTGGAAAAGGTGGCAGCGAACCCGACCTTTGGCCAGCACGCACTGACATGCGTGCACCACGCCTTAGACGTGGTTGTGATGATTAGGTGGTGGTGGAGGTTGGTCCACCTGTTGCATAGGTTCATCCTCGATATGGGGATGCGGTGATGGAGCATGAAGGGGAGGGGTGTTGTGGTTGGAAGAAGTATTGTAGAAGTTATACGTTTTCCACCGTTGTTGGAACTCGTGGGAGCTCGATAAGGCGATCCCTCTAAGGAATTTGACCACTGGACAACTCGATCAAATGTCCATATGATCCTGTCGGTGGCATTTTAGGATCAGAATCTTCCTCCATGTCTGTAGGTGAATCAACGGGAGGAGTCACTGGTGATGGTTGTAAATGATCGATGGGGTTAAAGTTTAAGAATTCATAGTGTGATTGGGAATGGGAATGGTGGGAGTGGTGCGAATGGTGTGAATGATGGGAATGTTGAGAGTGGGATTGGGGTGGTGAGTACTCGTGGATATAGAATGACGATAAGGCTCCCACGGTGAAGAAGAATCACCTGATCCTTCATAAGGGTTGTAATTATGTATGTTAGATGGTCCTGTCATGGAAGGTCCGCCCCTCATGGGACCTTTTCCTTTGCCTCCACGTCTGAATTTGGGTGGCATGATTCCTGCTCCAAAAACAAGTTAAAACAAAAACAGATAACAATAATAATTAAAACAATGAAATGAGTAATCCTAGGTCAAAGCCTAGACTCGGAAGTCTAAGGAATGTGCTATTGTGTATTTTCGAGATTAAAAACAAAGGCTAGTGTTTAATTCACTCGAAACGTTGGCTCTGATACCAACCTGTCACACCCCGATTTCCACATGTATCCCGGTGCGCCCGGGTGGGGAATATTGTGACGTAAGTTGATAACAGCATACCAAACAAACACAGCACAACGAAGTCTTGGATTTAAAATATTATTACAAACCGAATGTTCAAAGTTCAAATAATAAATACATGGCTTGTAATAGAAGATCCACAGGCGGATCGAAATATATATACAAAGTACTTGTTCAACAGACTTAGGGTAACTAAGGACTTGCAAGATCCTCTTATGTCACTGTTAGGGGCTTATTTTCAAGCATGTCTGGATCATTTATCTTGAGGCTTAACTTGAATCATTTATCCTTAACATATGAAGCAGGGAGTCTGAGGATCAAGGATCCTTATCTATATGAATGCTTACTAACAATTGTTCTCTTGTTTGATTAATATTTGTATGCAGGTCTTGGACGAAGAAAGACTTGTTCTAACTGGGAATCGCAGGGAATATGCTTATAATTCCAGCACGTGCATAAGCTAATAACCGTTGAAGATGAATGTGGATGCATGCGATATTTTCGGATAGTTAGTTAAAGATATTTTTAGCTAAATAAGTGGGGTATTGAGCTAAGTAGGAACACACTTGCATAATTCTACACACACACAAACCCGCAAACATTCTCTCTCGAATACTACAGTAGCAATCATTGTAACAAGCTCAATACTTCTTAAGTTGTAATCTTTTTCATATAATACATTCGGTGATCGGTAGTTTCCATCACCCGAGGTTTTTATGCTGGAGATCATACATTGATCAAAGGCATTTTCCTCGTATAAATCTTGGTGTTCATTGTAGTTTACACTTCATTTTTGTCCATACAATTGTTCATCAATCATTTGATATTCAAGCACTCAACCTCAGAAAATCAGATTCGGTTACATTATCCTTATTGTGATTTTTGACCAAAACAGTTTGGCGTCCACCGTGTGGCAATCGGTGCTTCAATTCTAAAAGTCTCATTCATTTTTGTTCATCTCCAACGACTACATGGCTTCTCAAGGAAAATCTGCTTCAAGTGCCGTTCCGGTGGTTACCTAATCACAGACGAGTGCATCATTGCCTCCTCTTCCCCCTGCACCCATGAGGAGTGCAGAGAATCCTCAGAAGAAAACTACTCCTGTTTATACAGGATTGAAAACCTCCACTGTTTCTTCATCACAACTACTAACAATGATGTTTCTACTTTGATTTTGCAGATGAAGAACTACATGGAGCAGCAGGACAAAACCAACCAAAGGATCCTCAGGGAGATTGATGAAATCAAGAAGCAGAAGAGATCAGCAGAGGATCACTATCCACTAATGCCTAGGACATTGGATTTCACTTCTCCAGCATCAACATCCAACATCCCAGAGGACTCGGTGTTTAAATTCAAGGATCCTCCAATTACCAGCAAGGATCACTAGCGATGACGCAGGCTCTAGGATCCTCATCTCAAGTTCAGGGATCCTACTTCCAGCCTCAAGGATCATCTATCCTTCAGCGAGGGTCACTAGGGACCACAGAGCCTCAAGGATTCTTCTATGAACCTGGAGGATCGCAAGAGATATACCAGTCCAGAGGATTTTATGCACCGCATCATGGATCCTCATCTCAACTTCAAGGATCCAACTTGTTCTAGGATCAAGGATCCTTAGGGAGCCAACCATCTAGGAACTTTGATGTTCATATGGGAGACTTCATTCCTATGCAGAATATTGCCTCATCTGGTCCAACTGTTGCACCTGATGTGTCTGCTTTTGGATATACTTTCGGGATACCAGCCTCAAACCAGTCAGGAGGTAACAATTTCAATACGTCTTTTGGTACTAATTATGGTTCCATGCAAGATACATGTATCAACCAAGCTATGGCACGGGAGCTCTAAAAGCTTAAGGATATGATATCCAGTGTCCCATGAGTGGTTAACCCATTCCTGAGATCCCAGATGGAAGCCATAAGGTGTCTCATCTTGCACCTCCTATCTGCAATGCAGAAATACCAAGACGCTTTCAAACCCCCAACATGAAGCTATACGATGGTATAACTGATCCGGAGGAGCATGTGACACAATACCGGGAGAGAATGGAGATCAACCCCATTCCAGAAAGATTAAAGGAAGCTTGTCTCTGCAAGGGCTTTGGATCCACACTCACTGGATCAGCACTAAAGTGGCTGCTAAGTCTTCCTCCTTACTCAATTACTTCATTATCTCATTTAGTTAACTTGTTCAACAATCAATTTTCATGTAGTAGAACCTTTGAACGATTAACTAGTGATTTGTATAGGATAACACAGGGTCGTGATGAATCCTTAAGAGATTACATCACTAAGTTTAGTAGGGAATCCTTAGAAATCCCTAACCTAGATATTGCCACTGCTGTGGAGGCATTTAAAATGGAATTGCGGAAGGATTCCTCATTCTATGATGACCTTGTTATGACACGTTGCAGGAATTTAGATGAAGTGAGGAACAGGGCATTGAGGTTTATTCGTTTAGAGGATGATAAAAGGATCCAGGAGAGGCTATCAGGATCCACGAAATAGGAAAAGCAAGGATCATTCTTTAAGAATAATCGATCCAAATCATATTCTAAGAATGATAACCACAATGTGCATGCAGTTGAACAAGACGAAGATGATGGGGATTATTCCCGAATATCTGAATTTTTTTTTCTGTTGATAATCATGAACTAATCCTTGCTATGCAGAACTTAGGTGACAAAGCTAGGTGGCCTCGAAAAAATGAGAAAGCCACAACCAATAAAGACAAGTCCAAATGTGCACTTATCATGAGGACTTTGGTAATCTTAGTGATGAGTGCATAGCATTGAGGAAGGAGATGGCTAACTTCTCAGCAAAGGATACTTGAAGGAATTGCTCGGGAGGAAACATTGAGGACCCAAGATTCTGAAAAGATCCCTGAAAGAGATCCTCCTCCACCCGCTGATGCTCAAATCAGTAATTTCATCTCTGGAGGCTCAGATATATGTGGAACCTCATTTTCGGCAGCGAAAAGACATGCCAAAGAAACAAAGGTGGAAAATGGAGAAAGACCAATTCGAGCTTCAACACTGATTCAACAAAAAATTATATCCTTTGATGAGGACGATCGTTTAGATATACAGGATCCTCATCACGATGGTTTAGTTATCACCTTGTTTATTTCTAACCACTTTGTTCGCAGGATCCTTATTGATGGAGGGAGTTCAGTGAACATAATTCAGTTGGATGTCCTCAAAAAGATGAACATCCCTGAATCCGAGATCATCCCAAGATCATCGGTGCTTGTGGGATTCAGTGGGGAAACCAAAAATACATTGGGGGACATCAACCTCCTGATTTATATAGAAGGAGTGAATTCTATCCAAAAATTTTGTGTAATAGATTGCTTATCTTGTTGTAATGTTATCCTTGGTAGGCCATGGATACATGACATGAAGGCAGTCCCATCAACGTACAATCAATGTGTCAAGCTTCCAACTCCATGGGGAGTGGTCAAGATAGAGAGTGATCAGCAGGAGACAAAGAACTGCTACAATTATTTGACCAAACCAGCTTCCAAGTCTAGGGAAGCATAGCAATTAAAGTATCCTCCAAAAGACGTCATGGAAGCAAGAGAACAAGACGTCAAAGATATACTATTAGATCCTAAGGATCCTGAATCTAGGGTGTATGTAGGATCCGTGATCCAGGAGAGCATAGAGCGGGATCTAGTATCCTTCCTGAAATGAAGAAAGTCTACCTTTGCCTGGAAGCATGAAGGCATGACAGGTATATCAAAGGATGTTATTACTCACAACCTTGGTATTGACAGGTCTTTCTGGCCAATTCACCAAAAGAGAAGAAAATTTGCACCTGAAAGAAACACAATCATCCAAGAAGAGGTAGACAAGTTACTGAAGGTAGGTATGATTAGAGTAGTAAAGTATCCAAGGTGGTTAGCCAATGTGGTTGTCGTTCAAAAGAAAAATGGAAAGTGGAGGGTATGTGTCGATTTTACTGATTTGAACAAGGCATGTCCCAAGGATCCTTTCCCTTTACCCCACATTGAATCCATGGTGGATGCTATGGCGGGTCATGAGTTGTTAACTTTTATGGAAGCTTCATCTGGATTTCAGCAAATTCAGATGGAACCATCTGATCAAGAGGATACGACATTCATGACACCACCGGCATATATTGTTATATTCTATGCCATTTAGTTTAAGAAATGCAGGTGCTACGTACCAAAGGCTGGTGAATATGATGTTCAAGGAGAAACTTGGAAACACAATGGAAGTATACATAGATGATATGGTGGTCAAGTCTTAAAGAGCTAAGGATCACTTAAAGGACTTTGAAGAAGCATTCAATATCCTTGACCAGTAAAACATGAAGTTGAACCCTTCCAAATGCTATTTAGCGGTTAAAGCTGGAAAGTTTTTAGGATATATGGTGACCAAGAGGGGAATTGAAGCGAGTCCGGAGCAGATAAAAGCCATAATCAACATCAAATCTCCTGCCAATGCTCAGGATGTTCAAAGATTGACAGGGAGAATCGTAGCTTTGAACAGATTCGTCTCAAAATCCTCTGAAAAATGCAAGGATTTTTACGATATTCTGAGGAAGAATAAGAAGTTTGAATGGACTGAAAAGCATGAAGCTGCTCTACAAGCCCTCAAGGATTACTTATCCTCTGCGCCAGCTTTGATGAAACCTGAAAAGGGGAACCGTTATCCTTATACTTAGCTGTCTTGGTAAAGCAGTAAGTGCGGTCCTAGTTAAGGATCAGAAGGCTAACAACATCCGTATACTATGTAAGTAAAAGTCTACTTGATGCTGAGGCCAGGTATTCTCATTTAGAGAAGCTTATTCTTGCTTTAATCATGGCTTCCACTAAACTTAGACATTATTTTGAAACTCATGCTATAATTGTTAAGACTAACTTTCCTATTAAGAATGTCCTCAAGAAGCCTGAGTGTCTGGTAGGTTGGCAAAGTGGGCAGTTAAACTTAGTGCATATGACATCAAATATGAACCAAGGACTGCCATCAAGTCCCAAGCTTTGGCCGACTTTGTGGCTGATTTCAGTAGTGATCAGCAAAGGGAAGCTGAGTTGGAAGTGCAACAACTTGAGGAGACCAAGGATCCTTGGATACTCTTCACAGATGGAGCTTCAAATATCAAGAGAACTGGACTAGGCTTACTACTAAAATCGCCACAGGGGGACATTATACCTCATTCTATTGCATGTGAATTTCAAACCACTAATAATGAGGCAGAATATGAGGCCTTGATAGCAGGTTTGCATTTAGCTAAACATATGAGGATCAGGTATCTTCAAGTATTTGTAGATTCGTTATTAATTAGTAATCACTATAATGGTTCCTATGCTGTTAAAGGTGAAAAACTAATCAAATATTTGGAGATAGTAAAGAAATTGGCAGATTCTTTTGTCTTTTTTAGTTTAACACATGTAACTAGGGAAGAAAATGCAGAAGCAGATACTTTAGCCAACCTTGGATCCTCATTGAAGATGCCATAGGATGTAAAGATCCCCGTTATCCATGTCCTTACCCCTGCAATTGGGGAAAATGAAACAATGGATATAGTGGAAGATGCTGCAATTGTACCTAATGATGATGCACAATCAACTCCAGGATCATAGATCCTTCCAATCCTGAATTATATTCAGAAAGGGGAAGTTCCCATTAGGGAAAATCCTAGAGCCTTCAAGATAAAGGTATCCCAATTCACTATAATCAATAACATGCTATATAAGAGATCTCTTGCAGGACCCTATCTACGATGCATTGAGAATCCTGAGATCAAGAAGTCTTGAAGGACTTTCATGAAGGTGATTGTGGAAATCACACTAGGGGCAGAGCAATATTTTCAAGGATCCTCAGAACGGGATATTATTGGCCTACAATGAAGAAGGATGTTGTGGAGTATGCAAGGAAATGTGATGCTTGCCAGAGACATAGTAATATTCTTCATCAACTAGCAGAACCTCTGCATCCTATAGCCTCTTCTTGGCCATTCATGAGATGGGGAATGGATATAGTTGGCAAGCTCCCTAAGGCACTAGGAGGAAAAGTGTTCATGTTGGCTATGACAGACTATTTCTCTAAGTGGATAGAAGCAGAAGCCTTTGTTCAAGTCAGAGAAAAGGAAGTCATATCCTTTATTAAAAGAAATATCATAACTAGATTTGGAATTCCTTCTAAAATTATTTGTGATAACGGATCCCAGTTTATTGGGAGTCGTACTACTAACTTTTATGACAGCTGGGGGATTAGGATGATAACATAAACACCGTCCACCCACAAGCTAATGGCCAGGTAGAATCATCCAATAAGATCATGATCAACAACTTGAAAAAGAAACTTGGGTCTAAGAAGGGAAAATGGGCTGAAGAGTTGCCATACGTCCTATGGGCTGACAGAACAACCCCTAAGAATGCTACAGGTCAAACTCCTTTTTCCTTAGTCTTTGGAGCTGAAGCAGTGATCCCTACAGAAATGGTAGTTCAGACAGCCAGAAAAAGCATCCGTGATCCTGGAGCAAATGCAGAGACTCTGACTCAAGACTTGGATACTGTGGAAGAACTTAAAGACTTGGCAAGGATAAGGTTGGCTAGCTATCAACAAAGAATGGCTGGAGCTTATAACAAGAATGTCAGAATGAGAAGGTTTCAAGTTGGTGATATGGTATTGAGGAAAGCATTCCAGAATACTACGAATCCTGCTGATGGTAAGTTGGCACCAAAGTGGGAAGGTCCCTGTCTCATTGAGGCTGAAGCTGGAAAGGGGGCATATCATTTACTAACCAAGGAGGGTGATCTCCTACCAAGAGCGTGGAATGTTATTCACTTAAAGAGATACTTTATGTAATAAGGTTATAGGATCCTTAAGAATTCTGGTATTCAGTTCAGGATCCTCAAAGGGTGTATGATCCTTCGCTTGGTAACATTTTATTAATCATTATAATTTAAGGTGAGAAAAGGAGTTAGGTTCTTAACATCCAATTTCATCAAGTTTTAAGTTTTGTAGGGTTTGTTACATCTGTGACAAAGGATCAAGAGGCTGGCCACCTCTCCAAAACTTTGGGCAAGTCCCTAGCTTAAGGTATTCAATACCTTCTAAGGTTTAAAGGTTTTCACCTTTCACACGGATTGGGTTTCAACACCCCGCCAGTAGCGCACGTTATCCAAGTATAGTTCAAGGCAATGGGACCAGTGCCCGCTATAGGGGCTGACAATTTCATTGTTGTTGGCTATATGCAGGATCCTAAGTATAATGGTAGACATACCATACATCCGTTCCTAAGGTTTCTAACGTCTTCACGTTAGCTAAGGTTTTGGCATTTTCATGTCATTTATGATTTGGTTAGTCGCCAGTATGGCCATACACCAGCTTCCTAAGGTTTCTAACGTCTTCACGTTAGCTTAAGTATCATAAGTTATTTGGGCTTGTCAACAATTATTTGGGCTTGCCCACAGTTTCTAATGAGTTATTCAATTAATGTTTGGCTTAGTCCCTAGTTGTACATTATTTCAGGTTTTCGAAGTTTTATATATAAGGATCCTGGATCCTCAAGCTTTAACTAATTTCTGCGCCATATCAGTACAACCGTAAATTTTAAGGATATAGGATCCTAACTTGGATTCTCTGGTATGACTTAGTCTATTCGCTTTTATTTCTATATTCTCATCTATGACACTCAGTTTGAGAATACATAATTTTCTATCATGCAATACCTTAGTATGTTCATTTTAAACATTTTTGTCGCCTTTTAAATGATTCTAGAAGATAGAATTTTTATACGATAAATGTATTGAAATGAGATTATGAGATAAAACGTACATAACAGCCAAAAATAGCCAAAAGATTAAAGTCTTATTTATTAAAACCCTTTTAAGGTTATCAAAATTACGTACCCAAGCTTCCACCAGCAATCCGTGGTCCAACCACTTGGGTAGGTAAACGGTGTCCATGCTAACAGTTCATAAAGTGCAGGAAAATAAAGGGGGGGGGGGGCATCAAGGGCTTCATCCTCCAGAAACAGAAGGACCCATCCACCTTTGCTACCCCCTATTGTCCAAAGGATCATGATCCTTAACCCTAGAAACTGTTGTTCAAGATTACAGACCAAATTATTCAAAATAAAAAGCATCACAAACCATACAAAATGGGCTCCGGCCACATCTAGAAATTTCCCTCATCGCCCATTGGTGCAGCTTACTCCTTCGCTGCTTCACCCTCCTTGCCTTCACCAGTTCGCCACTTTCACCCTCCTTAGCCTCCTTAGCACCGCTAGTACCAGCCTCTGGCGTCGACACCTCGTCAAGCTCTGGCCCCAGCTCTCCTCCAAGCTCCACTAGCCTCACCTTCCAGCCGGGAAGATCCCATTCAGACCTGTCGAATGAAGGGTCCAAGGCTTACTGGACGATCTTGATCCTGGCTCTGAGAATGGCTTGAGCTGCACAAACCTTAGCCTCATCAGCATCCTCCATCCTGACTTTGTTTGCCTGGATTCCATTGGTGATGATCCGCTTCTCCTAGCCATTGACCTCCTTCTCCAGCTGAGAGATCTTCTTGTCCTTGGCGGCCAGAAAGATACGGAGGTCTGCATTGGTGTCTTCAGCGTCGGATAAACGTTTGGTCAGCACAACTTGGATTTGGGCTATTTTCTGCAAGAATAGTGGGAAGGATAAGTGATCCTCTATATGAGCATCTTAACCTAAGCACAAGTGATCCTTACCTCGGAGGCAAAATCATAGATCTGCTGCTTTAGCTAGGGAGTGTCATCAAAAGGCTCAGTAGGCTTCTTCCTCTTGGACCCGGCTCGAACCCTAGCGGCGACAGGTTTTGGTTCATGGAGGCTTGATCCTTTACCTGATTCTTTCTTGACGGATCGAGGAGAGATGATGCTGTCCACATCCTCCATAGAAACTTGCTGATTGACTTTTGAGCACCTATATTATTAGAAAGAGATAAGTTTTCTACCAGTATTTCATATCTATATACATATGCATATATTTCTTGCTTAAAGAAAATCTGTTATTTTCAAATAGAAAACTTACATGACATTGTGTAGGAGGTGGAAGTATTGGTTTCAGGATCCTTTATCTATGGCTTGAATGTCATAACTGTTGGATCCAGAGTCCAGAAAAGAGCAACCCTCTCTTTAGTTCCAGGAGAATTAGCAAGGCATGCGAAATTGGTCACTGCATGCAAAAAAAATGACACAAGTTAGCAATGGAAAAGAAACTTTTTACAAATCTAACACGAAGATCCTATGTCCTACCCTTCAAGACCCACTTCTTGGGCAGACTATTCCCTTCTGGAATAGAGTCCCTTCGCACAAAGAAGAACTGATTCTTCCATGTGGAACCGTTTTGAGTGGTGATGGAGCGGGTGAAATCCGAACCTTAGAGTGTTTAATTTGTGAGTATTATGTAGCTTTGTGTGGTTATTTGCTTGGAATGAGATAACTATGAGGAGTTGGTGTATTGCAGGTAAAGTGCGTAAAATGGAAAAGTTATAGGAGTTAAAGTAGAAGTGGAACGAGTTTGAAAGGATAGCATAGCTCATGGCTTGAGTTTGGAGCGTGTTCGGTTGATAATAATACTTGAGAGTGCAAGGTATGAGAAAGCGTGAAGTCAAGGGGCCATTTGGCACTTAATTGAAGGTTGTTTTATGTCTACCTATGCAAGGAATTTGGAAGAACAAAGTGCAGGGTCCTAAACGGCATTTGGTGAAAGTTGATTTTGTTGAGATAAAGGGGCCACAAGCTGCGACCGCTAGTTACGGTCCACTCAACCGTCGGTTACGGTTGGGTGGAGTTTTGCAAGGAATAACAAAAATGCTAAACCGTAACTGACGGGACTCAACTGTCGGTTACGATTGGGTTGTTTAGTTGGGACAGAAAGTGGGGACCGTAACTGATGGTCCCTGGCCGTCGGTTACGGCCCGGTTACGGAAAAAAATGCGAATTTCTTGATACTGGAAGTATATTAAGGGTTTCAAAAGCATCATTCATAATCTTGACACCCAAGAACGACCAAGGCACTTTGAGAGCTCAAAAGATCAAGTCTTTCCACCACAATCCATCAAGATTCTTCATCAAATCCTTCAAACAATCATGACTTCATCAACAAATCAGACTTTTGTTGGTCGTATTTGCGAGATGAGCGGCTAAAACTTCTATGGTTTCCTCCAGTTGGAGGGTTTTCGTATGTTAGTTCGGTTTGTGTTTATAACTTATTTGAATCTGGCAATCTAAGCATTCGATGCTTTTTGCCAGTAACTTGATTCATTGATTGTAAACGGTTACTTTTATTTTACTTTAATTCTTAATCATTCAGTTCCCGAGAGTTCTAGTAATTGGGATTTATTTGACATGGGATTAGGGTTAGTAATTGTAATTGATATTTGTTTGATAACCTCCCGTTATGTATTGACCGGAGTACTTAGTCTACAATTATCACAATTGATGAGTTAGGGTTTACACTCATGTCTATGTGAGTGTTAAGTTAGACACATAGTTGAATTTAACTGGAAACCTGAATACCGGAGCAACCATTCTTTCTCTATTTGATTACAACCTCGTTTTAATTCGTTAATTTAGACAATCTTCACAATCAACCAAACAGATGTTCCAATTCAGTAATAGTTAATTCATACTTTGCATTATAACATTTTCCACAATCCTTCTCTGGTTCGATATCCGACTTACTCTAGCTACCAGTTTATCTCGGTTTTTGGATGACACTAATGACAGTCATCAAAATGGCGCCGTTGCCGGGGAGGCGTGCACAAAGTGTTAAGTTTCGTTAGATATAAATATAAAAACAAAAATATTTATGTTTTATTTTGTTTCGTTCAGAATTACGCGAGGTTCTTTTGTTTGTGTGTGCAGGTGATCGTGATTGTGTATGCATCATACTAGGAACTCCGGGAACTCGTCACCATTAATCTTTGATCCAGAAATTAAAAGAACAGCTCGATATACTCGGGTTGTACATCGAGGAAACAGAGTTCTGCAATCACCACTAACAACATCAAAAGCAATGGAAAACTCAAGTGGTCACGAAACTCAACCAGTCACTCCGTCTCAACAAACCCAGTTCTCACCGACACCGACACAACCAGCACCAAACACAACATTACTACCTGAACCACAGTTACAAACAACGCAACCTGATGTTACAAAGATGCCACCGATGCCACCACCACCATTCCCGAACCTTAGTAACCTTCCACCTTATCCCAGTCAAACATCCAACAAACATCAACCTTTCAACATTTGTCACCTTATGTTCGGATTATTGCTGACAACAATGCAACGCCACCAGATCAAACTGGACCCTCCAGTTCAACTGCTAATCTTTCTCAGTCAACACAACCTGCATATTTCCAGCCTCCACAGCTGCCTCAGCACTATTTGGAAAGAACAAATATGTTGAACCCACTAGAGGGAATGTATGGATATGAGGAGAGTTATGACAGATATGAAGGGTATGGAGGAAATCAGTATGATGGGCAGATGATGGGATTAGGAATTCAAACGGGGAATGGCACATGAATTCAAACAGTAGGGCAACATCAATCAGTTCAGGCGACGCATCAGGTGAATCAGCAATCAGGTAACACGTTGCCTCAGTTTCAACAAGTTCCAGTCTAACAACAACAGCAAGTGCAACAACCTGAGCCATTGAATCAAGAACCGTACAGACTTGACATTCCACTACCACCACAAGTGCCTCAGATGCCAAGTCAAGCAAGACTCCTTCCTAGAAATCTAGCTCACCAGGCTAACCCGCCAGAAGGTATCCGACTTAGGTACAATCAGGGAGCACTTCGAGGGGTAGAGAGTCATTTTAAACCAGCCATAGCAAATAATCCTTCACCGGTAGTAGTTCCGCAATTGCAAGGAGGAAGGTCATTTGAAGTACGTGAACAGTCAATTGCCAGTCTACCAAAGTATCATGGTCAAGCCCACGAGGAGCCATATTTCCATTTAGCAGCATATGATGCTCGTTGCAACACAATAGGAGGTCACGGTTTACAACTGATGATGTGAAATTGGTACTCTTCCAATTCTCACTTGAAGATAAAGCTCAGAAATGATTTCATTCCCTTCCTTCGGCATCGATCTTTACATGGCCGGAAATGCAACAGTTGTTTTTAGACGAATTTTATACTGCCTTGTAGACGAACAATGCAAGGAAAGATATGCGGGGTTTCCGACAACAACAAAGTGAACTCTTTCATGAAGCACTGAATCGTTTTAAGATGATGCTCAAGAATTGCCCACATCACGGAATTCAGCTGTGGGAATTACTGAATGCGTTTCATGAGGGTCTGACTGAAGAAGATGTGCGAGAAGTTAGTTCCACCTCAAACGACACTTTTGGTACTAACGATGAATTGGTAGATTGGAAATTTCTTGAGCGAACTGCTAGAAATTCGAAGCGGAAGGCACAATCTTCAAGAAGTACACGACATTCGGTAGTACAAGCTGTAGAAAATCCACCCGAAGATAGTGGGTCAATGCCTTTTTGTGGGCATTGTGGAGATCTCGGGCATATAGAAGATCAGTGTACAGTGGTTATGGGAGGAAGTGATGATGTCCACTTTGTTCAAGGTGGAGGTGGGGGTAGAAATTTTACCTTGCAATCTAACACATATCATCCGGGCCTTAGAAATCATCCAAACTTGAGCTATGGGAACGTGAATAATCAGCTCAACCCTGGATTTCAAGGAAATAACCAATCTGGTGGCCAACGGAATTTCAATCAAAACCGATTTCAAGGTAATTTTCAAGGAGGCTATCAGAATAATCAAGGAGGACCTAAGGGGCCTTCTAATGATGCTGGAAGCAGTGATGTAATGGAAATGTTAAAAACCATCCAGCAAGATTTACAGAAGAGGACTCAAATAGATGAGATGCGAGCTAAGGCCATTCAAACATTGACTACACATATGGGCTAACTCGCGACTGAGATGAGAGAGTTGAAGCAGAATAGTGGAAAACATCCCAGTGACACTCAATTGAATCCCAAGAATATGAAGAGTGTGCCAATTAGTGGAGTAAGTGTTGTTCCAAATAATGAATTGAATGATCAGAGTTTAATATCTTCTGTGTGTGATGTGGTTGCAGGTATCGATGAGACAGATGTTGGAAGCTGTGGCATTGATTTAGGGGAGCCAGTTGTTTTTATTCAAGTATGCAGTTTCAAAATTCATCACACATTATTTGATTATGGAGCATCAGTCAGTGTCCTTCCCGGAAGTCTGTATGACCAGTATAACTTTGGTCCTTTGCAAAAGTGCAATAGCACAGCAACATTTGCGGATGCGAGTGTGAAGCAGCCTAGAGGGATGGTGAAAAATGCGACTATCAAACTGGGTGAGTTTTACTATCCGATTGATTTTCTCGTTATTGATTATGCCCCAGCATAGACGAACGAGCAACCACAGGTAATATTAGGTCGTCCATTTTTGTTTACTGCAAATGCACAGATTGACTGTAGAGGTAGGTTTGTTACGTTAAGTTACCAAACTTGTAAGCTATATTTCAATGTTTTCTTACGTACTATTTCTTATGACCCTTGTGATCATGTTGGAATTGTGGGAAGTTCTGACGAATCCAGTTCTAGTGAGGTAGAATGTTACAGATTTAATGCTGAGGGGAATGAGGATACACTTGGAGAGCGAGACGTGAGCGGAGGTAATTGGGATGACTGGGGTTCGTTAGGTGAAGATATGGATCGATATGAAGATATTAGAGGTGAGGAAGCCGAGGATTGTTCTAATAAGCATGAAGCAATGATAATCCCACAATATTGGACTGAGGCGTATAACGTAAAAGGGGTGGAGGAGTGTGTGGCTAAACCACCCTGAGCATATCAGGTACAGTCTGGCTGAAGACCTAAAACTTAGCGCTCTCAGGAGGCAGCCCTAGGATGTAGAGTATTGTATTTCGTTTTGGTTTCGTTTTGTGTGTTGTGATTTGACAGGTTTCTACGCGTTCATCTTCACGGAGGCATGATTCAAGTGTGGGGATGTTTTGCAACATCCCCGGTGAGATATCAGAAAATCCAGTGGATGTGTATTCTCCAGTTTTGAGCGTAACAGTTACACCGTTACAGACACATGATCAGGTGCATGTGTTTCTCTATCTTGTGTTTTATTGTTCTTCCATTTTGGTGGTGTTTAAACTATTTTTGTTGTGTATGGGAATGAGTGTCATTTGTGTGTTAGGAGTTAGCCGTTCAGTCAGGTATGTTGGTTGGATTCCTGGGCAAAGATTTTAAAAGCACCGTACATTGGGGACAATGTATCCCAAGTGTCGGGATGGGAAGCCCGGGAAGGGATTTGTGGATAAAGTTTGAAGAGATGAATTAGTGATTGGAAATAGATGAAAACTGAAAAAAATTGAAAATTTTGAAAATTTTCCTAAATGTTTCATCGTCTTAAGTGTGCTAATTGGATACGAAAACCTAAAGTTTCAATCACTAATAGATTCCTTACCAGTAGTAGACTAGATTAGTTCCCTTGTCATGGTTGTCCCTTTAAGTTTCATGAGAGTAGGCTTGGTAAGTGTTTTTATAGACAAAAGTTGAAAAGAGATGTCTATCTAGAGGTAACATGTTTCTACTCGCATATGCTACATGTCGTTAACCATTTTTACCTTTTCTTGGTGAGATCTTGAGCCTGTAGATGGATAGGATGCATTTTATGATGAATTCATTTGTTTAGTGCAGGCTAAGTGTTATCTTGTGTTAGAACTTGTGTGATTTGATGGGTGATAAAGGCATTAGGATATCTGTTATTCTTTCGTGTTTTGTTTGTATGGTGTACACTAAATTCCCTTAGTAGCCCTGTTGAGCCTAATTACCTTTCGTTTGTTCACCCGCTGTTTTGTAAAAACCGACCGTGTTGATATTGAAAAAAAAATAGAAAAACAGAAAAGTTTAAAAAATATAGAAAAGAAAAAAAAAAGAAAAATAAAAGAACAAAAAGAAGTTTGATTATTATTCGTTGTTTGGGTAGAAACCAACCCAAGTTGAGTTGAATAAGTTGTCATGGTCTGGTTATTGTTTGTGAGCCAATTAGAAATAAAAAAAAAAAAAAAATTTTTCCTACCTTAGCCTAAGCCCAATACCGAAAAGTCCTTTTGATATGTGCCATATTAGATGATACAGTGGAGGTGTGATTGTCATACAAGCCTATGGTTGCAGGATTTCATGTTGCTTATTTGAGTGTTTATATACTAGCACATTACACGCTAGTTCAGATATTAAACCGAGAGGAGAGAATATTGTGAGAGGTGTGTAGCATGTGTAGTATTTTAAACATGTTAGTTTTAGATAGACAAGTCTTGTGTTTTAAAGTTGCATGAATTGCTTGTTGGGCCGTAAATCTTGAGTGTGTCAGTCTATGGGACGGGTATGACTTGGGAACTTAACATGTTGAATTGGTCAAGGGTGTAGAGGTGTTGATTACTGTGGTGATTAGTTCTAGTTGGTTTGCTTGAGGACAATCAAAAGTAAGTGTGGGAATTTGATGGAGCGGGTGAAACTGAACCTTAAAGTGTTTAATTTATGAGTATTATGTATGCTTTGTGTGGTTATTTGCTTGGAATGAGATAACTATGAGGAGTTGGTGTATTGCAGGTAAAGTGCGTAAAATGGCAAAGTTATAGGAGTTAAAGCAGAAGTGGAACGAGTTTGAAAGGATAGCATAGCTCGTGGCTTGAGTTTGGAGCGTGTTCGGTTGATAATAATACTTGAGAGTGCAAGGTACGAGAAAGAGTGAAGTCAAGGGGCCATTTGACACGTAATTGAAGGTTGTTTTATGTCTACCCATGCAAGGAAGTTGGAAGAACAAAGTGCAGGGTCCTAAATGTCATTTGGTGAAAGTTGATTTTGTTGAGATAAAGGGGCCACAAGCTGCGACCGTCGGTTACGGTCCACTCAACCGTCGGTTACGGTTGGGTGGAGTTTTGCGAGGAATAACAGAAACGCTAAACCGTAACTGACGGGACTCAACCGTCGGTTACGGTTGGGTTGTTTAGTTGGGACAGAAAGTTGGGACTGTAACTGACGGTCCCTGGCCGTTGGTTACAGCCTGGTTACGGAAAAATGCGAATTTCTTGATATTGGAATATATTAGGGGTTTCAAAAGCATCATTCATAATCTTGACACCCAAGAACGACCAAGGCACTTTGAGAGCTCAAAAGATCAAGTCTTTCCACCACAATCCATCAAGATTCTTCATCAAATCCTTCAAACAATCATGACTTCATCAACAAATCGGACTTTTGTTGGTCTTGTTTGCGAGAGGAGCGGCTAAAACTTATATGGTTTCCTCCGGTTGGAGGGTTTTCGTATGTTAGTTGGTTTATGTGTTTATAACTTATTTGAATCCGACAATCTAAGCATTCGATGCTTTTGACGGTAACTTGGTTCATTGATTGTAAACGGTTACTTTTATTTAACTTTAATTATTAATCATTCAGTTCCCAAGAGTTTTATTAATTGGGATTAGGGTTAGTAATTGTAATTGATATTTGTCTGATAACCTCCTGTTATGTATTGACCGGAGTACTTAGTCTGCAATTATCACAATTGATGAGTTAGTGTTTACACTCATGTCTATGTGAGTGTTAAGTTAGACACATAGTTGAATTTAACTGGAAACCTGAATTTCGGAGGAACCATTCTTTCTCCATTTGATTACAACCTCGTTTTAATTCGTTAATTTAGACAATCTTCACAATCAACCAAACAGATTTTCCAATTCAGTAATAGTTAATTCATACTTTGCATTATAACATTTTCCGCAATCCTCCTCTGGTTCGATATCTGACTTACTCTAGCTACCAGTTTATCTCGGTTTTTGCATGACACTAACGACAGTCATCAAGTGGTCTTGAGGATGGGATGCTGTTGGTGAGGTTTGGCCTTCAACAAAAATCGGTTTGAACCATGGGTAACGAGGCTATAAAGATAGGAAAGCTCGGATAGGGTGAAATGGATTCCTTCATGTCTGATAAGCTGCTCTATGGTGAACAGTACCCTCCACAACATCGGCATGGCTTGGCAATAACTCATGCCGGGTGAAAAACCCTTGGGTAAAGCTAGGGAAGGGGTATGTGTAGCCAAGAAGGAAAGGTAGAACAAGAAAGCATGCCCAGACAGGGGACGTGGCGTCGCTCTTCATAGTGGCATCATACGTCTTAAAACCACCGTCGGAGGGAAACAAGGGCGCAGACCGTCGATTTCTTGGTCGGTGAATTTGCAAAGCTCCAAGGAAGGATTGGCCAGCAGGTCTTGACTCTTAGGGGTTGCATCGTCTCTTTGGTTCTTACCAGGAGAGGATCGTGTAGCCATCTTGGCCATAATAGCAAACATGAAGAATAAAGAGATGGAAGTTAAAAGAGAGAGAGAGTACCTATTGTGCTTCCGGAATGAGGATTTTAAAAGGGGATGAATGATCTTTAAATAAATCCAGGATCTTATCTCTAACCTATATATCACAATGATGGTTATAGCCTATCCCATCAATGACGTCAGATGGTGTAACGGTTAGTTGTGCGTTGCAACGGCTAGTCCGCATTGAATGGAAATATGGCGAATCGGATTGATGTCATATCCGTCATATTTGGGGGCAATTGTTAGGGGCTTATTTTTAGCATGTCAAGATCATTTATCCTAAGGCTTAACCTGAATCATTTATCCTTAACATATGAAGCAGGGAGTCTGAGGATCAAGGATCCTTTATATATATATATGAATGCTTACTAACAATTGTTCTCTTGTTTGATTAATATTTGTACGCAGGTCTTAGACGAAGAAAGACTTGTTCTAACCGGGAAGTGCAGGGAATATGCTTATAATTCCAGCACGTGCATAAGCTAATAATCGTTGAAGATGAACGTGGATGCATGGCGAGATTTTAAGATAGTTAGTTAAAGATATTTTTAGCTAAATAAGAGGGGTATTGAGCTAAGTAGGAACACACGTGCATAATTTACACACACACACAAACCCGTAAAAGGGCATTTTGGTCATTTCATATATCACCTTGACAACTTATTTGGGAATGTAAGTTTAGATCATGTACCTAATGTAAATATGAATAAAATAAGTTTTGAAATCATTAGGTATCAAGTCTTGATGCTCTAATATGGCTTTAAACCTATTATGCGCTGAAACGGCGATGAAGTCCCTAAATGACGATTCAAATGATGATTGAGTAAAACTGATGTTATGATCAGGTTTATATAATAGAAATATGTTATATAATATAATACATCAGTAGTTAAGAGGTTTTGTTCATTAAAAATGATTAAAACTTATTTCAAGTGCCGTAAGGGCAATATCGTCATTTAAGGACTTAAATACATGAACTTGTGTATAAACTCAGTTTACAATCTGAATTGATATCCCAAATAACCCTAATTATGATATTACATCAGTAGGTAAAGAATTTTGATGTCAAAATTATGTTCAGACCATTTTATACGCCAAAAGGGCGATTTGGTTACTTTAAAGCGTAAATTATGCTTATTTAATCAATAATCGGTTTATGGATAGAAAGTTGACCTTGAAATAAGTTAATTAATTTAACATATCAGTTTACAAGTCATTTATATGCTCATTCGTAGTTAAAACCTTATTTTTGAACAAAAGGGCATTTTAGCAAAATTTAGCATATTTAGCGGAAACTTGTATATAAACTCGGATTACTATATGACCATCTAATATAATTCCAGAGGGTTATACTATAACATAACATAACATGGTCATAATGCAACTTAGAATCAGTAACTAAGGTTGCTAATCCGGGCCAGAACCGAAAGTCAAAGTAGAAGTCAAACTTTGTGACTTTCGGTTGCGAACCGCCCTTAGACCTGGGATTTACGGGTCGAACATGTTTATACATGTTCTAACTAATATTACCAAGTTATTAAAGTGTTAAAACTCATTTTATAACACTACATTACTAAATATGAATTTATTTAAAATCTACCCAGTTTGACTTTTTATATTGATAACTTTGACCCGATAATTGACCAAGTGAACGTGGTAATTAGGAGGTGCCCTCTTGAGGGCTTAACACTTACCTAATTATGATCACGTAGCCACGTTTGTTACGAACATTGGCTTGACCGTAATGGTTTAGCCAAAGGTCAAAGCGCTTTTACGTAAACGCTTTGACTTTGGCTTAAAGCCTAGAAAAACTGAAAAAGATGAGTTAAGGACACTTACACAATGTCCTAGCTCGAAAAATAAACTGAGTTGGAAGCTCTCTACAAGTCCAGGAACCTCCAGAGGTGAAGAAGGGATGATTTGAAGAAAATGAGCAAGTCTAAGAGGCAATTCAAGTGCCCTTATATAGTGAAAAAAGAGCATGGAGGTTGTGCCAGGTGTAAGGGGATGTTATAAGGTGAGTACAAGTGTTTAGAAACATGTCTTGAGCAGCTAGATGGTGGCAATTCGCGTTTAAGATGGCAGGGGCAGAAGGTGCCAATTTTATGCTCGCTGGCACCCTCTTACGGATCGTATGGCCAAACCCTTGCGGTCCATAAGGCTATCTGGCGCCCTGAAAATTATAATGGTTACTGACCGTAACCATATATGGTTGCGGTCCGTAACCGCCTTCCAGAAGTTGAAATTTGGCATTTTTCCATGTTTGGTCCCTTGACTTTAATAGTTGCCATCCAGAGGTTATAATTTAACACTTTGACAACTTTAGTCCCTCTCATCTTAGCATAAGCCATGAGAGGATCATGGGGTCATGTGTCAAAATTTTATAGGACGGGTTTTGACAAGGTGTTACACATAGTGTTCTTATTATCATATTATAACTTTTATCAAATTATATCACAAAAAGTATCTTAGTGACTACAGTGTTAGGTGTTTACAAAACATAAATACGGGACATAATTTTATAATTGTTATATTTTGTTTCGATTTTGGTTTTTTACACATTCGTATTTTGCGTATATAAAATTACATAACAAAAGGTACTATAGTGGCTACAAGGTTGGTTTTTTTTACCCTATGCACTATAGATAATATACGTCTTTACCCGATAGTTTTATTTTCCTTTTATAACTTTCGTTCGTTAGTTTATTTTTACAAATATTAAATACACGATATAATTTTTAAGTTGGTTACATTTTATTTGATTTTCTCTTTTACACATTTATATATTGCATCTTCATACTGGTCTTTGCCGTTTGGTCCATACGCGAATTCCCTGCCGCAAACGCGCGGTGAGGAAATCCTACTTAATATAAAATATCATTATCATACTATCAATGTAATGTTAACGTTAACTATCAATATAATGTTAATATTATATTAATATTAATGCATCTGAAATATTAATTTACGAAATGTTATGGTTCGGTCTGTTTTCAAATGTAGCTGAAAACGTAGATAAATAATAAATCAAAATAATATGTTTAAATTTTTGCAGAACATTATAAATTAAATGTTATAACTAAGTTAATAGCAATATCATTATGTCCAAATGATATAACTTTGTGTTCACCTCTACTAAAACAAATAACAAAATTAGTAAGATATTACAGAAAGCATTTTTACTTTTATATAAACTTACAAGTTTCAGGCTTAATGTTTAAAAATTTACTTTTATATAAACATACAAGTTTCAGGCTTAATGTTTGAAAAGCACGTTTAACACTCTTTGCATTCCTTTCAACAAACAACCGTTAAAAATAACCACTAACCGATTATTCTTAAATTGGTTATTAACTGGTTATGATTTCGGTTAATAACGGTTATTTTATGCACCTCTACGTCAGCACCACAAAGAAAATGTGGATTTAAAGTGTCCATTCTTTAACAACAACGGTGTGGTTTGAAACGCCTTTATCATTTATCAATCATTTATTTAGTTCAATTTTAATTCATGCTTTTATATAAAATTTCATAAACTTAAGTTAAGCAACAAAAAAAAAAAAACAAATTGGCATACTAAATTTTATTTTACCAAATACGATACACTAAAACAAACTACTTAAAAAAACGATTATTCTACTCGTCTTCACTATCATCATCAACTTCAAGGTGATTCAACCATATATGTCCAATCAAATCCGTTTGATGATTCAAGTGTGTCTCCATGTGTCCTATTTTCAATCGAATGACTTTTTTCTTGGCGTAGGGTAGTAGTGGGTTCTACGATTGGACATTATTGTCAAAGTCTTGACAATTGGCTCTGCCTATGTCCTCAAAGATCATATTATACAAGATCATCCACTCATACATTATGTTTCTCATTTTTTCTTTTCAAATATATGTGACGGTTGGGCAATTATAGTCCATATTTTAACACTCCGAATGTATGTTCGATATCTTTTCTTGCCGACTCATGTATTCTCTTGTAATACAAGCGTTTGTCATCATTCGGGCATGAAAGAGTTTCACCATGTTGCCACTTGGATAAATACTGTCGCAAGATAATAATCATATTGTACCGAATCATTTGCATACGATGATGACCCTTGTGCAACCCCTTCTATGACATCTAACAGATTCGCTGATTGTAAAAGAACGATATCATTGTTTGTTCCAGCCATACAAAGTACGGATGCCAAATCCAAATATCTTGTGATGCGACTGCTTGTAGTATTAATGTTACCATCTTGATCACTCGAATGGTGTTGGTCTTCCCAAGCAGTTGGACAAGTCACCTACTCCCGATGCGTGTTAAAGAATACATTGAAATAAGTTTTCCCCATGTGTGTTAAAGTTTTCCGTGTTAATTCGGGTTGACTTGGTTAATATAGGAATCGAAGTACAAGTATTGATGATATGTATACTATTTGGTTGGTTAAGATTATATGATTAAAGATTATGTATACGATATTCAGTTTAAGTTTGTGTCATACGAATATAAATTATTTTCTTGCGAATTAGAGACACCAGGGACTCAATTGCCAACATATACCACAGGGTTGTAGAATTTAAAGGGCAAACTGGTCATTTAACCATAAAAATGAATTGGGTTAGTGTTGGGGGGGACTCAGATGCCTCCACTTTTTATTACTACGGGACTCGAGAAGCAAAGAAAGGATTTTGGGGACTCGACTTGCCAACAGCCAAATTGGCCAAATTGTTCAGAGACGCAAATTACATTTAACTCAAATCTTTATGATCCTTCATCTCTATTAAATACATAATAAAATTCTATCATAGATAACTACAAATGGTCTATTAACCGATATAACCAATAACAAGAACCTTCAATATCCACATGAAACATGCACATCAATAGCTTTATATACAAGATCAACCATATAAAAACATATATAACGAATGAAAAGAACCTTCAACATCCACATGAAACAGTAGCTCAAAAATGATCCATGTATCAAACTCAAACCCACAAACTTTATATAACACATATCTAGCTGATGATATGCCCCTTAGAACTTAATGGTATAAATTTGACACACATACATGTAGCTAGACGGGTTGGGTCAACTTCAGGTGGAACCCACGAAAACATTTAGCTAAACGGGTCATGTTTGTGTCAACCCGACGGGTTCAGGGATTGATTTGTTTAACACATTTATTTATTTTGAAATGTGTTTATTTAGTAACTTAAACTATTTGGGTGCTTAATTATTTTTGCCAAAATTTAGAACTTCAAAAATACACTGGCATAGATTAAACCTATAACTGCTTAAAAATTGTAAACTTAAAAATTTAATGTTTTACGGGTTAAACGGGTTGTATTAAGTGTCAACTCGTAAACATAATTGTCGACCCACGAATACGGCCAGTTTAACAACCCTATTTGAACTTTGAACCACAACAGCCAAATATATAATCGTGATTGACCAAATGTAAAACCTGTGGCCTAGATATAAACATTATGTCTTAAGCATAGACAAGAAAACGCAGGAACATCAACAATCCATAATTTGACAATGAATTTGATCAAATGCTTAACCATCTCCATTATCATTGGCCCAACCCAGAAGCACAGTATCCCAAATAATCCATGAGGATAGAGCAAACAGACACATAAATGATGCTATGAAAAAAGCCCATGAATAACAATCAAAAGAAAATGTATCTAAATAAACCAAACGAAAATAAAGATGAAAGTTTATAAAATAATAAATGAATAACAATTACAAAAGTTTTTGTAAATAAGCATAAGAAAGGATGAACAATAGAACAACAATGTGAAATAAAAAAAACTGATATTTAAAATAAATATAAATATTATTTTATTTTATTTCATATATTAATAAAATCCATGGCAGGGAATACTACTTCCCTGCCATTGGCTTATATATCTGGGTGCCGTAGGGCTGTAAATGAACCAAACGTTTGGCGAACAGTTCGTGAACCGTTCGACGGGAAGTTTGTTTGTGTTCGTTCATTTATTAAACAAACGAACACGAACAAGAAATTCCGTTCGTTCAGTTAAATGAACAAACATGAACAAAGGTCGCGTTCGTTCGTTTATGTTCGTGAATGTTTGTAACGTATTCGTTTGTGTTCGATAGTTCATTAGTGTTTTTTTGTTTTTATATTTATTTAAATATATCAAATTTCCGACAAATTAAACATCTAATAAGTGTCAGTGTATTATATATTCTGTCCATGAACGATTGTTTGTGTTCGTTTGTTTCCATTTGTGTTCATGAACATTACTTTGTGCTCATTTGTGTTCGCCAATGTTCGTTGCCTAATATTAACAAACAAACACAAACGAACACGACAAGTTCATTTCCTTGACAAACAAACACAAACATAAAGTCTCGTTCGATAAGTGTTCGTGAACGGTTCGCGAACACATATTTTTTTAACAAACGAACACGAACAAGGTCTTGTTCATGTTCGTTCGGTTCGTTTGCAGCCCTAATGGGCGGCCCCCAACAGCCTGGCACCTCCCTATTCGTCCAGATAAATTACGATATTGCCTCGTTTAAATTTACTGTTTTAATGTTGGTTTGTTTTTCCTCTCCCAGCTAAATAACGATTCTGTCCTTAGTTTTAGATTTGCAGTTTTGTCATCGTTTTTGTTTTTTCCCCAGTCAAATTATGATATTGCCCCCGGTGTAAAATTCACGGTCATGCGATCGTTTTGGTTTCCCTTTTTTTGACAAAACTATGGTACTGTTTTGTTTTAATTGGTTGACTCGGTGTAACTTTTTTTCGTGCCAGACGGCTAGACGGCTGCCTGACACACTTCATTTATCCTAAAAAATACAATTTTGACATCAATTATAATATTTTCATTGTTTTAGTTTTTTTCTACCAAAAGTACGGTAGTGTTTTGTTTTAATTGGTTGACTCGATGTAATTTTTTGAGATCGTGTTATAAGTAGTATGTAGAAGTAATCGAAATACAGACGTACATGTTACAAGAGAGAAATCTTCGACTTCCTGCAACGCGAGCGGGGAAAAAATTTCTTGTATTGTTATCGTTTTAGCTTTTAGCAAATTATGATTTTACCCCAGCCCAAAATTACAATTTTGCCCCCAATTAAAAATTACAGTATTACCATCGTTTTTGTTTATTTTTAAAGATACATGGGACTTCCCGTTGGCCCAGGTATGTTACGATTTTACCTCCAGTTCAAAATTACGGTTTTGCCCTTAGTTCAAAATTACAGTATTGCCATTGCTTTAGCTTTTCGCAAATTACGATTTTACCTGGTAAAAAAAATACAATTTTCCCTTTAGTTCAAAATTTCAATATTGCCATCGCTTTAGATTTTTTTTAGCAAAACTATATATGTGTTTTGTTTTAATTGGTTGACTTGATTTAATTTTTTTTTCGTGTCAAGGAGTTGTCTAACACTTGCTCATTAGTCCTAACAAATTATAGTTTTGCCCCGAGCTCAAAATTACAGTCTTGCCATCGTTTTCGATTTTTTTCTAGCAAAACTATGATAGTGTTTTTTTAATTAGTTGAGAAATATTCGGCCTACTGTCCCGCAACGCGGGCGGAGGCATCAACTAGTTATACAACAAAAAGCATATATACCTCACATCCAAATACCACATGTTGTCATAAATGATAATTGATCACACCTGATTCTTTATTGCAAGACACTTTCTGAAGTTAGTTATGTGTTCAAACCCATAGGCAATCTCTATCAATGTTGGCTCTGAACCCTTTAACCTCCAAAGCAAATACCATAAGAACCCCCATTTTTATCATACCCAGCTGGCACGCTGATTCCCGGATATCCCGCAATCGCAAGAACGCCAGAACCGTTTGAATATGGCGTAACTAATGCATCCTGTTTGTTATCAATCATCAACTTCTCAAAACCATATTTTAATGCTTTTGCTAAAAATTTATTAACGCTTCCTTCTCTAACTTGCCTATACCATTTGTCTTCTCTAGTGGTGGATTTAGCCACATTTTGTAGGTTCTTTGAAAAAAAATATAGTGAGAATTAGTGAAAACCTTGTATGATTTGGAGAAAAATAGTGATAATCTATCAAAAGGAACCCATTAGAAAAAAATTCTGGATAATCACTGGTCTTCTCTGCTACCAAAAACAGGTCTTGTGGGTAGACATTGATCTTTTCCTGCAATATAATACAGTAGTGATTATCGGTCCCTAAAGAACCATTCTTTAATATTAACACGAATTTGCAGCTTTATTCTTTCGGTCTTGATCAGCTTTCTCAGCTTGATGAATTGCATCTGGGTTCACTTCGATGACTGCTCAATAGATCGGATTGAGTTTGTGTATCTGTTGGATGTAAAAGTCACTTAACCCTTCGGATGTAAGTTCGTTGTGCTTGAAAGTTGTTTAAATGTCTTCAATTGTGGCATCTTGTATGGTGAATTTGGAGGTTTCAATGGGGTTCATGTTCTTCAATAGAAGAATTGCAAGAATGATTGATAGTATACTGGTATCATCTTTTTAGTTTGGTTTGATCCTTCACAAACCCGTCATATCACACTATGTGTTACTATTACATAAATTTCACTGCCACATTAGTGTCACGTAGTCATGAGCTCTCTTACTCAATTTTTTTTCACCTTTAGTGTGCAATGGTTAAGTTTTCACTACACATCATTCATTAAAATAACTAGGGCGTTTGGATTTCTAGACGCCACCTAAGGGTCCACTCCCGTCTAAAATTCAGCATTGGTATGCTCTTAGGGGCATAGAAATTAGAGGTTATGTATTGGGCCATTTGTGTTACTTTATTATAGACCTTAGTTTCTATGCTATCAATAGTCATTTAGATATACATATACTAGTGTTAATACCCGCGAACTTCGCAGTTTTGACAAAATAATATGTTTTCGAGGTATTGACAAAAAACATTATACATTTATGATTGTCATAACGAAATTATCCGAAAGAAGTTATTATGGAACTCTCAGGTTCATGAAGTAAATGAAACGACAACGTACTATTGATATATATAAAACGCAAAGATAAATATATGATGCAATTACGTTTCTGTAGCTCAAAATATCAATAGAAACGTTAGTAATTTAATACTTCTGCTTTTTGGAGCTTTGTAACCAATAACCTTGCATTCGTTGTTGACCAATTGAAAAAACAATCGTCGCCTAACGAAATATGTTTGACTTGAATCATATCATGCCATCCAATAACACTAAACATATTGTAAACAATTTATATGAAAGAAAATATATTAGTAACTAATTGATAAATATAGTAAAAACTAAAATAAAATTAAACAATAATATGAGTAATGGATTGACAAACCTTGTTTGACCATCAATATTCTCTCTACGGAGTTTCATAAACCATTTATTTCCATCAACAACTTTGATCTTCGTTTTAGAAAACTCATCTAAACAATTTAAGTCAGTAATTAATTTGGAAAGATCTACATTTGATAACAACACAACAATTTTGTAAATGTTATCACATAGAACAAATTCTAAAAGAAAAATAATAAAAAAAATATAGGAAGAAAATATGTGTAATGTATTCTCTTTTTTTCTAACTAAAATTCAATGTATATGATTTAACATGAACCACTAACTTTGGAGTAAATACGGAGGCCATTTAGGTTTTAAAATATAAGAGATTATTTACCGAAAAAAATTATTATTCGGATTTAGTATGGCTGGCAAAAATTAGGGAAATTAATATAATGTTAGGAAAGAGACTCATATTTAAATTTTGATTTTTTTTATCAATCTTCATGACCTTGGAAAGAAGATAAAATTTGGTAAATATGGATATATGTAACTGATTAAGATTAAATATTGAGTATTTCAAAATTTAAAAAACAAAGTCAAAACAATAAATAAGGAAACTAAAATGGAATATGGAAACAAAATAAATATGTTTAATAATTCAAAAATTGTTTAAAAAATCAAAACAAATTTTCTACTACAGACAATCAATCAAACCACTTACTTAATGATAATGATCTAGAATATAAGTTCAATTTTTGACGACATTGTTTAGTCTTAATATAATGCCATAGAGAAATACATAATCAAGAGAATACTTTATGAGTATTTCAAGTCACATTCTACCACCAACAAAGTATGAAAGTTTGATATTTGTTTCGCTGATAAATATATGTCATATCAATGTGACAACAGTCCACATATACTTGATATATCCACCCTAACACACCAACTTTTGTTTGACTTTGTAGGCTTTGTTACTCGATACACTCACTCGTGGTTTGTAAGTGAACTTGGGCTCAATCACATATTATTTTTCTTACTTGAGAATTGAAATAAGACATAACAATCTTTCAAATTAGATTAATTTGTCAACATAATAGAATAATAGTTGCAATTTTGAAGCATATACCTACGTTGAGATTCATACATTTTTTATATTCAACTACGTTAAGTAATCTAACATCACTGGAATACCACTTTTTATACATAATGTACAATATGTGGGTGTTAATTTTCGTATGGGTTTATGATGAATTTTATATCATGTAATGACTTCCAGTAGTTGTCATAACCACTTGAAAAAAATTCACCAATTTTCAAGATTTTTAATCTTTATGAAACAATAAATGAAACTATACCCGAATTAGCGATAAAGGCGTCAGCTTGGCGAGCCATCTCAGCTTTCTTTCGTGCATATCATCAAATTTCAAACATAAAAAAGTGAACACATAATCGATTTAAATCAAACTCCCTAGTTCATCTCTTAAGTGGTACTAAAATCTTAAACTTTTGAAAGTTCAAAACCAGTCATGAAGCAACTAACCATAAGCAAGATCCCAGAAGAATGTATCATCATCATCCCTTCCATGTGTACAATCCTAAAACCTAATACTACGTAAGTAAAAAAAAAACTAAATTAATAGAGGAATGAAGAAAACAATCTTCAATGGAAAGAAGAACTGTGCAGATACGAAACCTACCTAAAATAAGAAAAAATCAATATTGGCCGAAGAAAGTAGTGGTAATTGTAGAGTGATAAAACCTCCACATCGATTGTAACTCAGTAATAAAAACTGATCGATCTCTTTCTTTCCAATAGTAATCTATGTTCTCCTGATTGTTGTAAGACCCTTACTTCTATTTAACAATTTACATATAGATTTTGAGTAAAATTATGTAATTACGATTACACATACATCTGAAAAATGCGGGTTTATTAAAACATTTCCAGATTTAAAACAATACAAAACAACATAAGTAATTCGTCATTTAAAGATGACGACGATGCAAAGTGCGGAAGCTTGTATCTTGATCGTGTTCGGTTCTTCTTTGAGCTTGATCGTCTTCCGGTACCTTACAATATACCTACATTTCATACAACATGAAATGATTAGTCATATTTAGTTTACGGGTGTTTAAATCAAGTCCGGAGACTAAAACGAACAAGAAAACATTTTTTTTTATTTTTGCATGTTTTAGGGGCGTCGCCGTACGCCACGGTGCGTCGCGCTACGCCACGTGCGTCGCGCTACGCCACCCCCCTTTTAAACAGAAAGTTTTTGAACTGGTGCTGCATATTCCCAGCAATCCTATCTCAAGCTTGTTATGCACAAAAAACTTGCATAACTTTCAAAATACATATCGTTTTACGATCCTTTTCTTTCTACGTGATCGTAATTTGATTTCCCATCATGTGGAGTCAAAACCCGACATTCGGATTAACAAATTTGATATTTTTAAGCCTTCGGCTTAATATATATTTACTAAATTTTGACCCGTTCATGTATTTATCAAACAAACATGTTGGTTTGATCCCAATTTCTCATGAACCTCTTAATTTCAATGTTATCTATCATATTGGGTTCAATTCACGAGTTTATATACATTCTTAAACTCGTTTTTACTTAGATGCTTATTTTGACCCGCTAAGGGTATTTGAGCACTTTTCCACATAATTCACTTTCATTCGCTTCTAGCAATATATTACCATATTTCTTATCAATAATTTTCCACCACAACTATAATTGTTGTGATTTTTAATGTGGTAACTATTTGTTTCGAGCTTTATCCCTCAGATTACTATTTTACGACAAGACGCATTTTAAGGCATTTGGCTCACAAGAATCATACCTTTCGCTTTTATACTTATCCTAAGTATTTACTTGATCAAGTGACTTATTTCTAAACAACCCATAAGGTTCGTTTGCTTGATTTATCGAGCAAGGGCGTTTTGGTCACTTTATTCCCTCCTTTTACGACGAAGGACTTTCATTGACATGTTTGACCAAAATTGCACCATCTAGTTATAATATAATTTGCACATACCTGGCTCGGGTCTAAGTATTGACCCGTTTTAATACCTTGCCTTAACAATTTGCTAACTAATAACAACGTAATTTCCATATGCTATTTTACCCTGTAAGCATAAGACTCAACAAAAACACTTATTAGTTCTTATTCTCAAATGGTGTCAACATCACCATTTGACCCGTTTTGTCTAAATGACCAAACATTTTATATTCATAAACCACATGGTATTTATTTACCAAAACACACATCTGACCCATTATAGATTTTCATCATAAGGTCGTATCTCTTAAATCCTTTTTTTGACATTTTTACCCATCTTGGCTTACGCCATATGGTACCTTTTTAGTCTCAATTTACATTCGTCAAAACGTGACTAATTTACCAATTTACCTTTTTTCTCAATATGAGTTACATCATAAGGTAACATTTCAAAAATTCATTGTATGTTCGTCATTTCATGACTAAATCACCGTTTAACCATTTTTTTACCATCAATTATGGTTTTTCATCTTTTTCACTTGTTCCGATCCATATCCTTTTTCGTCGGAACATCATATTGGAATATTATTTGCCTTATTCATATTTATAACCCATACGATAATGAGTATTCTATAAGAAGGGTGTAAGCTTTACTTACCTTACACCCGAATTATGCTTTTCCTTCACACTCGATTTGTTTGACCCGCTTCCTTCCCAAGCTTCCACCTAGCTTGTTAAGCGTCAAACTATAGTTGTGGTTCGTAAGATGGTTAGCTTAGTCATAATCATTCACGACTATTCCATCCTACGATTTCATATCGAATTTATCATTCGATCATATCATTGGTCTTAAAGTCAAACTGCCTATTGACATAAGTATTTACACGATGTAGCTCAACTACTCGTTTAAGTACATTGTCAAATATCCGGTAAGCATTATTCTTATGCTACCGTTTTAGCTACTTAATAAATCAAGTTATCGAAATCATAACTTATTATATTATCATTACATCAATCATTCTTAACACATGATGATATCAAACATCGTTTTAACATGAATCTATCATCATTTTCATTTTATCAACAAAACCCATTTCATAGTAAGTATGATTATATACTCAAACACAAAGTTTGTTCAAGTAGTTCCTTATTACTATCCTGTATGATGATTCTAAACACAATTATATCATCAATTTCATCATATGATCAAAACCCACTTATCCTAATGTGGTAAATCATCTAAACATTCAATTCATAGCTTCATATGTATAATTTTCACTTAGGGTTTTGTTCCTAAGCAAGTATACATCACTAATTCAGCCATAGCTTCTATAATCTATACATAATTCGCGATTATGATGTTTCCTCAGATTTCACAACTTCACAAATCATCAAAATTTTACATACCTTATGATCCCCTTGACTTGGTGATCGTTATATGCATTCATGCATCAATTCTGGTCTTGAATTGACCTTCAATTTGATGATTTTGTTGAAATTAGGGTTGTGAGCTCCTGGGGAGCATCTTCTGGTCGAACAGAACACACATATGTGTGTGTTTTGTTTTAAATTTTCTTTTTATTAAATAAACTTTCAAGTTATCCTAATTTGGCCCCTCATGTTTGGTTAGTTTATTAAGTAGGCCACAACCCACTTAATTCCAATAACATTTCCTCTAATTAACTAGGTTAAACATTCCTAGTTAACTTAGTGGGTTCGGGGAGATTATTACTCGTTTTGTTTTAAGTCCCATCAACTCGGGCCTTTATAAACTTTATTTCCTAAAAGCATTCATTCACTTTTTATTTCATATTAAGTTTATTTATTTAAAATCCTAATATTTACCGGGTTAATTTTTTTTACCACTAACGATACTTTACTCGTCTTTTTGTATTAACATGGTTTGATTACCAAACCCGTTTCGGGGTGTTACAAGTCTATCCCCCTTAAAGAGGTTTCGTCCTCGAAACTCTTCTTACATAGTTCATTGAGTTTACTCAATGCACTTGATATCGGCAATCTTTTGAGCATTGCTCATACTTTAACCAATTATTAGTATTACCAGAAAAGTATGGTAATATCTTTTGGTTACAAAGCATATTCGTATCTCATACGAAATAATGCAACTCAAAATAACGTAATCTCGTTATTTCGACTAGTTTAGTTAACTTAGCGAAATCCATCGCTTTTATACCTTCGGACTGCTCGTGAATCCGTTATTTTAACCCTTTTGAATGTTTTAGTGAAATCTTTCACTTTTGACAAACAAACTCTTTTATTTACGAATTTATTCATTCGGTTCATTCATACGGAATCCACCGCTTAAGAACAAGCCGAATTTCCTGATTTTTATCTTATTTTATAACACTATCAATATGTACTATTAACGAAATTCTACAAAGCATATAACCACATACCTTTTAGCTTTATCCTTCAATCGTGCTTTTGCTTGATTTGACTTACCGACACATTACTTGAATTGCCTTATGATCGCTTAGTATAAGTGGTCAATGTTCTTCGTTAGTAAGGCCTCATGGGCCGTCACTCTTGTTTTGTACCCATTTACCTTTATTGCTTTATTTGACCGAGTCACCATTTTGGCCACTTGGTCATATAAGTGTTTTTTATGTTTATTCACGCTAATTTCATAACAAAATAGTGTATTAAACAAATTCTTAATTTAAATTTTGACCTTAACCAGTTTCACTGACTAGACTTATTAGTCCAGTTACTTTATACCCATCACTCGTGCTACAATGTGATTATATTTCAAATTACCTTTCTTGACCGTGATCACGTCACGTCATATTTAAGTTTATATCATCCTTTCATTATTGAAAATATTTCTTTACAACCCTTGTTTTACGCGGGAATTTTCAAATATTTACCTCGCTTCATCTAAATTTCCCGTAGGTTCTTTCACTTAGCCTCGTGGGCTATTTTATTTGGCTTTTACCTTATCAAGGCGAGGCCCTTATAGTTCATTTATTTTTTTATTTGCGACCCGTGGGTCATTTTGGTCTCGTATACCTTTTCTTTATTTATAACCGGAGGTTATGGTGATCCCGTAGATCATCTTTTAACTCGTGTCATTTCGTTCTTAAAATATTTATTCTTGGTGTCAAAGCACCCTTTTTAAGTTTTAAAATCAATTGTTTTCATTCCTTCATTTTTTTTATTTCTATTGACCTTGACCGTAGTCTAGGGCTACATTCGTTTTCTTTTGGACTAATCTTCCGACTCTATGACTTCTTACGTCATTTACACGTCGGTTCGTTCTCTGCTTACCATTATTCGGTTTATGCCTCTATTTCTTTTCAACCCGTTACCCAGATTCTTTATCTTAATGTTTTTAACACCCCAGTTTCACTGGGTTGCGTTTTCCTTTCTATATTGTTTTACGACTTATCACATAGATTCATTAATATTTCGCGCTTCTTTATTCGTTTTGCGCTTACTTGCACTATCAAGCGTTATACTTTATTTGAACCGTTCGACTTGTTCGTGTGAAATTTCATCATTTATGACAGTCAAATTTATTCTTTATTTAGCTTGTTCAACTTCGAATTAGTTGAACATCACTAAAAAACTTCTGTTTGTTAGATTTTATTATTCTTTTAGTCATAACTCATAATCCGAGTCTTTTGACTTTCTAATCCGCGTTCCCGTCTCTTGGTTTACGCATATTCTCTAAATCCTACCCATATATCGGGTATTTTAATCGAAGTCATCATCAAAACAACAATTCTGGTATGCCTTTAGACTTTGTTTTTAATTTATTTGGTCGTCTTAGCGAATTCCATCACTTTTATTCGACCAAGTACTTTATTCTTTACTTAATCCTTTGACTTATCCGTGTGAATTTCATCACTTATAACAATCAAACAAACTTTATCCCATATGCCTTAGCATTCTCATTAGTCGGTTTGTATTTTCATTTACTTTGATTCTTGTCCCTTACCTCGGGCTCGTTATTCTAATGTATTATACTTCCGTTACCCGGCTTGCGTTTACGTTTATTATCAAATATTTTACTTATTAGATCCGTTTTGGGTACCTTTTTAATTTGTCCCATTCGCCCCATCCTTACCACATCGGACATAAATGTGTCCATTATAAGAAGTTCATGGTATCACGTGTTCACTACATACTTGGCCAGAGTAAGCGATCAACACATGAACACATGACCTTTTTATAATCTTCTCATCACGCCCCATGTAAGTAACCCCTCTATTCCATATTCATGGTTTCAATTGGTAAAACTTTAATTAATTGTTATTTAACAATTATTAGTTTTACCCGATTTATTTTCGCACATCTATAATGTTTTCCTTTTATCAAATTGTTATACCATCACTTTCGTTAATGTAATCGCTACTTTTCTCAATAGTATTATATTGAGAATTATTTACCTGGATGATTACTTCAGTCCAAGTTTCCACATAAACTAATCCTGTTATTGATTTGTTATTCACAATTGTGAACAACACATGTTTCTACTAAATTTCTCTTGGAAACATCATCCTGGATAGGTATTCTATCCCGGTTTTTCCAAGTTTTTATCTTACATATGCAACAGTCAATATCTACTTATTTGTTACATATTACTATTTGTACAATAAATTTAAAGCGTGCACCTGGTAGATGCTCGCCCTAATGGGCTTTCCTTGCCATTATCTTTGTCCGATATCGTTACACAACTTAGGTCCTTGGTGAGCATGTCCTACTTGTCATACTTGGACCGTTCCTTCTCATATCTGCAATTTGTTCAACTCTCGATATCTTTATATTCGAGTGTCATTCAACTAAAACTTTTACAAAGATTAGTAATGTCAACGTCAATAAACGCCCGTATTATAATACAAGGCTTTCTACTATATGTGTCAACACACGTAATTTCGTTAACTATATCTTTCCTTTAATTGAGGTAACGTGTATTACACGATAACCCATGTGTTGTTCACAACACTTTAATCATGCTAAACCGTTAATATAAATATACTTACCGGATTTGCGATCAAGTCTCAACCGAACATCAACCCTTACCGAGAGCATAAGGTTTAAGTCCAAGCATAGTCCCCCACCATGCTTGAATCTCTTAAACCCAGGCTCTGATACCAACTTGTAAGGCCCTTACTTCTATTTAACAATTTTATATAGATTTCGAGTAAAAATATGTAATTATGATTACACATACATCTGAAAAATGCGGTTTATTAAAACATTTCCAGATTTAAAACAATAAAAACAACATAAGTAATTCGTCATTTAAAGATGACGACGATGCAAAGTGCGGAAGCTTGTATCTTGATCGTGTTCGGTTCTTCTTTGAGTTTGATCGTCTTCCGGTACTTTACAATATACCTACAATTCATATAACATGAAATGAGTTAGTCATATTTATTTGTAGGTGTTTAAATCAAGTCCGGAGACTACGAACAAGAAAACAATTTTTTTTTATTTTTGCACGTTTTAGCGGCGTCGCCGTACGCCACGGTGCGTCGCGCTAGCCACCCCCCCTTTTAAACATAAAGTTTTTGAACTGGTGCTGCATATTCCCAGCAATCCTATCTCAAACTTGTTATGCACAAAAAAACTTACATAACTTTCAAAATACATATCCGTTTTACGATCCGTTTCTTTCTACGTGATCGTAATTTGATTTCCCATCATGTGGAGTCAAAACCCGACATCCGGATTAACAAAATTTGAGATTTTTAAGCCTTCGGCTTAATATATATTTACTAAATTTTGACTCGTTCATGTATTTATCAAACAAACATGTTTGTTTGATCCCAATTTCTCATGAACCTCTTAATTTCAATGTTATCTATCATACTGGGTTCAATTCACGAGTTTATATACATTCTTAAACTCGTTTTTACTTAGATGCTTATTTTGACCCGTTAAGGGTATTTGAGCACTTTTCCGCATAATTCACTTTCATTCGCTTCTAGCATTATATTACCACATTTCTTATCAATAATTTTCCACCACAACTATAATTGTTGTGGATTTTTAATGTGGTAACTATTTGTTTCGAGTTTTATCCCTCAGATTACTATTTTACGGACAAGACGCATTTTAAGGCATTTGACTCACAAGAATCATACCTTTCGCTTTTATACTTATCCTAAGTATTTACTTGATCAAATGACTTATTTCTAAACAACCCATAAGGTTCGTTTGCTTGATTTATCGAGCAAGGGCGTTTTGGTCACTTTAGTCCCTCCTTTTACGACGAAGGACTTTCATTGACATGTTTGACAAAAATCGCACCGTCTAGTTATAATATAATTTGCACATACCTGGCTCGGGTCTAAGTATTGGCCCGTTTTAATACCTTGCCTTAACAATTTGCTAACTAATAACAACGTAATTTCCATATGCTGTTTTACCCTGTAAGCATAAGACTCGATAAGCACTTATTAGTTGTTATTGTCAAATGGTGTCAACATCACCATTTGACCCGTTTGGTCTAAATGACCAAACATTTTATATTCATAAACCACATGGTATTTATTTACCAAAACACACATTTTACCCATTATAGATTTTCACCATAAGGTCGTATCTCTTAAATTCTTTTTCTGACATTTTTAACTCATCTCGGCTTACGCTATAGGGTACCTTTTTAGTCTCAATTTACATTCGTCAACACGTGACTAATTTACCAATTTACCTTTTTTCTCAATATGAGTTACATCATAAGGTAACATTTCAAAAATTCAATGTATGTTCGTCATTTCATGACTAAATCACCGTTTTACCATTTTTACCATCAATTATGGTTTTCATCTTTTTCACTTGTTCCGATCCATACCCTTTTTTGTTTGTTGGAACATCATATTGGAATATTAATTTGCCTTGTTCATATTTATAATCCATACAATAATGAGTATTCTATAAGAAGGGTGTAAGCTTTACTTACCTTACACCCGAATTATGCTTTTCCTTCACACTCGATTTGTTTGACCCGCTTCCTTCCCAAGCTTCCACCTAGCTTGTTAAGCGTCAAACTATCATTGTAGTTCGTAAGATGGTTAGCTTAGTCATAATCATTCA
The DNA here is from genome assembly GCA_947069175.1 of Scalesia atractyloides. Lineage (NCBI taxonomy): Eukaryota > Viridiplantae > Streptophyta > Magnoliopsida > Asterales > Asteraceae > Scalesia > Scalesia atractyloides. Next base: position 50,823,926 of record CAMTDV010000019.1, read on the forward strand.
TGACTATTCCATCCTACGATTTCATATCGAATTTATCATTCGATCATATCATTGGTCTTAAAGTCAAACTGCCTATTGACATAAGTATTTACACGATGTAGCTCAACTACTCGTTTAAGTACATTGTCAAATATCCGGTAAGCATTATTCTTATGCTACTGTTTTAGCTACTTATTAAATCAAGTTATCGAAATCATAACTTATTATATTATCATTACATCAATCATTCTTAACACGTGATGATATCAAACATCGTTTTAACATGAATCTATCATCATTTTCATTTTATCATACAAAACCCATTTCATAGTAAGTATGATTATATACTCAAACACAAAATTTGTTCAAGTAGTTATATTCATGAACAACACAATTATATCATCAATTTCATCATATGATCAAAACCCACTTATCCTAATGTGGTAAATCATCTAAACATTCAATTCATAGCTTCATATGTAAAATTTTTCACTTAGGGTTTTGTTCCTAAGCAAGTATACATCACTAATTCAGCCATAGCTTCTATAATTCATACATAATTCGCGATTATGATGTTTCCTCAAATTTCACAACTTCACAAATCATCAAAATTTTACATACCTTATGATCCCCTTGACTTGGTGATCGTTTATATGCATTCATGCATAAATTCGGGTCTTGAATTGACCTTCATTTGATGATTTTGTTGAAATTAGGGTTGTGAGCTCCTGGGGAGCATCTTCTGGTTGAACAGAACACACATATGTGTGTGTTTTGTTTTAAATTTTCTTTTTATTAAATAAACTTTCAAGTTATCCTAATTTGGCCCCTCATGTTTGGTTAGTTTATTAAGTAGGCCACACCCACTTAATTCCAATAACATTCCCTCTAATTAACTAGGTTAAACATTCCTAGTTAACTTAGTGGTTCGGGGAGATCTTTACTAGTTTTGTTTTAAGTCCCATCAACTCGGGCCTTTTATAAACTTTATTTCCTAAAAGCATTCATTCACTTTTTATTTCATATTAAGTTTTTTATTTAAAATCCTAATATTTACCGGGTTAATTTTTTTACCACTAACGATACTTTACTCGTCTTTTTGTATTAACGTGGTTTGGTTACCAAACCCGTTTTCAGGGTGTTACAATTGTGGACAACCATTTTAAAGAAAAAATAAGAATTCGGTCCGATCCAAAGTACAAATATCTAGCAATTTCACTGTTTTATAGCCATAACCTGATTTCTAAAATTAATCTCTATTAAAACAAATAACCTAACAGTTCATAATTCTATTATTGAAATAAAATCTTATCAACAAATCAAATTCTCTTATTCCAACCCTAAGTCCCTAACCTTAATAGTGAACAAAAAACCCTAATAAACAATATTTCATTCAAGGTCTTTACACAACATCTGATTAAGACATAATAAAATATAAAATATGAAAATGATAACACTTGTATTTTTTTAAAAAGTAGCAAAAATAAATCTGGAATTTTTTTAACACAATATAATTTAAAATGGCATGAATGTTAAAATACCGAATGTAATTTTCCAACTCCTAACCCTAATTTGTGACATGGAAGCTCATTCAGAAGGAGCTTTAGTTCAATACTATGACCTCATTTGTCAACAAAAAGGTAAGGACTAAAAATCTCGAAAACCCTAGTCAAGGGTAATATAATCAAATAGAAAAACTAATATCACAAAATCCACATTAATACCAACTTGAAAAAGTAAGTGTACCTGTGATTAGAGAAAGCAAGATGGAAGGATAAGAGAAGGATCTGAACGCAGAGGAGATAAACGAATTAAAAAAAAATTCGTTATGAAACCTAACAAAATAAAGAAAGAGATTGGATTATTAGATGAAATCATACCTTGAAGATGAAGATAACCAATTTCGCAGAGAATGGGTGAGAGGCAGAGAGCGACTCGAGGGAATGAAAACACCAAAATCGGCAACGAAGCAAAGATTAAACGATGGTGCCAGATGCGGCGCTCTTGGTGCAACAATGAAAAGAGAATTAGGGTTTATTTATAATTGTGCGTTGATGTGAGATTATCATAACCGTCGTGACCTTGGAAATAAGATAAATTTTTTTATAATTTTAGTAAATATGGATATATGTAACTGATTAACATTAAATATTGAGTATTTTAAAATTAAAAAAAAGTCAAAACAATATATTAGGAAACTAAAATAAAATTTGGAATCAAAATAAATATGTTTAATAATGATTGTGGATGCTAGAAAGTTGCCACGTGTCAAATGTGGCCTAAAAATGTCATGTGTGAAATGGAGGCTAGAAAACTGACATGTGCCACTTTAGGTATGTTCTTTATTAGGATGTATAGATATTTAGATTTCTTCAAGGTAACAGTTGACATTGAGACTTTTAGCAGACAAACTGAAAGATAAGTAGCTAGTGGTTATCAAATAAAAGTTGCCTCATAATAAAGGATGCTCATGTTCTGCTCAGCTAGGGAGCCTGGTCGGGTTCACACAAGGGTAAAATCATCCTCATGGCTATTACTTATACATCTTGTTGGTTCATTTGGAAGGCAACAGACTCTAGAACCTTTAACAACCGTAGAAGACAAGCGTAGCAGATTAGGGAAGATATTGTTTCTACTCTTTCTCAGCTGGTTGGAAAATAGATCCAAGCATTTGGAGGTCAGTTGGGAGGATTGGGTCTATAATCCCATTGCATGTGTTTAGCTTTTGTTTTGTTGTTTTGCTCTGTTCCTTTTTTCTTTCTTGCTCTTGTATGTATGCTGCTTGCTTGCTCCTAGCATCTTGCTTTATAAAAGGTGGAGTGCCTTCCAAAAAACCAAAAGAGAAAAAATCTAGCCATTCAGAGTAACAATAATATGATTGTTACAAGTTCTATCTTCTTCTATCTTTATTCTCATTAATTAGAGGTAGCAAAATGTGCATATTGAGCAGGTCTGGTAACTAACTGGTCTTAATGTTTCGGACAACAAGTATTATCTTTTAGTGCAAGTCAAAATGGGAAAAAGGCGAGTCACATAATTTATTTTTGTAATAAGAAAGTTTATAAGTTGTAACAGGATGAATTTCGAATTGGTACGTTTCGTACCATACGGAATTCGTATACGACCCAATTCGCTATCTATTCGCGAATTTAGAGTTTGATTCGTCGTTTCAATTGAGCGTTCCAATTTGTGTTTCCAGAGCTTCAACGGATGCCACTACAAGGTGATTCGTGGCCGCATATCAACCAATAGCGAATTTCGTTTCAGAATTCGAGCGCGGTGCTGCAATATCGGCCGAAACGACAAAGAAGGAGAATAGCGATTGTGTGTAACTTGCGTTTCAGCTTTAGGTTTAAATAAGTTTAGAAACTCTTAACATTTAACCCCCTCTATCTTCACTAGTTTACATTTGGTCTTCAAACTTATAAGTTTATACACAAAAAATATAAAATTAACATTATAAATGGTACACCGTACCGAAATGAATCTACCCCCTCTGTACCGAATTCGTGCCATCTAGTGAATCGCGAACCCGAACCACGTACCCTAACCGGAGCGAACAGCGAATTAGGTGACTATGGTTCAGATGGCTTCCACTCAACAATTTCTTAGCATTCAGTATCAGATTCATCATTGGGATCATGTTCAGATGGCTTCAAGCCGAATTGATGGAGTATATCTTCTTCATCAAAGTCATTTTTGTTAGTCATCAGGATCAGTCGGGTTCCAGTGCTCGGATAGGGACGAAAGAACATTGACTACATGACTCATGTTAGGTCTCCGCTGTGGTTCATCGGCACAACAGTAACCAGCTAGTTCTGCCACTCTACTCACCCCGGTAGAGCTTCTTCTTCACGGTTAAGGGTCGGTTCAATGGCTTCTCTAAAGGTGCCTTCATCTATATGCTTTTGTATCCAATGCATCAAGTGTACACCTTTCTCTTCTAGTGCCCTTCTGCCCGTTATAAGTTCCAATAGGATCACACCAAAACTGAACACATCAATTTTGGTCGTTACTAACCCCGTCCTATATGTAAAATCATCAATCAGTTTTATTTTTAAGTTTAACTAATGGCACATAATCAACTTATAAAAGTAAATCCAAATAAACTAAACAACCAAAAAGAGAACCTTCATATTCGGGTGCAAAATACCCAATAGTTCCGGCTGGGTTTTGCACGAATGAATATTCCCCACGTGGGGCAGGTCGAACAAGTCCAAAGTCTGCAACCTTTGCCCGCATATCATCACCAAGTAGGATATTGGAGGGTTTAAGATCTCTATGAATGAAACTTTGTTGTGCTAAATCATGTATATATTGTACACCTCTAGCAACATCTAAAGCAATGATCAATCTTTGCGTCCATTCGAGGGGTTTCAAACCTTCCGTTTCCAATCAAATAATAACCGACTAAGTGTCCCCTGAGGCATATACTCATAAACAAGAAGCCTCTCGTTTCCATTCAAACAATATCCGAGAAATGCAACCACATGCCTATGTCTAAACTTGGTTAGAACTGTAATCTCAGTTTGAAACTCATCAACACCACCCATATCACTCAAATTCATCCTCTTGACCGCAATCTTGGTTCCATCAAGTAATTCTCCTTTGTAAACCGTCGCTGACCCTCCTCTCCCAAGGATGTTATCTTGGCTGAAATTGTTGGTCGCATTTTCCAAATCTAGAATTGAAATTGCCATATTACTAGCTTCCACATGGACGCCTCTACTTGCTTGACTAACTCCACCATAACCACCGATCATAACATTAACTTGATCACAATCGGAAGTGGAATGGCCAGATGCGTTTTGATAAGGTACAACACTAGAGCCCTTCTGTTTACCTAATTCGTATACAGAAACACTTAGAAAACTAATGAAGAACACGATGCAATGACTGATCCTGCCACCCTGGTGTACCAACTCTTCCAGGCTCCACTACGCTATCTAGTGATAGCGGGTTTAGACTAAGACCATCTTCCCCTACACTATTCACCGTAATAGTTCCTTTAGAACTAGGAGCTGGGACATAACGGTGAAAGGTTCCCTTAGAACTAGGAGATGGTACATGACGGTGAAAAGATCCTTTAGAACTAGGAACTGTGACATAAGGGTGAAAGGTTTCCTTAGAACTAGGAGCTGTGACATAACGATGAAAGGATCCTTTAGAACTAGGACCTGGGACATAATGGTGAAAGGTTTCCTTAGAACTAGGAGCTGGGAGATAAGGGTGAAAGGATCCTTTAGAACTTGGACCTGGGACATAATGGTGAAAGGATCCTTTAGAACTAGGACCTGGGACGTAATGATGAAAGGATCCTTTAGAAGTAGGACCGGGACGTAATGGTGAAAGGATCCTTTAGAACTAGGACTTAGGACGTAATGGTGAAAGAGATCTTTACTAGAAACTGGGACATAGCCCTGGATGATTCCTTTAAAGATACTCTGAAAGATTTCTTTAGAACTAATACCTAGGACATAACGGCGTTTAGAACTAGGACCTGGGACATAACCGTGATTGATTCCTTTAGAGATATAACTCTGAAAGATTTTTTAGGACTAGAACCTAGGACATAATAGCGTTTAGAACTAGGACCTGGAACATAACCTTGAATGATTTCTTTATAGTTAGGACCTATGACATAACGCAGAGCATAAATGAGTGTTACTGAAACAAGATAAATGATCAGCATATGAAATTTGAAACCCAGAGAGTGTTTCTTCATCGTTGACCACCAAAGAGTGAATCAAGTAACAGAACTAGATTTTCTAAGAAGATATAATAGAAGTGATCAAAGTTTTCAAGTGCATGAACCAACAATTTAAAGTGGACAAAAATAAAGACAAAACAAAGACTCAGTCTATCATAAAATATAGCAATACAAAATAGAAAAAGAAAGAAAAGTCTTATCATAGATAAAATAAACATTTAACGTTAATTGCACGCATAGTCCCTATCGTTTATCCAAAAACCAACATTTCAAACCGGACAAAAATAAAAAGAAAACAAGGATTCAATCTATCATATAACACAATAGTACAAAAAAGTAAAAGACAAAAGAGTCTTATTGTAAATAAAATATATTTTTAAAGTTAAAGTTAACTGCACAAAGTCCCTATCGTTTATCCAAAATAACATCTTCGAGGTCTAATGATTTCGAGTTGCAAGTTTAGGTTATATGGTTTACATTCCATAACACTTTGGGGGACTAAGACCCACACCCATTAATTTTTCCATCTAGCTATCCTTATGGTTTCTAAAACTTGTTATTTTCATCCAGTTCGTTAACCATTTAATGGCCGGGCTTGTATAGTATTCCTCGGTCGTTCAAAACCCAAATAACGAGTCAAGATTCAGAACTGGATTTTACATGAAAATATAAATTAAGGAAGTTCATGCAATGATAGAGAGGCCACAGGAGGAAAAGAGTACGAAGTTTCACATTACATGAAACCAAAAATCTAAACCTACCAAAATTTGAAAATTAGAAATAAAATAATACTTCATTAAACAAGAAAACAAACAACTCAATCAGTCCATTATACATATTGGACTGGATCGGGTATATTTATATATAGTTACGTGAGAACATGTGAATAACTATGTGAATTTCTAGCATAATCATTACGCTGGAATTGAAGCATAATAATCTGTTGTGATTATTCGTGAATTTATAAAACAATGGTATGTGATTATATAACCTAGTAGTACGTGCTTATAATAAAACATGATACGTTATTAAATGTAATTGTATAAACTACTACGTGTTTAAATGATGATTTCCACAGCTTTTACAGTGTTGTAAAAGGGCAGAAAACATCGCTCGGAATTTTATTTCTTTTATAGTTGTCTTTGTAATGTTTTCAACTACGTGTATGCAAAATATGGTGGCAATAGTCGCACGGGAATTTAGAGCTCTCTAAGTTCTCACAACGCGAGGATTTTCTCTTGATCCAAAACCTATATATACGTATATATAAAGATAGGATGGGGTACAAATCGATAATATGAGTTTATATGTGATTATGTTAGATAGTAGTAGTTTATGATTATGTGCGATAAAAATGTGTAGCAATATTATACTTACATAACAGATATCTGACACAAATTTTTTTAAAGTTATTGAATTTTATTATAACAGATCTCTCAATGGAGAGTGAGCATACACGAGCGTTACCGAAACTAAGATAAACGATTTAAGAGATGAAATTCAAAACCTAGAAAGTGTTTCTTCCTCGTTGACCACCACCACATAGTGAATCAAATATTTGAACCGAATTTTCGATGAAAATATAATAAAAGAGTACAAAGTTTGTCATTACATGAACCAAAATTTCAAACCAGATAAATTAAATAGAAAACAACGACTTAGTCTATCATAAAATAATAACATATTGTCGTATAAAAGAGATAAAAGTCTTATCGCGGATAACTTAAATATTATAGTGGTGTATCTAAATTATACATTTAGGTTTGAAGATTTTGAGTTGCAAGCTATGTGGTTTTTTAATTTTTTTAACATTTTGAAGTACTAAAATCAATGTCTCTCATTTTTTATTTAAGTTGGACTGAAATAACCAATATACTCTTCGTATTAATTAAAAAGAAAATTATAACAAAAATAATAACTATCCGCAAACATGTAAAATAAAGGATTTCAAATCTCAAAAATCTCAAAAGTTTGTTGTGATAATAAAAGAAACCTATCAGTTATCTAAATTAGATTAAAATTTTAATAAATTCAAAGACTCTCATGTATGAAAGTTTGTTATCGTCTAAAAAGAAATTTTAAAAAGAATTGTATATAGATAATTATTGGTACAAATCATATAAATAAAAATAAGATTTAACATAATTTTATTTATTTAATTTCAAAATTCAAACTTAGCTAAATTAAGAAAAGAGAAAAATCTTGGATAATCTCTGTGGTTTGTCCAGATTTCACCGGCCCTACATTTTTAAAATTACAGCTATAATGCCCAAGTTTTGCAAATTCGTTCTCGGATAGTCCCTGAAGCGGATGGAGGTTAGTTTTTGGTGTTAAGTGGGTGTGAAATGACTAAAATGCTATTGGGATTGAACCCTTTCAAAAGGAACAAATGATACAAAAGCCAAAATCACATCACTTAATTGATCTTGTTAACAGAGGTTACAAACTCTGTTCAAGAACTGCTGATTGGCCTAAGCTTTGTTTTCTATCATCTGCTGGAACTAAACGACAAAGATCAAAGGTCTGTTGAAGACCATCAGTATTATTTCTTTATTCAATGTAACAGTGCTTATGCACTGATCAATGTTTAGGTCATCATTGTAGTTAGTTTATTTTGTTATATGTCACTATCAACCCTGAGTCATCAAAGATGCTCAAAGGTTAGAAGTGTTAGTATAAATAGTTGATCATATTGTACTGACTTGTTTATCTATCTAGAAGATCATTCACCCATCATCTTCTCTACATTTCGTACGATTCAAATGTTCTTATTGGGCTAATGGGGAGTTTGTGATTCATATGCAAAAACTATAAGTTTGAGAGCATGATGATCAAAGCAAACAACCATTAGTTGTGATAAAAGTTTTTCATCTATTTCGGTTGTATTAAACTTTGATTTCTACTTTCATTTCCATCTTTAAAACAAAAATCACAACTAATTCAAACTTAGATCCTAACAATTGGTGTCAGAGCTTGGTCAATCAAAATTTGATTTAACTATCAATTTGATTTGAAAGATCAGCTCTCCCTACTAATTCGTTTGATCGTTTTCTTTGGAGAACAGAGTTTTATTATGTTTAAAGTTTTTAAAACAAAAATCTGTTGAAAACCATTCAGAAATGTCTCAAAACACGCCGGATTCCAACATTGGATCCATGTTTAAACCACCGATGCTGAAAAGAAATGAATATTTCATATGGCAACATCGGATGGGTCACATTTTAGCTCAGCAAAACACCGGTTGCTAGCGATCCGTTGTATTTGGACCACACGTTCCAATGGTTCCAAGTACAGAGGATCCCAACACTCAAGTGCCGAAAAATCCTGAACTATACTCCGAACAGGATTTCCAGAAAATAGAGTTGGATGCTAAGGCGTTTAGCATTGTTGCTTCTGCCTTACTCAACGAGATCTATGCTAGACTGCTCCACTGCAATAGTGCAAAGGAGTTGTGGGATGCACTAAAAGAGCAATTCGGTGGTACTGAGGAAGTGATTGAAAACAATAGAGAAGTTCTGAATCAACAGTACGACACCTTTTATCATGTCAAAGGAGAGTCTCTAACCCAACAGTTCGAACGTTTTAGATGTCTCATAAGTGAACTCAAATGGTGAACGTAGAATTCCCTAATTCGACTATCAATAGTCGTTTCCTTAGATCGTTACCAGGGAAGTGGGAGACTGTAGCTTACGTTACACGGACATCTGTTGGTTTTAAAGAAATGACACTCACACAGCTTCATGGTCGACTTCTCACTTATGAAAGAGAGTTGAACAAGAAAAAGAAGCTACAAGAGTCTGGTAAAATGACTGATGATTACACTTTGGGTAACACAGCTCTTTTTGGCCAAGAAGAGGGTTCTGGCAGTGGAAAGGATCAGGATTATGATCATTTTATTGATATAACTTCTGGAGGAAACTTTAACTCTGATTCTTATTCACCCAACTATGCATTTACTGCAAGTGGGGAAAGCCAAACCTTTGACAATCTCTCTTTTGAGTTGAAAGATCTACAACACTTTGAACCAACTGATTTGGAAGAGATGGACATTTTGCATCAACTGACTCTATTAAGTGTTAGACCTAGAAAATTTTACAAGAGAACAGGTAGAAAATTCCCAGGGTTGCATGGGGGGTTGAAGGTTGGGCTAGACAAATCCAAAATCAAGTGTTATAAGTGCAATAGGTTAGGACACTTTGCCAGAGAATGCAGATCTCAAACTTCAGGTCCTATTATAACACATCCTGGCGCTAGACCTCGGCACACACAAAACACTGCTCTCCATCCACTGTTGACACTCAACAGTGTTTATCAAAACAACTGTCTTCCATACACTATCAGAGGATACACGTGGACAGATGATAGCCGTCAGATCTTTTCCACGTCATCATCACTTTTCACTTTATAAAACCCTGTTTTATCCCAATAAGAGGTTTTTACTCTACCGTATCGAATTCAAAAAATTCTAAAAGCGGTTTTCTCTCAAATCTTCCTCATTCTCACAACTGTTCTTCATCATCTTCGATCATGTCAACTCTCATTTTCAAAACCCCACACAATTACACCGCAATTCTCGAAGAAACAAACTCAAATGAGCAATATTATTCTATGATCAAAGCTTTAAATGAGTCAAAATACAAAGAAATGTTGGAAATCACTGCTCCTATCTACCGACAATCTTTAAGAGAGTTCTGGGCAAATGCCAAGGTTCATTACACGAAGAAAGTGGCTTATGGTATTGTTACCACGGTGGGAAAAACATTGTTGGAAGTAACTCCTGATTCTATTTCAAAGGTTTTTGGGTTAAATGACCTAGATCATGTACTACCTTTCCAATCCTTGAGTTACAGAGCGAGTTCATCGAAAGAGGGTATGTTGGTCAACTTAAAGGTAAGACTATCTATAAACCTCAATTTCCTGCTGAATTGAAGTTTTTCTTCCATACGTTATTGACATGTTTGTCTGCCAAGTCAACTGGTTTTAATGAGATACCTTTGAACATGCAATACTTGGGTTCTGCAATTTTAACAAAATCTGATTTTAATTTTTCCCAAGTATTGTTCAATGACTTGGTGACAAACATTGACAACATCAAAAAGGATCGCTCACCTTTTCTGATTCATCCATGATTTTTAAGTGTTATCTTCAAAGGTGATGCTGTTAAACAAGGTGTTGTGACACCACATGGCAGCCTAACTCATGAAACTTTTACTCGCATCACCAATCAATCAAAATCTCAAAAACACAAGTAGAGAGGGAAGAGCAACTTTTAGAACCATCATCTCAAGCTCAACCCACTGCTACTGAGCCCACTGCTCCTGGTGATCAAAGCACTACAACCAGTACTTTGAAACCCACACCAGCAATTACCAAAAAGAAACCAAAGAAACAATCCAAAAAGCCCACCAAACCAAGAACCAAAAAGGGCCCTCTGGAAGATGAGATCCCAGAGGTTAACTCTATGACAACACAAAAGTCATAAGAAAACAATGCTGCTACTTCCTCATTACAGATGTTAGAAAGATCTTTACCATTAGACCAAACTCCTCTTTGTTTCCTCACAAAAGGAACAAGTCGTAAGCACAGAGACACCATTTTATGAAGCTCTAGATCCAATTGGCTCTATCTTTCGCAACCCCTCTCCCAGGGCAATGTCTCCTTCTACACCATAACCCTCACCAACAAATTTACCACGTACAGTCATACCTCTGTTAAATGCAATAGATATGGATCAAACACAAATCAGTTCTTCTCAACAACCTATCACTGAGAATATACCTCAACAAGTGACTGAGTTTGATTCCTCTATCTTTGCTAACCCATCAACAGTTAAGGAGGCTACATCCCTTGGGTTACATGTAACCCTTGGTGATAATTCAAGTAGAGCAATCACTACAATTGCTGAACTCCCAAGTTCCCAGTTGGACAATGCTTACATCTATAAGACTTTCTTGAAGGCAATCATTGTTGAGGCTACTAAGGTAACCTCTGTTCCAGTGGGAAGTCCCCAATACCAAGACAAAGGGGCATCTATGTTTGAAGCAAGTTTTGAAACCTATACTCATGATACCACAGATAAAACTACCACAAGTGGTAGGATTTCAGATGATCCTATTAAGTTAGGTGATGGGCTAAAATACAAGGATTTGACAGAGAGAGTTACTAAAATTGAAAACACTGTGGATGAAATCAAAGATATGATGAAGCAGATGTTAGCACACTCCAAAAGTCAATCCACTGTTCTACCCACTGCTGCGCTCTGACAACTCATGTATCCTCTACTTCAACAACAAAGACAACATGCTGACATCCAACGTGAACAACACATGCAACAGTTTAGGAATTTAGTTGAAGCAAGATACAACGACACACTTGCAGATATCAAGGCCATCAAAGCTCATTTACTCCAAACCGTTGGCACATCTCCTCCCACTATGATTCTGGTTAACACAGATGATGCCTAAAAGGGGGAGAATGAAAGAGATGCGTTAAGACTCAAAACAGATCCATCTTCAAGACCAATAGTGGATATCTCAAGACCATACAGAACCAAGAAAATTGATGAGACTCAAAACATTCTGGCTAGGGAAAACGAGAAAAACAAGCAAAGGGTAAGAGATGCGAGCAGGGCTTTGGTTGAACAAAAGCTGGCTCAACAATAGGAAAGGGAAGAGATAGGTACTTCTCAAAAGAAGAGAGCTGCTAGATAAGCAAGACAACCATCATCCACAACTTCTAAAACCACTGTTGCCCCTCCAACCTCAACCTCTGCTCCCACAAAATCTCAACCACCATCTGCAACTACAACCATCACCACCACAACCATAACAGATGTTATAACTCCTGTTGTGTCAACAACAGTGGTTACAACAGATGTTAACCATCCACTGCTATGATCACATTTCCTACCACTATTCACCAATATCCACACCCACCAAAATTCCCAACCAACCACCATCACCCAAACTGAGATTCAAAAGAAGGAAGAGCTCACGGGTTATAAATGATGATAATATCATTCCTTCACCACTTCCATTGTCTTCACAACACTGACCTCACCTCCAAAATCACTTTCAACTCCTACATTATCTCAACCACTTGCATTAGTACCTCTACCCACTCAGTTTCCTCTTGACTTACCAGCAGTTAGGGAAGAGATCAAATCTTTCTATGCTGAAGAAGACCTTGCGAAAAGAGATTTCCCATCCTTGGAAGGATATCTAAAGCCTACAAACATTGAAGAATACCTGAAAATAAAGGGTATCCAAGCAGAGGATATAAAAAAGGGATACACAAGGAAAGAGTGATAGAGAAGTACAAGATTATATGCAATACCAGCTAAGCAAAGTCAGAAGATTGGAAAACTTTTCAAAAGACTTGTGCAAAAAGTTATCTGAGAGAGATGATGAAAGTTTGAAAAAGAACTACATAGATCACATCATGGAGAACAAGCAATCAAGGCCACCAGAGCACAATTTAAAGACTGGACTGTGAGTGAGCTAAAAGAAGAAGTTGAAAGAAGGCAAGAAATGTTGAAAGATCCACTGAAAAATCCCACTCCTCCAGATTGGACCAAATATAAGAAAAATGTGCCTGACAGAGCTTTGAAGGTCAGGAGAATGAAGGAAGAATTGGTTGCTGCACATTATGGCACCAAGAATCAAATCACAAGGTGGTCAGAGGTCAAAGTTGTAGACCCTTACAAAAGGATTGAAAAAAGAAGAAAGAAAGATCCTTCAATGCTAAAGAAGCCTGATTACACAACAGAGGATACAACTCATCAGACCCAACCTACTCAAAAGTCATCTGCAACATCTGCTCCTTCCATGCTGGCCTTAAATCAAAGAAAAAGGTAGAGAGAGATGTCAAAGGAAGATGAGAGAAGGTATGAGTTGGACCTCATCAAGCAAGGAATTATTTACCAAGTTCAATTTCACACTGATGATGCAAGTAATGTGTTAAGAGAAACCTTATCAAAATTACACATCAAGTTCATCCGTCCCTCTCAAAAATAAAAAGCCATCCTAGAAAGCTATCTGATCCAAAAGTTCTAAATTGAAAGGTCAATAAAGATGCCCACGAATGACTCTACTCGAATCAAATGGCAAAGCTACCAAGATGAAAATGGAGGATGCATATGGGTTAAGTGCAGAAGACCTCCAAGACCTAATGAATCTGGAGCTTGAAAAGGATGAGGATGATATAGAGTCTCTTAATATTGAACTACAGTTCAAAGGCCAAATAAGAGAACTCTTGTTGAGAAATAAAGATAAAAAATAAATGTGTTTTGGAATCATCTGTTCTAGGGGGGAGATTGTTGGGATTGAACCCTTTTCAAAAGGAACAGTTAATACAAAAGCCGATATCACATCACTTAATTGATCATGTTAATAGAGGTTACAAACTCTATTCAAGAACTACTGATTGGCCAAAGCTCTGATCTCTATCATCTGCTGGAACTAAACGACAAAGATCAAAGGTCTGTTGAAGACCATCAATGGATATCCAGCAAAGTTTAGTTTCATTATTTCTTTATTCAATGTAACAGTGCTTATGCACTAATCAGTGTTTAGGTCATCAGAGATTGTAGTTAGTTTATTTTGTTATCTGTCACTATCAACCCTGACGTCATCAAAGATGCTCAGAGGTTAGAAGTGTTAGTATAAATAGTTGATCATATTGTACTGTTTTATTTATCTATCTTAAAGATCATTAACCTACATCTTCTCTGCATTTCTGTACTATTCAAATGTTCTTATTGGGCTAAGGGGGAGTTTGTGATTCACATGCAAAAACTATAAGTTTGAGAGCATGATGATCAAAGCAAACAACCATTAGTTGTGATAAAAGTTTTTCATTTATTTCGTTGCATTAAACTTTGATTTCTACTTTCATTTCCATCTTTAAAACAAAAATCACAACTAATTCAAACTTAGATCCTAACAATGCCCTTATCATAAAAAATAGCATTTTAAATCATTAAAATAAATTAATTAATATATTAATTCAGGTGGGCCCCACATGGTTTACTTTAAACCTATCCCTACACCTCCTTCACAACCAACAAACGCCACCATCCACCACCCCACCTTCCTCCACCACCATTGTTCACCATCTCAAAATGTACTCTAGCAGCAGTCATCGATGTAGAGTCATCATATCTACATGAAGCATCAATATCAGTAGCAAGAGACTACGTCTAATCTGTTGATCTGGGAGTTGTGGTGGCAACAAGTTGTTCAGTTGACTTTGACTAAACGTAATCTCCTACTGCTGATGTTGACGCTTCATGTAGATATGATGACTATGCATCGATGACTATGCATCGATGACTGCTGCTAGAGTACATTTTGAGATGGTGAACAGTGGTGGTGGATGGTGGCGTTTGTTGGTTGCGAAGGAGGTGTGGGGATATGTTTAAAATAAACCATGTGGGGCACCTGAATTAATATATTAATTAATTTATTTTAATAGTTATTTTTATGATAAGGGCATTTTAACACCCACTTAACACCAAAAGCTAACCTCCAACCGCTTCATGGACTAGACTATCTGGGAACGAATTTGCAAACCTTGAGGACTATAGCTGCATTTTTAAAAATATAGGAACTATAAGTGAAATCTGGGCTTCTCTTAAGAAAACTATATATTTTGTATTTATAAAGGGTGTTCAGTCATTAAGATTTATTATAATTTACAATAAATTTATTTTATTTAAAAGATGAATATTAAACACTATAGTTAACAAATCTTTGTAAGAGAGAATATGGTATCGTCACATGTTGGCATATATTATTTGGAATCATTTATTTATTTTCTTAGTTATTTTTTTAATAGTAAAGGTGGAGGATACCCAGAATCACTCTAGCAAATAGATTACCCTTTTATCTAAAAAACAGAATGGGTTGACCCGACCCACCTGCCCATGAGGAAATCCACAACTGGGAAAACCCTTGGCTTAACCCATAGCAAATAGCTTCAGGTGAGACTCCAACATACAACCTCTCATAAGTAAAACCACGGGCACCCACCGGATTTAATGGCATGTATTTGGATTCTTTTATCAGAAGTAAGATTTGAGAAGGACAACATTGTCTATTTTCTTAATAGTTTAGAGAGGGAAAATTATCTTTTATAAATTTGACTACCTTAATTATCCTTTACACGCAAATATCAATTATGTAGTTAAATACAAAAAGTAACTGAAATGATGAGCATAAATACCATAAATTTGTTAGCCTACAACTTCAATTTTGTAGTTATTATAATTAGTAACGAAATTCCCTTAGAAGGTTGATTATATAAACAATCATTTTCCTTTTTAACTAAATTAACATCAAAATTATTTTTATTTAATATGATTTCATATATTTTTTTATTCTATAAACTTTTGTTGGGTTATCCAAGATCTGCTAATGATAAAAGACAAAAACTAAGATAACCATCTTCCCTGCCTAATGGAATAAGCTAAAGTACGATCAAGTGTCCAGAAATTTCCCTTTTGAAGGCTTCCCAAGCAACGGGAACATAATTGTTGGATTAAACACTAAGGAAGACAAAGTACAAAGTACTGGATTGATAAAGTGTTGAGTCAACAAGTCAACAGCTAAGCAAGTCAGAGCTTAAGACTAGAGACCAAGTCAACACAAGATCAGAAGTACCAGATTTCTAAAAGTGATGGAATCCTTCCAGCAGTATTGGAATCCCAATGGTTCTCCTTTGTTTTAAAACATTTCATAACAGTTTGTTTTACTTGACTGTCCAACAATTTTGTAAACTTCTGGCAGTTACACCATTTATTGGGTTGTTTAGGGTCACTTTCGTTGTGACGCCACCAGTTGTTCTTTCTTCTTATAAATAGTTCAACTCGCAATGTAATTTGTAACACTTAAAGCTGAAGAACTTAGAGGGAGAGAGAGAGTGCACCTGGTGTAACAACTCCGAATTTTTCGTTGTTATATTTTTCTTTTATTTCCGTTGTATCTATCCTTTTGTAATCTCGATATTCGGTTATAAGAAGGTTATGTTAATTAAATTGTGTTGATTTACAGTTATATCGCATCTAAACGCTTACTAAACGCATCGCTAATCTAATCGCAATCACAATTAATAGACGAGTGTGTTTTTGAACAATAATCACTTGTGCCATCGCATCACTTATCTCATCGCCTCTCGAAATACAGTTAGTTACGTGGTTTTATGTTATTTATATGTTACGTGTGTTTATTTATTATGATTAAAACACTCGTGAACTCACGCAACTCGCTCTCACGCGTTAACTCGCTATTACGACGCTTAACACATCACTAAATCACTTAACGTGACTTTATAACTCGATTACATCACTGCACAATCGATAAATGAACGAAAAACAAAGAAAACCTAACATTTGGGTCAAGTTCGCTCAAACTTGGTGTTACGAAGTTCGGCCGAACTTGACTGGCCAAACACAAAACCCTCCATTTCCCACAAGTTCGCTCGAGCTTGCTTTGATTCCTCATAGAATCAGCAAGTTCGGCCGAACTTGACTAGAATCTCCTGAATATCTTACAAGTCCGCTCGAACTTGTACAAATATGTACAAGTTCTGCCGAAGTTGACTCCCATCAGCTCACATTTGCCTTCACCTATAAATACTCAGCTCCATTCTCTCATTTGGACTTGCTGCAAGTTCGCCCAGAGCTCTCAAAACCCGAAACCCTCTGTTTTCAAAGTAAGATTCAACCCGATTTCGACTACAATGATGTTCTACAACGTTTTACAACGATTTTGCACAAGGCTTTGCCTTCGTTTTCATCAAATCTCTTCTGTTTTACGAAAACTTCATCTTTTTTACAAACTTCTGTTTTTCACTCAGATCTACTCTTAGATCTGAGTAAAACATTTTAAACATCGATTTTTACACAATATTCGGACTAAACGATGTATGTTTTGTTCACTTTGAAGTGGAACAAGGCGTTGTCGAACTAGATCTCAGATCCAGAAGCACAAGGACGAAATCGTCACATTACACAAGCTGGATAACCCGTACGAACCTTCAAGTTCACCCGGATTAGCCCGAGTTTCTGTAGAATGGCTAACTTCGCTCCAAAAGACCTCTCCAACCTAAGTTTTACTCAGTGGCTTAAGGTTGGAGGGATGGATACTCGATTTCCTAAGCAAACAGCGAAAAAACGCACGATTTGGATGCCAAAACGACCAAGTTCGCTCGAGATTTAACTGATTTTGTGTAGCTCAAGAGCCAAGTTCGCCCGAACTTGCACCATATGGGTCAAGTTCGACCGAACTTGTGTCAAATCTTCATAAAACCCAACAAGTTCGCCCGAACTTTTCAAGTTTCTTAGGAAACTTCACAAGTTCGACCGAACTTGCTTTTTCTGTTAGCAGTGCACCCAAGTTCGCCCGAACTTGCCAAGTTTCTTAAGAAAATTCACAAGTTCGACCGAACTTGTCTCAAGATCTCAACAAGTTTCACAAGTTCCCTGAACACATCGGAACTTGTATGGAAACATACAAGTTCGCCCGAACTTGTCCTCTGCCCAATCCAAACTTAACCGTTTTAGCAATTCGGAAGACTAATGCACTTTTGTTTGCTTACAGGCTGATCCGGCACTCTCCGCAACTCCTCGCAGATCCCGAATCTCTCCTAAAACATACCAACTGTGAGTATACTTGAACCCTTTTATGTCACACCCGACCCGCAGCGGAATAAGAGTCGGGGCATAATTGGGTTATCACCAAAGCTCATGATGTTTACTAATATGTTTCATATTCATTAAATTCAAATTACATCTCAAAGTTCCAAGTCAAATTCATACAATACAAGGAAGGAAAAATTAACTAAAACAATCTAAAATCTAAACTGGTTTATTCTTCTAGGCTGTCCTATATGTTTCTTGCTTCAACTTGATCACCTGTATCATGTGTAAAAATGGGGAATTTTGGGTCAACAAAAGTTGGCGAGTTAACCTTGTTTAAAAACATTTGTCATTGATTCATTGTTGTAATTAATATAGGAAAATTGTGCAACAATCATATATGAACAAATGTATATAAACATAACGATCACAAACCACCTTGCTTAAGTATATAATAAGAATGACAATGTATATGTTGGCAACGTCCCGTTCACGCTCATAGGTAATGGGGAACGGATGGCCTATGCTAATGTATGTGAGATCAAGGCTCAATCAAATGGAGCCGATCTTATGTTGGCAACGCCTGGTTCACGCTCATAGGTAATGGGGAACAGCTCACGCTCATAGGTAATGGGGAGCGGCGGCCTATGAAATGTATGTACTGAAAATGATAACTTTAATTTAAACATCAACCACACAAAAATAGATATATATTGGCAACACATTTGATCATGAACATGATGGATGCACAAGTGTTTAATTATAATAAATAAATAGCGACACATGATACACCCTAAAATGTGATTAAAACGGGGAATTGGTAGAGATTCACTCACATTGGGTGCGTTTGCTTGAAGATGTCGCACGAGTTTAGAGGATTGATCGACGAGGGATAACTAACCTAATTAATAACGAAAAGGTATGGTAAGTATGTGGATTTTATTAACTATTTTAATAGGATTTTTGGATATATTTTTGTGAGTTTAAGGCTGTTTTCTAACTTTAAAAACGTTATTTTTAAGTATTTTTAATTGATTTTTAAATTAAATAAATAAATAAAAATAATAAAAAATGTTGACTTTTGACCGTTGACGTGACCGTTGACGTTGACCGTTGACTGGTCCGGTCGCTTATATATGTGCGCTGGGTGAGACTCGAACCCGTGACCTCCCGTACGCGTGCACGCAGCTCTACCAACTGAGCTACGTGTCTAACCCGAAATAATTCTGTTTTTAATTATACTTATATACTATTTAGATTTATCCAAAATTATTTATTTTTAAAAAGGATTTAAATGTATCGAACCAGTGCTGACAACAGGTCTCGAACCCGGGACCTGTGGGTTAACGTAACACAGTCCACCGCTGGACTGTGTGTCTACCTGGTTAATAATCCGGTTTTTATTATACTTAACATGATTTTATGAGTTAACCCGGTTCGGTTAAAAAAAGGCATTTTTATTTCAAGAGAGTAAGGTTGGGACAGGAACCGAACTCGCGACGTATATGTATTTGTTTGCACACAGTCCACCGCTGGACTGTGTGTCTAACCCGTTCATAAAACTGATTTTAATTAATCTTATAACATAACCGGACTTCGTCTTCTTCGCTCAAGAACACAGACAATGATAATTTGAATGATTTATGTCTAATTCGATTATCAAACATTATAAGTAATTGAAAGGTAATGAACGGAGAGAGTTTGGGGATAGGAGGTACCGATCCGTGTCTTTCACAGAACTCCGGCAAAGGTCCGTCGGCTCTGTTTGTGAACTTCGACTGTTAGAATCAATTAACAGTTTTGTTCGATTAGTTATGAAATTGAGGTACTTAAACAAGGATTAACAGAAGTTTGAATGATCATACCGGCTCTCAGCGTGATTCTGGAAGTGTCAGAAGTTTTCCGGCGAAGGCAGAAATTCCGACAACGTCGTCTGGAATTGATTCTGGATGGTGGATTTGTGTTAGTAACAGTCTAACAACGGATTGAAACAGAAAGATTCGAGGTATTTACCGTGTGGATGTGAGTCTCGGTTTTCCGGCGAAAGTCCGGTGATGGCAGGATATTTCCGGCGAGTGAAATTTCGTCGAGAAAAGGTGCGATTTTGAGCGAAAAGGCTACCAGAGATTTGTGGGTGAATTTATGGGAAGAATCGAGACGCATGGGGTCTGATTTCAGTCTCGATTCATGGTCAGCCGTTCTCCGGCGGTTACGACTGATGTCGCGGGTTCAGACATCGGTTATAACCGACGTTGAGGTTAATTCTTCGGTTAAATCAGAAGAAACCGTCAATTATCGGCGAAATCGTCGGGATTTCCGACGACTGCGAATTGGGCGCGTCGGTTGACCGATTTGAAATCGAGGTTTGGATATTTGAATTAATTGATTTGATATATTCCTAAAGAACACAAGTGGCGGAGTGGTTTGGTGAGTGAGAGTTAAGGCTTTGTGGATTCCCGGCTGACCCGGGTTCGACTCCCGGCAGCCGGTTTTTCTTTTTAATTAATTTATTTTTACTTTTTAACAATTATAATTTATAACTTCTAATTTGTTTAATAATTATGTATTGTTTAAAATTAAAATAAGTCATAAATAAACAACAAAAGTTTAAAACTAATTGTTCGGTTAATAAACGAAGCGGGTTTTGAAAACCCGTTTTTGGATGGATGTTACAGTATCCCCTACTTTTAGAAATTTCGTCCCGAAATTTAAGTAGTAGTAGTTACAGGAAATAGATGTGGGTATTTCTCGCGCATTGAGTCTTCACGTTCCCAAGTAAACTCAGGTCCTCGTTTCGACTCCCAGCGTACCCTGACAATTTGAATGCGGCTTCGTCTTAAACGTTTTTCTCCGAAGTCCATAATTTCTACTGGTCTTTCAATGAAATGCATAGATTCATCGACTTGAATGTCTTCTAGAGGAATATGGAGATTTTCATCGGCGAGGCACTTCTTCAAGTTCGATACGTGGAATGTGGGATGAATTCTGTTGAGTTCCTCGGTAGGTCAAGCTTGTATGCTACAGGTCCTACTCTTTCGAGTATCTTGAAAGGACCTACGTAGCGTGGTGCTAGCTTTCCTTTTTGGCCAAAACGAACTACTCCCTTCCACGGCGATACTTTTAAAAGTACTTGGTCACCAATGTTAAATTCCAAGGGCTTTCGTCGCTTGTCTGCATAGCTCTTTTGACGACTCTGTGCCCTAGAAGGTTGTTTCAGATTTGATGAATCTTGTCTGTTGTTTCTTGTATTAATTCGGACCGTGATTTGAGCTTCTCCAATTTCGTGCCAACATATTGGTGATCGGCACTTACGACCATATAACGCTTCGAAAGGTGCCATGCCGATACTTGAATGATAGTTGTTGTTGTACGAAAATTCAACTAATGGTAGGTGAGCGTCCCAATTCCCTTTGAAGTCTATGACACATGCTCGAAGCATGTCTTCAAGAGTTTGAATGGTGGGTTCAGATTGTCCATCAGTTTGGGGATGATAAGCGGTACTGAGGTCTAATCGTGTACCCAAAGCGGCTTGTACAGCTTGCCATGTTCGTGAAGTGAAACGACCATCACGATCTGAAATAATGCTTAACGGTACACCATGACGGCTTACGATTTCGCTGATGTAGATACGAGCTAGTTTCTCATTCTTAAAGTCCTCGCGAATCGGAATGAAGTGAGCTGATTTTGTAAGACGATCAATGATTACCCATATAGTGTCATACCCACCGGAAGTGCGAGGTAACCCGGTAATGAAGTCCATGGTTATGTTTTCCCACTTCCATACAGGTATTTCAGGTTGGACTAGAAGTCCTGAGGGTCTTTGATGTTCAGCTTTTACTTTAGAACAGGTAAGGCACTTGGAAACAAAAACAGCAATATCCTTTTTTATGCCAGGCCACCAGTAGGTATATCGAAGGTCTTGATACATCTTGTCGGCTCCTGGGTGTACAGAGTATCGTGTTTTGTGTGCCTCTTTCATAAGGATATCGCGAAGGTTATTGTGATCGGGAATCCATGTGCGATCTAGATAATACAGAATACCATCAGATTTTGTTTCGAGTTTAAGTTCTGCTCCACAAGATAACTCATTGTGTATGTCGTATTCTGTTATGGAAACATGTTGAGCTTCTCGGATTTGATCTTTGATATCGGTTATGATTTGCGAACATAGAAGACGAATGGAGTTCGCATAACCCTTTCGACTGAGTGCATCGGCCACCACATTTGCCTTGCCGGGATGATACCGAATTTCACAGTCGTAGTCATTAAGAAGTTCGACCCATCTTCGTTGCCTCATATTCAACTCCTTTTGATTAAAGATGTGTTGGAGGCTCTTGTGGTCAGTGTAAATTTCACACTTGGTACCGTAGAGGTAATGTCTCCATATCTTGAGAGCGAACACAACGGCTCCAAGTTCTAGGTCGTGGGTGGTGTAGTTCTTCTCATGAACTTTGAGTTGCCTAGAAGCATAGGCTATCACTTTTCCTCTTTGCATCAGTACACAGCCTAGTCCTTGCCCTGACGCGTCGCAATATACTACAAAGTCATCGCAACCTTCAGGAAGTGTGAGGATAGGTGCGTCACAAAGCTTTTTCTTAAGGGTTTGGAAGGCTTCTTCTTGTTTAGGTCCCCATATGAAGGGTTTTCCTTTATGTGTCAAAGCCGTAAGTGGTACAGCGATACGAGAGAAATTTGATATGAAACGGCGGTAGTAACCAACCAAACCAAGGAAAGATCTTACTTCGGTTGGTGTACGTGGCGCTTGCCATTCTTGCACTGCTTTGATCTTTGAGGGGTCGACATGTATTCCCTTGTCATTGACGACATGTCCAAGGAATTGTACCTCTTTTAACCAGAATTCGCATTTGGAGAATTTAGCGTAGAGCTTTTCGGTTCTTAAGAGCGTGAGGATGAGTCGAAGGTGCCGTTCATGATCAGTTTTGGACTTTGAGTAAATGAGAATGCCGTCAATGAAGACTATAACAAAACGATCGAGATAGGGTTTGCAAACTCTGTTCATTAGATCCATGAAAACCGTTGGAGCGTTGGTTAGACCAAATGGCATGACCATGAATTCATAGTGTCCATAGCGAGTTCGGAAGGCGGTCTTTGGGACGTCTTCTTCATGTACAACTGAGTTGATGATAGCCAGAACGAAGGTCGATCTTTGAAAAACAAGTGGCACCCTGGAGTTGGTCTAGAAGATCATCGATACGAGGTAATGGATAGCGGTTCTTGATCGTTAATTTGTTGAGTTCTCTGTAATCGATACACATGCAAACGTTCCATCTTTCTTCTTCACAAACAGAACAGGTGCACCCCAAGGCGATGAGCTAGGACGTATGAATCCTTTGTCGGTCAATTCTTGTAATTGACTGGCTAGCTCTTGCATTTCGGATGGGGCTAACCTATAAGGATATTTCGCGACGGGCGTAGCGCCCGGTATAAGATCAATGCGGAATTCGACTTCTCTCTTGGGAGGAAGTCCTGAGATGTCGTCGGGGAAGACTTGCGGGAATACTTTCACTACAGGTATGTCTTCGAGTTTCTTCTCCTTATTTCCCTTCTTGACAACGTGGGTTAGAAATGCTACATAATTCTTGCAGAGATATTTTCGGGCTTGAAAACAGGACATCAGTTTGAGTCCTTTCGAAGGGGTTTCTCCAAACATTCGTAGGGTTTGACCGTCTGCAAGAGGAATGCGAATGAACTTTTCGCGGCATACCACTTCAGCATGATGTTGGCTGAGCCAGTCCATGCCGATTATAATGTCAAAACTTCCCAACTTCATAGGAATGAGGTCAATAGGAAAATCGTGATCGTTTAGAGTAAGAGTACAGTTTCGGATAATGGAGTTTAATGAGACCGGTTTTCCGTCAGCAACTTCTACCGTTATGGATTCCATAAGTTTATCACGAGTTTGGTTGAGGATGGGTTCGAATTCTAAGGACACAAAACTCTTATCCGCGCCAGTATCAAATAACACGGATGCATAACTACCATTGATGAGAAACGTACCGTTAACCACGTTGTTGTCGGCCCTAGCTTGGTTGGCGTTGATGTTAAATGCTCTTCCTCTAGCAAGTGGAGGAGCTTGGTTAGCTTGGTTCACCGGATTTGCTTGAGCTTGAGCATGTATGATGTTCACCAAGCGTGGACAAGTGTTTCTAAAGTGGTTTGGGTCTCCACAATTGTAGCAAGCCCGCATGGGTTGCATCATGGGGTAGTTGGGTTGGTAGTAGGTTTGGGCCGTATGTTGTGTAGGTGGTGGTAGTAGGGGTTGTTGGGCTTGACCCACTATTTGATGGTGGGTTTGAGTTGTGGGTTGGTTGCGGTTCATTCGATGTAGTGAGCGGCAGGTTTGGATGGTGTGACCTGCACGGCCACAGCCGGTGCAATATTGACAGGGGTGTTCGGGGGAGTGATGGTATTGACAACGGGTGCATTTTGGGTAAGGGCCAGAGTATTGCCTTTTGTATGGTGCGGGTGAAGGGGCAACTTGAGTGATGGGTGCAGCAGAGATAGGGAAATTGGTTTGGGTGACAGCAAAGTTTCTGGTATTTCGTTTCCTTTTGTTAGAAAACTTTGAGGAGGAGGGGAATGGTTTGAGGTTTGGCTCTCGACGGGGGCTTTCTTTTTCTCTTCCTTGAATTTACCGTTTCTGATGCGGTTCTCGGTAAGTTCGGTGGCTAATTCCATAGCAGCTTCGAGAGTTGCAGGCTAAGTGCTGAGGACTGAGTCTTGAATCTTCGAGGGGAGGCCTCAAATATAGTGTTCAACCAAGCGGTATACTGGGGTGAACAAGTTAGGAACCATCTGGTTCAGCTCAAGAAATCTTTTGTTGTAGGAAGTATGGTCCCCTTCCTTTTGCTTCAGCGAGTGGAATTCGTCTTCCAACTTCTTGAGTTCGCTTCTTGGGCAGAAGCGTTTTGTCATCATTTCCCTTAACTCTTCCCAGGTTAAGGCCATCGCGTTTTCAACTCCTCTTTTACCCTTCTCGGTGTTCCACCAGGTCAGGGCTACCCCAAATAGTCTCCCGGTTGCGTAACGTACCTTGCGATCCTCGGGACAATCGCAGTTTAGGAAGGTGTTTTCCATTTCCTCAAACCAGTGGAGGAGGGCGGTGACACCTTCGGTCCCTTCATACTTTGGGGGATCGCAAGACTTGAAGTGTTTGTGGGAGCACTTCTTGGAGGGAGGGTTGTCGATGTTTTGATCCTCTTGATTGGGTGGGTAGACAGGATTTGCAGTGAGAGCTTGCTGGACTTGAATTATAATATCAGGAAGCACCGCGGCCATTTGTTTTGCAATTTGAGTGGCCAAGCGTTCGTTTGACCTTCCTGACTTTCGTCCTCCACGTAGCTACCTAGCTGACATCTACAGGAACATACATAGGAAGATTGTGAGTTTAAGAAGTGTTTAGGTGTCATGTGTCGTTAAAAGTAATAAAATAACATAATCATCAATAATGCAACTACATCCATAGGATGTCTTGGGTTTGCTCATGTTTGGGCCTCCAATGTCCACCATACCATCGCCGGTATAGTCATGTGGGCCCCCATGACTATTGGCTTAGTAGGATTCACATTGGTATTGGCGGTTTAACACTCGCATCACCTGAATGAAAACCACGAAATATGTTTGCGAGATGTATGGTCGGAGGGTGTCCAGGTATAGACACAATGACAACTCAAAGTGGGGTTAGTTCACACGACGTTTGGTATAGCATGCTTTGGCCTAATAGGTCCTTCGTACTCTCATCGTTAGTCCCCAGGTAGGCAAACTGGTCCTTTATTTTGGATTTATACGAATGCCAAGCCTAGACAGGACGTTCCGACTACCGGTACTCGTACCCTTCCAGTTACTACATGCCCGTCATGAGAACTCACTTTGATGTGATTTGAAAACACAAAAATCGTTGTAAAAATCGTATAAATTGTGAGGTGTGTGCTCCCATGGATATAATATGTTATGAGAATATGATTCATGATAGGCATTGTATAATATGTACTTATGAACATGCTTGCATAACATTGAATGTAACAATAAACATAAAGCATATAAACATCATGAATTTTGCATGTAACACACAAAAATTTAAAAAATCTAAGCAACTATAGTATAGGCTCTAAGGGTCTAATAACCTATCCTATATCCCTATAGTCATGGCTCTGATACCAATCTGTCACACCCCGACCCGCAGCGGAATAAGAGTCGGGGCATAATTGGGTTATCACCAAAGCTCATGATTTTTACTAATATGTTTCATATTTATTAAATTCAAATTACATCTCAAAGTTCCAAGTCAAATTCATACAATACAAGGAAGGAAAAATTAACTAAAACAATCCAAAATCTAAACTGGTTTATTCTTCTAGGCCGCCCTATATGTTTCTTGCTTCAACTTGATCACCTGTATCATGTGTAAAAATAGGGAATTTTGGGTCAACAAAAGTTGGCGAGTGAACCTTGTTTAAAAACATTTGTCATTGATTCATTATTGTAATTAATATAGGAAAATTGTGCAACAATCATATATGAACAAATGTATATAAACATAACGATCACAAACCACCTTGCTTAAGTATATAATAAGAATGACAATGTATATGTGTGCAACGTCCCGTTCACGCTCATAGGTAATGGGGAACGGACGGCCTATGCTAATGTATGTGAGATCAAGGCTCAATCAAACGGAGCCGATCTTATGTTGGCAACGCCTGGTTCACGCTCATAGGTAATGGGGAGCAGCTCACGCTCATAGGTAATGGGGAGCGACGGCCTATGAAATGTATGTACTGAAAATGATAACTTTAATTTATACATCAACCACACAAACAGTAGATATATATTGGCAACACATTTGATCATGAACATGATGGATGCACAAGTGTTTAATTATAATAAATAAATAGCGACACATGATACACCCTAAAATGTGATTAAAACGGGAATTGGTAAAGATTCACTCACATTGGGTGCGTTTGCTTGAAGATGTTGAATGCGCACGAGTTTAGAGGATTGATCGACGAGGGATAACTAACCTAATTAATAACAAAAAGGTACGGTAAGTATGTGGATTTTATTAACTATTTTAATAGGATTTTTGGATATATTTTTGTGAGTTTAAGGCTATTTTCTAACTTTAAAAACGTTATTTTTAAGTATTTTTAATTGATTTTTAAATTAAATAAATAAATAAAAATAATAAAAAGATGTTGACTTTTGACCGTTGACCGTTGACCGGTCCGGTCGCTTATATATGTGCGTTGGGTGAGACTCGAACCCGTGACCTCCCGTATGCGTGTACGCAGCTCTACCAACTGAGCTACGTGTCTAACCCGAAATAATTCTGTTTTTAATTATACTTATATACTATTTAGATTTATCCATAAATTATTTATTTTTAAAAAGGATTTTAAATGTATCGAACCGATGCTGACAACAGGTCTCGAACCCGGGACCTGTGGGTTAACGTGCACACAGTCCACCGCTGGACTGTGTGTCTGACCTGGTTAATAATCCGGTTTTTATTATACTTAACATGATTTTGTGAGTTAACCCGGTTCGGTTAAAAAAAGCATTTTTATTTCAAGAGAGTAAGGTTGGGACAGGAACGAACTCGCGACGTATATGTATTTGTTTGCACACAGTCCACCGCTGGACTGTGTGTCTAACCCGTTCATAAAACTGATTTTAATTAATCTTATAACATAACCGGACTTCGTCTTCTTCGCTCAAGAACACAGACAATGATAATTTGAATGATTTATGTCTAATTCGATTATCAAACATTATAAGTAATGAAAGGTAATGAACGGAGAGAGTTTGGGGATAGGAGGTACCGATCCGTGTCTTTCACAGAACTCCGGCAAAGGTCCGTCGGCTCTGTTTGTGAACTTCGAGCTGTTAGAATCAATTAACAGTTTTGTTCGATTAGTTATGAAATTGAGGTACTTAAACAAGGATTATAGAAGTTTGAATGATCATACCGGCTCTCAGCGTGATTCTGGAAGTTTCAGAAGTTTTCCGGCGAAGGCAGAAATTCCGACAACGTCGTCTGGAATTGATTCTGGATGGTGGATTTGTGTTAGTAACAGTCTAACAACGGATTGAAACAGAAAGATTCGAGGTATTTACCGTGTGGATGTGAGTCTCGTTTTCCGGCGAAAGTCCGGTGATGGCAGGATATTTCCGGCGAGTGAAATTTCGTCGAGAAAAGGTGCGATTTTGAGCGAAAAGGCTACCAGAGATTTGTGGGTGAATTTATAGGGAAGAATCGAGACGCATGGGGTCTGATTTCAGTCTCGATTCATGGTCAGCCGTTCTCCGGCGGTTACGACTGATGTCGCGGGTTCAGACATCGGTTATAACCGACGTTGAGGTTAATTCTTCGGTTAAATCAGAAGAAACCGTCAATTATCGGCGAAATCGTCGGGATTTCCGACGACTGCGAATTGGGCGCGTCGTTGACCGATTTGAAATCGAGGTTTGGATATTTGAATTAATTGATTTGATATATTCCTAAAGAACACAAGTGGCGAGTGGTTTGGTGAGTGAGAGTTAAGGCTTTGTGGATTCCCGGCTGACCCGGGTTCGACTCCCGGCAGCCGATTTTTCTTTTTAATTAATTTATTTTTACTTTTTAACAATTATAATTTATAACTTCTAATTTGTTTATTAATTATGTATCGTTTAAAATTAAATAAGTTTAATAAAAAAAATTTAAAACTGATTGTTCGGTTAATAAACGAAGCGGGTTTTGAAAACCCGTTTTTCGATGGATGTTACATTTTACGCTTAAACGCACTTTTGGGTGTCACATATGTTCCTATATCAAATCACATCACACAAATCTCAAATGTTTATTCGCAACCCGCTGTTACATGATTATACATGAAACCTGTGAATTGTATGTATTGCTTGATTGCTTGTACGTCACCCTTAACATGATAGTATACTAGAGGTTGACCCCTACCCGGAGGCCCGGGGTTGTTAAGGCTCACACTTTTATTTCGCATTTATTTTCTCTTTAGGATGTGAACGCTTGTTCGCATGCCTCGATCAATCGCGGTTTGTTGGTTTGCATGAATCTAAGTAGTTACATCATTCACAACTATTACGTATGTCATGCGGTGTATGCTAAACGCTTTTATATTTATATTATATGCAAAACTCGTATGCTCACCTTTACATTATTGTATTGATGTTTTATTCTAACATATGTGGCAGGTTGAGGATTTTAGCATGGATGCATAGTGATTGGTTTGCCTTAGAATATCTTGTAATAATCTAGGGAAGATCGGATCAGATTATATGTTTACGGGATTTGTTTGAAATGTAGTGGTTGTTTTAAGATTTTATGAGTTTAATAGTATGAGATGTTAAATGTTGATTATTGTCTTTGACTTAATCTTAATGGAATCTCTTGATCAATCTGATTCGCCTAGTGTCGCGCCCGATGTATCCGCCATTGGTTGGGGTGTGACAGATTGGTATCAGAGCCATAACTATAGGGAAATTAGGTAGAATTGCCATGTTTTGCTTTAGACTATAGTTAGGATACCAAATCAGACTATTACGCATCGATTAACGCTAAAAACGAATACGAACAGTAAGTCCGCCCGAACTTGGGGTGACAAGTTCGCTCGAAATTGATCAAGTTCGCCCGGACTTGACCAAGTTCGCCCGGACTTGACCAAGTTCGCTCGAACTTTCCTATCCCTCAACACTCAAATCAGTTCGCCAGGATTAGTCAAGTCGCTCGAACTTGACATCAGATTGATGCCAAGTTCGCCTGAACTTGACCAGAATCTTCGGCACGAACTTCTAAACATTGATTTTTCCTAAAGCAAACATAACACTCGCTGAAGAACACTCGTATCACGCAAAACGAGTGATCAAGTCGAGAATAGGTGTGAAAACCAAGAACTCTCGATAAGATAATTCACTCCGCGCAACCTCTATCGCACAAGATACCTTCGTTGAGTTAGGAGTGACATCCAAACCTCGACGAAAATCTACACCTCTATCTAGTGGAACTCCGGATTTGATCGGTGAACATAACCAAAATTAGGAATGATGTTGTTAAGTTAGGGGTGAAACCCGCATCTTAATAACTAGTTCCACTCCTCAATTTTCAATCTCACCAAAGTCTCGATTATTTTGATGACTCGGAACACGACGTAACTGAAAGGATAAATGTCGTTAACCGTTGTACGGCGAGAGCATTTGTCTATTAGGCCAAATTGTGTGTCCAAACTCAGAGAATTTTTGAATCACTTTGGGT
Source organism: Scalesia atractyloides (assembly GCA_947069175.1). Classification (NCBI taxonomy): domain Eukaryota; kingdom Viridiplantae; phylum Streptophyta; class Magnoliopsida; order Asterales; family Asteraceae; genus Scalesia; species Scalesia atractyloides. The sequence continues at coordinate 50,854,541 of CAMTDV010000019.1, forward strand.
AGTCAATGTCTCAAAACCCAGGACGCTCCCAATTGATTTAAGCCTATTATCGTCGATTTTACGCATCATCGAGTTTATTATTATTTATGTGTTTAAATTTTGAGAATTTTCGCTTTATTCGATTTCTCGCTTTATTGATTTCTCGATTCAACGCTTTTACGCTTCATCGAAATATGCACTACTCGCACAGCTCTCGAAATCAACGCTAATTAATTCACCAACAAAACTAATCGCTTCACTCGCTTAAGCCTATGAGGGCATGTGTGCCTCATGCACAGTATTACTCGCTTACCTCGCTTATATATATCGCTTATATCTCGCTTATATATCGCATTTCGAACGCGCTACGCTTTACTTATGAGAAGGTGAATATGTGCAAAGTATGTGCTTACGTTAATTATGTGCTTATGTGCCTACGTGTTTGCCTGCCTACGTGTTTACCTACTTACTTTTTTATGTAATTTTGTGCCTTATATGAATTATGATAATAAATACTTTAAACATAAACCTATTATAATCGAAATCTCATCCAATCAAATCCTTCAATGTAGATGTCTTCAATGGGATCGCACACCAGAAGAAATCTTCACCGCGGCCAAGCTGACAAGCGCATCGCATCACTAGTGGCCAAGGAAATGGCCATAGTGATCCCCAGATAGTCAGCGAAATCCAAGCCGCCAACAGCAACACTTCTGTGGACTTGAAAGTCGATCTGCCCAAGTCATCATTCAGTTTCAAGCAGTTCAAGGCTTGTGGACCCCTCACTTTTTCAGGCACCGAAGGACCCAGTGCCATATTTCACTGGTTCGATGCTATCGAGGTCACGTTTCATTAGAGTGGGTGTCCCGAACCCCTTCGCCCTACTAACGCTACCTGCATTTTCCAGTCCAGGGCTCTCGACCGGTGGACTGCGGAGCGTAACAGGAGGGGAAACGACGAAGCCTACGGACTCTCTTGGGAGGAACTTAAGGAGATAATGATCAAAGAGTTCTGACCACCTCATGAGATCCAAAAGTTAGAGAATGAATTTTGGGGAATTAAGCAAGATGGTCCCGACAATGCTGGTTTAACAGCTCGATTCAAATAGTTGAGCATCATCTGTCCTGGTCAAGTTGACACGACCGAGAAAGCAATCAAGAAGTACATCAACACTCTGCCCGAATTACGTCGCTGACTTTGTTCAAGCAGCATGCACTACTACTATCGAGGAGACCTACCAGCTAGCCGCAGAGATCAATGACAAACATGTTCAGTCTGGTTACTTTAAGAACCATGGCAAAGTCGCTAACCAGGCTATTACGAATCAGCAGCTCCATCCATCAGTCCCGAGAGGCAAAGAACAGTCCCAAAGTCGCAAGCGAGAAAATCCGAGCAAGAACTTTGCTCTTACTGCTCCAGCAAACCCACAGCCGCTCCAATCTGCCGCACCACCGGCAAAGCGTGCGTATACTGGCCCGCATCCTTTGTGCTCAAAATGCACCTATCATTATGCAGTTGGAGGCAACTGTGGCTTCTGCACCAACTACAACATCTATGGCCACTTTACTGTCAGTTGCCGTTCAGGCCCTCGTCAGCCTGCTCCTCAAGCTCCAGCAGTTCCAGCTTTACCAGCTCCTCCTCAAGCCAATCAGCAGCAGGCTCCAAGGGCACATGCCTGTTACACGTGCGGTGATCCGAATCATTTCAGTAACGTCTGCCCGAACAAACCTGTGAGGCAGGAACAGCAGCAGCAGCAACCACGCCACCACAGCCTCAACAGCATCAACAACAGGCTGCACGTGGACGAGCCTTTAATCTCAACCATCGCCAGGCTCAGAACGACAACAATGTTCTCAATGGTACGTTCCTTGTTAATGGTATTTATGCTTCATGTTTATTTGATACTGGTGTCGATAATTGTTTTGTATCGTTAGAATTCGGAAAGGTTTTAAAATGTAAGCGCGCTAAACTCCCAAAGACTTTCGATGTCGAAGTCGCCACCGGAAAATCCGTTACCGTAACCTCCGTCCTACGTGGTTGTTCTCTTGATCTCAACAACCATGTCTTCTCGATCAATCTCATACCTATGCAATTAGGTAGCTTCGATATCATAATAGGCATGGATTTGCTTCGTGAAAATCATGCTGAAGTCGTATGCTTCAATAAAATGATTCGCTTCCCCGTCTCGAACGGTGATCAACTCCATGTTTACGGTGAAACTCCCTCAAAGAAGTTGAGCTTTTGTCATGTACTCTAGCACACAAATGTTTGTGAAAGCAATGTGTTGCATTTCTAGCCCATATCGTGAACACGGAGAAAGAAAAAAAGACTTTTAAAGACGTTCTTGTTGTTAGTGAATTTGCTAAGGTCTTTCCCGAAAATTTACCTGGTTTACCCCCTACTCGCGATGTTGAATTCCGTATCGATTTAGTTCCCGGTGCTACTCCTGTTGCTAAAGCTCCTTATCGTCTCGCACCATCCGAAATGCACGAGCTATCAAGCCAACTTCAAGAGCTTCTTGATAAAGTTTTCATATGCCCGAGCACTTCGCCATGGGGCGCACCGTTCTTTTCGTGAAAAAGAAAGATGGGACTTCCGAATGTGCATCGATTATCGTGAACTTAACAAACTCATGATAAAGAACCGCTATCCTCTTCCTCGAATCGATGACTTATTTGATCAGCTTCAAGGTACTACTTGCTTTTCTAAGATCGACCTTCGTTCCGGTTATCATCAGTTATGCGTGTTGGAAGAATATATTCTGAAAACCGCCATTCGTACCCGTTATGGCCATTTCGAATTCGTGGCCATGCCTTTTGGTCTTACCAACACACTCGCGGTCTTCATGGATTTGATGAACCGTGTGTGTAAAGCTTTCTTAGATCGTTTCGTCATTGTTTTCATCGATGATATCCTTATCTATTCGAAGTCGAGAGACGAACATGCGCGCCATCTCCGTTTAGTCCTTGAACTTCTCCAAGGAAATCGTCTTTATGCTAAGTTCTCAAAATGTGAATTCTGTCTCGAAGAAGTCCAATTTCTCGGCCACATCGTTAATAGTCAAGGAATTCACATAGACCCTTTAAAGATCGAAGCTGTCAAGAGTTGGATTACACCAAAGAATACTTCCGAAATCTGTTCATTTCTTGGATTGGCGGGTTACTACCGTCGATTCATCGCTGACTTTTCGAAAATCGCCATTCCGCTTACCGCTTTAGCTCATAAAGACAAACCTTTCGTTTGGGATTCCAAGCAAGAGGAAGCTTTTCAAACCCTCAAGCGTATGCTATGCAACGCTCCCGTACTCGCTCTTCCCGGCGGAAACGACTATTTCGTTGTTTACTGCGATGCATCTAATCTTGGTCTTGGTTGTGTTCTCATGCAACGAGACAAGGTTATCGCGTACGCGTCTCGACAACTCAAGATCCACGAGAAAAACTACACAACCCATGATCTCGAACTCGGTTAGTTTTTTGCATTGAAGATATGGCGACACTGCCTTTACGATACCAAGTGTACGATCTTCACCGACCATAAGAGCTTACAACATATCTTCAATCAAAAGGAACTGAATATGCGCCAATGCAGATGGGTTGAACTTCTCAACGATTACGATTGTGAGATACTTTACCATCCCGGCAAAGCAAACGTCGTAGCCGATGCTCTAAGTCGACGAAGCTATGTGTATAGTGTTCATGACTCTCAAGCTTTGAATGATCTCGAAATCATGATTCGCTCCACCCAATTCGCTTGCTTTAAAGAGAATACTTTGGAGGAAGAAATGAAATGTGGTGCCGAAACTCAACTCGTCGTTAAACCAAATGGTATTTGTTACTATCTCGATCGCATTTGGATTCCCAGCCGTGATAATCTTCGTGAATTGCTAATGACCGAAGCTCATAAATCTCGATATTCTATTCACCCCGGTGCCGACAAGATGTACCAGGACCTTCGTCCTAAGTATTGGTGGCCGGGCATGAAAAAGGATATCGTTGTGTACCTTTCAAAGTGCTTAACTTGTTCGAAGGTTAAAGCCGAACATCAAGGCCCTCTGGCTTACTCGAACAACCCGAAGTCCCGATGTGGAAGTGGGATAGTATAGCTATGGACTTCATTGCAAAACTTCCCCGCACTTCATCTGGTCACGATAGCATTTGGGTTATCGTTGATCGTCTTACCAAATCTGCGCACTTTATTGCTATACGAGAAGACTTTAAGGTCGTACAATTAGCCCGAATCTATACCGACGAAGTCATTTGTCGACACGGGATGCCTCGTGACATCATCTCTGACCACGACGGTCGCTTTACCTCGCGTCTTTGGGAGATTTTCAATCCGCTCTTGGTACTACTCTCAATCTCAGTACCGCTTTCCACCCTCAAACCGACGGTCAGACTGAGCACACGATCCGCACCCTCAAAGACATGCTTCGTGCGTGTATCATAGATTTCGGTGGTAATTGGGATACACATTTACCTTTAATTGAATTCTCGTACAATAATAGTTATCACATCAGCATTCAAATGGCTCCTTTTGAGGCACTGTGTGGAAGAAAATGTCGATCGCCTGTTGCACGGCACGAGATCGGAGAAGCACAAATCACCGGTCCCGAGCTGATTCAAGAAACGACAAACAAGATCCTCCAGATCAGGGACAATCTCTTGAAAGCTCAGAGTCGTCAAAAGAGTTATGCCGATAAATGCCGCAAGCCCCTACAGTTCAAAGTGGGAGATCACGTTCTCCTAAAGGTTGCACCTTGGAAGGGAGTGATCCGCTTCAGGAAGAAAGGAAAGCTAGTGCCAAGATACGTAGGCCCCTTTAAGATTCTGGAAAGGATCGGTAAAGTAGCCTATCGTCTCGAACTACCGGCGGAACTTAATAACGTCCATCTGACTTTCCACGTGTCTAACCTCAAGAAATGCCTAGCAGAAGAAAATCTCCACGTCCCCCTCGAGGACTTGCAAATAAACGAGACTCTCCATTTTGTGGAAAAGCCTGTCGAAATCATGGACCAAGAAACCAAGAAGTTACGACGCTCTCGCATCCCTATCGTGAAGGTCCGTTGGGAAGGCAAACGCGGCGCCGAGTTTACTTGGGAGTTGGAAAGTGACATAAAGGCTAAGTATCCGCACCTCTTTGTTACGGCCACTACTTAAATTTCGGGACAAAATTTCCTAAAGTAGGGGAGACTGTAACAACTCCGAATTTTTTGTTGTTATCTTTTTCGTTTATTTCTATTGTATCTAACCTTTTGTAATCTCAAGATTCGGTTTATAAGAAGGTTATGTTAATTAAATTGTGTTGATTTACAGTTATATCGCATCTAAACGCTTACTAAATGCATCGCTAATCTAATCGCAATCACAATTAATAGCGAGTGTGTTATTGAACAATAATCACTTGTGTCATCACATGACTTATCTCATCGCCTCGCGAAATACAGTTAGTTACGTGGTTTTATGTTATTTATATGTTATGTGTGTTTATTTATTATGATTAAATCACTCGCGAACTCACGCAACTCGCTCTCACGCGTTAACTCGCTATTACGACGCTTAACACGTTGCTAAATAACTTAACGTGACTTTATAACTCGATTACATCAATGAAAATTTGATAAACGAACGAAACAAAGAAAACCCAACATTTAGGTCAAGTTCGCTCGAACTTGGTGTTACCAAGTTCGGCCGAACTTGACTGGCCAAACACAAAACCCTCCATTTCCCACAAGTTCGCTCGAACTTGCCTTGATTTCTCACAGATACAGCAAGTTCGGACCGAACTTGACTAGAATCTCCTGAATATCTTACAAGTACGCTCGAACTTGTACAAATATGTACAAGTTCGGCCGAACTTGACTCCCATCATCTCACATTTTGCCTTCACCTATAAATACTCAGCTCCATTCTCTCATTTTCACTTGCTGCAAGTTCGCCCAGAGCTCTCAAAACCCGAACCCTCTGTTTTCTAAGTAAGATTCAACCCGATTTAGACTACAATGATGTTCAACAACGTTATACAATGATTTACAACGATTTTGCACAAGGCTTTGCCTTCGTTTTCATCAAATCTCTTTTGTTTTACGAAAACTTCATCTTTTTATACAAAACTTCTGTTTTCATAGATCTATTGAGTAAAACCTTTAAAACATCAATTTTTATACAATATTCAGACTAAACGACGTATGTTTTGTTCACTTGAAGTGGAACAAGGCGTTGTCGAACTAGATCTCAGATCCGGAAGCACAAGGACGAAATCGTCACTTTACACAAACTGGACTAACCCGTACGAACCTTTAAGTTCGCCCGGATTAGCCCGAGTTTCTGTTAATATGGCTAAGTTCGCTCCAAAAGATCTCTCCGGCCTAAGTTTTACTCAGTGGCTTAAGGTTGGAGGGATGGACACTCGATTTCCTCACCAAACGGCGCAAAAACGCACGATTTAGATTCCAAAACGACCAAGTTCGCTCGAGATTTAACTGATTTTGTGCAGCTCAAGAGCCAAGTTCGCCCGAACTTGCACCATGTTGGTCAAGTTCGACCGAACTTGTGTCAAATCTTCATAATACCCCCAACAAGTTCGACTGAACTTGCTTCTTCTGTTAACAGTGCACACAAGTTCGCCCGAACTTGACAAGTTTCTTAAGAAACTTCACAAGTTCGGACCGAACTTGTCTCAAGATCTCAACAGGTTTCACAAGTTCGCCTGAACTTGTATGGAAACATACAAGTTCGCCCGAACTTGTCCTCTGCCCAATCTAAACTTAACCGTTTTAGCAATTCGGAAGACTGATGCACTTCTGTTCGCTTACAGGCTGATCCGGCACTCTCCGCAACTCCTCTCAGATCCCGAATCTCTCTTAAAACGCACCAACTGTGAGTATACTTGAACCCTTTTACGCTTAAACGCACTTTTGGGTGTCACATATGTTCCTATATCAAATCACATCACACAAATCTCAAATGTTTATTCCAACCCGTTGTTACCTGATTATACGTGAAATCTGCTGAATTGTATGTATAGCTTGATTGCTTGTACGCCACCCTTAACATGATAGTATACTAGAGGTTGACCCGCCACCCGGAGGCCCGGGGTTGTTAAGGCTCACACTTTTATTTCGCATTTATTTTCTCTTTAGGATGTGAACGCTTGTTCGCATGCCTCGATCAATCGCGGTTTATTGGTTTGCATGAATCTAAGTAGTTACATCATTCACAACTATTACGTATGTCATGCGGTGTATGCTAAACGTTTTATATTTATATTGTATGCAAAACTCGTATGCTCACCTTTACATTATTGTATTGACGTTTCATTTTAACATATGTGGCAGATTGAGGATTTTAGCATGGATGCATAGTGATAGGTTTTGCCTTAGAATATCTTGTAATAAATCTAGGGAAGATCGGATCAGATTATATGTTTAAGTGATTTGTTTGAAATGTAATGGTTGTTTTAAGATTTTATGAGTTTAATAGTATGGGATGTTAAATGTTGATTATTGTCTTTGAATTAATCGTTATGGAATCTCTTGATCAATCTGATTCGCCTAGTGTCGCGCCCCGATGTTTCTGCCATCGGTTGGGGTGTGACACCTGGTGAGGGGGAGTCATTTTAACTATAAATTGTATCGTGAGCATATGAACATATGAAATCTTTTGACAATTATTCAAAAATCCATTTGTGTTTATGATGATGTGTTTATTGTCACTATTTGATTGGATTGCAAAATTTATTCAATGTTTTTATCAAAAACGTAAACTCTCAGATCCAACAATTAGCATCAGAACCGGTTACGCTGAATTGAATTACACATTGATAAAGAAGACAAACTAAGCTCATATATTGATAACTGATTGAGTGATCAATGGAATTGAGAAGAATTAGACCGATCAGAGCGTTAATTTGTTCTGATACTCTGTTTTCTGAGAAAGACTTAATAGAATTAAGAGAGATGTCAATCACTCATGATCCTCACAATATCGGATCACCAAAAAAGCCTCTGGTGTCCGTTCGCCATGAATTCAAGGTATCGCAATGAAGAATGTGTCACAACCTATCCCAGCAGAACACAGGTTACTGATGGTCGTTGGTTTATGGTTCATTTGTTCCCTTTGTTCTGAGTACCGAAAAGCCAGGAACAAGTGTTCCTAAGAATCCCACAGACTATTGTGAACAAGATTTCCAGAAATTGGAGCTTGATGCTAAGGTATTTGGGATACTTTCCATGGCCTTACCCAATGAGATCTATGTTGGATTGCTCTATTATGAGAAGCCAAAGAATTGTGGGATGCTAATAGTTTGGTTGTTGTAACACCCAAAAACTCGAATTTTAATTCACTAGTATGTTTCCTTGTGTAATAGCATGAAATAAATAACTAAGCTATTTAACATAGTTAAATAGTTAGTTAAGAAAGTTTGGAATGAAACTTAGTGTCAATTGTGACCAAATAATAACAAGAAGGACTAAAAGTGGGGACACACATGGAGAAGGAAGAAGGGGTTTTCTCCTAATCACCCAAAAATCCAGAAATTAAAGATAGAATTGAGCTCAATCCTTTGCATGGGGTGAAATTCCTCATCATCCAATCCTGACAAACACATGGTAAGTTGTAGATTTTGATTTGATGATGTTGATAGCAAAAGGGTATGTGACCAATCTTTGAAATTGTATGAAATTAAGGATGAAGGTGTGCTACAATCACCAAATAGAACATGATTTATTAATGATTTGAGAAATTTGATGTTTTAGGGGAAACCCACTTGTTATGGATAGGGTGGTAATATGGGTATACTACTCGTCTCCAATCTTTGTTCAAATTTTGATGTACGATGTTATATGTAATTGATTCTTGTTAGTTAGATTCAGTATAGTATGGAATTAATGTGATGTTAGTTGTTGTTGACGAATGAAAGCAAGAGTTAGGAAGATAAACATGGAAGTTGAGCATGAAAATACTTGTACATTGTGCCATATTTTTGGTACGCATGCCAAGTGTTTGATGAAATGCCTAGTATAGATTAGTATGTGAAAGTGTATGCTAACATTGGATGATCTTGTGTAGATTGTGATAAGTTCATGATTGATAGTAATTAAAATGAGAAATGTGTTTTAGAAGGAATCCATGTGAGGATGTACTTGATGGTATGATTTGGTAGAAGTATGATTTAGGAACTTGTATTCTATGTTTGAACGGTGAGTTACACACCATGAGTAGAATTGATTTCTTGATTATTATTAGGAAATGAATGTGCCCAAATTCAAAGTGGGTAGACTTACTAGCAAGTAAGAATGGTATAATTATTGTATACGAGCTAAGCTTATGTGGAAATTACAAAGTGGGTAAACTCACACCCTTTAAATATGGATGAAAATTGAACCCGAACCCATGGGTAAACCTAAAACCAATCACATTTGGGCGGGTTTGGGGTCGGGTATCGGGTATGGACCGAGTTGGGATTTAGTGATATATCCATTTACCCGACCCGATTACCCAATAAAGTGTACCCCTTTACCCGATTGTATACTCTTTTATTTTAAAATATGTACATACATATACATATGTGTGTGTGTGTTTGTGTGTGGGCAGGATCCGGAGAAAACGCCTAAAAGTGTGAAAACGTTGAGAACGATTTTGGTGTAGACATATTGTCAAAAAGCCCATGCACATGCAACTCACATGCCAAAGACCATGCACATGCAAATCACATGCATATTCCACCATCTTTTTTAAACTCCCGTAACTTTTTTATACGTGATTTTTTTTTAAAAAATTACACCATAAAATCGAGTATTTTGTTATTTTTCAACGAGTATACTATTGCACTTTTGAATGAAAAAAATAACATGACCTGTGTGTTTAAATACAAATGCCATAAAAACACATAGTTCAGAAAAAGTGCCATGAAATAACAGTTGAAAACGCCATAAAACACCTAGTTTAGAAAAACACCATAAAAACACATAGTTCAGAAAATGAAATAACAGTTGAAAACGCCATAAAACACCTAGTTTAGAAAAACACCATAAAAACAAGTGAGAACGCCATAAAACACCCATTAAAAACGCCTTAAAAACCTAGTTGACAACGCTATAAAAACACCCAGTTCTAGAAAACACCACAAAAAACCCAGTTGCAACGCCATAAAAAACCCAGTTCATTTTTGTTTGGAAATGTATATCAATATATAGTGTAAGTCCCAATAAATCGGATCAAACAATGATATCAAACAAACACAAGGATGGGTGGAATCCAAACTTGGTGTGATTCAAGAAAAAAGAAAAACAAGAACACCGAAACCACTTTAACACCTTGCACACAATTCTGTAACTTTGATAAGCAAAACCGTCTGGTACAAGATGAACAAAATTCGCAGCCTCTCTCTAGCTCTCTAGAAACTCTCTGTAACAATGAGGCTTAAACCCTAGAAATAATATAAAACAAGTTTATATAGTCTTTGTGGCCCATGCCCCACATGGGCTCCCCATGGGCCTGCCTGGCCCACATGGCCTTAGGCATGGCCCAAATGACCTAAACAAGTCCAATTCCTAATATAAACTAACTCAAATCCAGTTCGCAACCATAGCTCATGGCGTATATTTGATGCGTCAGTCTCACACTTTTAGGGCCTAACACTCTCCCCCTAGATTGATGCATCAAATTGTCTTCGTAACATGAATTTAGCAACATCTTCAACAGAGTCGATGGTTGTCGCTATGCTGCAGGTGTTGTGGAAGTTCTTAACTTGTGAACTCTCAGCACTAGGTCTTTTTCTTCTTCTCTTGTGGCTAGCTTCATATTAGAATCTCGATCAGCATCTGCTTGAACATCCTATTAAAAAGATTACGACAGGTGGATTCTCAACAACTTTTTTCTTCTTCAATCTTTCTCTTTCAAGCAGATTCACAGGTACTTCTTCAAAAGTACTATCATTGTCAGGCGATGACTCGTATCTGGTTCTTCTGACTCTTGCACATTTTGTTATGATGCTTCATGTTTATCAGCAACTAACAACATCTTATTCTTCATCAACCCATGTTTCTTTATTTAAATCAAGGTCTGCACATGCCCAGAAATTCATAAACAAACATTTCTACACAACATAGGAAAGTACCACATGAACACTTAATACATCCAAGTACTTGTACTTAGATTTCACAATTCAAATCTCTTTCAACTTTTGATGATCAATCAAATCTTCAAGAACCGTTTTATTAATAAAATAAATAAAACACTCTATTTTTTGGATTTTTTGTTTTAAGAAAACAACACTATTTTTCGATTTTTGAATTTTCTATTTTTTAAAAATTTTAATAAATGAGAACATAAATAGGAATAAAGAAACCAACTCAAACAGTTACAATATACAATTACAATTGCAATGGGATCAAAATCGTTCTCAGACAGACCAAGGAACATTTTTTAGTGCGAGCTTATTCAGACGGGTCTAAGTGATTGCCAATATGTTTATGCACTTAAACTTTAACGCTCAACTTCCAATTTTTCAACTTTGTGATATGCTTAAATTATACTATAATACCTGTGTGTCCATACCATGACATAACCCCGCGATCAGGGTAAGCACAATAATTCATCGTAACAGGTGAGTATATTGAGTCATCCATTTGATTTTAAAACGTCAGACTATTAGTGAACAGGCCAGTACTTTCGTACAACAAAGTGACCAATATTTGTATCCAACGAGGGTTAGGCAAATATCTTTTTGCGATGATTGATGCTATCATAAGCACATGGAATTCCCTCATTTGAGTTTATCTTCCTTTAAGGTTTTTGGCCTCTTTTTGGCTCTTTTAAGATATCTCGACCGTGCCTAGGTGATGTGTACAAAATGCAACATATAAATTACATCAAACGAGGCGTAAAACCAACCCTTTTTCAGTACCAATGTTGGAAAAAGCACGTCTCTTTGTTCCTTTTTATTACAGGACCAAATAAGCTTAAAAGAACAAAAGAAGCAAATAAGCGGCTAAAACCAACACAAAATACAAGAAGAAGGAATAATGTGCCACGCCCGACCCCTCAGCAGCATCCAAATAACAAAAACAAGAGAAACAGAAGACCACCACGGGGGCGTGTCCACCAGACATGGGTCATTGTCAGTTAACAAAACTTGCAGAAAAGACAAAAGACAGATTCCACACCCACCATGGGGCCATGCTCACACCAACACGAGTCATGGTCAACTCTTAGATTTGCAGAATCTTGATAGTACAGTAAAGAGTTGACCATGGGGCCGTGCCTAGGAGGCATGAGGGCATGTGGGGCCCTTTGCTGACCAGTGTAATAAATGAAGGAAGAGAAGAAGGTGGCCACGGGTCGTGCCTAGTGGGCAGGGGCCGTGGCCGGGGCTCTGTTCTAACTATAAATAGGGGTGCTTGGTTCACTTCAAAGCATCCCTTGGCAAACCACTTCTGTCTCACTTTGCCATCACCCCACCCCAAAACAACACCAACACCCACCACCATCATCCATTTTCCATCTTTAGAGTGTGTAGTAGTCTTGGGATCCAAGATTGATCATAAGAGTTCTTGTTAAACAAAGGCTATGCTTGGCTAATCCCTTACATCACTTGGTGAAGACAAATCTTTTATGTATTACTTTTGATTTTTAATCTTTCGGCTACTTTTTAATTGGGTATGCATTAATGACTAGGCCTGTAAACGAACACAAACATAGGCATCTTCGTGTTTGTTCATCTAACTTTAACCGAACACGAATATATAATCGAACACATTTTTTGTTCGTGTTCGTTCATTAAGAAATCGGACATGTTCGTGTTCGTTTATGTTCGTTCATTTAAATCCTAAACAAACAGTTCATGAACATAAACAAACACAAACTAACATAAACAAAAAAAATTAAAAAATATTTGAATAAACATAAGCAAACATAAATTAACATTTTTAACAAAGTTAAACAAACACGAATGGGCGTAAATGAACAAATATAAACAAAAACAATTTAACATTAGTGAACAACAATTAAACAATTCTAATATATTACAGTTCAGCCAAAAACACATCTAAATTAGAGTTCATAGATACTAAAATTAAGTAGTTTTTTATATAAATATTAAGTAACTTATTAGTTACGATCTAAGAAAAATTTTAATATTTTATTTTTTATTACTAGAAAACTCAATTACTAATTAGTTATATTTATATAAGTAGTTAGAAAACCTAACATTTATATAAATATAACTATTTATATATTTACTAAAACTTAAACGAACATAAATGAACGAACACAGTGTGTGTTCATGTTTGTTCATTTAATTAAACGAACAAAATTGTTTGTTTGTGTTCGTTCGGTTATTATATAAACGAACATAAACGAACTTCCCGCCGAGCAAGTTCATGAACAGTTCATGAACGTTCGGTTCGTTTACAGGCCTATTAATGACTTTAATAACTAGTTTCTTATGTTGTAAGGGAATTTTCTTAACCATTTCTTCATGATGTCTTGCTCATTCGTGTCTTTACGGTCTATATAAAGCGTGTTAACTACTTGGAAGGATTGGTAAAGTTCTTGTCTCGTTCAGTGTATAGATCCTGCGAGGACTTGGTTCAAGCTTACTAGGACCTCCTTCAATGCCCTATGGTATTAGATGCCGGGGGTGCGAATAGCTTGAACCCCTCATATGTAAACTAATATTAATATATTAAACCGACCTCTTGGGATTGTATCCCTGCTGACTCAAACCACTTGGCCAAGGGTAACGTCACATTCTAAAGAGGGGCCTACCATTTTTCGCATTAGTAACTTACTTAATTGTCTTTCAATATTCCGGCCTCTTGGGATTGTATCCATGCTGACTGAAACCACTTGGCCGAGGTAACGTCACCTACAAAAAAGGGCCTACTACTATAACTAAGAGAATCTCTTAAAAGTCCGAAAGTGCGAAAATCATCAAAGGGTACATAAAAGAGGAGTTGGATCCAAGTGATTATATCTTGTCTATTTGTATTTTATTTATATTTATCTTTTTTATGTTTATTTTTATCTTTCAAATCTTTTATCAAAAGTTCGTATCGATTAGACGTTGACGAAAACCAGTATTAAAAGCTCTTGTGTCCTTGGACGACCTTGGTATCATGTTTTATAAACTTAAAACTTGACTACGCTCGCGATGGTTGCACTTTCCCTAATGTGTGTTTAGTGTTAGTACAATGTCAATTTTTATAAATTTAAAACTTGACTAATGCGTAAAATGGACTTAAAATATTAACAAAATCATATCATGCTTAACATGCACCAAGTTTTTGGCGCTATTGCCGGGGACACAAGGATTTTAAGAAAACTTAAAATCAACGCCTAATCAGTTTTTCAAAACTTTTTTTCAAAATTGCGCGCTCATTTTAATTTTTGTTAAAATTTTGGAGTTACAGTAAGCTAAACACGGGGTCATGCCCACTGGACACGCCCCCATGCTGCATTTACCCAGCAAGCAAAATTAATTACCCAGATACAGAATTGAACACGGGGTTGTGTCTGCTCAACATGGGGCCTTGGTGAACCTCTGTTACAGTAACTAATTTTGTTTTCTGATCCCGGGGCTCTGTAATCTGCTGAGTATCATCCAAATCAATGGACTATCACTCAGAAGAACGCATTCGCTACTACATAGAGGATGATTACGAGGAAGAATATTGTACCATTTGCGGTGAATCTCACTCGGTACAAAATTGTTACCTCTTCCAACCATCCACCTCATACACTTACTATGAGGAACCCAGGTGTGAACTTCCAAAATCAAGTTTTGATTGGGACACATATCCGTCAACCTACATGAAACACCACCAACTATCATTCCTGAAGTTGAAAGCCTTATACAAACTCTCAAAAATCTCAAACGTCTAATTAGAATTATCGCGAAAGAGAAGAGGTTGTTTGTACTAAAAAAAGGGTTAAGGAAGGAACCCTATCCCTGGTACCCCATAGGATACCCATCATCCCACCCCACAAGGGTTATGATACCGACAAATTACCTCTTCACACCATCCACATGATCTGGGCACCACAAGGGTCAAACCCGCGCCACTACAGCTTCACATGTGGGCAATGAACTTCATTGGTAGTGGGTAAAAATGGAAGAACAAATAAGTGAAAAACTAACGCATGAACCAAACGGCAAGAGAGGTACGTCCGAAAACGATAATCTTGAAAATGAGTCAAATTTTCAAGAAATTAACATTTTGTCACCTTTTGAAAATCATTGTTCGGTACCTACGCATTCTAAGTTTTTAAAAGAGTTAAACCCTAACACTAAAATTGACGAAATTGTTAGCGTTAAATTAACAAACGATCAAACCACGCTAATAAAAGATGAGTAATTTGAAATGAACATAAAACCGGTTCCATGTTTTTTTCAAAACACTTTTATTAGTAACATTACAATTGATAAAGATCTTTGTGTTAATATAATGCCAAACTATATTTTCAAAAAATTAAATGTTAGCAATTTCTCTCCGCTTCAAATTCCCATTTTTCTTTCTAATCGGAAAATAATAAAAACAACGGGAGTGATTGAGGACGTGTTAGTACAAACAAGACAAACGGTAGTCCCAACCGACTTCATCGTTCTTGATGATGCTCCGCTTGTGTTGGGACTACCTTTTGTAAGAACCCATCAAGCCTTGATCAACCGGAAGCAAAACAACCTACCAATTCATTTAGGGCCGACAAAAGGTATGTCAATCTTGACCAATCCATGAAATATCCAATCGGCAATGAAGACCCCTTAATTGAAGATGAAGATGAACCACCCAATACTAAGGGTGTGCAATAACCGAACCGTTAACCGAAACCGAACCAAAAACTGACAAAACCGAACCGAAATTAACTGAAACCGAATTAACCGAAAGTTGGTTAATGGATATTTTTTTTACCATCTGTTAACCGAAATTAACCGAACCGAACCATTCATTTTTTTATAAATTTCTAGCTTTTATTCCTCCATTTCATTTATTTATACCTTCATTTCATTTATTTATACCTCCATTCATGTATTTGAACATCTATTTCATGCATTTATACCTCCATTTCATTTATTTATACATCCATTTCATGTATTTATACATCTATTTCATGTATTTATACCTCCATTACATGTATTTCTAAGCAAAAAATTTAGCCCTTGTTTGAAGTGGTTATTAACCGAAAATTAACTGAACCGAACCGAAAACCGACAAATTAACCGTATTAACCAAACCGATTAACCGATGACTTCGGTTATGGTTACGGGTAATGCTAATAACCGAACCAAACCGTACACACCCCTACCGAATACGGAGGAAGAAATTGACCATTTCGTCGAAGAAGAAGGCGCCTTTGAACAAACCTTTTTGATTCTCGACCAAAATAAAGAGCAAGAAAATAAGGAGTCTCTTAAAGACCCACCCCTCGAGCTCAAAGAGCTTCCAAAAGGTTTGGAATATGAATTCCTAGATGAGCATGGTTATCTTCGTACTTTACAGGTATCAACGAGAAGCAAACATCGAGACGACTATAGGTAATGTAACCCAAGGAACCTTTCAAGAGAAACGGTCACACACGTGCACTATATAAAAGAATTTTAACCCGACACAGGGCCGTGGTTGGTGTGCAGACGGGTTTATATCCCATATCTTCATAGTTCTTCATTGTGCACACTACCCGTTTCCCCGAAAACCTCTGGTTCCTCCGCATTTTTCTTTGGTTTTTCATTGTTTTCTTCCATCCGACAACTGCAAGGTATGATTCTAGCATCTTATTTAGTTAGTTTAACGATTTGCATGTAGATTAACACTAGAAATTTGGGGAGAAATCTAGGGTTCTTGAACTAAACCCGAATCAAACCCAAAATTTTTGTTTAGATCTAGTACTAGTAGTTCATGCACTTGTTTAAGGAAGTAAAACAACCAATATTGTTAAAGTAATCATCCGATTTCATGCAAAAAACATGAACCCTTGTTTCCAAACCGAAAAAGTAAAAATTGAAGGGGTAAACGGTTTGTTTTTGGAAAGATAGCACTTGGGGTTTCATTTTCGGGGAAAACCGCCCCTACTGAACCAAATATTTTCAACTTTTCGAAACCGACTGGGAATTTTCAAATTTGAGATAACAGTAACCTGACCACTGGCCGCGTCCAGCGACCACGGGGCGTGGCCAGGAAAGACAGCTGAACACGGGTTGTGACCAGTGACCACGTGACTGTGTCCAACTATCTGTTTATGTTATTTTTTCGAAAACTGAATCGAAACACACTAATTTTTTATGTGGTTCTATTGTGCAAAAATGTCAAACAAGTTCCTCAGGTTTCAAGACGTCTGAGCTAGATTGTCAGAACCGTTATGAAATCCTACAAACAAGGCATGAAGAAGCATCAAGGCAAACATGTATGAAACCCTTGATGCAGTAGGCTAGAGGGCACGCTATGAGATGTTGGTGATAGGCCCACTTAGAGCCGCTCTTGACACAAAGCTCCACTCTGTTCATGAATATAATATGGAGTTGTATTGCACGTTCAGGCTCAAGAACAAGGCAGACCCATTCGACCTAGAGGGGTTGAATTTAGGTGCGGAGGAATGCGGTTATCCACTTCCATAGCTCAATTTGGCATCAATGTGAGATTGTACACTGAAGAGGAATCGGTTGGGGAAGAATTCATAGGCGGACTACGTGAACTTCCAATCAACACACACCAAACTGCATGGGCTGAACTCGGAGATCGCGCGTATGACCCGAGTATAACCAAGAGCTCGCAACTACTAGGGGTGTTCAAAAAACTCGTGACTCGCAGCTCGCTTGAAAAAAGCTCGAAAAAAGCTCGGCTCGAAATTGGCTCGATTGTAAACGAGTCAGCTCGGCTCGGCTCGGTTTGTAAACTAGCCGAGCTCAAGCTTGGCCTGGCTCAACTCTTGAGCTCGTGAACTGGCTCGATAAGGCTTACATCCTTCATTTTTTTGTCCCACATTGCTCAAAAGACAAAAACTAAGGGAGTGCCTCCCCTATTAAAGATGGCAAAGACAATGTACAAAGTGAATTAACTATTTATACATGCATATTTAGCCATTTGGTTAAATTAAATTGCAATTATGCCCTTAGTCTATGAAGAGTTTTATATTTTAGGGCATTTTTATTAGTAAATTTTGCAGTTTTTGATGGTTCGAGCTAGATCGAGCTGAGCCGAGCCAGCTCGAATTTTAATCGAGTCGAGCTCGAGCCTCAATTCTTGGCTCGATTTAAAATTCGAGCTCGAGCCAAGCCAGCTCGAATTGAGTTCGAGCCGAGCTCGAGCTGGATCTGGCTCGGCTCGACTAGGCTCGTTTGCAGCCCTAGCAACTACAAGACCCCCTATACCGCTACATCCACCGGATCCTAAGCGGTTCCCTCTGTCAGCGGCGCGATAGTTCAGGGGTGGTGAATCTCCGGGAGCTCACTTGCCTTTATTGCATCCGGAAGTGCCGACTCCTCGATGTCACCTATCTTCTACTCAAGAACATGCACCTTAACCAGATCGCCAACCCTCCCACACTGATTTTCTTTGGTGGATGGATCTACCGCCTATTCAAGAATTACGTCAATAGCATTCCACGGGCGTTCCACCGGGGGGTGAAATCCGGGAAAAGGGACATCACCCAATGTCGAAGCATGGGACTCATCCAAGACATGGATGACGAAAACATGCGCTTCAGCAATGCCCAAGGGAATACATGGGGTCCAGAAGAAGTCCTCGCTCTATCTGAACTACCCTCCTCCTCAATATGCAGGCTACCACACGGGATCCTCCTCTCAAGGAGGAAGTTTTCCTAACTTTCAAAGGTTACATGATCTTTTGGAGGAAAACTTGCTATGCACCCGGAATTGCTACAATGCGGCAAGCAGTGCAAACACCCGGATTGGGGCAGTGGAACGCAACGTCTCCAAAATGCAAGATGACATCACATATATCCGGTAGCACATGGCATACCACGATGAGGAGGATGAGGACGAGGATATTGACTCTCCGTAGGCATAGGCAATGGCGATGGTTTGGTAGGTGACAGGGCCAACTCTCAGGTTAACACCTCTTATATATCGAACAATATTTTACCGGCTTGCGTGCCATGGTTAAACGCTTTATTTTCTAGACAATTTTACTTTTCTGCATTTTTATTTTTCTTTTGTGGTGATGAATGCTAAAAGATCGTAACAGTAGGATTTCAGTATTATGTCTTGTTTTGTGTTTCGGTGTGGATGATAGCAAACAGGTACAAGGGAGGCTTGAATGCACTAAGCATTAGTGCCCCCTAAGCCCGGAAAATAGTAGCCAAAGCCGAAAACCTGAAAACTCCACCATTGCAGACTGCCACCACGGAGCCGTGGCCAATGACCACGCCCTCGTGCCCAGCCGACTGACCTGCTATTTTTCTGCATATCACTGACCACGGGCCGTGTTCACCAAACACGCCCCATGGCCAACTTTCTGTAAGTTATGTTACTGGCATTCTAACCACGGGACGTGTCCAGCAGGCAAGGACCCGTGGCCAGGTGTCTAGTAACATAAAAAGTTGTTTTTAAACCCGCTTTTACACATTCTAATCAGCTGAAAAACTTATTTTTGGACATATAGAGGACAATGTGTAATTTAAGTGTGGGGCGATGCTAAAACCTTGAATTTTGTAAGTCCTAAAAACAAGGCTTACACAAAACTCGCCTTGGAACCGCTAATCCCCCAAATCGTTTCGAAAATTTTTCATTCTTTTACTTGTCTTGGTTAATTTAGGAATATCAAGCTCAAAAAAATTATGTTTTAACAAATTTACAACCAATAGCGTCATGATAAAAAGAACCAAATAAATAAAATTATGAAAAGGACATAATAGATTCTTTTAAAATTTGATTATATATACATGTTCACACTATAAACCCATTTCCCACGATAAGTGAGTTTTGAGCCTTTAACAAGCATACAAATATACATCTTTAACTAAATGCTCATTTTTCGTTTCTTCTGTGAATAGCCCGCTTGGTTCTTATGACTTTAGAACTTGCCAAGACGATACATTCTCGTTCCTTACCAACTTAAACAAAGTAAGTAAATGATGGAGGCATTATGACTAACCCATTTCTTTATTCAAAACCAATATTTTTTTCCTTTTTTATCTCTCACCTTAAAATCCCCCTAGTTAACCCCTTTGAGCCTAAACCTTTTTGTTTCTAAACCCACAAAACGTAAAAACACCCATTACCCACCAAAAACCTTTTTCACTTTAAACTCATTTGTTTTGGTAAAAAGCCCGGTTGTCTTCAAAAGTTGTGACGTTAACAAAATGTGTAGTTCTTGAAATAACCAAACAAGACCCTCAAAGTTCTTGTTTGAAGCTATCTAGTTTAGATAAATGTCACAAAAAAAATTTTTACGACACCGATGCTTTTATGCTTTTCGCCATTTTACCAACTTCTAACCCAAAAACACATACCCCTAGCCCAAGCCTAACCCTTTTTAAAGTCCTCATGATATTTACAAAGGTTTTTAATTAAAAAGGACAAGGTTTGATCTCTTAACAAGCATATGGTAGAAGTAAGTTCCACGCCGGAATAACTAAACACAACTCGGTCGAGTGTTGAGTTATCTCTTGTGAGGTGTATGAACTTGTATATAACTAAATACAATTTTAAAAAGGGTATGTTATGCCTAAAAAAATAATATTTCTTAAAAGTGTCCTAAATAGATCATGACGAATAGGATTGTAAATAAAATAAAACAATAAATAAAGATCTTGGATTCCCGACACTCTAGACAAGCCACAAAAACTTATTATCTACCAATTCCATTTGGGTGTGTAAGCCACATTTAAGAGTTTTGCTTAAGAACAAGCAAATATTCAAGTGTGAGCGTATTTGATGCGTACAAAATGCAACATATAAATTAATCAAACGAGGCATAAAATCAACCCTTTTTCAGGAAAATATTGGAAAAAGCACGTTTTTGTTCCTTTTTTTAATTTACTGAACCAAATAAGCTTAAAAGAACAAAAGAAGCAAATAAGCGGCTAAATCCAACACAAAATACAAGAAGAAGGAATAACGTGCCACGCCCTCAACAACATCCAAAAAACAAAAACAAGAGAAACAGAAGACCACCACGGGTTCGTGTCCACCAGACATGGGCGGTGGTCAGTTAACAAAATCTGTCGAGGGTAACATCACCTTCAAAAGAGGGGTCTACTACTATAACTAAGAGAATCCATTAAAAAGTCTGAAAGTGCGAAAATCATCAAAGGGTACATAAAAGAGGAGTTAGATCCAAGAGATTCTATCTTATCTATTTGTATTTCATTTTTATTTATCTTTTTTATGTTTATTTTTATCTTTCAAAACTTTTATCAAAAATTTGTATTGATTAGACGTTGGCGATAAACTGGTATTAAAAGCTCTTGTGTCCTTGGACGACTCGTATCTTACCAACTCTATACTACGCTCGCGATGGGTGCACTTGCCCTAGTGTGTGTTTAGTGTTAGTACAATATCGTGTTTTATAAATTTAAAACTTGACTAATGAGTAAAACAAACTTAAAATATTAACAAAATCATATCACGCTAGACACTAGGTCTGCATATAATCTGGAGGCAACAGAAGGACAGCCAAGATATCCCTGGATGACTCAACAGCATAAAGAACCGAAACTTCAGACATTGGTTATCTATCAACGCAAGATTTAAGACCATAAAATCATACGCCGGTGGTATATTACCCGCATGGTACATAGTTCGTTATGTTTAGATCACTTAGTCGCTTTTATCACTTTTAGCGTCAAGCCTATCGACATATCATAGTCGATCCTAATCTTTTTAGTTATAGGATGTTACATGTGTTAGTCAAGCCCTTTAACATGAACATTTATTTCATTTCCCATATGACGTAATAAAATCTTTTTGGATTTTTCAATTTTTAAAAAGTTTTTGTCCTTTTTTTTTGTTTTTATTTTCTCCCTCTAAAGCAATGCATATGTACATATCACCCTCTCCCCCCCCCCCCTAAATTTGTGTATCACACTTTATGCGCAAATTTACCTAATAATGAAAACGTAGGTACAAAGTTATAAACGAAAGAAAATGAAAATATTTTTGTTGTTTTTGCTTAACCATTCCATCATCTGATTAAAGACTAATCAATGTTAAAATCAAAGCACGAAATTTAAATTTGTACTTTCTTGCTAATCTTATCTTACCTCCCTTATGGCAAACATCAAAGACATAGAACTTATGGCAACAGTGAGGTGTTACCCGTTATCCCTGGAACAACCGCTATCAATATTCCAGAGATTGTCAACAGCTCCTCCTTTGTTGTCCCTGAACAAATAAGAAGATTAATAAGACATTGGTACCCAGGCCATGGTGGTTTTGGGATTTCCTAAAGCATCAAAATAAGACACTTCCTTTAAACACATGTCCCCTTTTGTTTCAAGGATTGGTTATGTTGCTGCTTTGCATTTAGGTTTCCAAATTTGTTTCGGCTTAACAAACGTGTTTGTTGCCTTAGGTTGAGCAACTTTAGTTGTTTCAGGTTTATTAGTTTTAGAAACATATTTTTGTTCCTGAACAACCTTGCATTTGTTTTTAGCAGCGTTTCAATCTCCATCAGATGGTTTAACCTTGGGATTCACATTCTTCATTGCCTTAGGATATGATACCTTCAATGGCTTAGAATGATAGTTATCCTTTGGTGTAACCCTTTGATTTTGAGCATAATAGGGTACGTAGGGACGATGTGTGCAGTTCCGAGCAATGTGACCAAGAATGCTGCAATTGAAGCATGTTTGTCTCTTCATGTAGAAGGCATTCTGATCAGCTTGTGTAGCTCTTACAGGCCTTCAAAGAGAATCGGTCCTTTCTGGCTTGATTTGGTTGCACATTTCTCGCAAACGAGGATGAATTTTGATGCCTATACTTGTCGTTTGCAGAGGCCTTTTGTTGTGAAGATTTCTTTTGATTCTTTTTGTATTGCTTAGATTGCATATCTTGTTCAGAAATCTCATCTATCTTTCCAAAAGCTTTGTTAGCCTCAAATGCATATTTCTCACTTTGCCATTATTAACTGGCTTAACAAAAGCATTTTTCATATCACGAGCCTTTTGAGGACAATTGTTGCCTGTAGATGATCTTGGAGAGCGTGATTGTCTTTGATGTTTAGACTTCTCCTTTACCTCGCCTCTGATTTGTGTGTTTCGGCTCCTTTTGCTTGCTCTGAACCCTTTCATCACAAACAAAGGGTTTCAAACTTTTCAGATTGTGTACTTGGAGCCTTGTACACGTTAGTCTTTGCTTTATCTTTCATGTCATCAGCTTTGATAGAACCGAAGAGTTCTGCTTTATCGGATGAAACACACAGAAACTTCAGTTGAATCATTAGAAGAGTCATTAGCACAAGACGGATCATCATCTTCTTTTGTCCACTCTGCAATTATCACTTCTTCTGGGCATGAAGTAGAAGCATTAGTATTGTTCACACGTTTTTGCTTCAGTTTAACATTATTAACTGTAACATTCGGCCCCTCTCACCACCAATATTGTCCGCTTTCCCCCGATGGGTTGCCCATCCAGGAACTCACGGATTTGTTTTTGGTCGCCCTAATAGAGACTTCCCAGGAGGTTACACATCCTAGTACTACTCCCACCTGAGCACACTTAACTATGAAGTTCTCCTCTCATCCACTAGCATTAAGCCCAAAATGCGTTGGTGATTTTAAGAGGCAAGACATTCCTTATGAACCAAGATCTCTCCTGGCCACGGCTGATGTGGGGTTTTCCTAGGGTGTCACAATGGTCCATGTTAATCATTCGGTAGTCAGTATCGGTATCATTACATTAACCGACTCAGTCTGTTTCATATCCACATGCTCTACAATCTGAGGTTTCTTGACATCCATGGGTTTAACAAACTCAGCTTGTATAAGATTTACGGGCTTAACAATCTCCCCCTAGACTGATGCATCAAATTGTTAAATGACACTTCAAATTTCAAAGGGTTGGAACTTGAGGGACTTGAAGTGTCACTTAACAAAAGTAAATTTGAAATGGTTAATGCACTTAGACATTGTGCCACAGCATCCGACCAGTCGAATTCTTGTTACTCCTTAATTTGAGGATGTTCGTGCGGGTGTAACAGGCACCATTGCTTTTCCAGTGTTTTGAGCTGCAAGCAGTCTGGCTAGGAACATATCCTGCAGGTGCCTTCTTGCAGTCTATGGCAAAATGGCCCAGTTCATTGCACATGTAACATCTTAGTTTGTCTCTCATGGGTCCAGTACGAAGATTTGGCATTGGACAACGACCAAACTTCTTCAGAAATTTTTCAGCTCTAAATGCTGCCATGGCCAAGCTCCAGGATACATCCAGCTCTTTTACATATTCTTCAACGACTTGATCAATTCCAGCAGCTAAAACAGATGGAGGTAAGAAATCACCTGCTAAGAAAGCGTGTAAACTATTAAGCATAGAAGCAGCTAGGGCCAATCTTTCTTCATTTTGTTTGGTCAAGAAGGCTGTATTTTGTGTTGTGGTTAAAGAAGTAGTGCCTTGAGATGGGGAAGGAGTTACAGGGTTGTAGACCACGTATGATATGTGTTTGAGAGACTAGAGTTGCATTAGAACTAGTCAAACATGCTACCATCATACTACTTTTGTGATTCAAATCCCTCTGCTGATTATCAATTTCACATGACTTGATTGTTGCAATCTGTTCAGTGTGTGTGACATCATTAAAATTCTTCGTCCTTTTGATCATAACTACATCTGCATCCCAGATCTTCGACAAGGAGTTTAGAAGTTGACGATTCATACCACTATTTATAATGGTGATATCAGCACTTATCACTTGTGAGACCAGCTTAACAAACCTTCTGATCTAATTTTCAATGGTTTCACTGTAAATGTGATTAAATGAGCTAACTTGTTGATTTAACATATTAACTCTGCTTGCCTTCATATCAGCATTTCCTTCATACAAATTCTTGAGCTCATTCGACACTTCCTAAGCATTTGTACAATTTCTAACTGCAATAGAGATATCTGGACCAAGTGCCATAGCAAGAATTGCCTTGGCCTTTTCATATTCTTCTCGTATTTTCTTATCACCTTTCGTCCACAAATTTTCAGGTATTGGAATTTGGGTTACAGGATCAGCTTCTGTAGAGTAAATGATGATACGAGGTCCATCTCTAACACTCCTCCAGAGCCCCGGTTCCTTTGCTTTACAGTATTGTTCGAATCGAAACTTCCATTCATAATAGTCATCCCCGTACAGTGGTCTGGGAACCTTGGTGGCAGTACCGATATATGATCCAATTCTTGATGAAGAGCCAAGGTTTGAGACTGAACGGTAGCCAGGTTGGCATTTGTAAGATCCGTTGCAGTCATCAGTCCGTTCACATTCATCATTTTAAATTTACTAAATAGAAACTAGGTATATTAAAAATGTTAACAGTCCTGAAATTCAAAAACAGTCCAAATTCGAAAACAAGTAGTTCGGAACATTAGTCTTCTCAAAACTCAGGTCAGTTCAAAACAGTAGTCTTGTTTGAATAACAGTGACAATTCGGAACAGTAATCTTGTTCGAAAACCTTCGAGTTCGAAAACTTCAGCAGCTATTCGAAACAGTGTCACTCGAAATCCTTTTCGAAACAGTGTTGTTTGAAATCTTTTTCGAAACAGTGTTGTTCGAAATCATTTTTGAAACACTGTTGTTCGAAATCAGTCCAGCAAACTTGTTCGAAAGAGGCCTTTTCGAATAGATATTTTGCAATAGTGTACTCGAAACCTGCAAAGCAAAAAATATCAGATAACAAACTTTCAAAAAATAGGGGATAGTCATATATTCGAAAACTTTGGAGATATCCTCAAATCTCAAAAACTTGGTAACTGAAATCCCGAAAAATCTAGCAACAAACTTTCCGAAATCTTCCAAGTAATCTTCAACGAAATTTTCAAAGAATCAGAAGCAGATGTTCAAGAATTTTTCGAAAACACCAGCAGCTTCAAGGCAATCTTCAAATAGTTTATCCGAAATCACCAGCAAGTTATCCGAAAACACTAGCAGATTATCCGAAAACCCCATCAAATTATCCGAAAGCTTCTGCTCTTCCAAAACAGTCTTCAAACACTTCAACACAGCAGTCCCGAAAAAGCCCAGAATCAATGTGATATCGATCTGAGCCTAGAAATAAGTTCAACAGGCTTTGATACCAATTGTATAGAGACAAAACTCACTTAACTTAAGAAAACTCAAGAAAACCCTATATAACAAAAATTTTCTAAAAATATTAGGGAATGTAAGTTACATGTTATCGAACGTTATGTAACAAAAAAACAAAAAGCGCCGAAATGATTTTTTATAATTTATTTAAAAATTCAGTGTTTATATACATATATATGCTAAAAACTGAATTTTTAAATTGTTTTATAAAAAAATCCTCTCGGTACTTTTTTTTTTACAAAACGTTCGATAACATATAATTAACATTTTACATTCCCTGATTTTTTGTAAAAAAAAATTGTTACATAAGGTTTTCTTGAGTTTTTTTAATATAAGTGGATTTTCTTTCTAAATGTAATTGATCTGCAACTGACCAATAGATTCCCAATGAGTTTTGCTTCCGGTATATCTACCGGATATCTTTTATATTAACGGATTTACCCGATACCCAACGATAATTACCCGATAGAAACCCGACATGTTTTGGGACAAGCTTATCTAACCAGGTTTGAAGTAAGAATCACCTAAACCCGTTTCAAACCCACCCTATTGACAACCCTATCTTTGAAGAATCTTAACGCGGTGTCTCTCTCTTTAAACACCGTTACGACGTCACCTAAACTTTGTTCCACATTTTCATCTCTCTAGTCTCTTGAAGGGTGCTATTTGTAAGTGTGTGAGAGAATGAAAAGTTGATTAAAATGTAGAGACCAAAGTCTAAATTTACATAAAAGACAAAAGTAAAAACAATGTATTGTAAAAGCTAACAAAATTGTAATATATAACAACGAAGTGCATTGGTTTTGGGTGCAAACCACAAAAACGTTTAGCTAAATATATCTTCTTCAACTTGAAGGGTTCGTGTATTGACCCATTTAACTTATTTATTTATTATTTTAAAACATGTCAAACCATTTAAGTTTTTTAATGTAAAAGTTTCAAAATATATTGGCAAATTTTAAAAATAATTGCTTAAAAATAAAATTAAAAATATGTATATTTAGGATTTTAAAGTTTTAACATGTAAAAAAAAGCTAAATGAAATTCTTTCACGGGTTAACTTAAACAGATAATGACGTTACGGTCGACCGTATGTGTAAACCCATACTCATACTAAACATATAAAAAACACCGTACAAACACCACCAGCTAATTTCGCCATGATAGACCACTTCCAACCACCACCACCAACAGGAGATGGAGCAACACTAAGATCAATGTCTATCAAAGTAGAGGTCGATTGAGGACAAGCGTAAACCACTGTTACCGAAAGGAGAGAGACGAGGAACAAAAGACAGTTTACTTTCAGCATTGTTAATCACAAAATAATAATATTGTAAAAACTCGGGTAATACCCTAAATCGCTTATTAACCTATATAACCGATGACAAGAGCCTTCAATCACCACATGAAACATACACATCAATAGCTTTATATACAAGATCAACCATATATAATAACATAAATAACCAATGAAAAGAACCTTCAAATCCACATGAAACAATAGCTCAAAAATATGCATATATCAAACTCAAATCCACAAACTTTATATAACATCATCCAGCAGATGATATGCCCATCAGACCGCTGGGTGTGGGCGGCGGTTTGGGGTGTGGCTAGCCAAGCAACACCGCTATGGCCACAACGAGCCAACATGGATAGCGGTATTGCCCCGCTGGCGTGGTGATTGAGCTTGGCGTGGGGCGGGTTGGCCAGATGAGGTGGACCACTAGGATTGGCCAGGTTTAGCTGACCGTTGGGGCTAACCGTTGGGTGTGGCGGTTTCTTTGTAAAAAATCAAAAAAAAAAAAATTTTACTCTTTTTACCTATAAATACCACCCCAAACCATTATTTTTTTTTCTCAACTCTCAATCACAAACACACTTCCTAAAAACCAACCAAGAAAAATGGTGAATTGGACTGAAGAGGAGGAACTTGCGCTCGTGACTTCGATCGTCGACGCGCAACGTGCACTTGGTCGGGGTCAAACCGCGTACTGGGCACAAGCTTTTGGTCAATACCAACAACATGTTGGTAACAATCGTCACAACTTGAACGCGTGCCAACATAAGTGGTGTAAACTAAAACCGAAGCTTGAAAGGTTTAAAATATGCTACAATCGTGTCATTGCGGGCGAGCTTAGTCACGACGATCGGCTGGAGATTGCCAAAATCGACTACAAGCACGACGGAGGGCACGGAATTTAAGTGGTCTCCCCATTGTAATATTTATCGTCCTTTGTAAATTTTTTAGGGTTTATTATTTAGTATTTTATTATTTTTTAGGATTAATATGACCTTTTTTTTATTTTGTAGGATTTATTTATTAAGTTGTTTTTTTTTCTTAATTTGTTAGGAATTATGTAATTTTTTTATAAATTTTAGTGGTGTGTTTTATTTATAAAAAATCTTAGTATTATATATATATATATATATACACATGGTTGGCCACACCACCCCAAGCCACGCCAGCCCACACCCACCAAAATGCCACGCCAGCCATCCTCCGGCTGGACCCCCCTCCACTACATGTTAACCATGCCCCCAACGGCCTAACCCAAGTCCATCACACCCCATAATATTAAAACTTAATGGTGTGAATTTGACACACATATGATGATATGCCCTTTAGAACTTAATGATGTGAATTTGACACACATACCTATAGCTAGACAGGTTTAGAGTCGATGGTCAGGTTGATCCCACAAAAGCATTTAGCTAAATGGGTATGTTTGTGTCAACTTGGTGGGTTCAGAGATTGATTTATTTAACACATTTATTTATTAATTTTGAAATGTATTTCTGTAACCACTTAAGCTATTTAGGTGTTTTATTTTTTGCCAAAATTTAGAACTTCAAAATTACATTGACATAGATTAAACAAAAAATTGCTTAAAAATATGTAAATTAGAACTTTAAAGTTTAAATATGCAAAAAAATAATCTTAGAGGTTAAACGGGTTGTATTAGTGTCAACCCGTAAACAAAATTGTTGACCCATGAACACAACTAACCATCCCTATTTGAACTTTGAACCACAACAGCTAAATATATAATCGTGATTGACCAAATGTAAAACTTGTGTCCTAGATATAAACTTTATGACTTGAGCATAGACAAAAAAATGTAGGAACATCAACAATCCAAAATTTGACTGCAACCCAGAACTAATGTGTTGACCATGTTTTCAAATAGATTTCATTTTTGAAGGTTGAAACCCCTGTCACCGATTCAGCAAGGAAAAAAAACCAACGGATTCTGTGGCCGGATCCGAAGATTCCCCATCAGGAAAAAAAAACTCGGTCACCGACAGCAACCCCACCGCCAACCACCACCAACTCTAACTCACACCTTTTAATAGGGATGGAAATTGAACCCAAAACCCATCACATTTGGGGCGGGTTTGGGGTCGGGCGATCGCGTACGGACCGGGTTTGGGATTTAGTGACATAATATCCATTTACCCGACCTAATTACCCAATAAAGTGTACACTTTTACCCAATTGTATACCTCATATTATTTCTTTTATTTTTTTTAAATATGTACATATATGTATACATTATTGGCATACAATACTTTTGTGCATTTGAGTAAACGATTAGCGATTGTCCAATAGATAATGATGTAATTGATTAGCAGTTATTTGATATATTTATACAATGATAATGCTAAATATAATTGATTAGCAGTTGTCCAATAGATACTCAATGGATTTTAGGTCGGGTGTATTTACCGGATATTTTTTTATACTAACGTATTTACCCGAAACACATGGGTATACCTGATACCTAACGACTAATTACCCGATAGAAACCTGATGGGTTTGAGACAAGCTTATCTGACCGAGTTTGGGGTAGGAATCACCTGAACCTGTTCCAAACCCACCCATTGACACACCTATCTTTGAAGAATCCTAATGCGGTGTCTCTCTCTCTTTGAACACCGTCATGGCGTCACCTAAACTTTATTCCCCCTTTTCTAACTCTCTAATTTCTTGAAGGGTGCCATTTGCAAGTGTGCGAGAGAATGAAAAATGTAGGGACAAAAGTGTAAATTATGTAAAAAGACAAAAAAACAGACAAAGGGTTGTAAAAGCTAACAAAATTGTTATATATAATAATGAATCGCATTGGTTTTGGGTTCAACCTACAAACAAAACCCGTTTTCAATAGCCATATTTGAAACTTAACCAAAACAGCCAACATATAATCACCTTACAGTGGACCACCGTATGTAAACTTGTGGCTAACAATAATTTGAACAAACACTAAAGAGCAGCACCAACCATCTCAATTATTAACAGATCAACGACCCAACCCAAAATCAATGACCCAACCAATCCCAAGTCAATGGCCCAACCCAAAAGCCCAGTATCCCAAATTAGAGATGGGCATAATCGGGTTTTATTATTACCGGAACCGGTTCCAACCCGGACCCGGTTCTGCTTGGATGTCATTGGAACCGGGTATGGTGTGGAACCGGGTCCAGTTCCTACCCGGGTTCACACCCAAAAAATATGGAACCGTGTAGAACCGGGTACGGGTATTATGGAACCGGGTATGGTGTGGAACCGGGTTGGTGATTGGTAACGCAAACCGGTTCCTGACAGTAAAACCTGACTTTTTTACTGTTCAGAACCGGTTCCTGACAGTAAACCTGACACTTTTACTGTTCAGAACCGGTTCCTGACAGTAAAACCTGACTTTTTTACTGTTCAGAACTGGTTCCTGATAAATGTTACCGTTGGGAACCGGTTCCTGACAGTCGAAATCGGTTTTTTTTTATTAAACCCCTCCCTACTTACCATTTCAAAACTTAATACTCACCATCATCAACTTACAAAATCAATCATCTTCTAAATTCTTGCAAAATACCTATGGCATGCAACGACGAAGTTGTTACGGTCTTAGAGACGAAAAGAAACCCAGCTATATGCAAGAATTTTATCTCTGTTTAATGTCCGATAGCCACGAGATGGCTAGATGCAAAGCTTGCGGAAAATTTATGAAGGCCGCAGCTAACTCAACCCTTAAGAAACACACTGAGCGGCATTGCCCAGTGACGAAGGCAAAGAAAAATGAGACGGGAGAAGGTTCCGGCACCGGTTCTTCAAATGTTTGATGTAACCCGTTTGGTTTGGTGTTTTAATAAAGTTTTGTAATGTTTCTTTCTATTGTGTTTGTTATTTTTTATTTTTATTATTAGTTACATTGATAAATAAAAATAGTAACAATAATCGGTTAAAATTAAAAAACAAAAAATTAACCGGTTACAAAAAAAAAAACCTCAGAACCGGTTCCAGTAAGATTTTATTTCTTTGATCGTTTACTAGTGGCAGGTGCAACACTTTCCGTGAGTTTCTCTTAGGTGCGGGTACCTCGGTACAATCGTCGTCCGAATCGTTAGTCTCCACTTCTTCGGCTATAACCGGTTCCAACGGTAACATTTTAACGGGTATAACCGGTTCCTTCTAGAACTGCATTTCCAGGGTACTGGTGGAACCGGGTACTAGTGAAACCGGGTACGGGTAGGAACCGGGTACGGTTAGGAACCGGTTACTACCCGATTCAAATGGTAAAATTGTGGAACCGGGTTGGAACCAACGGGTATTTTGAACCCGGAACCGGTTCTACTTAATGTCGGGTAGGAACTGGAACCGGTTCCAGTTCGGTTCTACCGGTTCGGGTTCGGAACCGGTTTTTATGCCCATCTCATCCCAAATAACCATAATACAGTAAAAACTCAATAAAAAGATCTATGTAAACAAATAAAAGTATATTACTAATAAAATTGTATTAAGTAATAACTGAATAAAATTACAATTTTTTTTGTAAACAGGCATAAGAATAAATGAACAAATAGAACGTACAGTTAAATAAATGTATACTCCATCAAGGTAAAGGTAAGGGTCAGGTCTCTTCAGACGATAAAACACTGACTACATGGCTCCAGGTGCATTCGTCTAAGCTTGGTTAGAACTCCAGTCTCGGATATAAACATATCGACTGATTCGGTCCCCATAACCGCAGCCAAGGTTCCATTACGTAACTCCCCTTTGTAAACTGTCCTGGACCCTCCTCTCCCAAATATGTTATCTTGGCTAACATAACCATCGATCATAATCTTGACTTCATCGCAATGCGAATGAATCACCGGCACAACACTAGAATGCTTTAGTTTGCCTTTGTCTGCACAAATAGCTAGTAAACAGATGAAAAACACCGTGCAAACGCCACTGGCTGATCCCGCCATCATTAGCAGTGTGACAGAAACGAGAAAGGCGATGAATCCCGGAAAGTGTTTCGCCATTGTGAATCACCAGGTAATTGTAATTGAATGAATAAGAAGTGGCTTTGCTCATGCTTATATAGGGACATGAAGATGATAATAAGGAAATAAAGGACATGAATAAGGAAACTGGATTGTGAGGATTTATTGATATGTGAGTTTCATTTATGAAGTTTTTATTCGTTGAATCTTTTTAAGATTTGGTTTAAACCAATACTAAATTACTAATAATTGTTTACCTTTTACTTAGGCTGAAGGGTGTGGTGGGCATGAGTTGGGTCATCAATCGACACGTATGACTATTAATGGATTGCTATATCATCCCCTTGTCTCATCCACCATGGTTTGCATGGATTATACCATGGCAACCGTGGGCCTCCTTTCTTTTTTTTTAATATTTCCTTTTCCTTTTACAAAAATAAATTAAAATAATAAATAGTGGTTTGGGTCATGACAACATACTTAGGGTAATGATTTTGGATGATGGATTAGAAGTGGGTGACATGACGCTAATGTAGAGGTCATGGTGACCATGAGGCTCATGACCACGCCCTATGTGTAACAGTTTTTTTTTTTTTTGAACGACAAATTTGGATCACTGACGGACCACCGGAGTATCATCGTGTCACCAGCGAAACCACCCGATCATATTCATCTCCACTAGGTAGTAATGTCTCACCAATTCAGGAGAAAACCCAATAAATATGAGAAACCCCTCACCCCTTGTGAGAATCGAACCCAGTACCTATTAGGTCTCAAAGTTTTATCTCAGCCCCAAAATGCCACTATGAGAAAACCCCCTTGTGAGAAAACCCATTGTGTAACGGTTTTTAACTTGATTTTAATTTTGTTCAAGTTTGAATGTAAGGGTTTTTAACTTGATTTTAATTTTGTATAATTTTGAATTATTTGATTGTTTAAAAACTTTATTTGCATAAAGGTTTTAATTACCATACATGCTACGGAAAACTTATTTCAAGTATTTGATTTTAACTTGATTTTAATTTTGTACAACTTTGAATGTATGATTTTTTAACTTGATTTTAACTACTAGGAAATCCATCTTTGAGACAAGGTGGCAATTTCCATTTTATTATAAGATACTAAACACCTTACAAATATTTTTAGCATTGCGTACAAATATACCATGCTTAGTAGTGTTTAAATTACATTTTGGGCCTTTTGTCTTTTGATTAGCCACTACATTCATTTGCATTCAATTGTAAAGCATTTATTAGGGGTGTGAATTTATGACACGACAAACGGCCTACAAACGGCCTACAAGAACCTTTTGTCTTTTGATGCCACTACATTCTTTTGATTAGCCACCCGTAAGTTTTAATATTAATCTGTATGATCCTTCATCTCTACTAGAAAAAATAAAAAATACCATCATAAATAACTATAAACGGCCAACAAGAACCTTCAATATCCACATGAAACATAGACATCAATAACATTATATACAAGATCAATTGTATACAATAATAACATATAACCAACGACAAGAACCTTCAACGTCCACATGAAACACTAGCTCAAAAATCATCTATATATCAAACTCAAAGCCACAAAATAACAATCAATAAAACATAAATAAGTAAATGATAAGAAAAGAATGATAAAAAGTTTATAAAATAATAATGAATAGCAGTTACAAAGTTTTTCGTAAAGAAGCATAAGATAGAAATTTAGCAATGAACTGTGACAAACCATATGTGATAGATGACACGCAAGATATAAACTTTAAAGTTATAATTTGTAACTAAGAAGTTGTATCATACAATACTTTATCAATTATTTCAATTTAACGGCCGCTTAAGAAAACTGTAGATAAAATTTACATCACAGTATTGCAAGTTCATTACATTAAACGATAAGTTTAGAAATTCGTTAAACACAATGACGATTTATGTTCACATTTCGTGAATTGCAAAGATCATATGATGGTTCAACAAGTTTTCAACAAACAAAATATATAGAGTGAAATGCATAGATAACCATGGTTTTAACTAAAATTGAAAAGGTCGGTTAACTGTTGATTAAACAAACTGACATTTCAAATAAATATAAAATTATACAACAAAAAGCATAAATACCACATGTTGTCATAAATGAAAAATGAAAAATCTAAATTTAATATAGATCACACCTGATTCTTAATTGCAGGAGGCTTTCTGAAGTTAGTTGCTTGTTCAAAAACATAGGCAATCTTTATCAATGTTGGCTCTGAACCTTTTAAACCTCCAAAGCAAATACCATAAGGACCCCCATTTTTATCATACCCGGCTGGCACGCTGATTCCCGGATATCCCCCAATCGTAAGAACGCTAGAACCGTATGAATATGGCGTTACTAGCGCATCCAGTTTGTTATCATTCATCAACTTCTCAAACCCGTATTTTGATGCTTTTGCTAAATTCATTAATGCTTCCTTCTCCAACTTGCCTATACCATTCGTCTTCTCCGCTGCCAAAAATAAGTCCTGTGGGTAGTCATTCATCTTTTCCTGCATTATAATACAATGGTGACTATGGATCCTTAAAGAACCATTCTTTAATAATATTTTTTTGTTGTAATAATAATTCACAAGGTCAACTGGTCAAGGTGTGATATTTACTTACCAAATCAGCATGTTTCTTATTAAAGGTTATGACATCTGCTAATGATCTCACGGGTGAAACCATGAGCTTCTTCAAATAAGCATTCAAGGACAACTTGAGTTCTGCTGATATTGCTATATTCTCGCTATTGAACATTGAAATTATGTCATTGAAGTTGACGATTTCCAAATTCTCTACCAGGATAGCCCCATTCTGTCTTGTTTCATGCAGAATTGCACGATATGAATTTTAAAACCAGATTTTAGAAACGAAAGCAGACCATAGAGGGAAAAATGTTTGAATGTTTACCTTAATATATCAAAATGTTTCTCAAACTTATTCAAGGTTTCGGTGTCATTACCAAATCCGAAGTAGGGATAAGCCCTCATTATCCCTAACCTCTTTCCTTTGAGTCCATCTAAATTTAGGTGCTTTAGATAACCACCTTTAGGAATATACTTTGAAGCTTTTCTGGTTGCAATTGCGTCGTATTTATCAAAACCCACAATGGCGTCAAGAACATACACAGCATCTGCTACAGTCCTACAAATCGGTCTGTCTTCACAGAGGGAAAACGGTTAGCAAAGTTAAATGGAAGGCGAGAACGTATATTTTAGACTCACCCAACTGTGTCCTGCCTAGGAGAAA
This sequence comes from Scalesia atractyloides, assembly GCA_947069175.1. Taxonomy (NCBI): domain Eukaryota; kingdom Viridiplantae; phylum Streptophyta; class Magnoliopsida; order Asterales; family Asteraceae; genus Scalesia; species Scalesia atractyloides. The sequence goes on from CAMTDV010000019.1 coordinate 50,890,299, forward strand.
CTGGAATGACTCCTGCTCGGCTTGTGAGGCCAACGGTGTGTTTGATCCCGACAACTGAGTTGGCACTTGAAGGACATAGGATCGATCCGTCTGTTTCTGTGCCTAGTGATACAGTAACCATGTTTGTTGCAACTGATATAGCTGATCCGGTACTTGAACCACATGGATCAAGAGTTGCTACATATGGGTTCTGCACAAATTCAAGAAATCTATAACGGTAGCTTCACACGATAGTAACCAACAAGGTCGCTCAATGTTTTTCGTTCCTCTAAAGTCACTTGCCTTTTATTTGGTGTTCCATTCTTGTGATTTCTTTTTAATAAATGTCAAAACAATTTAAGTTTAGTCAGGCAAATGAAATGTATATGAATCTTGGTTACTATTCAGTGCTTACAATTGTTCCAGCTTGACTTATATTGAAGAATTATGAAATTTAGTTATTATTTAGTGATTTTTTTTCTCTCACTATTAAGCTAATATCATGTTAACCAATTAACCAAGATACTATGTTCTATTTGCTTCACTTAAAAATAATTCACTAAGATATATTTGAACACCTGATGAGTGGTCTATCCAATGCGTGGGACATCAGCAAACGACGTTTATATTCACAAATGATTGTGATTGTCGAGTTAAGGATCAAACTCTTCTTTCGACTATGATTTGACCCTGCGGGGAACCGGGTTGAGCGACTTTAAAGGGAAAAAGTCAAAGAAAAACCTTTGAGGGACTTTAAATACAATTTCAAAGTAGCCAATTTAACTACATCTTATGTTATGTTCATTGAGACATTTACACAAACACCTGGTGTGCTTCCATCTTATAGACTTTAAAAACTCACAACTGCTTGTTTAGCTCTAGCATTCCAACCATTAGGTGCAGAGGAGCTTCTGAAATGAGCCCACTCACTCAAGCTTGCTTTCCCAAGTATAATCGCCCCTGCTTCCCTCAACTTGTTAACCACACCGGCATCTCGAGGCACCACCGAGTTAAGAAGCGCGTAAGAACCCGCAGTCGTGTTCATCTTATCTTTGGTTGCAATGTTATCCTTCACTAAAACAGGGATACCATGCAACCCAGATTGTGAAATTGGGTCTTTATTCTTCCGTTGTTGATCAGCTTTTTCAGCTTGATGAACTGCATCTGGGTTGACTTCGATGACCGCTCGATAGATCGGATTGAGTTTGTGTATCTGGTGGATGTAAAAGTCAACTAGCTCTTTGGATGTAAGTTTGTTGTGCTTGAAAGCTGTTTGAATGTCTTCGATTGTGGCATCTTGTATGGTGAATTTGGGGTTCATGTTCTGCAATAGAAGAATTCCAAGAATGATTGGTGGTATCATTTTCTTGTTGTTTGCTTTGATGATGAAAATCTATTTGTAAGTGGAGCTTTGTTCAAACATACTTTTCACTAACTCTGTGAGTCAACCCCCCACATTGACTTAATTTAATTTCTTTTAGGGAAAATCTTCAAAATAGTCTTGACCCGGTCAAAATTTCAAAACTAGCCAAAGGAAACGTCTCGTAGAGAGGCCACCATATCCCTGAAACGTCTTAACATCTGACCAATCACATGCGTACATGTGTCCGACATACCCTGAAACGTCTTAGAAGTCTTAGCTGAGACGTCTTCACACGGCTTGAGATGTTTCCATTGGCTTCATATGGCTTGAGACATTTCCACATGGCTTCATATGGTTTGAGACATTTGCAAATGGCTTGAGATCTTTTCACATGGCTTGGCTTGACCTTTCCACATGGCTTGAGACCTTTCCACATGGCTTGACTTCATATATTTAATAAGTTTAATGTAATATTTGTTTATCAAAAAGTCCATTACTTTTTTTGAATTGTTTTTATATAAACTTTATAACTTACTCTAATATTTGTTTATCATAAAGTCCACTAATTATATTTATTAATACAACGTTTCTTTTAATTATCTTTCATGAAACAAGACGTTTCTTACTTTTTTTCTTTTTTTACGGTGAATTATATTCCTTAGTGGAGTTGTGTTTAAATATTTATTATTATTATAATTCATATAAGACATATAACACATAGGCAAGTAACACGTAGACAAATAAACACATAGCACATAAGCACGTAAGCACATAGCACATAATTCACGCAAGCACATAATCACATAATTCATGTAAGGGTACGTTTTGCACGGATTTTGTGCCTTCCATTATTCCTGCGAAGTGCGATATGGGATGCGAGATATAAGCGATATATAATAGCGAGATAAGCGAGCTAATACCGCGTATGAGGCACACGTCCTCATAGGCGTAAGCGAGTTAAGCGATTAGTTTGATTGGTGTATTAATTTAGCATTTTAGATTTCGAGAGTTGTGCGAGTTGTGCATACATTCGATGGAGTGTAAATGAGATAAATCGAGAAATCGATGATATGATAAATCATTAAAGCGAGAAATCGAGTAAAGCGAAATTTTTCAAAATTTGGAACACATGAATAATAATAAACTCGATGATGCGTAAATCGACGATATAGGCTTAAATCAATTGGGAGTGTCCGGGGTTTTGAGATATTTGACACGCCAAAGTGATTCGACTACCCTTTGCATTTGGACCCACGCTTTGGCCTAATAGATAAACGTTCTCACCGCAAGCGGCTAACGACGTTTACCCTTCCAGTTAATACGTGTTCCAAACCGTCGGCATAACCGAGACTTTGGTGAGATTGAAAATCGAATTGCGGAATTAGTCATTAAGATGCGGGTTTCACCCCTAACTTAACAACTTTATCCCTAGATAGAAATGGAGATTTTCGTCGAGGTTTGGATGTCACTCCTAACTCAACGAAGATATCTCGTGCGAGAGGATGCGCGGAGTGAATGATCTCGTCGAGAGTTCTCGGTTTTCACACCTATTCTCGACTTGATCACTCGTTTTGTGTGATGCGAGCGTTTCCAAGCGTGTATTATTGTATTAGCCTTAGGAAAGGCACATTTAAGCATTTATGGCAAGTAGTTTAACATTTAAGTCAAAGATAGGTCAATCGGGTACTTAAACATGCTACTAGATCGAATCATGGCAATTCTACCTACTATCCTAAAGTTATGGCGCTCTGATACCAATCTGTCACACCTTAACCGATGGCGGAAACATCGGGGTTAGTGGCACTAGGCGACCAGATTGATTTCACGAGATGTTCCATAACAATCATTTAACATATCACAACCTGCTTAATATCCCATACTATTAAACGTAACATTTAAACCATTATTACAAAACGGAGATTTCTCATAAAATTCAACCGGGTTCGATTGCCCTTCAAAATCTAAAATACATCAACAAACTAATTAAACAAACTAAACTACGCTAAGCATGCAACATCCAAGCATCCATAGCTAAAATCCTCAACATGTTACATACGTTAAAATACAAGTCAATACAATTAAGTAAAGGTGAGCATACAGGTTTAAGTACTACTAGCATAATCGAGAAAGCGTTTGCGAAACAATCTAATTACATATCATGATACACCAAAACACTTAACATAACATAGGCTCATTTCTCATGCTAACTACCGTGAGAAGGCTTGCGCGTCCATCCTAACTAGACCTCGTCGGGTGTAAGCCACACTATAGTGCCATACTAGCTAAGGAGGCAAGTTAACGAAAATAAGTCCTAGTCACATGTTTCTAGCATCACGTATTGAGCATATATAATCAGATTATTCGCGTGTGTTAAATAGTTTGATATGTGAAGTGATTTTGATATAGGAACATATGTAACACCCAAAAAGTGCATTAAAGCGAAAATGGATCAAGTATACTCACTATGGGTGCGTTTAGGTAAGAGTTCAGGATCTGAGGAGAGTCAAGAAGAGCGCCAGATCAGCCTGCATACGCGAACGGAAGTGCATCAGTCTCCGAAAAGCTGAAACGATTAAGTCTTAGTTTGGCAGTAGACAAGTTCGGGCGAATTTGTGTGTAAACACACAAGTTCGAGCGAACTTGATAAGTTTTGGTGAGATTAGAGCCAAGTTCGGTCGAACTTGAGGAGTTTCTTTGAGAAACTTGTCAAGTTCGGGCGAACTTGTAAGATAACCTTACAAAAATGGCAAGTTCGGTCGAACTTGTGTAGTTTCCTAAGAAACTAGACAAGTTTGGTCGAACTTGTAAGAACTTTGGTGAAGAAACACTCAAGTTCGGTCGAACTTGACCTGATAAGCTGGTGATGCTCGAGCGAACTTGATGTTTTCGGGTCCAAAATCTTGCGTTTTCGCGTCGTTTGCTGAGGAAAATTGAGTGTTCATCCCTCCAACCCTGTACTACTGAGCCAACTTAGGTCGGAGAAGTCTTTTAGAGCTGTTTTAGCCATCTTACAAAAGCGTGGGCTAATCCGGGCGAACTCGGGGTTCGTTCGGTTAGTCCGGCTTGTGTAAACCGACATAAACGTCCTTGTGCTTCCAGATCTGCGATCTTGAATGATAGATGCTTCGTTTCATATCAGAAGATGAACAAAACATCATCAAAAGTCCGTATTTTGTGTAGAAATCAATGTTTATCAAATGTTTTTCTCAGATCTATAACTTACAAGCCGAGATCTTTCGGATCTCGTGTTTGGGAAGCCTCTACTATCACCAAACGAACTCGAATTGTGTAGATCTAAGCTTAAAACAGAAGTTTTTGAAGAAAAAGATGAAGATTTTCGTAAGAGAATGAGTTTTGATGAAAACGAAGGCTATGCCTTGTGCCAAAATCGTGTAAACCTTTGTAGATCGTTGATAAAGTTGTTGCATTGATTCTTACTTAGAACACGAAGGTTTCGGGTTGAGAGAGCTCTGAGCGAACTTGGTCAGCAAGGGGAGCATGAATGAGGAGCATGGGTATTTATAGGTGAGGCAAGAATCTCAAGAGTTGGCAACAAGTTCGGCCGAACTTGTACAAAAGTGTACAAGTTCGTGCGAACTTGGGGAGTTTTCAAGAGGGAAAAACGGTAAGTTCGGCCGAACTTGCATATGTGTATGCAAGTTCGCACGAACTTGACAGAAGCAAAGGATTTCTGGTTATCAGGCAAGTTCGGGCGAACTTGTGGTAGGCAAGTTCGGCCGAACTTGGCCTGGTGACCAAGTTTCGTTTGCCGATTTCACGTTAAGAGATTCGTTTGGTTATTCGGTTCGCATTAGATAGTTATATTAAACGTTAAATTAGAGCGTTAAGCGTTATAGTTGATATAATGGGCGATTTAGCGATTCGAGAGTGTCAGAGCGATGCGATAGCGAGCGTAAACATAACCACAAACACACATAATACATAAATAATATAAAACCACATAAATAACTGCGATTTGCGATGCAATGAGATTAGTGATGAGATTTAATAAGCAATTAGATGCGATAATAACGTACAATACCATAAGTAATTAACATAAACTTTATTATTAACCGAATCTCGGGATTACAAAAGGAGTAAAGCGATAAAAACAAGGAAAAAGATAACAACGAATTTCCGAGTTGTTACAGTTTCCCCTACTTTAGGGAATTTCGTCCTGAAATTTGGCAGTAGCTGTAACAAATAGATGCGGGTACTTGGCCTCATATCAATTTCCAATTCCCAAGTAAACTCGGCGCCGCGTTTGCCCTCCCTCGGACCTTCACGATAGGGATGCAAGAGCGTCGTAGTTTCTTAGTCTCTCGGTCCATGATTTCCACAGGCTTTTCCACGAAATGGAGAGTCTTGTTGATTTGCAGATCTTCGAGAGGGACATACAGATTTTCTTCGGCTAAGCACTTCTTGAGACTAGACACGTGGAAAGTCGGATGTACATTATTGAGTTCTTCCGGTAATTCGAGACGATAGGCTAATTTACCGATTCTTTCCATGATCTTAAAGGGTCCAACATATCGAGGCGCTAGCTTTCCTTTCTTGCCGAAGTGGATCACTCCCTTCCAAGGTGCAACCTTTAGGAGAACGTGATCTCCCACTTCGAACTGTAGGGGCTTGCGGCGTTTATCGGCGTAACTCTTTTGACGACTCCGAGCTTTTAAGAGATTGTCTCTAATTTGGAGGATCTTGTCGGTTGTTTCTTGAATTAACTCGGGACCGGTGATTTATGCTTCTCTGATCTCGTGCCATGCAATAGGCGATCGACATTTTCTTCCATACAGTGCCTCAAAAGGAGCCATTTGAATGCTGGTATGATAACTATTATTGTACGAGAATTCGATTAAAGGTAAATGCGTATCCCAGTTACCACCAAATCTATGATGCACGCACGAAGCATGTCTTCGAGGGTGCGGATCGTCGCTCAGTTTGACCGTCGGTTTGAGGGTGAAAAGCGGTACTGAGATTGAGAGTAGTACCGAGAGCGGATAGAAATGTCTCCCAGAGACGCGAGGTAAAACGACCGTCGTGGTCAGAGATGATGTCACGAGGCGTCCCACGTCGACATATAACTCGTCGGTATAGATTCGGGCTAACCATTCGACCTTAAAGTCTTATTGTATAGCAATAAAGTGCGCAGATTTGGTAAGACGATCGACGATAACCCAAATGTTGTCGTGACCAGATGAAGTACGCGGGAGTTTAGTAACGAAGTCCATAGCTATACTCTCCCACTTCCACATCGGGATTTCGGGTTGTTCGAGTAAACCAGAGGGCCTTTGATGTTCGACTTTAACTTTCGAACAAGTTAAGCACTTTGAGACAAGGCGATATCCTTTTTCATGCCTGGCCACCAGTACTTAGGACGAAGGTCCTGGTACATCTTGTCGGCTCTGGGGTGAATGAAATATCGAGATTTGTGAGCTTCGGTCGTTAGCAGTTCACGGAGATTATCGCGACTTGGAATCCAGATGCGATTGAGATAATAATAAATATCATCAGATTTAGATACAAGCTGAGTTTCGGCACCACATTTCATTTCGTCTTGAAGGGTATTCTCGTTAAAGCAGACGAATAGAGCGGCACGGATGAGGGTTTCAAGTTTAGCGCAAGCTTGAGAGTCACGAATACCATATACATAGCTTCGTCGACTTAGATCATCGGCGACGACGTTTGCTTTGCCGGGATGATAGCGTATCTCACAATCGTAGTCATTGAGAAGTTCAACCCATCGACGTTGTCGCATGTTTAGTTCTTTTTGAATAAATATATGTTGTAAGCTCTTGTGGTCGGTGAAGACCGTACACTTAGTACCGTAAAGGTAGTGTCACCATATCTTTAATGCAAAAACAACTGCACCGAGCTCGAGATCGTGGGTTGTGTAGTTCTTCTCGTGGATCTTGAGTTGTCGAGACGCATACGCGATAACCAGGGCCGGCTTGGGCCAGGTGCGGGATGGGCCACCGCACAGGGCCCACACTCTCAAAGGGCCCATAATTTTATTTTTTACATATATGTTTTGTTTATATATAATTTTGAGCTGACACAAAAGGATTAGTTGTCCTAGTGGCCTGATGACACACTTATATAAAAAGACACTCACGTTCGAGACTTCTTCTCTACTGATTTTTTCCGTTTTTATGCTTAAGGCCTTAAATTCTTATTTTTGGGCTTTGACCAGCCCATACTTTAAATTTTAATTTCCTTAATTTTTTCACAGAAGCTATCTTTTCTTGTTTCCATTTCTTTATAACTCTTGTCTAAACTCCCTTTAGTAATTGTGACCCATTGTATTTGTTAATTATGTAAGTGTTATTTTTTAAAGAATTGCGATTGGGCCAAAAAATTTTATCTCGCACAGGGCCAAATTTTTTTTTGTTATTTTCGGAGACGGCCCTGGCGATAACCTTGTCTCGTTGCATGAGAACACAACCAAGACCAAGAATAGAGGCATCGCAGTAAACAACGAAATCGTCGTTTCCGTCGGGTAAAGCGAGAATGGGAGCGTTGCATAGCATACGCTTGAGAGTTTGAAAAGCTTCCTCTTGCTTGGAATCCCAAACAAAAGGTTTGTCTTTATGAGTTAAAGCGGTAAGCGGAATGACGATTTTCGAGAAGTCGGTGATGAATCGACGTAGTAACCCGCCAATCCAAGGAATGAACGGATTTCGGAGACATTCTTCGGTGTAATCCAACTCTTGATGGCTTCAATCTTTGCAGGGTCGACGTGAATTCCTTGACTATTAACGACGTGGCCGAGAAATTGGACTTCTTCGAGCCAGAATTCACATTTAGAGAACTTAGCATAAAGGCGATTACCTTGAAGAAGTTCGAGGACTAAACGGAGATGACGCGCGTGTTCATCTTACGACTTCGAATAGATAAGGATATCATCGATGAAAAAAATGATGAAACGATCTAGAAAAGCTTTACACACACGGTTCATCAAATCCATGAAAACCGCGGGTGCATTAGTAAGACCAAAAGGCATGACCACGAATTCGAAATGGCCATAACGGGTATGAAAGGCGGTTTTAGGAATGTCTTCTTCCAACACGCGTAACTGATGATAACCGGAACGAAGATCGATCTTGGAAAAACAAGTAGCACCTTGAAGCTGATCAAATAAGTCGTCGATACGAGGAAGAGGGTAGCGGTTCTTTATCGTGAGTTTGTTAAGTTCACGATAATCGATGCATATACGGAATGATCCGTCTTTCTTTTTCACGAAAAGGACAGGAGCGCCCCATGGTGAAGTGCTCGGGCGTATGAAGCCTTTATCAAGAAGCTCTTGAAGTTGGCTTGATAGCTTCACGCATTTCGGATGGTGCGAGGCGATAAGGAGCTTTAGCAATGGGAGGTAGCTCCGGGAACTAAATCGATACGGAATTCGACATCTCGAGTAGGGGTAAACCGGGTAAATCGTCGGGAAAGACTTTAGGAAATTCGCAAACAACGGGAACGTCTTTATAAGTCTTCTTTTCTTTCTCCAGGTTCACGATATGGGCGAGGAAAGCAACACGTCGCTTTTGCAAGCATTTGTGTAGCTCGAGTACATGACAAAAGCATCAACTTCTTTAAGGGTGTTTCACCATAAACATAAAGTTGATCACCGTTAGGAAGAGGGAAGCGAATCATTTTATCGAAGCAAACAGCTTCAGCATGATTCTCACGAAGAAAATCCATGCCTACTATGATATCGAAGCTACCTAACTGCATAGGTATGAGGTTGATCGAGAAGACATGGTTGTTGAGATCAAGATTACAACCACGTAAAACGGAGTTAATGGTAACGGTTCTTCCGGTGGCGACTTCCACATCGAAAGTCTTTGGGAGTTTAGCTCGCTTACATTTTAAAACCTTTTCGAATTCGAACGATACAAAACAATTATCGGCACCAGTATCAAATAAACATGAAGCATAAATACCATTAACGAGAAACGTACCATTGACAACATTGTTGTCATTCTGGGCCTGGCGGTGATTGAGATTGAAGGCTCTTCCATGCGCAGCTTGTTGTTGCTGCTGAGGCTGCGGTGGTGGCTGCTGCTGAGGCTACTGCTGCTGCGGCTCTTGTTTCATGGTGCGGTTTGGGCAAACATTAGCAAAGTGGTTTGGATCCCCACACACGAAGCACACTCATGCCTTTGGAGCTTGCTGCTGGTTGGCTTGAGGAGGAGCAGGTAAAGCTGGAGCTGTTGGAGCCTGAGGAGCTTGCTGACGAGTACCACTACGGCAGCTGACTGTAAAGTCGCCGTAGATGTTGCAGTTCATGCAAAAACGGCAATTGCCTCCAACGGCATGATGATATGTGCACTTAGGGCACATAGGGTGCAGACCAGTGTACGCACGCTTTGCTGGCGGTGCGTTTGGTGCTGCTGACTGGAGTGGCTGAGGGTTCGCTGGAGTAGTAAGAGCAAAGTTCTTGCTCGGGTTTTCCCTTTTGCGACCACGGCGACTGTTCTTTGGTTCTCGGGGTTGTTCGGTAGTAGGAGCTGCTGATTCGGTGACTGCCTGATTTGCGACCTTGCTGCTTTTAAAGTAACCAGACTGAACTCGTTTGTCATTAATCTCGGCGGCTAGCTAGTAGGTCTCCTCGATAGTAGCAGGGCGTGCTGCTTGAACAAAGTCAGCGACGCAATCGGGGAGAGTGTTGAGCTATTTCTTGATTGCCTTTTTGGTCCTATCCACTTGACCGGGACAGATGATGCTCAACTGTTTGAAGCGAGCAGTGAGACCAGCGTTATCGGGACCATCTTGCTTGATATTCCAGAATTCATTCTCTAACTTCTGGATCTCGTAGGGATGACAGAATTCCTTGATCATAATTTCCCTTAAGTTCCTCCCAAGTGAGTCGGTAAGCTTCATCGTTCCCACGCCTATTGCACTCGGCTGTCCACCAATCGAGAGCCCTTGATTGAAACACGTCGGTAGCGTTGACAGTGCGCAGAGCCTCGGGACACCCACTCTGGCGGAATGTGACCTCGATAGAGTCAAACCAGTGGAACATGGCACTCGGCCCATCGGTGCCTGAGAAAGTAAGCGGTCCACATGCTTTGAACTGCTTAAAGCTGAAGTGGAGTTTCGGGGCATCTCCCTTGGAGTCCACAAATGAGTTGCTGCTTACTGCATGAATTTCTGAGACAATTTGCGGGATGACTTTAGCTAACTCCTTGGCTACCATTGTAGTGATACGCTTGTCAGCGTTGCCGCGCTGGAGATTCCTTCGGGTGTGCGATCCCATAGAAGACATCTACACGAAGGATTTAGATTTGATGAGATTTGATTATAATGGAGTTATGTTTAAATATTTATTATTATTATAATTCATATAAGACACATAACACATAGGCAAGTAACACGTAGGTAAATAAGCACATAGCACATAAGCACGTAAGCACATAATTCACGCAAGCACATAATCACATAATTCATGTAAGGGTATGTTTTGCACGGATTCTGTGCCTTCCATTATTCCTACGAAGTGCGATATGGGATGCAAGATATAAGCGATATATAATAGCGAGATAAGCGAGATAATACCGCGTATGAGGCACACGTCCTCATAGGCGTAAGCGAGTTAAGCGATAGTTTGGTTGGTGTATTAATTTAGCATTTTAGATCTCGAGAGCTATGCGAGTTGTGCATACATTCGACGGAGCGTAAATGCGATAAATCGAGAAATAGATGATATGATAAATCATCAAAGCGAGAAATCGACTAAAGCGAAAATTCTCAAAATTTGGAACACATATAATAATAATAAACTCGATGATGCGTAAATCGACGATATAGGCTTAAATCAATTGGGAGTGTCCGGGGTTTTGAGACATTTGACACGCCAAAGTGATTCGACTACCCTTTGCATTTGGACCCACGCTTTGTCCTAATAGATAAACGTTCTCACCGCAAGCGGCTAACGACGTTTACCCTTCTAGTTAATACGTGTTCCAAACCATCGGCATAACCCAGACTTTGGTGAGACTGAAAATTGAACTGCGGAATTAGTCATTAAGATGTGGGTTTCACCCCTAACTTAACAACTTTATCCCTAGATAGAAATGGAGATTTTCGTCGAGGTTTGGATGTCACTCCTAACTCAACGAAGATATCTCGTGCGAGAGGATGCGCGGAGTGAATGATCTCGTCGAGAGTTCTCGGTTTTCACACCTATTCTCGACTTGATCACTCATTTTTGTGATGCGAGCGTTTCCAAGCGTGTATTATTGTAGCCTTAGGAAAGGCACATTTAAGCATTTATAGCAAGTAGTTTAACATTTAAGTCAAAGATAGGTCAATCGGGTACTTAAACATGCTACTAGGTCGAATCATGGCAATTCTACCTACTATCCTAAAGTTATGGCGCTCTGATAACAATCTGTCACACCCCAACCGATGGCAGAAACATCGGGGTTAGTGGCACTAGGTGTAACATCCGTCAAAAAGGATTTACCAAACCCGCTCTGTTTATCAACCGAACAGTCAGTTAAAATTTTCGTTGCGAATTAAATGCCCAAAATAATTTTAAACGATACATAATCAATTATTATACGGGAATATATATTTAGTTTTTGAAAAACTGTTGAAAATCACAAAATAAAAATAAAAGGTCTCTGCCGGGTTTCGAACCCGGGTCAGTACCGGTTCAACATCAAACTTAACACACCACACACAAACCACTGCGCCACTTGTTTTGTTTGTTAAATATTGAAATCATTTAATTGATATTATGACGTTACGAATTCAAAACCGGCGCCCAAAAAGTTCAGTCGTCGGAATCCCGGAAATCTCGCGAGTATTTAACGAATCCTTCCGTTATAACGTAAACTTTAAACCTATATCGGTTATAACCGACGTTTGAGTCCGCGACACCTTCTATAACCGCCGGAGTTTTTATAACTTATGAATCCAGTTGAAAATCGGGCCAAGTACATCTCGGTTTCTTCCTATAAATTCACCCACAACCCACTGCAAGCTTTTTCGCTCAAAACCACACCTTTACCGGACGTAATTCCACTCGCCGGAATTATTCTGTTCGTCGCTGGAAAACCGGTTTCCTCATTTCCGAGCCTTATTGAACCTCCTAAGCTTATACCGAAGTCACCCATACCTTTTCCAAGCTTTCTGGAGACTCGCTGCTGCAAGACACTCGTCGCCGGAAGGGATTGCTGTCGCCGGAGTTCTGCCGGAAAAAGAGGGTCCAGTCGGTATACCTCTTCGCCTAATTTCTTTTTTCTTTTCACCTTTATCTCACCGTAATGAACTGAAACACACTAATAAACCGATTAAAACTCTCGAACCAGTCTGTTATCGATTCTGGTTATAACAACGAAGAAGATGAAGTCGGTAAACACATAAGTATAATTTAAATCAACTTATTAATCGGGGACTGTGTGCACAATAAACACAAAGGTCTCGAGTTCGAATCCCGTTCCACACACGCGGCCTTAATAAAAATGATTTTTTTTATTAACCGAACCGGAGTCATACTGGTATATGTTAAGTATATTAATAACCGGAATAATAACCAAGTTAGACACACAGTCCAGCGGTGGACTGTGTGTATGTTTATATCACAGGTCACGAGTTCGAGTCCGGGCTACTGCACCGACTCGGACAATTATCTATTCTTTTTAATTAAGACAGAAAAGGAAATAACTAATTTGTGTTTAAGTATAATAAAAATCAGTCAAGTTAACAAGTTGCACACACAGTCCAGCGGTGGACTGTGTGTTAGTTTAAGCCACAGGTCCCGGGTTCGAGACCTGTGGAGCGCACCGTTTCGTTGATTTAAATCGTTTTTAAAAAATAAAGGATTTCTGTTTAAATAATAATATATATAGTATATATATATATATAATTAAAATCAGATATATAACGGGTTAGACACGTAGCTCAGTTGGTAGAGCTGCGTGCACGCGTACGGGAGGTCTCGGGTTCGAGCCTCACTCAGCGCACATATATACACGATTCGAACCGGTCAACGGTCAGTCAACGGTCAACGGTCAGAAAAAAAATCAAATTTTTTTTATTTTTTTATTTAATTATTTTAATTAAAAATCAATTAAAAATACTTAAAAATAATATTTTTAAGGTTAGAAAATAGCCTCTAACTCACAAAAATACACCCAACAATCCTACTAAAATAGATTAATAAAATCCGTTTACTTACCAAACCATAATGCGATTTATCTAGGTTAATCTCACTCGTGGTTAAAACACTTCGCGTGCATTCAACATCATCAACCAAACGCACCCACTGTGAGTGAATCTTACAACTCCCCCTTTTAAATTACACGTTTTGGGGTGTGTCATGTGTTATAAAAATAATTAACTTGTTTATTTAAACTTGTGCCATACCACATCATGATCTAAACTTAGATTGTTATATTGTTGTGATTACTTATTTCCTTTTGTCAAATTATATGAAACTCATTCATTAAGCCCATCAGTTCCTCGTGGGAGACGAGTTGAACAACGCGTGCCTCAAATCAAATTCATGATTGTTCATGTGTGTATCATTGAGTTTATATTGTTTGTAGTTGTGTCATTCATATTATCATGTTTATGCAATTCATTCATTAGGCCCCTCAGTTCCTCGTGAGAGACGAGTTGAGCATCGCGTGCCTCTAAATGTTCCATTATTGTTCATGTGTGTTTTATTTAATATCTTATGATTGTTGAATAAGTTTACATCTATTTTTACTCATGTTTGGTTGTGCACATATTTCATAATCAATTTAAATAAACTTGTTCAAATGTTTTCCATAGGATTCACTCGCCAACTTTATGTTGATCCAAAACCTTTTTACACATGATACAGGTGAACAGGTTGAAGCAAAGAAAACATAGGAAATGCCTTAGAAGAGAACAAAGATGCTTAGATTGATAGCTAGAACATATTGTAACATTTATTGTAAATTTCCAATAAATTGTATTTATTGAATATGAAACGCATAATAAATGTCATGAGCTTTGATGATAACCCAATCATGCCCCGATCACCTTTTCCGCTGCGGGTCGGGGTGTGACACTAGGCGGCCAGATTGATTTCACGAGATGTTCCATAACAATCATTTAACATATCACAGCCTGCTTAATATCCCATACTATTAAACGTAACATTTAAACAATTATTAGAAAACAGAGATTTCTGATAAAATTCAACGGGGTTCAATTTCCCCTAGATTTCATACATAAGTTCAAAATCTAAATAAATCAACGAACTAACTAAACAAACTAAACTACGCTAAGCATGCAACATCCAAGCATCCATAGCTGAAATCCTCAACCTGTTACATACGTTAAAATACAAGTCAATACAATTAAGTAAAGGTGAGCATACAGGTTTAAGTACTACTAGCATAATCGAGAAAGCGTTGCGAAACAATCTAATTACATATCATGATACACCAAAACACTTAACATAACATGGGCTCATTTCTCATGCTAACTACCGTGAGAAGGCTTACGCGTCCATCCTAACTAGACCCCGTCGGGTGTAAGCCGCACTATAGTGCCATACTAGCTAAGGAGGCAAGTTAACGAAAATAAGTCCTAGTCACATGTTTCTAGCATCATGTATTGAGCATATATAATCAGATTATTCGCGTGTGTTAAATAGTTTGATATGTGAAGTGATTTTGATATAGGAACATATGTAACACCCAAAAAGTGCATTAAAGCGAAAATGGGTCAAGTATACCTACTATGGGTGCGTTTAGGTAAGAGTTCAGGATCTGAGGAGAGTTAAGAAGAGCGCCGGATCAGCCTGCATACGCGAACGGAAGTGCATCAGTCTCCGAAAAGCTGAAACAGTTAAGTATTGGTTGGGCAGTAGACAAGTTCGGGCGAATTTGTGTGTAAACACACAAGTTCGAGCGAACTTGATAATTTTTGGTGAGATTAGAGCCAAGTCCAGTTGAACTTGATGAGTTTCTTTGAGAAACTTGTCAAGTTCGAGCGAACTTGTAAGATAACCTTACTAAAAAGGCAAGTTCGGTTGAACTTGTGTAGTTTCCTAAGAAACTAGACAAGTTCGGTCGAACTTGTAAGAACTTTGGTGAAGAAACACTCAAGTTCGGTCGAACTTGACCCAAATGGGTACAAGTTCGGTCAAACTTGACCTGATAAGCTGGTGATGCTCGAGCGAACTTGATGTTTTCGGGTCCAAAATCTTGCGTTTTCGCGTCGTTTGCTGAGGAAAATCGAGTGTTCATCCGTCCAACCCTGTGCTACTGAGCAAACTTAGGTCGGAGATGTCTTTTAGAGCTGTTTTAGCCGTCTTACAAAAGCGTGGGCTAATCCGGGCGAACTTGGGGTTCGTTCGGGTTAGTCCGGCTTGTGTAACCCGACATAAACATCCTTGTGCTTCCAGATCTGCGATCTTGAATGATAGATGCTTCGTTTCATATCAGAAGATGAACAAAACATCATCAAAAGTCCGTATTTTGTGTAGAAATCAATGTTTATCAAAGGTTTTTCTCAGATCTATAACTTACAAGCCGAGATCTTGCAGATCTCGTGTTTGGGAAGCCTCTACTATCACCAAACGAACTCGTATTGTGTAGATCTAAGCTTAAAACAGAAGCTTTGAAGAAAAAGATGAAGATTTTCGTAAGAGAATGAGTTTTGATGAAAACGAAGGCTATGCCTTGTGCCAAAATCGTTGTAAACCTTTGTAGATCGTTGATAAACGTTGTTGCAGTGAATCGGGTTGATTCTTACTTAGAACACAGGAATGTTTCAGGTTGAGAGAGCTCTGAGCGAACTTGGTCAGCAAGGGGAGCATGAATGAGGAGCATGGGTATTTATAGGTGAGGCAAGAATCTCAAGAGCTGGCAACAAGTTCGGTCAAACTTGTACAAAAGTGTATAAGTTCGCGCGAACTTGGGGAGTTTTCAAGAGGGAAAAAGGGAAAGTTCGGCCGAACTTGCATATGTGTATGCAAGTTCGCGCGAACTTGACAGAAGCAAGGGATTTCTAGTTATCAGGCAAGTTTGGGTGAACTTGTGGTAGGCAAGTTCGGCCGAACTTGGCCTGGTGACCAAGTTTCGTTTGCCGATTTCGCGTTAAGTGTTCGTTTGGTTATTCGGTTCGCATTAGATAGTTATATTAAACGTTAAATTAGAGCGTTAAGCGTTATAGTTGATATAATAGTGCGATTTAGCGATTCGAGAGTGTGAGAGCGATGCGATAGCGAGCGTAAACATAACCACAAACACACATAACACATAAATAATATAAACCACATAAATAACTGCGATTTGCGATGCGATGAGATTAGCGATGAGATTTAATAAGTGATTAGATACGATAATAACGTACAATACCATAAGTAATTAACATAAACTTTATTATTAACCGAATCTCGGGATTACAAAAGGAGTACAGCGAAAAAACAAGGAAAAAGATAACAACGAATTTCCGAGCTGTTACAGGAACATACGTCATTTAGTCCGAATATTGTGTAAAAATCGATGTTTCAAAGGTTTTACTTAGATCTAAGCATAGATCTAAGTGAAAAACAGAAGTTTTGCATAAAAAGATGAAGATTTTCGTAAACAGAGAAGTTTTGATGAAATCAAAGGTAAAACCTTGTGCAAAATCGTTGTAAAACGTTGTTGAGCTTGAAAAGGGTTGAATCTTACTTAGAAAACAAAGGGTTTCGGTTTTGGGGAGCTTCGGGCGAACTTGCAGAAAGTTCAAATGAGAAGAGGAGCTGAGTATTTATAGATGGAGTGAAAAGATGGGCTGGATACATCAAGTTCAGGCGAACTGTATCAAGTTCGGGCGAACTTGTATCAAGTTCGGGCGAACTTGCTTGTTTCCTGAGTTTTTTTAAGCAAGTCCGGGCAGACTTGTTGGATGTTGAAGGATCTTGATGGCTTAGACAAGTTCGGGCGAACTTGTGATGCATAAGTTCAGCCGAACTTGACCTATTGGCCAAGTTTTGTTCGATTATTTCGCGTTAGGAGTTCGTTTGGCGATTCGGATCGTATTAGATAGTTATATTAAGCGTCTTAGCGAAGCGTTAAGCGTTATATTTGTCACACCCCGACCCCAGCAGAAAAGGTGATCGGGGCATGATTGGGTTATCATCAAAGCTCATGACATTTATTTTAACGTTTCATATTCATTAATACAATTTAATGGAAATTTACAATCATAATTACATCATGACCTAAACATCAATCTAAGCTTCTTTGTTTTCTTCTAAGGCATTTCCTATGTTTTCCTTGCTTCATCCTGCTCACCTGTATCATGTGTAAAAATGGTTTTTGGATCAACAAAAAGTTGGCGAGTGAATCCTATGGAAAACATTTGAACAAGTTTATTTAATTGATTATAAAATAAAGTGCACAACCACACATGAGTAAAAATAGATGTAAACTTATTCACCAATCAATTTAATTTATTAAACAATACACACATGAACAATAATGGATCGTTTAGAGACACGCGTTGCTCAACTCGTCTCTCACGTGGAACTGATGGGCCTAATGAATGAATTGCATAAACTTGACAATATGAAATACATAACTACAAACAATATAAACTCAATAATACACACATGAACAATAATGGATTTGTTTTGAGGCACGCGTTGCTCAACTCGTCTCCCACGACGAACTGATGGGCTTAATGAATGAATTTCATATAAGTTGACAAAATGAAATACATAACCACAACAATATAAACAATCTAAGTTTAGATCACAATATGGTATGGCACAAGTTTAAATAAACGAGTTAATTATTTTGTGACACATGACAAACCCCAAAACGTGTAATTAAAAAGGGGGAGTTGTAAGATTCACTCACAGTGGGTGCGTTTGGTTGATGATGTTGAATGCGCACGAAGTTGGTTTTACCCACGAGTGAAACTAACCTAGATAATAACATAATGGTTTGGTCAATAATGGGATTTTATTAATCAATTTTAGTAGGATTGTTGGGTGTATTTTTGTGAGTTTAAGGCTATTTTCTAACCTTAAAAATGCTATTTTTAAGTATTTTAATTGATTTTTAATTAAAATAAATAAATAAAAATAAAAAAAAATGTTGACTTTTTACCGTTGACCGTTGACCATTGACCATTGATGTTGACCATTGACTTTGACCGGTTCGTATGTGTGTATGTGTGCGCTGGGTGAGGCTCGAACCCGAGACCTCCCGTACGCGTGCACGCAGCTCTACCAATTGAGCTACGTGTCTAACCCGAAATATTTCTGTTTTTAATTATATTTATATACTAATTAGATTAAACTGAAAAACATTTATTTTTAAAAACGATTTAACGCGTCGGACCGGTGCGCTCCACAGGTCTCGAACCCGGACCTGTGGATTGAGTTAACACACAGTCCACCGCTGGACTGTGTGTCTAACTTGTTAAATAAACCGATTTTTATTATACTTATATACAAACTAAATATTTTCATTTCTGTCTTAAATAAAAAGTTTGATAATTGTCCGGACCGGTGCGGTAGTCCGGACTCGAACTCGTGACCTGTGATTAAACATTCACACAGTCCACCACTGGACTGTGTGTCTATCTTGGTTATTATTCCGGTTTTTTATTAAACTTAACATCTTACGCAGTGACTCCGGTTCGGTAAAAAAAAGAACATTTTTATTCAAGCGAGTATGCGTGGGACAAGATTCGAACTCGAGACGTTTGCGTGTTTTATTTGCACACAGTCCACCACTGGACTGTGTGTCTAACCCGAGTTATATCTTGATTTAAATTAAACTTATATACTACTGAGTCTTCGTCTTCTTCGTTAATCTTAACCAGAATCGGAAGTCCGACTGGTTCGAAGTTTTAATCAAAATCGTTAGTGTGTTTCAGTTAATTACAGGTGAGATATATAAAAAGAAGGAAAGATTAAGTGTTAGATATACCGAAACTGGACTCCTCTGTTTCTCCGGCGAAACTCCGGTGACAGTAGAACTTCCGGTGACGTGTGTCCTGCGGCAGAGAGTCTTCAGCAAGCTTGAGATGGATGTGAGTGGCTTCGGTATAAGTTCTAGGTGTTCATTAAGGCTCAGAAGTGAAGGGCTCGGTTTTCCGGCGAGGTGCAGAACTTTTCCGGCGAGTGAGTTTTCGTCGAGAAAGGGTGCGGTTTTGAGCGAAAAGGCTACCAGTAGATTGTGGGTGAATTTATAGGAAGGAATCGAGATGTATAGAGTCGGATTTCAGACTTGATTCGTCGGTCATTACGTTTTCCGGCGGTTATAGCTTGTGTCACGGGTTCAGGCGTCGGTTATAACCGATGTCATAGTTAAAGTTTACGTTAACAACAAAAGAAACCGTCCAATCTCGCGAGATCGCCGGGATTTCCGACGACTGCAATTGGGCGCGTCGTTATTTGAATTCGAGATTTATAATATGAATTAATTGTCTTCAATATTGAACAAGAAACCTAAGCGGCGCAGTGGTTGAAGGGTTGAGTGTTAAGTTGTTTGCTGAAACGCTGGCTGACCCGGGTTCAAAACCCGGCAGCACTAATATATTTTTAAATCACTATTTTTAAGACTTTTTCAAATATAAATTATATATTCCAATATATCTATTAATTATGTATCGTTTAAAATTATTTTGGGCATTAAATACGCCACAAATTTTTAACTGATTGTTCGGTCATTAAACGGAGCGGGTTTGGTAAATCCGGTTTTTGACGGATGTTACAGTATCCCCTGCTTTTTAGAAATTTCGTCTCGAAATTTAAGTAGTGACATATTTGCCTAAAAGGAATGATGGTGTTTAGTTTGACAGTTACGTGCTTAGAAAAAGGTTAAGAGTTTAAGTTTTTGTTTGAGGCAGTAACGTCCCTTGTAAGGGTTAAGTACCCTGTTACAGGAATCGCTTTTTGTTGCCTACGGTAAAATATTGATAAGCAGAGTTGATTTGCTAAATATGGTATCATGCGTAAGAGTTTTGATATGTTTGGAAGGATATGGTTATATCCTAAAGCAAAACTTCTAATACTACAACACTACATGAACTTCTCATAACCGTCTAACAATACCTCTGATCCTTTGACAAGAATACTTATATATAGGAAGTACTAGCGGCGTATCTGTCACACCTCGATCCTCAGCGGAATAAGAGTCGGGGCATAATTGGGTTATCAACAAAGCTCATGACATTTACTAATATGTTTCATATTAATAAAGTCAAAGTTACATTACCAAATATCCAAACATGTTCATACAATACAAAGAAAATAAACCAATCATAACAATCCCAACTCTAAATCATTTTATTCTTCTAGTCCAATCGTATGTGTTCCTAGCTGCTGCTGATTCACCTGTATCATGTGTAAAAATGGGGGTTTTTGGGTCAACATAAGTTGGCGAGTGAACCTTATTAGATAAACATTTATTAATGAATTACTTGTTAGTTTGTCAATGAAAAATTGTGCATAATCATAAATGAGCAAATGTAAATAATCAAGCAGTGACAATTAGCAAACACAACTATAACATACAATAACATATGATAGCATACATTAACATACCAACAACATACGATAAACAACATAAATGAACTGTGCGATCAAGGCTCAATCAAACGGAGCCGATCGTATTGCATGTACTGAAAATGTAAAATGTCTGTGCGATCAAGGCTCAATCAAACGGAGCCGATCGTATTACATGTACTGAAAATGAAAATGTCTGTGCGATCAAGGCTCAATCAAACGGAGCTGATCGTATGTGGGCACGCCAGGTTCAACCTCATAATGAAATGGGGAACATGCTCAACGCTCATAATGTAATGGGGAGCGGCGGCCTATGAAATTGCATGTACTGAAAATAATAAATTGCATCCAACAATAACTACACAACAGAAACAAACTGAATACACATGTTCATGATATGATGTATGCACAATGGTTTAATTATAATATATATGACAAGACACATGATACACCCCAAAACGCGATTAAAACGGGGAATTTGTAAAGATTCACTCACATTGGGTGCGTTGGATTGGAGATGGTGAGATGCGCACGAATTAGATGAGCGGAACAATGAGAAATACTAACCTAAATAATAACGGAAAAATATATTAAATGAGTGGATTTTATTAAGGATTTTAATGAAATTTTTAGATATATTTTTGTGAGTTTAAGGCTATTTTCTATCTTTAAAAATGTTATTTTTAAGTATTTTTAATTGATTTTTAAATTAAATTAAATAAATAAAAATATAAAAAAAATGTTTATTTTGCGTTGACCTGCTTGACCTGTTGACTTGTTGACCGGTTCGGTCAGTGACATAGTTTGCGCCGGGTGAGGCTCGAACCCGAGACCTCCCGTACGCGTGCACGCAGCTCTACCAACTGAGCTACGTGTCTAACCCAAAATAATCTTGTTTTTAATTATATTTATATACTTATTCAGTTTAACTAAAATTCTTTTAATTTCAAAAACATTTTAATTCAACGAACCGGTGCCAGTATCAGGTTTCGAACTCGCGACGTGTGACTTAGTGTTGCACACAGTCCACCGCTGGACTGTGTGTCTAACCTGGTTATTATCTCGGTTTTTATTATACTTAATAACTAACTGAGTTAACCCGGTTTAGTTTTTAAACAAAAAGGCATTTTATTACATAAGGAGTGCGTGTATCAGGGATCGAACTCGGGACGTGTATGATTTTCTTTGCACACAGTCCACCGCTGGACTGTGTGTCTAACCCGTTTATAATTCCGATTTTAATTAATCTTATGTCATCTCTGAACTCGTCTTCTTCATTTCAAACACAGACATCAATCAAAGCAACTGATACGTGATTAATTTAGTTAATGAACAAGATGAACAATTTGAAAGCATTGAACCGAAACGTTTGGGGAAAGAAAATACCGAACAGATCGTCTTCTTCAGAGACTCCGGCGAAGCTCGTCGGCTCTGTTTTGGAATCTTCGGCTGTGAGAATCAATTAACAGGTTTAAGGGTTTAGATGTGAAATTGAACTAATGAGTATTGATTATCAGCATGTTTGAATGATCATACCGGTAATCAGCGAGTTTCCGACAAATCCAGGAGTTTTTCCGGTGAGAACAGAAAGTCCAGCAATGTCGTCTGTGGTTGATTATGAGCGATGGGTTAATGTTAGTAAAGTTCTAACAATTGATTGAAACAGTAAAGTCGAGGTATTTTACCGGTTTGAGTTGAATCTCGGTTTTCCGGCGACTTGCAGAAAATTCCGGCGATGATAAAGAAACACTTCCGACGACCAGAAAATAGAATAAACACAGAATTAGAAACTTTGGGAATGATATTGAATCGCGAGATGAGTGGTTTGTTGAAGTAATTTCAGAATAAAAGTTTCGGTTATAAAAACCAAACAACACCTGAATTTAAGTTCATTAACGTCGAATTGATTTAAGATATCGGTTTATGATCAGGATTCCGCGAGAGATCAAACGTCTTGATCGGTTTGAAAGCCGATATCGGTTTCAGTTGGCGTAACAGGTTGACTTTCAGTTGCATATATGATTTAATTGTTCCCCAGAACTTCACAAAATGATCAAGTGGCGGAGTGGTGATGTGGGTGTGTGTTAAATCTTTAGATTCCAGCTGACCCGGGTTCGAAACCCGGCAGCAGTATTTTATTTTTATTTCATTATTTTTAGTACATTTTCTAAAATAATTTTATATTCTAATATACTTAGTAATTATGTATCGTTTAAAATTAATTTGGGCATTAAATACGCAACGAAATTTTTAACTGATAGTTTGGTTGATAAACGAATCGGGTTTGGTAAATCCGGTTTTTGGCGAATGTTACAGTATCCACCATATTCTTGTCAAATTTCAATTGGTTTTATCAGTAAGTTATGATTGGTCCTATGATGTAACTCTAGAACATAAATAACACAACAACCAATATTTGAATCCACATTCTGATAGCATATATGTTTGAATGGTGACAGTTCCTCTCTCGTTTGTTATGATGGAGAGGTTAGTTTATGTAGAAATAGAACACAATCCAATTTCTTTAACTGGCGAGATGATATGAATGTAACACAAATTTCAACCAAGGCAATACTAAATCCTACATGGAACTTCTCATAACCGCCTGATAATGCCTATGATCCTTTGGCAAGAATACTTATATATAGGAAGTACCAGCGGCGTATCCCCATATTCTTGTCAAATTTTCGTTGGTTTTATCCGCAAGTTATGATTAGTTACCAAGAAATTACTAAATCCTACATAGAACTTCTCATAACCGTCTGACAATGCCTCTGATCCTTTGACAAGAATACTTATATATAGGAAGTACCAGCGGCGTATCCACCATATTCTTGTCAAACTTTCATTGGTTTTATCAGTGAATTATGATTAGTCCTATGTGACTCTACAACCAATACAACAAACACAAGATATTGAAAATGAAAAAAAATGTCTGTGCGATCAAGGCTCAATCAAACGGAGCCGATCGTATTGCATGTACTGAAAATAATAAACAATAATCACACAACAGTTTATACATGGAACCTCTCATAACCGCCTGATAATGCCTCCGATCCTTTGACAAGAATACTTATATATAGGAAGTACCAGCGGCGTATCCACCATATTCTCGTCAAATTTTCATTGGTTTTATCAGTGAATTATGATTAGTCCTATGTGACTTTACAACCAATACAACAAACACAAGATACTGAAAATGAAATATGTCTGTGCGATCAAGGCTCAATCAAACGGAGCCGATCGTATTGCATGTACTGAAAATGAAAAATGTCTGTGCGATCAAGGCTCAATCAAACGGAGCCGATCGTATTTCATGTACTGAAAATAATAAATTTAATCTAAACAATAATCACACAACAGTTTATACATGGAACCTCTCATAACCGCCGATAATGCCTCCGATCCTTTGACAAGAATACTTATATATAGGAAGTACCAGCGGCGTATCCACCATATTCTCATCAAATTCTCATTGACTTTATCCGCAAGTTATGATTAGTTCTATGTGACTCTACAACAAACACAACAACCACAAGATACTGATAATGAAAATGTCTGTGCGATCAAGGCTCAATCAAACGGAGCCGATCGTATTGCATGTACTGAAAATGAAAATGTCTGTGCGATCAAGGCTCAATCAAACGGAGCCGATCGTATTGCATGTATTGAAAACAATAAACAATAATCACTCAAATAGTTTATACATGGAACCTCTCATAACCGCCTGATAATGCCTCCGATCCTTTGACAAGAATACTTATATATAGGAAGTACCAGCGGCGTATCCACCATATTCTCGTCAAATTCTCATTGACTTTATCCGCAAGTTATGATTAGTTCTATGTGACTCTACAACAAACACAACAACCACAAGATACTGATAATGAAAATGTCTGTGCGATCAAGGCTCAATCAAACGGAGCCGATCGTATTGCATGTACTGAAAATGAAAATGTCTGTGCGATCAAGGCTCAATCAAACGGAGCCGATCGTATTGCATGTATTGAAAATAATAAACAATAATCACTCAAACAGTTTATACATGGAACCTCTCATAACCGCCTGATAATGCCTCCGATCCTTTGACAAGAATACTTATATATAGGAAGTACCAGCAGCGTATCCACCATATTCTTGTCAAATTCTCATTGGCTTTATCCTTAAGTTATGATTGATTCTATGTAATTCTAAAACTAAAGAAAAACATAAAACTAAACGATTGGAGTTGAATCTTGATTTTTGGTGAAGAGGACTAGTTGGGTATCTTCGTTTGGGCCGTCATTATCTTCGACAGGATTGGCGTTGATGTTGAAAACTCTTCCTCTTGCTGGTGGCCTAGTGATTGGGTTTTCTTGATTTACTTGGTTAACTGGGTTTGATTGGGCTTGAGCGTTTATGATGTTAACCAATCGAGGGCACGTGTTTCTAAAGTGGGTAGGGTCGCCACAATTGAAACAAGCTCGAACATATGGGAACATGGGGTATTGAGGTTGATGATAGGTTTGGATCATGTTTTGAGTAGGGGGAGAGATTTGGTTTTGAGGGGTGCGTCAAACCTTGCTCATATGACCATAGCGTCCACAATTTGCACATAGTCGACAAGGTAAGGTAAAGGGATGGTGATAAAAACAGGTGTTACATCGAGGGTGAGGTCCAAGATATGGTTTCTTATTTGGGTAAGTTGAGTTGGGTGCCACTTGAGTGATTGGGATAGCTTGGATGGGTATGGCGTGTGAAATTGGCTGATTTCGTTGGATAGTAGCGAAAAGTTGCCCGTCTCTTTTTCTCTTAGAATTGGGTTGAGAAGGGGATTCGGTTTGGGTGTAGTCGGAGGTTTCAGTCGATGCTTTATCCTTCTTCTTCTCCTCCTTGAAGTCTTTGTTCAGGATTCGGTTCTCGGTGAGCTCTGTAGCTAACTCCATTGCTGCTTCCAAGTTTGCAGGTGTGGCACTTATTACAGAGTCTTGAATCTTTGACGGAAGACCACGAATGTAGTGCTCGATCAAACGGTAGAGGGGAGTGAACAAGTTGGGAACCATTTGATGTAACTCGAGAAATCTTTTGTTGTATGTGGTGTGGTCTCCTTCCTTTTGCTCCAACGAATAAAACTCATCTTCTAATTTCTTGATTTCGCTCCTTGGACAAAACCGTCTTGTCATGATTTCCTTCAATTCATCCCAAGTTAAAGTCATAGCATCGTCAACGCCTCGTTTGGCCTTCTCTGTATTCCACCAAGTAAGTGCTATTCCATATAATCGACCGGTAGCATATCGCACTTTGCGATCATCGGGGCAATCGCAATTTAGAAAAGTGTTCTCCATTTCTTCAAACCAATGGAGGAGAGCGGTGACGCCTTCAGTCCCTTTGTATTTTAGAGGGTCACATGATTTGAAATGCTTGTAGGTGCATTTAGTGGTATTTGGGGGAGGGTTGATAATGTGTTGATCTTCTTGATTGATAGGATTAGCGGTAAGTGCTTGTTGGACTTGGATTATAATGTTGGGTATTACGACAGCCATTTGTTGAGCGATTAGGGCAGCCATACGCTCGCGGGCTTTTCCTGCTCTCATCTTCCTACGGGCGAGGCTAGAAGACATCTACAAGGAATACATGTCAAGAGTATGAGTTGGATGTTTTTGGGTTCATGGGTCGCATTCAGGAATGAACATTCATAAAATAATTATAGAAAAATAAATCTACTACATCCATAGGATGTCTTGGGCTTTGCTCGTCATTAGGCCCTACATGCCGCCATACTTCACCTTCGTAATCATGTGGGCCCCATGAATACCGGGTTTTTCATATGGTTCGCATGTGTTAGCCTGGTTACGTACACTAAAACCCGGAGAAAATCGAGAAATATGTATATAACGTATGATATTCGGAATGTGTCCAGGTGTAGACACGGTGACACCTCAAAGTGGGGTTAGTTCGAACGACGTTTGGTGTGGCATGCTTTGGCCTAATAGGTCCTTCGTACTCTCACCGTTAGTCCCCAGGTAGGCAAACTGGTCCGTTATATTGGATTTATACGAATGCCAACCTAGACAGGACGTTCCGACTACCGGTACTTGTACCCTTCCAGTTACTACATGCCCGTCGCAGAACTTACTTTGATGAGATTTGAAAATTGCAGCAAAATCTTTGAATAACGAGAGTATGAAAATGATTTGAATATATGAACATTGAAATATGTATGATGAATGTGTATATAAGTGTGTATGTTTGACTGTAAGTATAAACAAATATGAAACAAATAAACATCATAAGTTTGTATGTAACCACCTAAACAATTAAAATTTAGGCAAACTATAGTATAGGCTCTAAGGGTCTAATAACCTATCCTATATCCCTATAGTCATGGCTCTGATACCAATCTGTCACACCCCGACCCGCAGCGGAAAAGGTGATCGGGGCAT
The DNA here is from genome assembly GCA_947069175.1 of Scalesia atractyloides. NCBI lineage: Eukaryota > Viridiplantae > Streptophyta > Magnoliopsida > Asterales > Asteraceae > Scalesia > Scalesia atractyloides. The sequence goes on from CAMTDV010000019.1 coordinate 50,917,558, forward strand.
GATTGGGTTATCATCAAAGCTCATGACATTTATTTTAACGTTTCATATTCATTAATACAATTTAATGGAAATTTACAATCATAATTACATCATGACCTAAACATCAATCTAAGCTTCTTTGTTTTCTTCTAAGGCATTTCCTATGTTTTCCTTGCTTCATCCTGCTCACCTGTATCATGTGTAAAAATGGTTTTTGGATCAACAAAAAGTTGGCGAGTGAATCCTATGGAAAACATTTGAACAAGTTTATTTAATTGATTATAAAATAAAGTGCACAACCACACATGAGTGAAAATAGATGTAAACTTATTCACCAATCAATTTAATATTAAACAATACACACATGAACAATAATGGATCGTTTAGAGGCACGCGTTGCTCAACTCGTCTCTCACGTGGAACTGATGGGCCTAATGAATGAATTGCATAAACTTGACGATATGAAATACATAACTACAAACAATATAAACTCAATAATACACACATGAACAATAATGGATTTGTTTTGAGGCACGCGTTGCTCAACTCGTCTCCCACAAGGAATTGATGGGCTTAATGAATGAATTTCATATAAGTTGACAAAATGAAATACATAACCACAACAATATAAACAATCTAAGTTTAGATCACAATATGGTATGGCACAAGTTTAAATAAACGAGTTAATTATTTTGTGACACATGACACACCCCAAAACGTGTAATTAAAAAGGGGGAGTTGTAAGATTCACTCATAGTGGGTGCGTTTGGTTGATGATGTTGAATGCGCACGAAGTTGGTTTTACCAACGAGTGAAACTAACCTAGATAATAACATAATGGTTTGGTAAATAATGGGATTTTATTAATCAATTTTAGTAGGATTGTTGGGTGTATTTTTGTGAGTTTAAGACTATTTTCTAACCTTAAAAATGCTATTTTTAAGTATTTTTAATTGATTTTTAATTAAAATAAATAAATAAAAATAATAAAAAAATGTTGACTTTTTGACCGTTGACCGTTGACCATTGACCATTGACTGTTGACCATTGACTTTGACCGGTTCGTATGTGTGTATGTGTGCGCTGGGTGAGGCTCGAACCCGAGACCTCCCGTACGCGTGCACGCAGCTCTACCAACTGAGCTACGTGTCTAACCCGAAATATTTCTGTTTTTAATTATATTTATATACTAATTAGATTAAACTGAAAAACATTTATTTTTAAAAACGATTTAATGCGTCGGACCGGTGCGCTCCACAGGTCTCGAACCCGGGACCTGTGGATTGAGTTAACACACAGTCCACCGCTGGACTGTGTGTCTAACTTGTTAAATAAACCGATTTTTATTATACTTATATACAAACTAAATATTTTCATTTCTGTCTTAAATAAAAAGTTTGATAATTGTCCGGACCGGTGCGGTAGTCCGGACTCGAACTCGTGACCTGTGATTAAACATTCACACAGTCCACCACTGGACTGTGTGTCTATCTTGGTTATTATTCCGGTTTTTTATTAAACTTAACATCTTACACAGTGACTCCGGTTCGGTAAAAAAAAGAACATTTTTATTCAAGCGAGTATGCGTGGGACAAGATTCGAACTCGAGACGTTTGCGTGTTTTATTTGCACACAGTCCACCACTGGACTGTGTGTCTAACCTGAGTTATATCTTGATTTAAATTAAACTTATATACTACTGAGTCTTCGTCTTCTTCGTTAATCTTAACCAGAATCGGAAGTCCGACTGGTTCGAAGTTTTAATCAAAATCGTTAGTGTGTTTCAGTTAATTACAGGTGAGATATATAAAAAGAAGGAAAGATTAAGTGTTGGATATACCGAAACTGGACTCCTCTGTTTCTCCGGCGAAACTCCGGTGACAGCAGAACTTCCGGTGACGTGTGTCCTGTGGCAGAGAGTCTTCAGCAAGCTTGAGATGGATGTGAGTGGCTTCGGTATAAGTTCTGGGTGTTCAGTAAGGCTCAGAAGTGAAGGGCTCGGTTTTCCGGCGAGGTGCAGAATTTTTCCGGCGAGTGAGTTTTCGTCGAGAAAGGGTGCGGTTTTGAGCGAAAAGGCTACCAGTAGATTGTGGGTGAATTTATAGGAAGGAATCGAGATGTATAGAGTCGGATTTCAGACTTGATTCGTCGGTCATTACGTTTTCCGGCGGTTATAGCTTGTGTCGCGGGTTCAGGCGTCGGTTATAACCGATGTCATAGTTAAAGTTTACGTTAACAACAAAAGAAACCGTCCAATCTCGGGAGATCGCCGGGATTTCCGACGACTGCAATTGGGCGCGTCGTTATTTGAATTCGAGATTTATAATATGAATTAATTGTCTTCAATATTGAACAAGAAACCTAAGCGGCGTAGTGGTTGAAGGGTTGAGTGTTAAGTTGTTTGCTGAAACGTTGGCTGACCCGGGTTCGAAACCCGGCAGCACTAATATATTTTTAAATCACTATTTTTAAGACTTTTTCAAATATAAATTATATATTCCAATATATCTATTAATTATGTATCGTTTAAAATTATTTTGGGCATTAAATACGCCACGAAATTTTTAACTGATTGTTCGGTTATTAAATGGAGCGGGTTTGGTAAATCGGTTTTTGACGGATGTTACAATATTACCATTGATTTGAGAGAGAGCGTGCGAGCGTTTTAGCGATATTAAATCATAACATAAACAAACATAAAACATATAAAACATAATTACACCTAAATAACTGCGTTTTGCGATTCGATGAGATAAGCGATGCGATGGCACAAGTGTTTACTAAACAATAACACACTCGGCTCATAAATTTGATAAGCTACTTGTGATTGTGTTGAGTTAGCGATTAATAAGCGATTAAAAGCGATGTAGATGTGACAAAATATAATTCTATTAACATAAACTTTTCATAATCCAAATCTCGGAGTACAACGACAAGTATAAACGAAATACACGGAAATAAATAACAACGGAAATTTGAAGTTGTTACATTTCAGGGTATGTCGGACACGTGTACGCATATGATTAGTCAAATGTTAAGACGTTTCAGGGATGTGGTGGCCTCTCTACAAGACGTTTCCTTTGGTTAGTTTCGAAATTTTGACCGGGTCAAGGCCATTTGGAGATTTTCCCTTTTTTTAATGGCTAATGTCACTCTCCCCAAACTACAATATTTACAAATATATCACTCTTGCTTAGGATTTAACCTAGGACCTCTCACTAAGATGTAAGAGCCTCTACCAAGTGAGCTACTCTCACTTGGCGGCTCAATTTAAACGGCAAGGGAGCGCCTCGGTTTAAATCCTGGTAATTTTTTATAGAGTAAAATAAAAAAATGGCCTAAGAGTTTAGTGTACCTTTTCAATTCAGTTAAAAACAAGTCATTTCTATATAGGTTAGTGTGGTTTTTTTATCATTTTTATTTAATTGGCAAACTAGGTTAGAAATTTATATTAACTTCTCCCTTTTTGTCGTTTAAATGAATGATATAATAATCATTTTACGCCATAACATATTTTAAATAAATGATTGTATATAGGTTATTGTGGTTTTATTTTTTTTGTCATTTTTATTTAATTGCCAAACTAGGTTAGAAATTTATGTTAACCTCTCCCCTTTTTTGTCGTTTTTCTCGTTTAAATGAATGATATAATCATCATTTTATGCCATAATATATTTTAATTAAATGAAGAAAATGACAAAAAAAATAGAGAAGTTAACAGAAAATTCTAACCCAGTTTGCTAATTGGATGAAAATGACAACAAAAATAAAATCAAAGGGACCTAGATGCAAAAGGTTTTACTTTTAGATTAAAGTGACAAAAATGACCTAAACTCAGAAATCATTTTACTCTATAAGGTTCATCTTATTTCCATTTCAGCTATATTGAGAGATAAGAGAGGGGTGTGCCCTTTTATCATTAGTGTAAAACATGAGTAAAAAAACTAAAAATATATTTGAAAATTTTGTCAATTGAAAAAAAGTCACCAATGTTATGTATTAGCGTATTTATCTTGCATTGTTGTAGACTTTTGTTTCTATGTTATTACTGGTCTTTTAGTAGTAGTATTTTGAGTTTTTCATTATAATTTTTTCTTGTTTTTATTGTACTTTATTTTTTAGTTGTGGTTTAGCATAATGTTTAAGCAATAAATGAAGAAAAGTTTGGTTCACTTTTCTTTACCTATTTTCATGGTATTCTGCTTCAACATACCAAAGTAGCATCTTTTTATTTTCAACATACTAAAAACAGCAGTTTATTTTCTTCCAAATATCAACAGTTATGACAACGATTGTCTGTTCTACAAGTGATTCTTCAAATACACTTACAAACCTATCATGCTTTGTTTCTTTCATGTTAAATGGCCAAAATCATTTAAGTTGGAAACATCAAATAGTTATAAACATGGTTTATTACAACACATTAATATATTTTTTGACCCAATAATTTATAATCAACTTCCAATTGAAAAATATAAACACATAGAGAGTACTAAACCACTAGGTCATTAGCATTAAAAAAGAAAAAATGTCACTTAGGTTGTAGCCCAACAAAGCCTCTTCGGAGAAAACCCAGGTTTAAACTTGGACTAAGTAGAATAGGTAGGGGTGTCTTTTAAGCGTTAATTATTTTTAAAGAATGACCCATAAAATAGATTACTTGTTACATAACATATGGTATAAAAATATTATTACAAAAGTTTCTATACAAATCTGTTCAAAAGTTAAAGAGACAATGAGCCATTACAAAGAAGAAGTTTTAGATTAAAAATGTTTTAGACATCGTATCAACACTTAACATCTAATAATAGCATTCAGATCCTATTATTTATCCTTATTCATATGCTTTAACTAAAAATCATTATTTCTTAAAAACACCCCATTATCTCACTTGGTATAACTATTAGTAGGGGATTCATAGTATACCAATAGTTTTTCATATGTTAAGATTTAAAGAATGGGTTATAGAAGTCTTTAAAATTAAAACCGTAAATTTAAGGATTTTTTTTTCAATTAGGATGTGAATGTAATCTCCTATTCATCTTTTTAACAAGTTAGTTAATTAGTAAAAGTTAAAATGATATGTAGAGGCAACTTTATAGAAATGTAATCAAGTTTGATAATTGTTCTAATTAAGTCAGTAAAACTCTTTTTGTCTCTTTAAAGTCACTAAATTTTAATTTAATGTTTTAATCATATGTAATTATCAGGTTAACAGGTAAACATGATGATATGTCAGGTTCATTAAATTTTTTTAAATTATTTATATGATTCCATTAACAAATACTGAAAATAAATGGCAAGATTTAGTGGATTGTTTTTTAATCATAAAAGTTATTTACTTATCTTCTTAACAAGCTTCTTCTTCATCCTACTTACAGTGAAAAAACACCATGGCTAAACTATAACTTCTTCTCTCTTTTTGTTATATATATATTTTTACCTCATATTAATTTCCCACGTTATTCATTCTACATTAAATTTACAAAAATGAAAGAACTCGTCGTCGGTAAGCCAGTGCCACCGTCAACCACCATATTCCGCCGCCACCAGGGACGGTTCTTCTACCACAAAGTTTAAAAAATTATCTCTCCTCGACTAGACTTCCACTGATCACGCCGGATTCCGGCGAGGATCTGTTTTACTTTTAAAGCCAACGATGGTGGCTAAGGAAGCAGAGGAGATGGGTATCTGTACCTACCTTCAAAACTTGATTCCGGCAATATCGGTGGTGGGGGATTTTTGAAAGAAAGGTTGATTACAAGCTTATCGGTAGTGGTGGTGGGTTGTCGGCGGCGAGCGGTGGTTTGCAGGTGGCGGGCGAAAGGCGTCGAGTCGCAACGGCCATGATGTAGGGATGTCTCATGTCTTCAAGATCAAACAAAAGTCTCATTTGTTTCAAAAGAAACTACAATACACGTACGTATAAAGATTATATTTTATCTTATTATTATATATACCCATCCTTAATTTCTAGATAATTAAAAATACAAAAGAAAAAAAAACTAAAAACAAAATAAACTGATGACCTGGTAATTACACACTATTAGAACATTAAAGGAAAGTTCAATTACTTTAAAGAAACAAAAAAAGTTTGAATGACTTAATAGAAACACTTAAGAAACTTGATTACATTTTATGCATTTTCCCTGATATGTATTATTCACATGTATAAATGTGAAAAGAATAATAATGCATTAATTATAGGTTACATCGAATGGATGTGAACGTAATCTCTGATTCATCTTTTTAACAAGTTGGTAAAAGTTAAAATGATATGTATTATTCACATGTATAGATTTGAAATGAATAATAATGCATTATTTATACTTTTACATCGATGTATATCCTTCTAAAGGAATAATAATGTATTAATTATACGTTACATCGAATATATATCCTTCTAGTTACATTGGGAAACACAACAACTCTCATAAATGCAAACAAGTATGATTTTAAGAGCTTTAAAATTAATTCATCACGCAAATGCGCATTAAATATTTAAAATATCTAATATCTTATGTAAGGTAGCATATGTTTGTGTGTATATATAGAGACATGTATCATCTATGTGAGAGAAATATAAAAGAAAAAGAATGAAGAGTACACAACAAGCTTTGATTTTATTTATTGTGTTTGTTCTCATTTCATCTGGTAAACAAAACCATATTTACTCTTTTTTAAACTTCAACGTACATCTTGTTATGTTTAATCTAAATCTGGTTTTCCAATTATTTGTGAAGGGATGAGGTTCGAGACAATGGCAATTCCAATTGGTGATCTACAACGACCCTGTGATAACGATTATCGTTGTACACCGTGGTGTGGAGACTGTGGGTATTGTGGTTGTGTCAATGGTGAGTGTGTTAGTGACAACTGCCCTCCAGTGACGGCAACTCATAAAGGATAGTTGTTTTGGAGGATAATTAATATGATGTTTAGACTTTTGTTGATTATTATATTTTAAAGTTATATGAAAAGGAAAATTATGGTGCTGTATGAGTGCAAACATTTGTGCTCTTTTTATAAAAAAATCACACTTTCAACAAACGAGAGTTTACTATGTGTTAATTAAAAGGGAACTGATTTTATTGACATACTTATATGTGTAGGTGAATTAGAAGTGAGTTAATTTTATTAGCATACATAAATGTGTAAGTAGATTAAAAATAGGTAAGTTACATTTGTATTAACTAAAAAAATATAGCAAAAGTTTTTTCGTGCGTTACGAAGGGAATTCGGACGATATCAATTCGTATAGCTACAATATTGGTACCATACCAAAATTTGGTATACCAATCAAAAGAGAATACTCGGAAAATAAAGTTGTAATATGACCAAGTGGATATCAACATGTGTTTTACAATGATTGAAAACCATAAAAACCGACACGTGTGTTGTATTGAACAAAAACCATAAAAAACAAATATCGATAACATCTTTCCAATAGTACAGATACTGATACCGATGTTGCTAAGTAGAACCGATATGGCTAGTCACGTCACTTGTTTAGTGTTTTTTTATTATAATACAAGGTTACACTCTATTTTGCACATAACTTCCTTATCAATATTATTCGGTCGGAATTGTTTACTATTTAATCTATTTTCATATATGAGTATAATAATAAGTATTGTTGTACAAAATAAAATTTTAGAGTTAGCTGCCAAAATCATCCTTGAGGTTTAGATACAATTGCCAGGTCCATACAAAAAGTTTTTTTTTTCTCAACTACCATTGAGGTTTCAAAAATATTGCCAGATTTATCCACTTTTGTAACCGTGTTAAATACTAAATGTTAAAATAAACTTTTTGGATGGATTTAGCAATTCTATCCAAATCTCAGGGACAATTTTGTCAGTTTACTCTTTTTTTTTCTAATTATATTAAAAAAAATTTTTGATGGATCTGCTAGTTGTACCCAAACTCAGGAATAATTTTGGCATTTTACTTTTTCTAATATTTTACCTGTTTTTTCACACATACACACATGGTAGATGTGGCAGAGAGTGGTGTACGGTGGTCGCTTGCGTAATTGGGGGTTTCAGGTCAAGGGAGATGGAGGGTTGCAGGTTTCTACTGTTGGAGATTGGTGTACGACAGTGTGTTTGTAATAGTGGTGGTGCGGGTTTGGGAAAGGTGTTGATGGTGGTGGGATAAAGGGAAGACAATGGCTAGGTGGAAGCGGTGGTTCTGGTGTTAGGAGAGGCGGCTGTGGTGGTGGAAAATGGATGGCGGTGGGAAGAAGTGGACTATGATCATTGTCTGCGATGGTTGACTGGTTAAGGAGGTGGATGGTGGTGGTTGTCTGCAGTGGATGAGGGTGTGATTATTAAAAAAAAATTCACGTCATCATTTAGCTCATATGTTCACGTAGGGCAGTCCCTGAGAATTCTCAAAAGGTTTTGGGTCTGGGTTGGGTAAGAAAAAGTGGCTTCTATGAAAATTCAAGTTTAAACTTTCAGTTTTTAAACATCAATAATTCAAGTTTCAACTTTCAATTGTCAAACATTAATTTCTAAAATAAAAAAATACTAAAAGTAAATAAAATAAATTGGTTAGATTTTATATAAAAAACATATATTAGATATTCCTCAATCTTAAAAGGTGCATGACAAAATTAAAATCGTATATTAAAAGTAAATAAAATAAAAGGGACAAAACAAACAATTTTAAATGCATAGAAAATTAGAAATTTAAGAAAAGTTAGCTTTCTTCTCAAATACACTGTTATATAAAAATTCAGATACATTTTTGAGTAAATTGTCATTTTAGTCCTTAAGCTTTGTCACAATTTGCTATTTTAGTCTAAATAGTTTTTTCCTTGGGTCTCTGACTTTTCCTATTTGTTTTCATTTTGATCACATTGTCTGACTCTAGTCTAAAAACTTTTTTTATTAATGCCAAAAATACCCCTAATTGTAACTAGGTTTTTAAACTAAGTCAGACAATGTGATCAAAATGACAAGAAATGAGAAAGGCCAGGGACCTAGAGGAGAAAAAACAACTATTTTAACAAAAATAATAATTTGAATCAAACCTCATGGACTAAAATGACGATTTATTCTACATTTTATTTATACATATAGTATATTGTTTTTTTAAAAAAAGTTTTCTTGAACTGTCACACACCTCGCCCATGCTCAAACCGGGCCGTGTCAACATAATTACAGATTTCATAACGTTGGTTACTATTTTTAACAGGCTCTAATAAGAAAAAATAACCCGATGACAAGAATATTCTCAGGTTTGATGCCAGGCACATGCGGTTTAAAGAAAAAAAAAACCTAATTTAAAATATTAAGCTATATAACTATCGTTCTTGAAAGATATTTGTACCTTCCTTCTCTTAAACGTACCATCGACCTTTCCGTTGCGGCGGTGAATAACTTGCACCGGCGGAGATGGGTGTTCCGGCGTTTTACCGGTGGCTGGCGGAGAAGTATCCAATGGTGGTTGTAGATGTCATAGAGGAAGAACCGGTGGATGACGGCATTAAAATCCTGTTGACACATCTAAACCTAACCCTAATCAAATTGAGTATGACAATCTGTATCTCGATATGAATAATATTATTCATCCTTGTTTCCACCCCGAAGACCGGGTACCTATCCCTCTCTTTTCATATCTATATACATGCATATATCTATTTCTTGCTTATATATATGTATGTATGTATAGGTTGAGAATTGTTTGTGTATGTGGTTATAAGTTGCAATTTTTTTTTGTAATGATAGTTGAATAAGTTCAAAAGAGTTGGTGTTTGTATTCTGCTTATAATAGTTACAAGGAATTTGATGCAGGAATATAGTTGCATGTGTATTTTAGGTCATTTTAGCTGTTTTAGACTGGTTCAAGCAGGTTTTTGTTCGCGGTTCAGGTGGGCCTGCTGCACACAAGGCGGTCTGGCCTCGCATCGTCTAGGTTCACGCCTTTGAATACAAATTCGCACCCGTGTGTTTAACTCATTTAAAAAGTGTTAATATTTAGGTCAATGAAACATGTACATAATGTTTATGCATTGACAACTTTTCTTGAAAACAAAACTTAATTACTTGGTAGGGGCTTAAGATCAATAGACATCTCTAAACATTTTAGTTTAAACTGAGTAAACGGATGATAAGTTCTGGAACTGAACATCTAGGATGGTGCCAATTTTGCAGAACGGATGTAATTTTTTTTATATATCTCTTAGGTTTTTAGCATTTGCTTATAGCTATATATAAATTTTGTATGATTTTACCTACAAGTACAAGCCAAAATACCTATTGTACAACAATTTAATGTATAGAAACAACCCTGATGCACAAGGCGTGCGCTCTCCTCAGGCTTGAAATTCCCCCCAAAAATACCTTTCTTTGCGCTTCCTGTTTTTGGTACGCTTCACCCTACACAAGGCGCGGGCCTCCGCGCACGCCTCAGTGCGCCTTACTTTTTAAAACCAAGAACAGGCTGAACCCAGGGCTCTTTATCGCATGTGAAAGCACATGTCAGTGATCTGTTCTCTAGTTTTTACTAGCATTGTACATCTATCTGCTATTTATTTTTCTGTATTGTTTTCTTTGTCTTAGCTTCTTTTTTCTTTTGATAATATGTTGTTTGAGATTATGTCCGTAGCCTTAATGATGATTAGCACTTAATTTGACTATATTCATGTATCCAGCCTTCCCCAACCTCTTTTAATGAGGTGTTTCAATGCATGTTTGACTACATAGATCGGCTTTTTGTGATGGTGCGGCCACGGAAACTACTTTATATGGCTATTGGTGGGTAGTGACCTTGAATTACTCTTATAATACCATTTAAAAACTAGTTAGCTATTCACACCTTGCAGTTTTTAAAATGTTCCAAATTATGGTGTAGATGGTGTTGCCCCAAGGGCTAAAATGAATCAGCAGAGATCTAGACGGTTTAGAGCAGCCAAAGATGCAGCAGATGCGGTATGTATCTTGGATGATTCCTGTTCATGTTTTTTTCTCTTTAGATTATGTCTTGACGGACATGTTTGACTTTTGCTTTTTAGGCGGCCGAAGAGGAGAGGTTACGAGAGGAGTTTGAGAGAGAAGGCAGAAAGCTTCCTCCGAAACAAGAATCCCAAACGTTTGACTCTAATGTCATCACCCCTGGGACCGAGTTTATGGCTGTTTTGTCGGTTGCTATCCAGTATTATGTTCACCAAAGATTAAACAATGATCCTGGATGGAAATCCATGAAGGTAAAGTTTGGCAGTTAAGATTTCACGATGATCTTTTGATTAGAGTCAACAAGATGGACAGACAGACAAACAGTGTTGAGTAAAAGGTCAAAATGGTTAAATTTTTTGTTATGGGTCGGGTTGCCTCGAAACACCTTTTGTTCAAAATAAAAGATATAATAAATAATATGGGTCACTTATGAAGACAAAAACTATGTTATCTGAGTAAGAATTAACTATTAAATAAAATGACCCATTCATAAGTAAATGGATTGAAAAATGTTGCGTTTACACTAGTCCCGACTCCAACTCCCAACCATTGTTTATCAAAAAATGTATATACACTTTTTTTCTAAGTTGCGTCAACATTATTCAAGGAATATATATTGCACAAGAAAACTTGTTTACCAAGCGGTTCATATTGTTTTTGCAGGTTATCCTTTCTGACGCTAATGTTCCGGGTGAAGGGGAACATAAGATAATGGTCCTACATTCGTCTTCAAAGGAATCTTCCTGGTTTCGATCCAAACACCCGTCATTGCTTATATGGTTTGGTATAGTTTACCCTCCACTCATTTCTATTCTCTACGTTTGAAATTTTGAATATTAAGTTTGTCCCATAACTTAGGTTCTTTTGTATTTATCATTGTTTTGTACTACAGGATGCTGATTTGATTATGTTAGCTTTGGCTACCCACGAAGTTCATTTTTCAATACTTAGAGAGGTAGTCAATAGTAGTATATGTATATTATTAATGTGCAATGGACATTTAATTTATTATCAATGATTATGATGTTTCAGGTTGTATATACACCTGGACAACAAGACAAATTTTTTATCTGTGGTCAAGTAGGTCATTTAGCGGCCGCTTGTGAGGGAAAGGCAAAGAGGAAAGCAGGTGAATTTGACGAAAAAGGCGATGCTGTGCCTAAGAAGCCATACCAGGTAGCTTTTGAACCAAACTTGTGCAATTGGTTGTTTTCATTTCTTAAAAAGCTGTTTATTTTATAGATAGTTTTGTTTCCGTATTGTTTTATAATATGCGCATTTTTTGCAGTTTCTCAACATTTGGACTCTAGGGAGTACCTACAAATTGAGATGAGAATTCCTCATCTTCCTTTCAAGATCGACTTTGAGCGAATAGCGGATGATTTTATCTTCATGTGTTTCTTTGTTGGAAACGATTTTCTACCACATATGCCCACTTTAGAAATTCGTGAGGTACGTTTCCACCTTTTTTGCAAGCGAGTAGTATAAACGATTCCATTTAAGCAACCCAGTGTTTATCTGCTTTTCAGGGCGCAATAAATTTACTTATAGCTGTATATAAAAAGGAGTTTAGGGTCTTGAATGGGTATCTTACTGATGGAAGCAAGGTGACTGACTATATCTTTTTTTAAATGTTTTATTTGATTTTTTTGCAATAAATTGTACATAATTTCTTTCTTATTCACTCCCAGCCAGACCTTAGCAAAGTGGAGCAGTTTATTCAGGCCGTCGGTTCATATGAAGATAAAATTTTTCAGAAAAGAGCCCGCTTGAATCAGGTTTAAATTCACGATACACAGTTACACACATATATATACATATATATACACTTATATTTTATATTTTAAAAAGAAAAAATCGTATTAATGTTTTTTTTGCTCAGAGACAAGCTGAAAGGATAAAACGTGACAAAGCTCAAGGAAATCTCAATCAATAAGAGGAGACGATGCTGGACCACAAATGGAACCTGAATCGTTAGTTGCAGTTGGGCGGTTTCAGGGCTCGCGTCTTGCTTCTGGACCCTCACCATCACCATATCAATTAATGGGTGGCTCGAGCAATCCTCATCCAAAGAAACTCGCATGTGTTTCATCTGGGTCCACCATCGGTGCTGCTATTGTTGAAGCTGAGAGCAGTCTTGAAAAAGATGATGTATGTTTTTTCTTTTGTAAACAGGTGTTATGGTTTATTTTTTTTGGTTTAATTAAGTGTTACTTGTTTTCAGGTACTTGATAACAAAGAAGAACTGAAAACAAAACTGAAGGAGATACCTCGTGAGAAATCTGATGCTTTTAATTCTGAGGAGCAGGATGAGGGTAAGGTTTGATGCATACAAATTCTAATTCTAGCACTAATTTGTAATCAAGTATTAAGATATGCTGCTTGTTGTCAACTCTGAAATCTGAATACGTTGCCAGATAAAATTGGGAGTGCCCGGGTGGAAAGAGAGGTACTATGAGGAGAAGTTTTCTGCAAGTTCACCTGAAGAGCTTGACGAAATACGGAGAGATGTTGTAAGATTTTAAACCTTTTTAGCTTCCGCTTCTCTTCAAGTAAAGATTAAATAAAATTAAAAAAAGGATAGAGCTCGTGACGATTATATTAATATTACTCTGAACAGCTAATAGATTTTTTTAGTCTCGACTTCTTGTTTGTTAGAAGAGATTCATGATGTGATGTGAAAACATAAGCATCCTTTATTTTTGAGTCTAACTTATATTTTTTAACCACTGGACACTTATCTTTTAGTTTGACTGCGTAAGAGTGTTGTAGAACTGTTACCAAGAAGAAATCTAAAATACAAATGAACGACTTTTCACAGGTTCTTAGATATACCGAAGGCTTATGCTGGGTGATGCACTATTACTATGAAGGTGTCTGTTCTTGGCAGTGGTAACGTTTCTTATTCTTATATTTAGCCTCTATTTAGAAAGCATTAAGCCTGTTTTAAGTGTTTTCACTTTGTTGCTGTATGAATTTATAAAGAAGATTGAATATCATGGTGTGCAATGTGGTTGCTGTTGTATATTTCTCGGAACTAGAGGTGAAAAATGCGTGGGCTGGATAACTTGTCAAAAGGTAGAAGGGGGGGGGGGGGGTGACTGTTATTTGTTTATTCGTTGAGTTTTACAAATAGTTAGAAAAATATATTATTACACTAAGAATATTTTTTTGTAATACATTAGTTTTGGGGGTTGTATGCATTTGAATACCCATTCCTTTTCCATTTTCTTTAACTTCACATGTTTAGCCCGTTGAGATAAAACTTAACTGGAAGAGACCTCTGGACATTATTCAAACATTTTCTTTCAGGTTTTATCCATATCATTAGGCGCCGTTTGCTTCTGATCTTAAGGATCTTGGAGAATTAAATATCAATTTTGAACTAGGTTCACCATTCAAACCGTTTAATCAGCTGATGGGCGTGTTTCCTGCTGCAAGGTAGAACCCACATATTTATTTTCTGATGTTTTTTTCATTATTCAAATCTCTTAACAAAGTTTCTTTTGCAGCTCCCATGCTCTTCCTGAGCATTACAGAAAATTAATGATGGATCCAAATTCACCCATTATCGACTTTTATCCAACAGGTAACGTCAGTGCTTTGACAAAGTAAAGCATTATCCAACGTCTTTTTTAAAGATATTTTATTCATACAATTCCTTTTTTTTTTCATATGTTCCAGATTTTGAAGTCGACATGAATGGCAAGCGGTTTGCATGGCAGGTGTGTTTCTTTTTCTTTTTTAATTTTATTTTATTTGTGGTTAACTGTTATCGTTAATTGTTATATATTTAAAGTAATTGTCAACCTTGGCTGTCTGGTATTTATTCATAGGGAATAGCAAAGTTGCCTTTCATTGAAGAAGATCGTCTTCTTGCAGAAGTGACAAAAGTAGAACATACATTAACGGTACGAGGAGTATCGTTAGCAGATTTAGTCATTTTCTGTAGTCTACAATGAAAATGATTTACTTTAATTTCCACAGGAGGAAGAGGCTCGTAGAAATAGCAGGATGTCTGACATGTTTTGTGGCGTTATCACACACACTATCTCCATATATATTTTCTCTTAATGACCGTTGCAAACAGTTGTCGGCTGAGGAACGAGTTAAAGTCAAAGAAAAAATCGACCCATCGGCAAGGTTTGTGTTCAAATGCCTAATTCTTGGTTTATTTCCACGATATGGTATTATTTTCTGATTTAATTTGTGTGCGTTGCAGTGGCGCGATCAACGGCTATATATCCCTTTGTGCTGGAGATCCATGCCCTCCGGTTTTCAGCTCACCTGTTGAGGGGATGGATGATATCATCGACAATCAAGTCATGTGAACTTCAAAAAAGCCTTCTGTTATCACTTGTTCGGCATATATTAAGGTTTTAAGTTCACTAATTTTCTTTTTACTATTTCAGATGTGCGATATACAAAGTTCCGGATTATCATAAGCATATATCTCGACCACCTGCAGGGGTCAAACTACCAAAGAAGGTAATATCATGTCAATCTTTAGTTTTAAATGAGAATTTTGGTCTCGGCTATATTCAATAATATTTCTGCCGGCCAATTCCATATTACCATAAAAACTTGTTTAAGATTATATATTCATGTTTATCCGACTACAACAGTTAACTAGTGGGTTACCACACGCGCTCCGCAGCGGGTGAGAACGTAGATAAAAATAAGCATATCGCGATAGTTAAAGTTGGTTTAATGTTTTAGTTAAGGGGCTACAGATGTCATTATTAAAGTTGAGGGGCTAAACATGTCATTGTTAAAGTTGAGGGGGAAGATGTTTTTTATTAAAGTTGAGGGGCTAAAGTTGTTTTAGTTAAGGGGCCAAACATGTCATTATTAAAGTTGAGGGGCTAAACATGTAATTAAAGTTGAGGGGCCAAAGTTGTTTATTATTAAAGTTGAGGGGGTAAACATGTCATTACCAAAGTTGAGGATCTAACACGTCATTATTAAAGTTGAGGGGTTAAAGTTGGTTAATATCAAAGTCGAGGTGCCAAGTTGGTTGATATGACAAAATAACATATTTATAGTATATATAATATCAGATGCACCGATTTAAAATATTTCAAATTTCAAGTTTATCTATTTCGTTAAATACAATTAATAATACGACTAGCATACCCTTCTCTTTCTCCTTATCCTCTAAATCCCTGAATTTGCTCTGTATCTTAGATGTCATTTCATTTTGCTGCAGACTGTAACGTTGGATGATATTCAACCCGATCCGACTCTATGGCACGAGGATACAGGAAGGAGGCCATGGCATAACGACAGGCCGCACAATAACCACAACCATAACCCTCATGGAGCTGCATCTAGCCGGCATCTTGGAGATGCTGCACACCGACTTGTCACCAACAGCTTACAAGTAAAGCCCGATAGAAACGGTCATCATCAATCGTATGACCCGCACCCACATGGCCCACCTCCTAGATCATATGGTCAATCTCATGGTTCAAGTACCCATTATGGTAGGTCAAATTCTCAGGCGCATGGATACTACCTGAATCAACATGCACATCCTCCACCACGTGGGCCTCATCAAAGTCAACATTTACCGGCTAGCGGTCAATACTATCCACAACAGGGTGGCGGCTATGCATATAACAGTGCTGCCAGCCATCATCATCATCATCATCAACAGTCTGGTGGCAGAGGCCAGGGACGCCCTCAACAAGGTGGTGGCAATCAGTTTTCGGATTGAGTAGAGATGGAAGAGGTAGGTCGCACCAGCCGTATCGCCGCTAGACGACATGGTAATGTTTGAACTTTGTAGTTCATTAGTATGTTGTATCATAGTTCAGTTAGTTTTAACTATGTGAAATTATGAAAAGGTTACATGTTGGTTTGGTCTAGAAGATGATAAGATATTTATTTTGTTGTATACTTCAAATTTTATCAGCTTTATTGACTAATAAAACCTAGAAAATTATCTGGGTAATTAACATTGATAACCATTACTGGAGTTGGAGATCCCCACTTTTAAATTTATATACTAATATTTTACAATACTCGGTTTCAATGACTAAAAAAGTTTTTTATTTAACTCATGTTTTACATTGAGCGAAAACCATAAAACTTTTTATTGCTATTTTAGGATAAAGATGAAAATATGCTTGCTTCTCAGTAAGTTTCCATCTCATTATTCATTCACATAATTATTCATTATATATATGTAAACATGGTTTTGATTTTAGTTAAGTAAACTAAATTGAGAAAAAAAGTGTGATTCTATTTCAGCTTTATTATATGACGAGGTAGACGAAGACTGAAAAAGAAAGGATAAACATAGCGGATTTGAAATGCTTAAACTTAAATAGTTGAATGATAAAGTTATTGTATTTTCTAGAACTGCTACATGCTCTTTAATACTGCTTCTAAATATACACAATTGTCCAATATGTCACTATAATCTTTCACTACTTTGGAAGAAATGAAAAAAATACAAAAAATGTCATGTAAGTTTATATGGACTTACAGGTTTCATGGTTTCAGCCTTAATGTTTAAAAAGCACGTTGAGCATCCTAAAGTTTACGTTTTGTAGCAGATTTTGTCTTTTAGACCAACGACTGTTACTCAAGCCAAATGATTTTATGGGGTCATGCATTTACACACGGCTTCCTTATTTTCACACCCAAGCGCCCCTTCAGACAAAAGGTGATTGACTGACGTCTGAGTCAGTCCTTGTCTGTTGACCAAGCCCTAACAGCCCCTCTTTGGCTAAAGAGGGGCGCTTCAGTTCAATTTTTTCCACAAAGCGCGCCATTTAGATCATAGCGGGCGTTTAAGGGTTTCTATTAAATTTTAAAAATTGTCTGTTGACCAAGCCCTAAGAGACCCTCTTTGGCCAAAGAGGGCGCTTCAGTTCAAAATTTTCCACAAAGCGCCCCATTTAGATCATAGCGGGGCGTTTAGGGGTTTTTATTAAATTTTAAAAATTGTTTTTAATTCACCAACACATCGAGTATTATATTCTATTTGTCTTATTATGATGTATTTTTGCCGCATGGGTCGTATCGATGACATTCGGTGTTCGTGTTGTACAAAAATTCATATATTTAGCAAACACAAACACTCACTTGGATTGTAAATGATTTAACGCATATATTGAACAATGTCCAAAATGTACATACGAATTCTTTCCACTTCTTATCAGAGAATTTTTTCTTGTTCTTGCTTATATTTTGTTGGGGAGCATAAGAGTATAGCTACACAGAGGAAAACGGGTAGCAAGAAAATAGGTTGCCTGTTCGAGTTGATCGGGTTTTCGGAATCAAACAGAAGTGTTTGGAGGATCGAGGTGACGAAGGCGAAGCACAACTACACTCCTATCGAAAACCCGATCAACTACATTTTGGACATTGTTCAATATATGCATTAAATCATTAGCGATCCAAGGGTGTGTTTGTGTTTGCTAAATATATGCGCTTTTGTAAAACACCGAACACGAATGTCACCGACACGACCCATACGGCAAAAATACATCATAATAAGACAAATAGAAATATAATACTCCATAGCAACATACTACGCACTAATACGGGCACATACAGATGATAAACGACTCGACACCGAATGTCACCGACACGACCCATACAGATGAAATAGGCACTTGTATGAACCCAAAATGACAATAAACGTCATAATACGACATTTAAGAACAATTATGTCAAGTACTGATCCGGTGGGGGGTGTATACACATTCGACGACACGTCGGACTACTTGTGGTTTCAAACTAGAATCACGCGATATAATGGAATACGACATCACACGTGACCGAACACATCCAGAACTTGCCGTGTAGTCCTTATACATTTAAAAATGAGGAGTAATGGAAAAAAAATCTAAAATTTAGACAAGTATCGATGCGTTTTTGAATTAACATAAACAATTTAAATTTAAAAAAAACCCCAAAACGCCCCTCTGTGGCCAAGGAGGGGCGCTTAGGCATAAAATTTAAACCAAAGCGTCCCTCTTTGGCCAAAGAGCGGCGCTTCAGAGTGTGCAAATAGACAACCAACGTGTGCGAATAGACTAGGCCTTGTTATGTGAGGGGGCACTTTTGTCTTCTTAACACTCCCTTTTATAAACTCTTACTAAACAAAAAAATTTATACCCACTCTTACTCTCACATGTGATGCAAGTCATGTGTGCTTGAATTAACGCTAAATCCTAACTGTTGTTAACTGAAAGGACGAAAAGTGTTACAAAATGTAAACACAAAGAATGTTCAACTTGAAATTCTTAAAAATGTAATAGATGCTTTCTATAGAGGTGAAGACAAAGCTTTATCATTTGTACATGATCATCACTTTTTTCATAATAATATTTCTACAACATTTAATTTATAATGTTTTATAAAAATCTAAGAATGTCATTATAGTTTATCTTTTGATTAAATTCAGTTTTGCTCCCCGAGGTTTGACCAAAACATTCATTTTCCTCCAAAAGATTTAAAGCATCAGTTTACCTCCAAAAGTTTAATGACTTTTTTCAATTTTATCCAGACCTTTAACAATACCTATTTCTCCTAGTTAAGTATAACCCATGTGCGTGTCATGTGATGGGCATCTTGAGTAGGGTTGAAAATTTCTCCTGCTCTTCGAACGAACCGCAACTTGTGGTCGTCGTCAATCGGGTTCATGGTGGCGTGAAAGAGTTTCTTGATAGCAAACTATAGAAATCGAACTAAAACTACATGAAAATCGAACCATGTCTAGAATATCTCGAAATTAAAAAGAAACTGATGCAAGTAATAATATATCTAATGATTTACAAATAATGACAAGGATTATGAAATATAATAATTGAACCTTCCTTCTCTGTTTTGTTGTGTTTCTAGAGAAGCCCTTCAATGATAGATTTTGTAGGGTTACTTGATGGATCAACGAATGATTCTTGATAGAAAAATGTGCAACTAGGGTTTCTCTATAGAATGACCTTTTGGAGATAGCAAACTGACGTGAATACCTTTATTTTGTGTAGTTTTTTTAATTTTATTTTTTATGGTCGTCTCCGAAATCTTTGAAAATCTGTGGGTCCTATCCGAAGATAAAATACGGATCCCTAAAATATATTTCTTTGTAAAAAATATACAAAAAAAGTTTTAAATATAGAAAATGAATTAAAAAAATGTGGAATCACCCGCGTTTAATGTAACACAAATTAATCAATTAATGTTATTTGCATTTAATGCATAGATAACAAACATAAAGAAAAAAATAAACTAAAAATGAGGCTATTAAGATTAAAACCCAAGTTCTCTTTGCTAATAATGTGACTTGGAAACCACTACGCCATGCAACTCATAATGCTATTTTTTCATTTAGTACTTATATATTCTAAGTTCTACATAGTAAGTTTATTAAAGAATATAAATTTTCGGGCCCACGGAGGGTTTGGGCCCTGAGCCGTCGCCCACCCCGCACCCCCTCCGGGCCGGCCCTGTTATTTTGGTATTGGTTTCTTGATTGAATGATTTTTTGTGTAGGGTTTTTTAATTTTAGCATGGAAAATGACTAAGATGCCCATCATATGATAGGCATATGGGTTAGATTTAATGGGGAATTGGATGTTGTTAAAGGTCAGATAAAAATGAAACAACTAATGAAACTTTTGGACGTAAATTAATGTTTTAAATCTTTTGGAGGAAAATAGATGTTTTTGTCAAACCCCAGAGATCAAAACTGAATTTAACTCTTTTCTTTTTATCTACATTATCATCCACATTATCTAAGAATGTCATTATAGTTTATCTTTTTATCTAAGTTATCATCCACATATGTATTCCATATAATATATCTAATAATCATAAAAATTTAAATTATTTATCAAAAATTAAGTTTCTGTTTATCTAATTTTTCTATTTAAAGTATTAAATATCGTAATTTTTTATATTATGTCCAATATGTGAAATAAAATAAAAATAAGTTAATCATGAAAAACAAACTAATGGTAGGAGATTTGGTTTTCTAATGGAGACTAAAGTTCAATTCCCACTTGTGTCGTATTGGGGCGGATAATAGGCAATGATAGTGACAAACCCACTTAGGGGGGTTCGATCCTGAGCCGCACCCCGGTTCTCATCCGACTGTTACTTCAGCGAGACAACTCGTGTGGAGGCAGTACGGTTTCTGGGGGAACGCTGTAACCAAGTCTGACCAACCCAACACGGGTCCGGTTAAGACAAACGTAGTCTGGACATGGCTAGGCCCGCGTTCAGACGGTGTGAAATTGGGTCATTCAAAAAGAAAAGGATAAATCATATTAATTTTACCTAAATTTAAAAAAGATTTTAACGGACAAAATTTTTATTAGTGAAAGTGACATCAATTACTCTTCATAACCCAGTTTCCTAATTTATCTCCTGTTTCCATATTATTATTATTATCTTCATCTCCCTTATATATATATATATGCAGTGAAAAGCCGCTTCTGATATTATTGAATTATTATTATTTCGTGTGATCATCGACAATGGCGAAAGTACCCTTTCTGCTGTTCCTCTTCTCTCTCGTTTCTGTAACAACAGACGCTCAATCCCCCTCCAATGTCACAGAGATTCATGTTCCTCAGATTACCAGGGTTGTTGTCGGATTATTCGCTGCTGTTTGTGTCGTGTTTTTCATGTGTTTAGTCGGTGTCTGCGTGTATCAACTTAAACGTAAGTGTTCTACGCTCATTCATCCCTGCGATTTCGGTTCATCCGATGACTTCAAGATTACCATTGATGATTACGGTGAAACGTTAACCCATGAGGGCAATATGGTAATTCACTCCAAGATTTGAAAAAAGCCACCAACAACTTCAGCCAAGATAATATACTTGGTAGAGGAGGCTCCGCCACTGTTTACAAAGGAGAGTTAAAAGACGGAACCAAGATTGCGGTCAAGAGGACCGAATCGGTTGTGGAATATAAATCAGAGATTTCGGTTTTAACCAAGGTTAGACATAGATATGTTGTCGCACTTCTCGGGTACTGTTTGGAAGGAGACCAGAGGCTTCTTGCGATCGAGTATATGCCTCAAGGGACGCTTGCTCGCTTTTTATTTGACTGGAAAAAACATGGTTTGAAACCGCTCGAATGGAGGCAAAGATTGATGATCGCGTTAGATGTTGCTAGAGGTGTCGAGTATCTGCATTGTTTAGGACACCAAAGATTTATTCATAGAGATCTTAAACCCTGCAATATCCTACTCGGTGATGATATGAGGGCCAAAGTTGCAGACTTCGGCCTTGCTCGACCCCTCCCCCATGGGAAAGATTCGTTTGTGACAAAAGTAGCTGGAACTTTCGGGTATTTTGCACCCGAATACGCAGGTAGTCACTGTTTTCTTTTTTACTTGTTTAAATTTTGTATTGCTTCTCTTTCAAAAAAATAAAACTAATTAATAATAATTTTATGTATGATTCTACTAGAGATGGGTGAGGTATCGACTAAAATCGATGTGTACAGTTTTGGGGTAATCCTAATGGAGCTGATAACGGGCAGAAGGGCAAGCGGCACAACACTGGAAGAGGAAAGTGTGCCATTGGTGAAATGGTTCCGACAAACGTACAAAGATGAAGTTACCTTCCGAAAGGCTGTTGACCCGACCGTTGACCTTGATGAAGAAACTATAGTCAGTGTGAGTGCAGTGGCGGAACTAGCCGCTCATTGCTGTGCCCAAAAACCACACAAGAGGCCTAACATGAGCCAAGTAGTCAATGTTCTCTCGTACCTAGCCGACCCATGGAACCCGTCGGACCGGAACATGAAGGTGTCGATATAGACATTAACGTTGACGATGACATTGACACTGGCTCGTTTACTTCACTGGATGGACGATGACGATCTTAAAGCAACTAAATTTTTCGTTTATACAAAACAATATTATTTTGATTTTGCTTTTCATCTATGTATATCTCAATTCATTGATTCTTTCATTGTAATCCATGCATATAAATGGATTAGTTTTGAGCTATTGTCTTATGTATTGCCAGATGTTGTGTTTCATGATCGAATTGGTCCTAATTGTCATTGGTTATTGTATAAGTCTAAACAAGAAGCATAAAATCGTGTTAGATTCTAAAATCCCAATTTTTAAAATAAAATAAAAAAGAGCCATAAACCGCAGTCTCTAGACACGGAGTAAGATCAAATACAAAACAAATTATGCATACAAACTGTAAGAACCATATAAAAAACGTCACGTGGCATCCAATCAATTATAGAGAAATGATAAAATAATAACCTAAATAATATCAATTACATTGAAT
The DNA here is from genome assembly GCA_947069175.1 of Scalesia atractyloides. Taxonomy (NCBI): domain Eukaryota; kingdom Viridiplantae; phylum Streptophyta; class Magnoliopsida; order Asterales; family Asteraceae; genus Scalesia; species Scalesia atractyloides. The sequence goes on from CAMTDV010000019.1 coordinate 50,940,776, forward strand.
TCCCTATAATTATCTTAACAAACAATTAATTCTTCTTTTTTTTTTTTGGATCTTCTTTCTGTTTTCAATGTGCTGATTAAGAAAAGTGCTGAAATTATTCACATATGTGCTAAAATCAATTATTTTGATTAATTTTCATGTGCTAATATAATTCAAAAGTGCTACTTTTATGTATATATTGTTTTGGTATGTGCTAATTTAATTTTTTTAAGTGCTAGGATCTGTTTTTACGGTTTGTAGGATAAATATGGTTTGTACCGGAACCAACATCCATTTGTCTCTCCGCCATTCAACGACCAGTGGCGGATCTAGTCCAAAAATCGGAGGTATCCTTTTTGAAGATCAGGGCTATCTTTTGTATAAAATCGGATTTTGTTTACACTTAGAAAACAGTACGGATACGGGGTTGAAGGGTAGCCCGTCCCACCCCTCATAATACACTAGCTCCTCCCCTGTCTACGACCTATCTCTGTTGTTGGCAAAACAGAGAACAAACAGTTAATAATAATAATCACAGAATAACACACCACCTTGATTTATTACACAATTTCCATTTCCACATTCTTCATATATACGGAAACTCACAAATATACACATTGACCGGAGATAAAAGCTAAAAGAAATATACATGGAGGAAAAAGCTACATGGTCCCTAACCGATTGTGTTTAGACGCTTCCTTCATATGTGAAGTCCCTACATAGCGGTTTTAGTCATTTCATCTTTCATCAACCACATGTCTATTTTTATTGGTTCTTAATAGCCGCTAAAAAGGAAAATTTCAAATTTAAATATTGTTGACTCATTATTTGTTGTTGTAGAATATTTATGTAAAGGAGAAAATTACTCCTAGGACAGTGAGAAGCTCTAGTATATATATTTGGTATATGATTTGACAAGAAAGTTATCTCTTTGAAGTCTTTTATGGCTTCATGCACTAAGACACAACCCTAGCCCCCTCTTTCATTTTTTTCCAGTCGCCAACTGTCTTCTTTTTCTCCACCGGCCATGACCAGCTCATCTGCTTCTCCTCATCAGACCAAGCAACCACTCCTCTTCACACCCTCCTCCATCTCATAATCATCAAATTTTGATCCACTAATTACCTTCTATGGAAAATTCAAGTTTATTCGGTTCTATCCTATCTCAATCTTCTCAAACATATTGACGTTTTCCACCCCTGTTCCCCAAGAAACCACCACAATTGACGGAGAAACCGAACCGAATCGAGCGTTGGTTAACTGGAAAGAGGCTGACTAGCGGGTTATCCTCCTTTTGCGTTCCACTTTAACTGAAGAAGCAGTGGCTGAGGTGTGACATTTGCATTTTTACACATTTTCAATCTTGCATTTTTACACATTTTCAAGTACAATTATGATATTTTCGTATTCAATAAAGTCTTGTATTTTATTTACGAAATACGTAATTGTAGGATCAAGCGAAACGATATTCCTGACATTCTCGAAACAAAGTCCAACTTACATATGCCTTTATACCCTTTACATAACCTAAACAATGTGTTAGAAGGGTTAAAAATGGCAAACAAGTGACAATACAAGTCCAGGGGCCAAAACTGTCAAAAAGAAAAATCCGCCCGCCATGAGTGCCTTACGGTCCGTAAGGCACTGGTTACGGTCTGTAAGGCACTGGTTACGGTCCGTAAGGGGTGCCCAGTTGCAACAGATTTGCTTGATCACCAAGTTTGGCAATCTATCTCCAATTTTTGACACCTTGCACTCATTTTGCCACACTTAATTTGCTGTTAACACATGTTAGGACACTAATCCACACTTGGTAACACTTGTCATCACCTCCTTGAACCTAAAACACGATAAATACCCCTTTGATTCATCCATTTTCTTCACACCACTTAAAAACACTTCAAAGCAAAATGTGAAGTTCTTCTTTCTATCCTTCTTGGAGCTTGCTTCTGCATTGAAGCCTCCTTCTCTAAGTTTAATATTCCATTTCAAACACAAGTAAGCGGTTCTCCCAGTCTTTTTCATTTATTTGGCTAGTTATGAGCCAAAAGTCAAGCAAATTGACTTTTGCTTTGACTTTCGGTTCTGACCATTTTGGTCAAGTTAAAGTCAAATTGAACTTTGCAACGTGATCGTAATCACAAAGATATTAATCCCTTGCGGTTGCACCTTCTGATTTCCACGTTTAGTAGGCAAGATACGAGTCAAAGTTTTATTAATTAAAAGTAAAAAATGCGCAAAAAGTGCATTTTACGACGAAAACGTTTATTAAAACTTAAAGTTTTTACACCAAATCAGTTTTATAACATTATTAGACATGTTTAAACATGTCTAACTCGTCAGTTCTAGGTTAGTGCTTTTTATTTTTAGTCGTAAGTCGAGCGGTTTGACTACCGCTTTGAGTTTCGAATATGACCCGTTTGGTCAATCTTAGGATTTGACAAAGCGCATTTTTATGACCATAATAGTATAGGAAATAACCCTCTCAGGTTATACCTTATGGTCATGTCATTTTGTTGGTCAAAGGACGAGTCGATTATATATACTTTTAAAATGCCGAAAATGCCCTTTTAATGCATAAAATAATTTTAAGCATATAAGGCTAATTGTAACCCCTCGCTTTTTCATACTTTCCATATTTAGAAAGCTAGTGTGCTATTTCTATTTTTGGAAACCATTGTATCTTGTATTAGTTCTTTCATTGTAATCGTTGTAATCATTGTAATCCGAGACTTGAATCATAATGAAAACTCGTACCTTATTCCTATTCATAGTATGCTTATTCGTAATTGTTTTATACTTATACATATTCATACATTTGTGCACAAGATACATTACACTTGAAAACGTGACTATACTTGCAAATACATAACAATCATACTTCATGCAAAGCTTATACTTCTTCTTATTCATTTCATACTTGTGTAAACATTAGAACATGCATCCATATGCCTAGGAACCTTTAATTAGTTACAAAACATCATTATTTAACATTTAGTTATGTATAAATCAACAAAACAACAAAAAAATAAATATTTGTTCCTGACTCGGTCCTTGCGGACCGTATTGGAAACCCCATGCGGTCCGTATGGCCTTCTGGGCGAGCGACAGCTTCAAACATCCGCGGTTTAAGCATGAATCCACACAAAACCACCTCCCCCAATCACCTTAAACCTCATTTAACACACTCCTAACCACCTCCAACCTTTCCCCTATAAATACAACACCTCTTCCAAGCTTTTTCCCACTTTAATCACCTCCTAATCTCTCTCAAATCACCTCTAAGCTGCTGGAAATCAAGAACCCGAGCAAAATCATCAACTCTCACCAAAGTGAGCATAACTTGCTCATTTCCTAATGTTTTTGCTTGATTCTTCTTCCTACTTACTTGGATAAGTCTTAGGTATGATCCCACGGACTTGCCATGGCAAATCCAGACCTGGGAATTCACCAAAAAGACTCCAAAGTAGGCTGAAACTTTCTGTTATGATTAAAACATTTGTAAACTTATGTTATACATCATACAAGTTTGTGTGCTTATGCTTCTGATCAAGATTCTTGATAGTAAGCCTAACCTAAGTTGTTCTATATGAAATATGAGTGGTACTCTAAACTTTATGTTTTCAATGAGCTTTAAGCTCACAAGTGATGCCGAGTCTTGAACTTGATGTTAGTGTGACGACCTGGTTAGCTTGGGCTATCCTACAACTAAGTCCACACATCACTTGATGATTTCTCATCACTATCCCAATGTAGTTTTCTACATGAAAGTAACACAACCCCGTCTAGCCTTTGACTTGTGTCGACGTCGGCTCACCGGGTTGTAGCTTACTTGGTATAGTGATAAACATGTAATTCAATTTCATTATTATTCTTGTTCTTGACCCTCCTTGTTGTCTATGACAACTTGTGTAGTGGTGAACTCTTATGAGGTTCCTAAAAGGATGGTTATACCACCTACCTCCTACATGACTTCTATGACATCCTTGAAGGACTTATGATATAATGCACATATATAACTATATAATATACTTAAAACCGAAACCTTGATAATGACTATCTAATCATGTGTCAAGTTACTAAGTTTAATCACTAAAAGAGTTTAGTTCCTCGTTATGATTCTAATAGGTGTATAACCTATGAAATCACATAAACCCTAATGGGTTGCCATAGTGTCAAAACGAGTGCTAGACCTTAGTGAATATTTTCGTATACATACTTTGTGATGCTTTATTCTAAATCCCGAATCTACCATTATCATGCAATACTCACACCTACGTCCTCTTGTAGGATAACTCGGTGTTCCCTCGCCAACTAATCAACTCTTCACGGAACTAACAAGTCAGAAAGCTTGCAAAACCGTGAGTACACTCGACACATTTTCATTTTATCACTTTTGGGTGTAACATGTTTACCTTATACAAAATTACTAAACTTAAACTTTATACAATGCACGAAACAATCCAATATACATGAACGCTTTGATACATGTTAGGATATGAGTTTGATTTACTTGTAGTTTTTGTTTCAATAATGGAAATATGATTGAAATTGAAAGTAAATGCGGCAGAGTAGAATGGAAAACTTTTACTACAAGTAAAGGTCGTTTGTTTTCATCATCATCATGCTTTCAAGTTTATAAACTTTGCATGTGATTCACAAACTCCCCCTCAGCCTATTGCAACACAGTTTGATAGTACAGAAAAGGAAGAAGATGATTGGTGTAAATATCTTTTTAAGAGGACGAAATTCACTGATACATCGACTTAGCTATTTATACTATCTAACCTCTGACCATCTTTTGATGACGTTAGGGTTGATAGTGACATTTAACAATAAAATAACAAACTATAAACACTGATGCCTAACGTGTGATAGTGCAAATGCACTGTTACATTGAATATAAAACTAATAAACGAAAACTCTAATGACCATCCTCTGCTTCTTTTCTTCTATCAGACCTTTGGTATATTGGTGTAGCAGTGATGTATAGGTAGCAGACTTTGGAAGACAAAGTTTAGGTGATCAGAGGATGTAAACTCTGATAGTTGGACCAAACCACGGATAAAGTATTTTGGCTTTATATCATTTGTTCCTTTGTAAAGGGTTCAATCCCAACAATCTCCCCCTGGAACAGATGATGCCAAAAACATCTTTTATTCTTGGTCTTTATTCCTCAACAGGAAATCTCTGATTTGACCTTTAAATTGCAATTCGAAATTCAGACATTCCTCATCATCATCATCCTTTTCAAGTACCAGATCCATAAGTTCTTGGAGGTCTTCTACACACAGCCCATATGCATCCTCCATTCTCATCTTGGTAGCATCGCCATTAGACTTGAGCAAAGTCAATTCGTGAGAGTTTTTGTCAACTTTCCACTTTAGAATTTTTGGGTCTGATGGCTTTCTAGGATGGTATGTTATTGTTGAGGTAGGTAGAATTGATTGATTTGCCATCTGAGAAAGATCTTCTGCAAGCTTTTGACTGTTTTCATCAGTATGGTAATCAATCATGTATTTCATTCCTTCCTTTATATGCTCATACACTCTCTTATCTTCTTCTGCCATATCCTTTTGCCCGTTTCTTTGATTTAAGGCCAGAATAGATAAAGCAGATGTTTTAGATGGTTTTGAAGAGTGTGGGGTCTGATGAGATGTATCCTCTGCTGCATACACTGGCTTCTTTGGCATTGATGGATCAGTTTTCCTTCTTTGTTCAAGCCATTTGTATGTTTCAACCACCTTAACCTCTGTCCACCTCATAATTTGGATCTTTGACCCATAATTTGCAGCAATCAACTCTTCCTTCATTCTTCTTAACTTTAAATTCTTTTCAGGCAGCTTCTTATGTTTATTCCAATCTGGAGGAGTTAGCTTTTTGTGAGGATCTTTCAGCATATCTTGCATTCTTTGTACTTCTTCTTCTAACTCTTTCACAGTCTAGTCTTTGAATTGTGCCCTTGTAGCTTTGTATAACTTGGTTACCATGATGTGATTGATGTAATCTTCTTTAAGGCTTTTATCTGCTCTTTCTGACAGTTGTTTGCTCAAGTCTCTTGCATAGTCTTCTAAACTTCTGACTTTGCTCAACTGATATTGCCAGTAATTTTGTATTACTCTGTCAGACTTTTCCTGGGTATCCCTTTTTGTGATATCCTCTGCTTGTTGGGCTTTAAGCCTCTTGAATTCTTCTAAGTTTCTTGGTTTGGGATAACCTTTTAGAGATAGGAATTCCCTTTTATTTGGATCTTCTTCTGAAAAGAAGGATTTGATCTCTGAATTGACAACTTGTAGCTCCAGTGGGAATTGAGTGGCGAGAGGCACTACAGTAATTTGAGAAGGAGGTTTAACAGCTGTTGTGGTGGACATTGGTTTAAATGACACAGGTAAAGGAGAGGGGATGATCTTGTCATCAAGTACAACATTTGTGGTTTTCCTCCTTTTGAACCTAAGATCGGGTGATTGTGGTTGTGGAATTATTGTGGGTGTGGATAGAGATATGTTGGAAGTTGGAAATATGACCATAGCAGTGGTTGGATTAACATTTGTTATAATCTCTGCTGAGTCAACAGATGTTGACACAACAGGTGTTGTAACATCTGTTGCAATTGGTTTATCAACTGCTTTTGAAGAAGGATGTAACATTTGTCAAAAACGGGTTTCCAAACTCGCTCCGTTTTGTAATCGAATATCAAGTTATAAATGTCACGTTGTGTATTTATGGTTATTTTGGTTTTAATGATACATAATTAATAAACAAACTAAACTATAAAAATTATATTTGATAAAAAGTGAAAACAACATAAATAAAAAAGAAATGTTGCTGTCGGGACTCGAACCCGGGTCAGCCGATTCATTACTTCAAAGTCTTAACACACACACACACATCACCACTCCGCCACTTGTTGTTTTCTGTTATCTCTAGGAAACAAATAACATTTATACACAAACTCGGTTAAACCGGTTGCGCCAACTGAGAAACGGAAATCGGCAATTCAATCGTCAAATCGTTTGATTACTCGCACACTCAGGTTTATAACCGATGCACCAACGATTTTAATCAAGTCGGAATTGATTGAACATCAATTTTCATCATTATCGGTTTTTATAACCGAAAAATAATCAAGTCCAGATTACTCCAAACAAAACCCTTCTCGCGACTCAGAGACATCAGGCAAACATTCCATTTCACTTTCGTCACACTTTCAGTCCATCAGAACGCTTAAATCAACTCGCCGGAAAATTCTGTAAGGTTCGCCGGAAAACCGTATTTGTCCTCAAATCGGTAAGTTCTTCAATACCATCGTAGTCTTACAGTTGTTAAGCTGTTTCTAACTCAAACCATCCATTTGAGATCGAATTCAGGCACCGTTATCGGATAATTCCAGTTCGCCGGAAATTTCCTGGAAACTTTTATTTCCGTCTGTGAAGCGGTAAGGACCTTCAATCACAATGTTAACGTTTGTTTATCACTTCCATTCCACGATTGGCTAATCAAAATGGTTAATTGTTTGGTTCAGTTATGGTGCACAAAAACAGAGCCGACGCATTGCCGGAAAACTCTGTGATAAATCATTCCTACGGTATGTTACTTCTAACACCGTCTCTGCCATTTCATTTTAGCCTTAAGAATGTTTGTTAATCGTAAAAACAAGAAACAGATTAGTGATTCAGTCGACTGTAATTTGAATGAAGAAGACGAAGTTAGTTAAGCTATAAGTTTATTTAAAATCAGTAATATGAACGGGTTAGACACACAGTCTAGCGGTGGACTGTGTGCAAAATATACACGCACGTCACGAGTTCGATCCCTGATACACGCACTCCTTATGTAATAAAATGCCTTTTTGTTTAAAACTGAACCGGGTTAACTCCGTTAGTTGTTAAGTATAATAAAAACCGAGATAATAACCAGGTTAGACACACAGTCCAGCGGTGGACTGTGTGCAACGCTAAGTCACACGTCACGCGTTCGAAACCTGTTACTGGCACCGGTTGAACGAATTAAAATGTTTTTGAAATTAAAAGAATTTTGGTTAAACCGAAGTAATATATAAATATAATTAAAAACAAGATTATTTCGGGTTAGACACGTAGCTCATTTGGTAGAGCTGCGTGCACGCGTACGGGAGGTCTCGGGTTCGAGTCTCACCCAGCGCATCCTTGCACACTGACCGAACCGGTCAACAGGTCAACGGTCAACGCAAAATAAACAATTTTTTTTTATATTTTTATTTATTTAATTTAATTTAAAAATCAATTAAAAATACTTAAAAATAACATTTTTAAAGATAGAAAATAGCCTTAAACTCACAATAATATATCTAAAAATTCCATTAAAATCCTTAATAAAATCCACTCATTTGCTATATTTTTTCGCCATTATTTAGGTTAGAAATTCTCGTTGTTCATCTCTCCCGACTCGTGCGCATCTTATCATCTCCATTCAAACGCACCCAATGTGAGTGAATCTTTACAAATTCCCCGTTTTAATCACGTTTTGGGGTGTATCATGTGTCTTGTTATATATATATTATATTTAACCATTGTGCATACATCATATCATGAACATGTGTATTCAGTTTGTTTCAACTGTTGTGTAGTTATTGTTAGATGCAATTTATTATTTTCAGTACATGCAATTTCATAGGCCGCCGCTCCCCATTACATTATGAGCGTTGAGCATGTTCCCCATTTCATTATGAGCGTGAACCTGGCGTGCCCACATACGATCGGCTCCGTTTGATTGAGCCTTGATCGCACAGACATTTTCATTTTCAGTACATGCAATACGATCGGCTCCGTTTGATTGAGCCTTGATCGCACAGTTTCATTTATGTTATTTATCGTATGATGTTGGTATGTTCATGTATGCTATCATATGTTATTGTATGTTATAGTTGTGATTGCTATTTGCCACTGCTTGATTATTTACATTTGCTCATTTATGATTATGCACAATTTTTCATTGATAAACTAACAAGTAAATAATTAATAAATGTTTATCTAATAAGGTTCACTCGCCAACTTATGTTGACCTAAAAACCCCCATTTTTACACATGATACAGGTGAACCAGCAGCAGCCAGAAACACATAGGATTGGACTAGAAGAATAAAATGATTTAGAGTTTGGGATTGTTATGTTTGGTTTATTTACTTTGTATTGTATGGACATGTTTGGATATTTGGAAATGTAACTTTGACTTAAATAAATATGAAACATATTAGTAAATATCATGAGCTTTGGTGATAACCCAATTATGCCCCGACTCTTATTCCGCTGCGGGTCGGGGTGTGACAAAGGAGGTGTAAGTGTTTTTGTGGGAGCTGAGGATATGGTTGGATTAGCAACTGTCTTAGGTTTAGAAGGTATGGATGCTGATTGCCTTGTTTTTCTAACAGGCGTCTTCTTTGTTGAAGAACCAACATTTTCTTCTTCTATTTGCAGAGCTATCTTTTTCTCAACCAAAACTCTGCTCTCAATCCTTACCCTTTTCTTTGTATTCTCCTTTTCCCTTGCAAAGATATCAGCTATTTCATCAACCTTTCTAGAACCATCTGGCCTAGGGATATCCACTGTTGGACGTGCATCTTTGTCATCAAGCTTTAGCACTTCTTTCTTTAACGGTATCTCCCCCTTTTTGGAATCATCAGTGTTGACTAAGATTACTGTAGGAGGAGGAGTACCTGTGGTTTGAAGGAAATGAGCCTTGATTGCCTTAATATCTACAGCAGTATCCACATATCTGGCATCAACCATGTTTCTAATCTCTTGCATTTGATGTTTGTGTTGAAGAGCAGCATAATATTTTTGTTGTTGAAATAGAGGGTCTAAGGCTTGTTTCAGATCATCAGTGGATAGGACAGAGGGTTGGCTCTTTGTAGCTAATATCTGCTTCAGTAAATCCTTGATTTCAGCAACAGAGCTTTCAATTTTGGTAACTCTCTCCGTCAAATTCTTGTATTTTAGATCATCACCTAACTTATAGGATCATCTGAACTCCTACCAGAAATGGTAGTTTTATCTATGTTATCATGAACAGAGGTTTCAACCCTTGTTTCAAACATATATGCCCCTTTTTCTTGGTTCTGGGGACTTCCCACATAATCAAAGGTTACCGTAGTAGCCTCAACAGTGGTTGCCTTCATCAGAGTCTTAGGAATGAAACCACTGTCCAACTGCAAACTTGGGAGTTTGGTAATTGTAGTGGTTGCTCTTGATGAACTATCCTCTAACGTTACACGTAACCTAAGGGATGTATCCTCTTCAGCTGCTGATGGGATAGAAAAGAATAAAGAATCAGACCCAGTCACTTGTTGGAGTATATTCTCATTGATAGGTTGGTGAGAAGAACTGGTTAATGTATGTTCTAATTCAATTTTATTCAGCAAAGGCAATATGGTAGGTGGTAGTGATTTTGTTGGTGAAGGTTGTGGTTCAGAAAGAGATAATGCCCTGGGAGAGGGGCTACGAAAGATAGAATCAAGTGATTCTAGAGCTTCATAATTTGGTGTCCCTGTGTTTACAACCTTTTCCTTTTGTGAGGAAGAAGAAGGAGTTTCATAGCCAGGTTGAGATTCTAACATCTGCTGTGAAGAAGTAGCAGCAGTGTTTTCATGTGATTTTTGTGTTATCACTGGGTTAACCTCTGGGATCTCATCTTCCAGAGGGCCCTTTTTGGGTTTGGTGGGTTTTTTGGAGATTTTCTTGGGTTTCTCTTTGGAGATTGCTGGTGTGGGTTTCAGGGCAGTGGTTGTAATGCCCTGATCACCAAGAGAGTGGGCTCAGCAGCAGGAGGTTGAGATTGAACTTTTTGTTCTTGTAAAGCTTGCTCAGCCTCCTCTGCTTGTGTTTTGGAAACTTTATACTGATTTGTAATTCTAGTAAAAGTTTCATGAGTTAGGCTGCCTGGTTGTGTAACAACGCCTTGTTTAACATCATTATCAGGTAACTGATTATGAAGATAAACACTCAAGAATCATGGATGTATCAGAAAAGCTTTCCGGTTTTCAATATTATTAAAATTTGCCACAAGATCATTGAACAGTATCTGAGATAAGTTAAAATCTGATCCAGTTAAAATCAATGGTATTTCATTAAAAGCTGTGGTCTTTGCTAAGAGACAGGTTAAAAGAGTGTGAAAGAAAAATCTCATCTCAGCAGGAAAATTGGGTTTGTAGATTGTCATACCTTTAAGTTGTCCAATGTAACCCCTTTCCAGAAATTCAGCATGCATCTCATTTGTAGAGAATGACACATGATGTGCCATATCATTCAATTCGAATACCTGGGAAATCGATTGAGGGCTGATTTGCATCAGTGTTTTGCCCACTCTTGATATAATAGCATAAGGAACATCTTTTTGAGAATGAACCTCTGTGTTTGCCCAAAATTATCGTTGTGCGTCTTGATAAATAGGGGCTTTGACGGTTAACAGATGCTCAAATTTTGATTCTTTTAAGATTTTTATCATTGAATGATATCTTGTGTTTGAATCGGTTGCATCAAGAATTGCTGTATAGTTGTGAGGTGTTTTGATTATGAGGGTGAATGGTGGTGGTTCTGGTTTTGATTTAGCTTTAGGTTTGGATTTGGGTGCGATGATTGAAGAAGAACCGTTTTGAGAATTTTGAATTCAACACGGTAAAGTGAAACCTCTGTTATGGATAGAACAGGGTTTTATAGGGTTTAGAAAAAGTGATGATGACGTGTCATCTGACGCGAACAACTAACGAATAACGTCTGACCACGTGTAACCTCTGTTTGAAAATGGAAGACAGTTGTTTGGACAAACACTATTTGAGAACATGGGCAGTGGATGTGAACAGTGTTTTTGAAACTATCAGAGGATACACTTTTGATAGTGGATAGACTTTTCTAAACGACCAGTGTTTGATGCTATCAGTGGTTTGAAACAGACTTTACGGATTTATTGAAAATTTCAATTTTAAGCTATTTTTAAGGATGAAATTTTGATTTTTTGAAAACATTTTTATGCTATTTACACATGGATCACCAAAAAAACTGTTTTTAATACATGTTTAGCATTCTAATCCTAGAGTTCAAGCTTTCAAAAGTAGATGTATCCAATGCTTTTGTTAGAACATCTGCTAGCTGATCCTTAGTATGGACATGTTGTAAAGAAATCAAACCTTTTTCATAGCATTCCCTCACAAAGTGATGTCTGATGTCAATGTGTTTTGTTGTGGAGTGAGAGACAGGATTTTTGATGATATTTTCTGCTGCTTGACTGTCAATTTTAAGAGGAGTCTTTAAAGCAGTGATACCAAAATCCAAAAGTTGATTTTGAAGCCACAGGATTTGTGCAGTGCAACTTGCAGCAACAATGTATTCAGCCTCAGCAGTGGATGTGGAAAGTGCAACTTGCTTTTTACTCTGCCAAGACACTAGGCAATCACCTAGGAATTGGACACCTCCTGATGTGGACTTCTTGTTGTCTTGCATCCAGCAAAATCACTATCTGAGTAACCTGAAAGCTCAATATTTCCATTAGCAGGATACTAGATACCAAGTGTGGGAGCACCTTTTATGTACCTGAATATCCTTTTGAAAGCAATAAGACCAGACTTTCTAGGTAGTGACTGGGATCTGGCACAAACACATGTTGCAAACATGATGTCTGGCCTAGAAGCAGTTGGGTACATTAAAGACCCAATCATACTTCTATAAAGTGTTTGATCAACCAAGTCATCTTTATCAACAATAGTGACCAGCTTTGAAGTTGCCATGGGTGTGCTGCAAGCTTTACAATCATCTATATCAAACTTTTTAAGCAGTTCTTTGACATACTTATTTTGATGGATGAAAGTGCCATTGTGCATTTGTTTGACTTGTAAGCCAAGGAAACATTGCAACTCACCCACTGCACTCATTTCAAACTCTGCTGCCATGAGTTTTCTGAACTCTTCACACATGGCAGTGCACGTGGATCCAAAAAATGATGTCATCCACATAAATTTGGACAAGCATCAAATCTTTTCCTTTCCATTTTAAGAACAAGGTTTTATCAATTTTACCTCTTGAAAAACCTATGGATAAGAGAAAAGTGGATAGAGTTTCATACCAGGCTCTTGGTGCTTGTTTAAGACCATATAGTGCTTTGTTTAACCTGTACACATGATCAGGATGAAATGCATCTTCAAATCCAGGAGGTTGGCACACATACACTTCTTCCTTGATCTTTCCATATAGGAATGCACTTTTGATGTCCATCTGAAACACTTTGATGTTGTGGTTGTCACACCCGCTCATAGGCGGAAGTGCACGGTGTGATCTGAATGATTCTTATTGCATACAATATAAGTGGACATACTAAATGAATAAAATAAACTCCAAATGCCATTCCATGATCATTTCCAAAACGCAACATAAGTTGAATAAGTTGTTTACAAACCATAAGTTGAGAATTAAGTTGTTAAATATTTTACAACCCAAAATGCAAGTTATAAAATGATAAGGCTTTGACCCCTATATCACCGCAAGGCGGTATATAACGGGCAAACCCTTCAAAAGTTGGCATGGAGTCTTGATACTTGATTTCTTGATATGAAATCCCTGCTCGGTCCACTAATTACCTGAAATACATGTTAAGTTGAAAAATCAACAAAAGTTGGCGATTTCATGAGTTTTAGTTGAATAAAATGAACCTTTGAAATATGAGTTATATTTAACTGAAAACTGGTATGTATAAACTCTAAGGAAAACGCTGATCATTAATGTGTAGCTAGGATATTAATATGTGTGCCGACATAGGAAGCAATCCAACCCTTGACGACTTTTCGTCGATTCCACTTCGACTAGGACAACAAATGCACTCTCCTGTGTGGGTCCATGACCGAGAGTGGGGCTCGCCAAAACCCGCTAGATCTAACCTTTGTACCTCGGTCTAACATGATTAATGGTGCTTAAGAACCACCCTATTCGCACATGATTTAAGTTGCATTTCTAAGTTGTATTTCCATCCCTTAGCTTATCATACCATTGAACATGTATTTCCCCCGATAGTTGTAAAACTGAAAAGCGTTTAAAGTAGAAAGGGGGCATGAACTCACTGATTTGCGTTCCGTAAGATGCGTATGAATCAAATATGATTGCTCAGTCTAGTGACGTAACCTACAAGTGTCCTAATCACCATTAGACACTTAGGTCTACGTTTACTTGTGTACAAGTCTTCCATCTCGACTTATCATTAAGACTTTTCTTAGTTGTATTAAGTTGTCGCGTTGTTGAGTTGTGTATTAGTTGAATAATTAATAAGTTGTGCATATATTCCAAATATAGATATTCTTGTGCCTCATGAGTTGAAGAACGGGCCTAGCCCTCTTGACTTCGTGACTCGCACGAATAAGATGAACGTCTACTCGACATGCAGGAGTCGGGTCTCACACGTTTGGATTGACAATGTTGTAAACGAATATATTTTATACTCATAAAATATAGTTTATCGTTTAAAAATAATAGTTATACATCGTCTAACTTTGTGTGTATATGTATCCTTCGATAAATATATGTAACTTTGAGAAAATAATAATAATTTTATTATTATTTTCAATACATGTATATTTGTGTGATGAGTTGTATGATTTGTCGTTCCCATTAAAAGTATACTTAGGAAAGTATACATGTATAGGTGTATAAGCACTTGGTATTAAACATCGTAACACTTAATATTTATCCTTAACTTAACTTTCCGGAATTGTTATTATTGTAATTATTCTCCAAAATATTGTATTTCTTGCCATATGAATACTAAGATGCATTTAGGGGACTTATATGCGTTTATATATCCCTAAGCTTAGTAATTGAGGTATTCCATTAATCTTAGAAATAGTTAATTTTTAAGATAAATCTCTGGAAAATATATACAATTTTTAGAGTCTCATCAAACAATATATTTGTAATACTTGTGAAATATATACTTCCACATACTTCAAAATAAAATACTTTTAAGAAATATATATTATTTTTGTAAACTCAAAATAATATATTCTTATAATGTTCGTAGGATGTATATTTTTACATACCTAAAAATATTATATTTTTGTGGTGGACATAACATAATACTTCTTGTATTTTCACGAACATATATACTTTGTCACTTGTCGGTTTTGAAAACGATATTTACCAAGCTCTAATTTATATACTTCCAATCTGGATATATATATATATATATATATATAGTTGTCCAAATTGTCCAAGTCCTCAACTATGTCGGGAATATATTTATAACTATATATATTCCGGTATTTCTTATCCATACACCCAAGCGTGGGTTTTTTTATTGTTCATTATACTTGTGTATTTCTTGAGTATATTGTATTTATACTCATTGTGAGTATTTCGTATTTAATAAGTCCTACATGACTAATATTACATATTACACACAATATTCACATAACATAGCTAATTTTTGTGATCACTTAAACATATATATTTTTACCAAAAATATATATATTTATACGTGTTCAAATCTTTTTAGAAAATATTATTTCTTGACTTGTATTTTATATAAAAGTTAGGGGAAAAACCTTGTTTAACTTCTTTCAACATTTGGTTAACAAAAAGTCTTGAAAATATTATATTTTTTCCTAAGTGTTTAATTTCTATGAAAAATTCGCCATAGTCTCCCCTAGATTTAGGAGGTATCACATGTTTCAAATATGTGTTTGAATGATAAAATTCGTTAAGTGACATACCAATACATTAACAAGTCTAAAAATAAACATAAGATGTAATTTTCATGTAAGTGATCAACTTCAAAAGTGTGCAAAATTATATAGTCTTTTAGCACTAGGTTTAGTATGTTCATTAGACTTCAAAAATATGAATTATCCACCTTTTACACAACTTTGTAGAAAAATGATGTTTAACATCTTCATCCATTTATTTTTGTATAAGTTCATATTCATCAAAAACTTGTATTAATCACTTTAAGAAGTCCATTTCATGTTCATCAAGTTCACCAACCTATTTCTTGATGGATCTTGTAAGATCCATATGTACACTTGTTTGATCTACATATTTAACAAGTCTATATATGATGGATATCATCCATAGCACAAAATAAACAAATACAACTTAGTTATACTTCAAGAATATAATTATTTTTCTTGTATGAAGTTACTAGTTCATGTTTTCTTCATTTTAAAGTGAGTCTTTTAGATGTACACCCTATTTATACTATTAACAAGAAGTGAAAAAAGTGTAGGAGACTCACTACTAGTTCTTGTTGCTAGGGAAGTGGCAAACAAAGTCAAGATGATGAAGATGATGCAAACTTGGTGGATAATAGCTCTTCAAGGAGGTCCTTCAACTTCTAAGCCTTGATCCTTCCTTAGAATGCCTTGACACACCCTTGGATATACTTGGAATAGCTAGGAGATGGATGAAAGATGGTGGTGATGGTGGTGTTTGTGTGGCCGTGGGTGAGGGAGCAAGAGAGGAGAGATGGGTGTTTGAATTTTGTGTTGGTGAAAGTGAGGGTGAATGCATGATCATGTTCCTTATAACTTTTTGCAATCCTTCCATCCCCTAAATCTTAACTTTGGACCTAAGATCATATGTCACAAATGGGAGGACAAGGGGACATGGGGGTCCCACATCCCAACCGTCCATTAGAGGGGGGGGGGTCTTGGTTGGGTTTTTAGTGTTAGTTAGTTTGTTTAGTTGGAATTTAGGAGGTTTAGTTGGGAGTTTAAGTGTGTTACATATTTCTTAGTGTTTAGGGGTGTTAAACACTCTCGACTAGTTGTATGATGTAAAAATAAGGTTAACTAGTTCATAAGACTTGTCTAGATATGTTCGGGTGCTCGTTTCGTTACCGGGTTGCTTAAATATTAAGTTGTATGAATTGTATGATATGAGGTGTTTTCGATTCCACACGATACTTTGAGAGTTTTCCAGATGAATTAAAATGTTCAACTTGATTTCTAAAACTAGATTAAGCTATCAGATGCTGAATTGTGCTTAGATGTGCTGAATCCTTTATTTTAGTCCGTTTCGAACAAATTTTAGTGCTTATATTATTTTCCGGAAAGTGTTATAATAATTCCTTGTTTTCACACATATGGTGTATAGCTGATGTTGGACTTCTATCCAAGTCCTACTTCTGTCGTTTAGCTGTGTACTGGATCCTTGCTGACATAGCCAGTCTAACCGACTAGTTTACTAGTTGATTTAGTGCATTGATTAAATTGCCTGAGTTGAAGTATCTTAAGTTGAACCTTATGCACTAATAAAATGTACCACATAATATTCCTAGATGTATGAGATGTAACAAGCTAAAATGACGCTTTAAATCATATAATTGCACAATGAAGATGACGTTTAAGTTGTATGAAAAGTACCAGAAAATGCCGGTTGTCACATACTCCCCCTGTTAGAAAGAATTTCGTCCCGAAATTTAAGCTGAGTCATCCGTTGTAGGAGTCCTCTCAAACAGGTGAGGGTACTTGGCTTTGATTTGATCTTCACGTTCCCAAGTATACTCGGGTCCGTGTCAAGAGTTCCAACGAACTTTGACTAATTTGATACGACTCCTCCTTGTTTTCTGGACCTTCCAGTCCGTAACCTCAACGGGTTCTTCAGTAAAGTGGACTTTGTCGTCAATATGAATCTCATCCGCAGGGATGATAACCGTTTCTTGTGTTGGACTCTTCTTGAGGTTCGACACATGAAATGTGCCGTGTACATTGTTAAGTTCGGCCGGCAATTTCAGTTTATAAGAAACGGTACCAATCTTTTCCAAGATTTCAAAAGGACCGATGTACCGTGGGTTAAGCTTTCCACGCTTACCAAACCTAGCTACGCCCTTCCAAGGCGAGACTTTCAGTAAGACCTTGTCTCCGACCTTGAAGGATAATGGTTTCCGTCTCTTGTCTGCGTAGCTCTTCTGTCGATCACGAGCCGTCTTGACGGGATTTGGAAAATTTTGTCGGTAGTCTCTTGGACTAACTCGGGACCAATTAGTTGTTTATCACCGACTTCCGCCCAACATAGCGGAGAGCGGCATTTTCGACTATAAAGTGCTTCAAATGGCGCGGCTTGAATACTTGTATGGTAACTATTATTGTAGGATAACTCTACCAAGGGTAGGTGAGTATCCCAGTTGCCGCCCAAATCCATCACACATGCCCGAAGCATATCTTCGAGTGTTTGGATAGTCCGTTCGCTCTGGCCGTCAGTTTGTGGATGGAAGGCCGTGCTTAGATCCAATCGTGATCCAAAGGCCTTTTGAAATGATTGCCAAATTCTTGACACAAAGCGACCGTCTCGGTCTGAGATGATAGAAATAAGCACTCCATGGAGAGCCACTATTTCCTTAAGATACAGTTCAGCTAGCTTCTGAGTGCTATCTTTTTCACGTATCAGTAGGAAGTGTGCAGACTTTGTTAATCTATCCACGATTACCCATATCATGTCGTGACCTCTTGAGGTTCTTGGTAATTTTGTAATAAAATCCATGGATATTTGTTCCCACTTCCACACCGGAATCTCGGGTTGTTGTAACAGACCCGAGGGTTTCTGGTATTCGGCTTTTACTTCCGCGCAGGTTAAGCACTTTCCGACATACATCACGATGTCGCTCTTGAGATTAGGCCACCAATAATATTCCTTCAAGTCTTGGTACATTTTGTCCGACCCGGGATGGATCGAGTACTTAGACTTATGTGCCTCTTCAAGAATAACCTCTCGAAGGCCGCCAAAAAGTGGAACCCAAATTCGGCCGATAAGGTACAAGGTTCCATCTTCCTTTGACTCAAGTTGTTTTTCCATACCTCGAAGTGACTCCGCTTGAATATGCTCTTTCTTGAGTGCGTCTAGTTGTGCACCACGAATGCGTGAGGTAAGGTTTGTTTGAATTGTCATCTCTAGAGCTTGAACCCTTAGGGTCTTTACTCATTCCTTGCGGCTCAAGGCGTCCGCTACCACGTTCTCCTTGCCCGGATGATACTTAATCTCACAATCATAGTCGTTCAACAATTCAACCCATCGTCGTTGACGCATATTTAATTCCTTCTGATTAAATATATGCTGAAGACTTTTGTGATATGTGAATATAGCACACTGGGTACCATATAAATAATGTCGCCATATCTTTAAAGCGAATACCACCGCGCCTAACTCGAGGTCGTGTGTGGTATAATTCTTCTCGTGAACCATAAGTTGACGTGACGCGTACGCGATAACTTTTTCCCGTTGCATGAGCACGCAACCTAATCCTTGATGCGAAGCATCACAGTATACCACAAAGTCATCCGTACCGTCAGGAAGTGATAGGATTGGTGCATCACACAACTTATCCTTAAGGAGTTGAAATGCTTCTTCTTGCTTTTCGCCCCAATCAAAGTTCTTGTCTTTTTGCGTGAGTGAGGTTAGCGGTTGAGCAACTTTGGAAAAGTTCTCAATAAATCTTCGATAATAGCCCGCTAATTCCAAAAATTGTCGAACTCGGTTGGAGTCTTGGGCGCTTCCCAATTCTTACTTGCTTCAATCTTTGATGGGTCTACATGAATACCTTTCTCGTTCACCACATGTCCGAGAAATTGCACCTCGCGAATCCAAAATTCGCACTTAGAAAACTTCGCATAAAGTTTCTCCGTCCTTAATAGCTCCAAAATGGTTCTCAAATGCTGCTCGTGTTCGTCCTTCGACCGTGAATAAATTTATATCATCGATATATACTATTATGAATTTATCGAGATACGGCTTGCACATGCGATTCATTAAGTCCATAAAAACTGCCGCTGCATTTGTTAAACCAAAAGGCATAACAAGAAACTCGTAATGACCGTAACGGGTCCTAAAAGCCGTCTTCGGCATGCTTTCTTCTTGTATCCGCAATTGGTGATCCAGACCTTAAGTCTATCTTGGAGTAGAAGCTCGAACCTTGGAGTTGGTCAAATAAATCATCAATCCTCGGTAGTGGGTACCGATTCTTGATAGTAAGTTTATTCAACTCACAATAATCTATACACATTCGGAAAGTCCCGTCTTTCTTCTTCACAAACAAAAATGGAGCTCCCCAAGGCGAGAAGCTTGGTCGAATGAATCCCTTATCCAACAACTCTTGAAGTTGTGTGGATAACTCTTGCATCTCCGAAGGTGCTAGATGATATGGAGACTTTGCTACATGTGTGGCTCCCGGTACTAGGTCGATATGAAACTCGACTTGTCGTTGTGGAGGCAATCCCGGCAAGTCTTAAGGAAAGACTTCTGGGAATTCCTTCACGACTGGAATATCTTCAAGCTTAGGCTCCTCGGCCTTCTTATCAACCACATGAGCTAGGAAGGCTATGCAACCTTTCCTTAAGCACTCCTGGGCTCTCATACTGTTAATAATTCTCAAAGGCGTGTCGCGCTTCTCTCCATGGACCACGAGGGTCTCTTCATCTGGCAGTGGAATACGAATAATCTTCTCATGACATACGACTTCGGCTCAGTTGTCGGATAGCCAATCCATGCCGACTACTACATCGAAACTACCCAATTGGACAGGTAATAAGTCGATAGTGAATTTTCGTTCGCCAAGTTCCAAAGAACATCCTTTAATGACTTCCCCCGATTCGACTAGTTTACCATTTGCCAATTCAATGGAATACGGGACGTCTAACTTACTTGTTTCTATACCAAGTATATTTTTAAATTCTAGGGAAATAAAGCTAAAATCGGCACCGGTATCAAATAATATGGATGCGTAATGATTGTTGATAAGAAACGTACCAGTGACCACGTTAGGGTCTTGGCGCGCATCCCTTGCCCCAAGCACGAAAGCTCTCCCGCGAGCCTGGTTCTCTTTGGGCAATCCTTTCTCTAGTGATCATTGCTTCCACAACCATAACATCCTTGACCGCGCCCGTTTCCGTTTCCATTCCCGTTGCCGTTCCTATTACCATTACCATTTTCATTTCCATTTCCAGCTCCTCCCCCAGTTCCCGTCGCCCAACATGCCTCCGTGCGGTGGCCAGTCTTGCCACACTTATCACATTTAATTACCCGACAAGCACCCAAGTGATGGTACTTGCATCGATCACACTTTGGCAGGGGCCCGTTGTACTTCTTGTGCCCAGTCTCAGTCGTGGCTGCAAAAGCTCTCGCATCTCTAGGCTGATTTCCTTCTCTCCTTTTGTTGTTGTGATTGTTGTTGTGGTTGGTGTCGTTATTGTTGTTCACACGGTTGCCTTTCTTGAAATTCGAATACTTCCTCTTGCCATCACTAGCAGACTCAACATGTGATTCCTTCTTATCAGATCCTTTCAAAGACAGTTTCTTCATCCTTACCGCGTCTTCCGTAAGACTAACGGCTAAGGTCACAGCTTGGGTAATAGTTGTATGGTTTGCCGCAGTAACCATACTACGGATTTCAGGTGCCAAACCCCAGATGTAGCGCTCAATACGCTTGAACTCAGGTGTCACCAGATAAGGAATCACACGTGAGAGATCGTGAAACCTTTGAGTATACCCCACGATATCAGCTCCTATCATGGTGTGGTTCCAAAATTCAGTTTCAAACTTTTGAAGTTCAGCCCTTGAACAATACTTTTCCCTCATCCTTTCCTTCAGATCTTCCCAAGACATCCCATACGCAGCATCATCGCCTAGAGTTTGAACTTGTAGATTCCACCAAGTTAGTGCTTCATCAACAAATAGTCCGGTGACAAAGGTCACTTGTTGATCAGAAGAGCACCTACTCATACAGATACTGGAATCAGTTTTCTCAGTCCATCGTACAAACGCCACGGCACCGCCGGTGCCATCATAGTTGAGTGGCTTACACTCTAAGAACTGTTTGTACGTGCATCCTGAAATTTGCATAAATGGATCATTATTGAGCAAATAATGAAACACATGAATAGATTAATAAGAGGATTGTAAATTGTGATAATAACTAAATATTACCATTATTAGTGTTTCCTCCCGATGATCCGCCTTGTCCATTACCGCCCGATCCGCCGGTGCCTCCGCTGTTTTCAACGCGAGCTGCCTCATACTGTGCTAAGGCATGTGATATCCTTTGTTCCAGTAAAGAGTTTAGTTCCGCCTTGGTTCGAGGTAGTAGTGGAGGTGGCGGTGGGGGTGGGTTCACAGTTTGTGTTCATGGGGCTCTTCTCTTGGGTGCCATGATCTTTCAAGGGAAAAAACTGATAGTAAGGATTAGATGTTCATTTAATATTTAATATTTCAGCTAATAATATTAATAAATAGACAACCATATATATATATATATATATATATATTTTATATATGTACATATGAGTAAAAAAAAGCAATCCAACATACTAATAAACCAACACGTAAACAATCCATCATCCAAATAAATCAACTCATACACACCACAACACGTATAGCAAGCAGATAGAAATGCATGATAACGAAGGCATCAAGTTTTCATATATAGTAAGACAACTTGTTACATCATTGTTTGTAAAGGAAAACAAATGTACTCGAGCTACATCGCCCGGTCATACAAGTTTTACTACATATATCAAACAAAATTCTCCCTTCATTTCAGCAATCTTCGGCCTTCAAGTTGTCTTCAAGACTTGACTCGTGGTTTTCCCAAAAATGGGTATCCGTCTCCCGTGTCGAAGTACTTGCAATTAAAATCTAAGGGACAGGTAGGGATGGTGGTGGAGTAGGGAAAATCAGGCTACGAAGGTGAATAGTCTCCTCCTCGAGCTCATGGACTCGACGGGGTAAAGTGCGCACCTGCTGCTCGAGTGCCCGAACATCATTGGTGTCGGCTGGGTACGCCTCTAGGCCAGCGTCCTGGAGTGTGGATGAAGTAACTGACGCTCTAGAGTCGGCGTCAGAGTCGGAATCAGAATCAGATGAGTCGTCAACAACAGAAACAACAGGTGACGTGAAATCTAGAATGGCAATATCGAAGACCTCCCTATACCCGAGGTCCTCATCGGGCTGATTGACGTGAAAGACTAGTACATCATCGTCGTCGTCGTCAAGGGCGATGACAGGGGGTACCATAGCAAGAGGGATAGCAAGAAAGGGTATGATGTCGACCACGTGCTCGCCCTCGGGGTGGCCGATAATGACTATGTCATTAAGTAGAGGAGGTGCAGCTAGAACATTGTCCTCCAGAGGGACGTCTCTACAGCGCCGTCTGGTAATGCGAACGGCTGAAAGTCGTCTAAGTCATCGTCTAAGGCTCAGTTCGGATCCTCCTCAGGATTCGACTCAGTGTCAGCAACGTAAGGATCACATAATGTTCATTTCAATTTGTTCCATTTGCTTGTGCGAATCAAACTTAATGCTTCATGTCTATTCCTTATAGACTAAGTCTCATAATGTCCTTGCATTATTTTGTAAAATAAATTTATGTAGTGGACCTTGCGAAATGTTTATGCAATGAAAACCTTTGTTTATGTAAAAATAGTTTTCGTGAGAGGATCCTAGTGATTGTAGACTAGACTCGAGAAGGAATCCTGGTTCACTACAATCGAAGCTCTGATACCAATCTGTCACACCCGCTCATAGGCGGAAGCGCGCGGTGTGATCTGATTGATTCTCATTGCATACAATATAAGTGGACATAATAAATGAATAAAATAAACTCCAAATGCCATTCCATGATCGTTTCCAAAACGCAACATAAGTTGAATAAGTTGTTTACAAACCATAAGTTGAGAATTAAGTTGTTAAATATTTTACAACCCAAAATGCAAGTTATAAAATGATAAGGCTTTGACCCCTATATCACCGCAAGGCGGTATATAACGGGCAAACCCTTCAAAAGTTGGCATGGAGTCTTGATACTTGATTTCTTGATATGAAATCCCTGCTCGGTCCACTAATTACCTAAAATACATGTTAAGTTGAGAAATCAACAAAAGTTGGCGATTTCATGAGTTTTAGTTGAATAAAATGAACCTTTGAAATATGAGTTGTATTTAAATGAAAACTGGTATGTATAAACTCTAAGGAAAACGTTGATCATTAATGTGTAGCTAGGACATTAATATGTGTGCCGACATAGGAAGCAATCCAACCCTTGACGACTTTCCGTCGATTCCACTTCGACTGGGACAACAAATGCACTCCCCTGTGTGGGTCCATGACCGAGAGTGGGGCTCGCCAAAACCCGCTAGATCTAACCTTTGTACCTCAGTCTAACATGATTAATGGTGCTTAAGAACCACCCTATTCGCACATGATCTAAGTTGCATTTCTAAGTTGTATTTCCATCCCTTAGCTTATAATACCATTGAACATGTATTTCCCCCAATAGTTGTAAAACTGAAAAGCGTTTAAAGTAGAAAGGGGGCATGAACTCACTGATTTGCGTTCCGTAAGATGCGTATGAATCAAATATGATTGCTCAGTCTTGTGACGTAACCTACAAGTGTACTAATCACCGTTAGACACTTAGGTCTATGTTTACTTGTGTACAAGTCTTCCATCTCGACTTATCATTAAGACTTTTCTTAGTTGTATTAAGTTGTCGCGTTGTTGAGTTGTGTATTAGTTGAGTAATTAATAAGTTGTGCATATATTCCAAATATAGATATTCATGTGCCTCATGAGTTGAAGAACGGGCCTAGCCCTCTTGACTTCGTGCCTCGCACGAATAAGATGAACGTCTACTCGACATGCAGGAGTCGGGTCTCACACGTTTGGATTGACAATGTTGTAAACGAATATATTTTATACTCATAAAATATAGTTTATCGTTTAAAAATAATAGTTATATATTGTCTAACTTTGTGCGTATATGTATCCTTCGATAAATATATGTAACTTTGAAAAAATAATAATAATTTATTATTATTTTCAATACATGTATATTTGTATAATGAGTTGTATGATTTGTCGTTCCCATTAAAAGTATACTTAGAAAAGTATACATGTATAGGTGTATAAGCACTTGGTATTAAGCATCGTAACACTTAATATTTATTCTTAACTTAACTTTCCGGATTGTTATTATTGTAATTATTCTCCAAAATATTGTATTTCTTGCCATATAAATACTAAGATGTATTTAGGGGACTTATATGCGTTTATATATCCCTAAGCATGGTAAGTGAGGTATTCCATTAATCTTAGAAATAGTTTATTTTTAAGATAAATCTCTGAAAAATTTATATACAATTTTTAGAGTCTCATCAAACAATATATTTGTAATACTTGTGAAATATATACTTCCACATACTTCAAAATAAAATAATTTTAAGAAATATATATTATTTTTGTAAACTCAAAATAATATATTCTTATAATGTTCGTAGGATGTATATTTTTACATACCTAAAAATATTATAATTTTGTGGTGGACATAACATAATACTTCTTGTATTTTCACGAATATATATACTCTCACTTGTCGGTTTTGAAAACGATATTTACCAAGCTCTAATTTATATACTTCCAATCCGGATATATATATAGTTGTTCAAATTGTCCAAGTCCTCAACTATGTCGGGAATATATTTATAACTATATATATTCGGTATTTCTTATCCATACACCCAAGTGTGGGTTTTTTTATATGTTCATTATACTTGTGTATTTCTTGAGTATATTGTATTTATACTCATTGTGAGTATTTCGTATTTAATAAGTCCTACATGACTAATATTACATATTACACACAATATTCACATAACATAGCTAATTCTTGTTATCACTTAAACATATATATTTTTCCCAAAAATACATATATTTATACGTGTTCAAATCTTTTTAGAAAA
Source organism: Scalesia atractyloides (assembly GCA_947069175.1). Classification (NCBI taxonomy): domain Eukaryota; kingdom Viridiplantae; phylum Streptophyta; class Magnoliopsida; order Asterales; family Asteraceae; genus Scalesia; species Scalesia atractyloides. The sequence goes on from CAMTDV010000019.1 coordinate 50,966,486, forward strand.
TATTATTTCTTGACTTGCATTTTATATAAAAGTTAGGGGAAAAACCTTGTTTAACTTCTTTCAACATTTGGTTAACAAAAAGTCTTGAAAATATTATATTTTTTCCTAAGTGTTTAATTTCTACGAAAAAATCGCCATAGTCTCCCCTAGATTTAGGAGGTTTCCCATGTTTGAAACATGTGTTTAAATGATTAAAATTCGTCAAGTGACATACCAATACATTAACAAGTCTAAAAATAAACATAAGATGTAATTTTCATGTAAGTGATGAACTTGAAAGTGTGCAAAATCATGTAGTCTTTTAGCACTAGGTTTAGTATGTTCATTAGACTTCAAAAATATGAATTATCCACCTTTTACACAACTTTGTAGAAAAATGACGTTTAACATCTTCATCCATTTATTTTTGTATAAGTTCATATTCATCAAAAACTTGTATTAATCACTTTAATAAGTACATTTCATGTTCATCAAGTTCACCAACATATTTCTTGATGGATCTTGTAAGATCCATATGTACACTTGTTAGATCTACACATTTAACAAGTCTATATATGATGGATATCATCCATAGCACAAAATAAACAAATACAACTTAGTTATACTTCAAGAATATGATTATTTTTCTTGTATGAAGTTACTAGTTCATGTTTTCTTCATTTTAAAGTGAGTCTTTTAGATGTACACCCTATTTATACTATTAACAAGAAGTGAAACAAAGTGTAGGAGACTCACTACTAGCTCTTGTGGCTAGGGAAGTGGCAAACAAAGTCAAGATAATGAAGATGATGCAAACTTGGTGGATAATAGCTCTTCAAGGAGGTCCTTCAACTTCTAAGCCTTGATCCTTCCTTAGAATGCCTTGACACACCCTTGGATATACTTGGAATAGCTAGGAGATGGATGAAAGATGGTGGTGATGGTGGTGTTAGTGTGGCCGTGGGTGAGGGAGCAAGAGAGGAGAGATGGGTGTTTGAATTTTGTGTTGGTGAAAGTGAGGGTGAATGCATGATCATGTTCCTTATAACTTTTTGCAATCCTTCCATCCCCTAAATCTTAACTTTGGACCTAAGATCATATGTCACAAATGGGAGGACAAGGGGGACATGGGGGTCCCACATCCCAACCGTCCATTAGGGAGGGGGGGGGTCTTGGTTGGGTTTTAAGTGTTAGTTAGTTTGTTTAGTTGGAAGTTAGGAGGTTTAGTTGGGAATTTAAGTGTGTTACATATTTCTTAGTGTTTAGGGGTGTTAAACACTCTCAACTAGTTGTATGATGTAAAAATAAGGTTAACTAGTTCATAAGACTTGTCTAGATATGTTCGGGTGCTCGTTTCGTTACCGGGTTGCTTAAATATTAAGTTGTATGAATTGTATGATATGAGGTGTTTTCGATTCCACACGATACTTTGAGAGTTTTCCAGATGAATTAAAATGTTCAACTTGATTTCTAAAACTAGATTAAGCTATCAGATGCTGAATTGTGCTTAGATGTGCTGAATCCTTTATTTGTAGTCTGTTTCGGACAAATTTTAGTGCTTATATTATTTTCCGGAAAGTGTTATAATAATTCCTTGTTTTCACACATATGATTTAGTGTATAGCTGATGTTGGACTTCTATCCAAGTCCTACTTCTGTCGTTTAGCTGTGTACTGGATCCGTGCTGATGTAGCCAGTCTAACCGACTAGTTTACTAGTTGATTTGGTGCATTGATTAAATTGCCTGAGTTGAAGTATCTTAAGTTGAACCTTATGCACTAATAAAATGTACCACATAATATTCCTAGATGTATGAGATGTAACAAGCTAAAATGACGCTTTAAATCATATAATTGCACAATAAAGATGACGTTTAAGTTGTATGAAAAGTACCTGAAAATGCCGGTTGTCACAGTGGTTAGCAGCAAAAGCTAGTCTGATGGCTTCTAACCTTGCTACAGGAGCAAAGGTTTCATCATCGTCAATGCCTTCTTCCTGTCTGTAACCTTGAACCACGAGCCTTGCTTTGTTCTTGACAACAATACCCCTTTCATCTGTTTTGTTCTTGAAGATCCACTTTGTGCCAATTTGTCACACCCCGACCCGCAGCGGATAAGGTGATCGGGGCATGATTGGGTTATCATCAAAGCTCATGACATTTATTATGCGTTTCATATTCTTTAATACAAATTAAATGGAAATTTACAATAAAGGTTACAACTGTTCTAACTAACAATCTAAACTTCTTTGTTCTCTTCTAAGGCATATCCTATGTTTTCCTTGCTTCAACCTGTTCACCTGTATCATGTGTAAAAAGGTTTTTGGATCAACATAATGTTGGCGAGTGAATCCTATGGAAAACATTTGAACAAATTTATTTAAATTGATTATGAAATATGTGCACAACCAAACATGAGTAAAAATAGATATAAACTTAATCAACAATCATAAGATATTAAGTGAAACACACATGAACAATAATGGAACATTTAGAGGCACGCGATGCTCAACTCGTCCCTCACGAGGAACTGAGGGCCTAATGAATGAATTTGCATGAACATGATAACATAAATGACACAACTACAAACAATACAAACTCAATGATACACACATGAACAATAATGGAACATTTAGAGGCACGCGATGCTCAACTCGTCTTTCACGAGGAACTGAGGGGCCTAATGAATGAGTTTCATATATTTTGACAAAAGGAAATAAGTAATCACATCAATATAAACAATCTAAGTTTAGGTCATGGTGTGGTATAGCACAAGTTTAAATAAATAAGTTATTTATTTTCATAACCCATGACACACCCCAAAACGTGTAAATTAAAAGGGGGAGTTGTAAGATTCACTCACAGTGGGTGCGTTCGGTTGTTGATGTTGAATGTACGCGAAGTGGTTTTAACCACGAGTGAGATTAACCTAGATAAATCACATTATGGTTTGGTAAGTAAACGGATTTTATTAATTTATTTTAGTAGGATTGTTGGGTGTATTTTTGTGAGTTTGAGGCTATTTTCTAACCTTAAAAATGTTATTTTTAAGTATTTTTAATTGATTTTTAATTAAAATAAATAAATAAAAATAAATAAAAATAAATAAAAAAATTTATTTTTCTGACCGTTGACCTGACCGTTGACCGTTGACCTGACCGTTGACCGGTTCGAATGCGGAACACAAGTGCGCTGAGTGAGGCTCGAACCCGAGACCTCCCGTACGCGTGCACGCAGCTCTACCAACTGAGCTACGTGTCTAACCCGTTATATATCTGATTTTAATTATATATATATATTAATTAGTTTAAACCGAAAATCATTTTATTTTAAAAAACAGTTTTAAGCGAACCGGACGTGCACTCCACAGGTCTCGAACCCGGGACCTGTGGTTTAATCTAACACACAGTCCACCGCTGGACTGTGTGTTAAACATGTTATATAATTCGATTTTTATTATACTTAAATACAATTTAGTTATTTCCTTTTCTGCCTTATTAAAAAGAATAGATAATTGTTCGAGTCGGTGCAGTAGACCGGACTCGAACTCGTGACCTGTGATATAAACAAACACACAGTCCACCGCTGGACTGTGTGTCTAACTTGGTTATTATTCCGGTTATTAATATACTTAACATATACCAGTATCGACTCCGGTTCAGTTAAAAAAAAATTTGATTTTTATTTAGGCAGCGTGTGTGAAACCGGATTCGAACTCGTGACCTTTGCGTTATATGTGCACACAGTCCACCGCTGGACTGTGTGTCGAACCCGATTAATATCCTGATTTATATTATACATATATGATCCGGATACATCGTCTTCTTCATCAAGTGTTAACCAGATATAAGGTCTGACTGGTTCGAGTTTTTATTCAAGTTTCATTAGTGTTTTGCAGTCCATTAAGGTAAGATAAGGGTGAAAAGATAAAGAAAATAAGCGAAGAGGTATACCGACTGGACCCTATGTTTTCCGGCAGAACTCCGGCGACAGCAATCAACTCCGGCGTCAGGTGTCTTGCAGCAGCAAGTCTCCGGAAAGCTTGGAAAAAGTATGGGTATCTCCGGTATAAGCTTCAGGGGCTCAGTGAGGTTCAGAAATAAGGAAATCGGTTTTCCGGCGACGAACAGAAAAGTTCCGGCGAGGGAGTTTTCGCCGAGAAAGAGTGTGGTTTTGAGCGAAAGGTTTTCAATGGGTTGAGGGTGAATTTATAGGGGAAAATCGAGATGTATTTGGTCTGATTTCCGACTGGATTCGTAAATCATAAAAACTCCGGCGGTTATGGTTTGGTCGCGGACTTCAAACATCGGTTATAACCGATGTCTTGTTAATGGTTTACGTTATAACTGAAAATGGTGTTAAAAACTCGCGAGGTTCCGGGATTCCGACGACTGAACTAATGGGCGCCGATTTTGAATTCGTAACGTCACTTTATCAATTAAATGATTTCAATATTTACCAAACAGAACAAGTGGCGCAGTGGTTTGTGTGTGTGAGATAAGTCGCTGAATCGACTCGGCGAGTGACCCGGGTTCGAAACCCGGCTGGATCATTTCATTTTTATTTTGCGATTTTCAACAGTTTTTCAAAAACTAAATATATATTCCCGTATAATAATTGATTACGTATCGTTTAAAAATATTTTGGGCATTTAATTCGCAACGAAATTTTTGACTGACTGTTCGGTTGATAAACGGAGCGGGTTTGGTAAATCCGTTTTTGACGGATGTTACAGTATCCCCTGCTTTTAGAAATTTCGTCCCGAAATTTAAATAATGATATATTTTGACTAAAAGGATGGTGATGTTTTGTTTGACAGTTGTATGCTCAGAAAAATGAGGGTTTAAGTTTTTGTTCGAGGCGGTAACGTTCCTTGTAAGGGTTAAGTACCCTATTCAGGAATCGCTTTTTGTTGCCTACTGTATAAGTATTGATAAGCAGAAATGATTTGCTAAAAATGATATCATGCATAAGAATTTAGATACGTTTGGGAAAGTATGGTTATATCCTAAGGCAAAACTTCTAACACTACAACCTATATGGAACATAAATAAAAACACAACAACTGATATTTGAACATAAGTAAACACAACAGCTAATATTCGAACATGAATAAACACATCAGCAAATATTTGAACATGAATAAACACAACAGCAAATATTTGAATCCACATTCTGATAGCATATATGTTTGAATGATGGAAGTTCCTCTCTCGTTTGTTATGATGGAGAGGTTAGTTTATGTAGAAATGGATCACAATCCAATCTCTTTAAATAACATGATGATATAAGTAACACAAATTCCAACCAAGGCATACTAAATCCTACATGGAACTTCTCATAACCGCCTGATAATGCCTCTGATCCTTTGGCAAGAATACTTATATATAGGAAGTACCAGCGGCGTATCCACCATATTCTTGCCAAATTTTCATTAGTTTTATCCACAAGTTATGATTGGTTACCAAGAAACTAATAAATCCTACATAGAACTTCTCATAACCGTCCGATAATGCCTCTGATCCTTTGACAAGAATACTTATATATAGGAAGTACCAGCGGCGTATCCACCATATTCTTGTCAAATTTTCATTGGTTTTATCAGTGAATTATGATTAGTCCTATAACTCTACAACCAATACAACAAACATAAAATACTGAAATGAAATATATCTGTGCGATCAAGGCTCAATCGAACGGAGCCGATCGTATTGCATGTACTGAAAATGAAATGGATGTGCGCTCAAGGCTCAATCAAACGGAGCCGAACGTATTGAATGTACTGAAATTGAAATTGTGTGCTCAAGGCTCAATCAAACGGAGCCGAGCGTATTGCATGTACTGAAAATGAATAACTTAACCACACAAACAGCCTATGCATGGAACCTCTCATAACCGCCTGATAATGCCTCCGATCATTTGACAAGGATACTTATATATAGGAAGTACCAGCGGCGTATCCACCATATCCTTGTCAAATTTTCATTGACTTTATCCGCAAGTTATGGTTAGTTCGATGCGACTCTACAACAAACACCACAACCACAAGATACTGATAATGAAATTGTCTGTGCGCTCAAGGCTCAATCAAACGGAGCCGAACGTATTGAATGGAATTGTATGTGCGCTCAAGGCTCAATCAAACGGAGCCGAACGTATTGAATGTACTGAAATTGAACAACTTAATCTAAACAACCATCACACAAACAGCCTATGCATGGAACCTCTCATAATCGCCTGATAATGCCTCCGATCATTTGACAAGAATACTTATATATAGGAAGTACCATCGGCGTATCCACCATATCCTTGTCAAATTTTCATTGACTTTATCCGCAAATTATGGTTGGTTCGATGCGACTCTACTACAAACACCACAACCACAAGATACTGATAATGAAATTGTATGTGCGCTCAAGGCTCAATCAAACGGAGCCGAACGTATTGCATGAACTGGAAATGTAAATTGAAATGTGCGCTCAAGGCTCAATCAAACGGAGCCTAGCGTATTGCATGTATTGAAATGTAAAATGAAATGACCGATCAAGGCTCAAACAACGGAGCCGATCGTGCGGGCACGCCAAGATCAACCACATAATAAAATGGGGATCCAACTCAACCTCGATGGATGGGGAGCCACGGCCTTGGCAAAAGCATATACTGAAAACAATATATAATATATAATATCCAATAATTTCTCTAACAGTCTACACATGGAAAAACATAAAACTAAACGATAGGAGTTGAATCTGGATCTTTGGCGAAGAGGACTAGTTGAGTATCTTCATCTGGGCCGTCATTATCCCTCGACAGGGTTGGCGTTGATATTGAAGACTCTTCCTCTTGCTGGTGGCATAGTGGTTGGGTTTTCTTGGTTTACTTGGTTAACTGGGTTTGATTGGGCTTGAGTGTTGATAACGTTAACCAATTGAGGGCATGTGTTTCTAAAGTGGGTAGGGTCGTCACAATTGAAACAAGCTCGAGCATATGGGAACATGGGGTATTGGGGTTGTTGATAGGCTTGGGCCATGTTTTGAGTAGGGGAAAAGGTTTGGTTTTGAAAGGTGCAACAAACATTGCTCAAATGACCATAGCGTCCACAAGTTGCACATAGACGACAAGGTAGGGTATGGGGATGGTGATAAAAACAGTTGTTGCATCGAGGGTGAGGTCTAAGATATGGTTTCTTATCTGGGTAAGCTGAGTTGGGTGCCACTTGGGTGATTGGGATAGCTCGAATGGGTATGGCATGTAAAACTGGTTGATTTCGTTGAGTAGCAGCGAAAAGTCGCCCGACTCTTCTTCTCTTAGGATTGGGTTGAGAAGGGGATTCGGTTTGAGTGGAGTCGGAGGTTTCAGTCGATTCTTTATCCTTCTTCTTCTCCTCCTTGAAGTCTTTGTTTCGGATTCGGTTCTCGGTGAGCTCTGTTGCTAGCTCCATTGCTGCTTCCAAAGTTGCAGGCTTGGCACTTATTACAGGGTCTTGAATCTTTGACGGAAGACCACGAATGTAGTGCTCGATCAAACGGTAGAGGGGAGTGAACATGTTGGGAACCATTTGATGTAACTCGAGGAATCTTTTGTTGTAGGTGATGTGGTCTCCTTCCACTTGCTTCAATGAGTAGAATTCATCTTCTAACTTCTTGATTTCGCTCCTTGGGCAAAATCGTCTGGTCATGATTTCCTTCAATTCGTTCCAAGTTAAGGACATAGCATCTTCAACACCTCGTTTGGCCTTCTCTGTGTTCCACCAAGTAAGTGCTACCCCATATAATCGACCGGTAGCATATCGCACTTTGCGATCGTCAGGGCAATCGCAATTTAGAAATATGTTCTCCATTTCTTCAAACCAATGGAGGAGAGCGGTGACGCCTTCAGTCCCTTTGTATTTCGGAGGGTCGCATGATTTGAAGTGCTTGTAGGTGCATTTAGTGGTATTTGGGGAAGAGTTGAAAATGTTTTGGTTTGCTTGATTGACAGGATTAACGGTAAGTGCTTGCTGAACTTGGATTACAATATTGGGTATTACGGCTGCCATTTGTTGAGCGATTAAGGCAGCCATGCGTTCGCGGGCTTTTCTTGCTCTCGTCTTCCTACGGGCGAGGTTAGAAGACATCTACAAGGAATACATGACAAGAGTATGAGTTAGATGCTTTCGGGTTCATGGGTCGTATTCAAGAACGAACATTCATAAAATAATTATAGAAAATAAATTACTACATCCATGGGATGTCTTGGGTTTGCTCACTGTTAGGCCCTACATGCCGCCATACTTTACCTGTGTAATCATGTGGGCCCCCATGAATACCGGTTTTTCATATGGTTCGCACGGGTTTGCCAGGTTGCGTACACAAAAACCCAGAGAAAATCGAGAAATATGTATACAACGTGTGATATTCGGAATGTGTCCAGGTGTAGACACGGTGACAACTCAAAGTAGGGTTAGTTCGAACGACGTTTGGTGTGGCATGCTTTGGCCTAATAGGTCCTTCGTACTCTCATCGTTGGTCCCCAGGAAGGCAAACTGGTCCGTTATATTGGATTTATACGAATGCCAGCCTAGACAGGACGTTCCGACTACCGGTACTTGTACCCTTCCAGTTACTACATGCCCGTCGCAGAACTTACTTTGATGAGATTTGAAAATTGCACAAAATCTTTGGATAATGAGAGTATGAAAATAAATTGAATACATGAACATCGATATATGTATAATGAATATGTATATATGTATGATGAATATGTATATAAGCATGTATGTTTGACTGAAATGTAAACAAATATGAAACAAATAAATATCACAAGTTTGTATGTAACCACCTAATCAATTAAAATTTAGGCAGACTATAGTATAGGCTCTAAGGGTCTAATAACCTATCCTATATCCCTATAGTCATGGCTCTGATACCAATCTGTCACACCCCGACCCGCAGCGGATAAGGTGATCGGGGCATGATTGGGTTATCATCAAAGCTCATGACATTTATTATGCGTTTCATATTCTTTAATACAAATTAAATGGAAATTTACAATAAAGGTTACAACTGTTCTAACTAACAATCTAAACTTCTTTGTTCTCTTCTAAGGCATATCCTATGTTTTCCTTGCTTCAACCTGTTCACCTGTATCATGTGTAAAAAGGTTTTTGGATCAACATAATGTTGGCGAGTGAATCCTATGGAAAACATTTGAACAAATTTATTTAAATTGATTATGAAATATGTGCACAACCAAACATGAGTAAAAATAGATATAAACTTAATCAACAATCATAAGATATTAAGTGAAACACACATGAACAATAATGGAACATTTAGAGGCACGCGATGCTCAACTCGTCTCTCACGAGGAACTGAGGGCCTAATGAATGAATTTGCATGAACATGATAACATAAATGACACAACTACAAACAATACAAACTCAATGATACACACATGAACAATAATGGAACATTTAGAGGCACGCGATGCTCAACTCGTCTTTCACGAGGAACTGAGGGGCCTAATGAATGAGTTTCATATATTTTGACAAAAGGAAATAAGTAATCACACAATATAAACAATCTAAGTTTAGGTCATGATGTGGTATAGCACAAGTTTAAATAAATAAGTTATTTATTTTCATAACACATGACACACCCCAAAACGTGTAAATTAAAAGGGGGAGTTGTAAGATTCACTCAAAAGTGGGTGCGTTCGGTTGTTGATGTTGAATGTACGCGAAGTGGTTTTAACCACGAGTGAGATTAACCTAGATAAATCGCATTATGGTTTGGTAAGTAAACGGATTTTATTAATTTATTTTAGTAGGATTGTTGGGTGTATTTTTGTGAGTTTGAGGCTATTTTCTAACCTTAAAAATGTTATTTTTAAGTATTTTTAATTGATTTTTAATTAAAATAAATAAATAAAATAAATAATAAATAAAAATTATTTTTCTGACCGTTGACCTGACCGTTGACCGTTGACCTGACCGTTGACCGGTTCGAATGCGGAACACAAGTGCGCTGAGTGAGGCTCGAACCCGAGACCTCCCGTACGCGTGCACGCAGCTCTACCAACTGAGCTACGTGTCTAACCCGTTATATATCTGATTTTAATTATATATATATATTAATTAGTTTAAACCGAAAATCATTTTATTTTAAAAAACAGTTTTAAGCGAACCGGACGTGCACTCCACAGGTCTCGAACCCGGGACCTGTGGTTTAATCTAACACACAGTCCACCGCTGGACTGTGTGTTAAACATGTTATATAATTCGATTTTTATTATACTTAAATACAATTTAGTTATTTCCTTTTCTGCCTTATTAAAAAGAATAGATAATTGTTCGAGTCGGTGCAGTAGACCGGACTCGAACTCGTGACCTGTGATATAAACAAACACACAGTCCACCGTTGGAATGTGTGTCTAACTTGGTTATTATTTCCGGTTATTAATATACTTAACATATACCAGTATCGACTCCGGTTCAGTTAAAAAAAATTTGATTTTTATTTAGGCAGCGTGTGTGAAACCGGATTCGAACTCGTGACCTTTGCGTTATATGTGCACACAGTCCACCGCTGGACTGTGTGTCTAACCCGATTAATATCCTGATTTATATTATACATATATGATCCGGATACATCGTCTTCTTCATCAAGTGTTAACCAGATATAAGGTCTGACTGGTTCGAGTTTTTATTCAAGTTTCATTAGTGTTTTACAGTCCATTAAGGTAGATAAGGGTGAAAAGATAAAGAAAATAAGCGAAGAGGTATACCGACTGGACCCTTGTTTTCCGGCAGAACTCCGGCGACAGCAATCAACTCCGGCGTCAGGTGTCTTGCAGCAGCAAGTCTCCGGAAAGCTTGGAAAAAGTATGGGTATCTCCGGTATAAGCTTCAGGGGCTCAGTGAGGTTCAGAAATAAGGAAATCGGTTTTCCGGCGACGAACAGAAAAGTTCCGGCGAGGGAGTTTTCGCCGAGAAAGAGTGTGGTTTTGAGCGAAAGGTTTTCAATGGGTTGAGGGTGAATTTATAGGGGAAAATCGAGATGTATTTGGTCTGATTTCCGACTGGATTCGTAAATCATAAAAACTCCGGCGGTTATGGTTTGGTCGCGGACTTCAAACATCGGTTATAACCGATGTCTTGTTAATGGTTTACGTTATAACTGAAAATGGTGTTAAAAACTCGCGAGGTTCCGGGATTCCGACGACTGAACTAATGGGCGCCGATTTTGAATTCGTAACGTCACTTTATCAATTAAATGATTTCAATATTTACCAAACAGAACAAGTGGCGCAGTGGTTTGTGTGTGTGAGATAAGTCGCTGAATCGACTCGGCGAGTGACCCGGGTTCGAAACCCGGGTGGATCATTTCATTTTTATTTTGCGATTTTCAACAGTTTTTCAAAAACTAAATATATATTCCCGTATAATAATTGATTACGTATCGTTTAAAAATATTTTGGGCATTTAATTCGCAACGAAATTTTTGACTGACTGTTCGGTTGATAAACGGAGCGGGTTTGGTAAATCCGTTTTTGACGGATGTTACAGTATCCCCTGCTTTTAGAAATTTCGTCCCGAAATTTAAATAATGATATATTTTGACTAAAAGGATGGTGATGTTTTGTTTGACAGTTGTATGCTCAGAAAAATGAGGGTTTAAGTTTTTGTTCGAGGCGGTAACGTTCCTTGTAAGGGTTAAGTACCCTATTCAGGAATCGCTTTTTGTTGCCTACTGTATAAGTATTGATAAGCAGAAATGATTTGCTAAAAATGATATCATGCATAAGAATTTAGATACGTTTGGGAAAGTATGGTTATATCCTAAGGCAAAACTTCTAACACTACAACCTATATGGAACATAAATAAAAACACAACAACTGATATTTGAACATAAGTAAACACAACAGCTAATATTCGAACATGAATAAACACATCAGCAAATATTTGAACATGAATAAACACAACAGCAAATATTTGAATCCACATTCTGATAGCATATATGTTTGAATGATGGAAGTTCCTCTCTCGTTTGTTATGATGGAGAGGTTAGTTTATGTAGAAATGGATCACAATCCAATCTCTTTAAATAACATGATGATATAAGTAACACAAATTCCAACCAAGGCATACTAAATCCTACATGGAACTTCTCATAACCGCCTGATAATGCCTCTGATCCTTTGGCAAGAATACTTATATATAGGAAGTACCAGCGGCGTATCCACCATATTCTTGCCAAATTTTCATTAGTTTTATCCACAAGTTATGATTGGTTACCAAGAAACTAATAAATCCTACATAGAACTTCTCATAACCGTCCGATAATGCCTCTGATCCTTTGACAAGAATACTTATATATAGGAAGTACCAGCGGCGTATCCACCATATTCTTGTCAAATTTTCATTGGTTTTATCAGTGAATTATGATTAGTCCTATAACTCTACAACCAATACAACAAACATAAAATACTGAAATGAAATATATCTGTGCGATCAAGGCTCAATCGAACGGAGCCGATCGTATTGCATGTACTGAAAATGAAATGGATGTGCGCTCAAGGCTCAATCAAACGGAGCCGAACGTATTGAATGTACTGAAATTGAAATTGTGTGCTCAAGGCTCAATCAAACGGAGCCGAGCGTATTGCATGTACTGAAAATGAATAACTTAACCACACAAACAGCCTATGCATGGAACCTCTCATAACCGCCTGATAATGCCTCCGATCATTTGACAAGGATACTTATATATAGGAAGTACCAGCGGCGTATCCACCATATCCTTGTCAAATTTTCATTGACTTTATCCGCAAGTTATGGTTAGTTCGATGCGACTCTACAACAAACACCACAACCACAAGATACTGATAATGAAATTGTCTGTGCGCTCAAGGCTCAATCAAACGGAGCCGAACGTATTGAATGGAATTGTATGTGCGCTCAAGGCTCAATCAAACGGAGCCGAACGTATTGAATGTACTGAAATTGAACAACTTAATCTAAACAACCATCACACAAACAGCCTATGCATGGAACCTCTCATAATCGCCTGATAATGCCTCCGATCATTTGACAAGAATACTTATATATAGGAAGTACCATCGGCGTATCCACCATATCCTTGTCAAATTTTCATTGACTTTATCCGCAAATTATGGTTGGTTCGATGCGACTCTACTACAAACACCACAACCACAAGATACTGATAATGAAATTGTATGTGCGCTCAAGGCTCAATCAAACGGAGCCGAACGTATTGCATGAACTGGAAATGTAAATTGAAATGTGCGCTCAAGGCTCAATCAAACGGAGCCTAGCGTATTGCATGTATTGAAATGTAAAATGAAATGACCGATCAAGGCTCAAACAACGGAGCCGATCGTGCGGGCACGCCAAGATCAACCACATAATAAAATGGGGATCCAACTCAACCTCGATGGATGGGGAGCCACGGCCTTGGCAAAAGCATATACTGAAAACAATATATAATATATAATATCCAATAATTTCTCTAACAGTCTACACATGGAAAAACATAAAACTAAACGATAGGAGTTGAATCTGGATCTTTGGCGAAGAGGACTAGTTGAGTATCTTCATCTGGGCCGTCATTATCCCTCGACAGGGTTGGCGTTGATATTGAAGACTCTTCCTCTTGCTGGTGGCATAGTGGTTGGGTTTTCTTGGTTTACTTGGTTAACTGGGTTTGATTGGGCTTGAGTGTTGATAACGTTAACCAATTGAGGGCATGTGTTTCTAAAGTGGGTAGGGTCGTCACAATTGAAACAAGCTCGAGCATATGGGAACATGGGGTATTGGGGTTGTTGATAGGCTTGGGCCATGTTTTGAGTAGGGGAAAAGGTTTGGTTTTGAAAGGTGCAACAAACATTGCTCAAATGACCATAGCGTCCACAAGTTGCACATAGACGACAAGGTAGGGTATGGGGATGGTGATAAAAACAGTTGTTGCATCGAGGGTGAGGTCTAAGATATGGTTTCTTATCTGGGTAAGCTGAGTTGGGTGCCACTTGGGTGATTGGGATAGCTCGAATGGGTATGGCATGTAAAACTGGTTGATTTCGTTGAGTAGCAGCGAAAAGTCGCCCGACTCTTCTTCTCTTAGGATTGGGTTGAGAAGGGGATTCGGTTTGAGTGGAGTCGGAGGTTTCAGTCGATTCTTTATCCTTCTTCTTCTCCTCCTTGAAGTCTTTGTTTCGGATTCGGTTCTCGGTGAGCTCTGTTGCTAGCTCCATTGCTGCTTCCAAAGTTGCAGGCTTGGCACTTATTACAGGGTCTTGAATCTTTGACGGAAGACCACGAATGTAGTGCTCGATCAAACGGTAGAGGGGAGTGAACATGTTGGGAACCATTTGATGTAACTCGAGGAATCTTTTGTTGTAGGTGATGTGGTCTCCTTCCACTTGCTTCAATGAGTAGAATTCATCTTCTAACTTCTTGATTTCGCTCCTTGGGCAAAATCGTCTGGTCATGATTTCCTTCAATTCGTTCCAAGTTAAGGACATAGCATCTTCAACACCTCGTTTGGCCTTCTCTGTGTTCCACCAAGTAAGTGCTACCCCATATAATCGACCGGTAGCATATCGCACTTTGCGATCGTCAGGGCAATCGCAATTTAGAAATATGTTCTCCATTTCTTCAAACCAATGGAGGAGAGCGGTGACGCCTTCAGTCCCTTTGTATTTCGGAGGGTCGCATGATTTGAAGTGCTTGTAGGTGCATTTAGTGGTATTTGGGGAAGAGTTGAAAATGTTTTGGTTTGCTTGATTGACAGGATTAACGGTAAGTGCTTGCTGAACTTGGATTACAATATTGGGTATTACGGCTGCCATTTGTTGAGCGATTAAGGCAGCCATGCGTTCGCGGGCTTTTCTTGCTCTCGTCTTCCTACGGGCGAGGTTAGAAGACATCTACAAGGAATACATGACAAGAGTATGAGTTAGATGCTTTCGGGTTCATGGGTCGTATTCAAGAACGAACATTCATAAAATAATTATAGAAAATAAATTACTACATCCATGGGATGTCTTGGGTTTGCTCACTGTTAGGCCCTACATGCCGCCATACTTTACCTGTGTAATCATGTGGGCCCCCATGAATACCGGTTTTTCATATGGTTCGCACGGGTTTGCCAGGTTGCGTACACAAAAACCCAGAGAAAATCGAGAAATATGTATACAACGTGTGATATTCGGAATGTGTCCAGGTGTAGACACGGTGACAACTCAAAGTAGGGTTAGTTCGAACGACGTTTGGTGTGGCATGCTTTGGCCTAATAGGTCCTTCGTACTCTCATCGTTGGTCCCCAGGAAGGCAAACTGGTCCGTTATATTGGATTTATACGAATGCCAGCCTAGACAGGACGTTCCGACTACCGGTACTTGTACCCTTCCAGTTACTACATGCCCGTCGCAGAACTTACTTTGATGAGATTTGAAAATTGCACAAAATCTTTGGATAATGAGAGTATGAAAATAAATTGAATACATGAACATCGATATATGTATAATGAATATGTATATATGTATGATGAATATGTATATAAGCATGTATGTTTGACTGAAATGTAAACAAATATGAAACAAATAAATATCACAAGTTTGTATGTAACCACCTAATCAATTAAAATTTAGGCAGACTATAGTATAGGCTCTAAGGGTCTAATAACCTATCCTATATCCCTATAGTCATGGCTCTGATACCAATCTGTCACACCCCGACCCGCAGCGGATAAGGTGATCGGGGCATGATTGGGTTATCATCAAAGCTCATGACATTTATTATGCGTTTCATATTCTTTAATACAAATTAAATGGAAATTTACAATAAAGGTTACAACTGTTCTAACTAACAATCTAAACTTCTTTGTTCTCTTCTAAGGCATATCCTATGTTTTCCTTGCTTCAACCTGTTCACCTGTATCATGTGTAAAAAGGTTTTTGGATCAACATAATGTTGGCGAGTGAATCCTATGGAAAACATTTGAACAAATTTATTTAAATTGATTATGAAATATGTGCACAACCAAACATGAGTAAAAATAGATATAAACTTAATCAACAATCATAAGATATTAAGTGAAACACACATGAACAATAATGGAACATTTAGAGGCACGCGATGCTCAACTCGTCCCTCACGAGGAACTGAGGGCCTAATGAATGAATTTGCATGAACATGATAACATAAATGACACAACTACAAACAATACAAACTCAATGATACACACATGAACAATAATGGAACATTTAGAGGCACGCGATGCTCAACTCGTCTTTCACGAGGAACTGAGGGGCCTAATGAATGAGTTTCATATATTTTGACAAAAGGAAATAAGTAATCACATCAATATAAACAATCTAAGTTTAGGTCATGGTGTGGTATAGCACAAGTTTAAATAAATAAGTTATTTATTTTCATAACCCATGACACACCCCAAAACGTGTAAATTAAAAGGGGGAGTTGTAAGATTCACTCACAGTGGGTGCGTTCGGTTGTTGATGTTGAATGTACGCGAAGTGGTTTTAACCACGAGTGAGATTAACCTAGATAAATCACATTATGGTTTGGTAAGTAAACGGATTTTATTAATTTATTTTAGTAGGATTGTTGGGTGTATTTTTGTGAGTTTGAGGCTATTTTCTAACCTTAAAAATGTTATTTTTAAGTATTTTTAATTGATTTTTAATTAAAATAAATAAATAAAAATAAATAAAAATAAATAAAAAAATTTATTTTTCTGACCGTTGACCTGACCGTTGACCGTTGACCTGACCGTTGACCGGTTCGAATGCGGAACACAAGTGCGCTGAGTGAGGCTCGAACCCGAGACCTCCCGTACGCGTGCACGCAGCTCTACCAACTGAGCTACGTGTCTAACCCGTTATATATCTGATTTTAATTATATATATATATTAATTAGTTTAAACCGAAAATCATTTTATTTTAAAAAACAGTTTTAAGCGAACCGGACGTGCACTCCACAGGTCTCGAACCCGGGACCTGTGGTTTAATCTAACACACAGTCCACCGCTGGACTGTGTGTTAAACATGTTATATAATTCGATTTTTATTATACTTAAATACAATTTAGTTATTTCCTTTTCTGCCTTATTAAAAAGAATAGATAATTGTTCGAGTCGGTGCAGTAGACCGGACTCGAACTCGTGACCTGTGATATAAACAAACACACAGTCCACCGCTGGACTGTGTGTCTAACTTGGTTATTATTCCGGTTATTAATATACTTAACATATACCAGTATCGACTCCGGTTCAGTTAAAAAAAAATTTGATTTTTATTTAGGCAGCGTGTGTGAAACCGGATTCGAACTCGTGACCTTTGCGTTATATGTGCACACAGTCCACCGCTGGACTGTGTGTCGAACCCGATTAATATCCTGATTTATATTATACATATATGATCCGGATACATCGTCTTCTTCATCAAGTGTTAACCAGATATAAGGTCTGACTGGTTCGAGTTTTTATTCAAGTTTCATTAGTGTTTTGCAGTCCATTAAGGTAAGATAAGGGTGAAAAGATAAAGAAAATAAGCGAAGAGGTATACCGACTGGACCCTATGTTTTCCGGCAGAACTCCGGCGACAGCAATCAACTCCGGCGTCAGGTGTCTTGCAGCAGCAAGTCTCCGGAAAGCTTGGAAAAAGTATGGGTATCTCCGGTATAAGCTTCAGGGGCTCAGTGAGGTTCAGAAATAAGGAAATCGGTTTTCCGGCGACGAACAGAAAAGTTCCGGCGAGGGAGTTTTCGCCGAGAAAGAGTGTGGTTTTGAGCGAAAGGTTTTCAATGGGTTGAGGGTGAATTTATAGGGGAAAATCGAGATGTATTTGGTCTGATTTCCGACTGGATTCGTAAATCATAAAAACTCCGGCGGTTATGGTTTGGTCGCGGACTTCAAACATCGGTTATAACCGATGTCTTGTTAATGGTTTACGTTATAACTGAAAATGGTGTTAAAAACTCGCGAGGTTCCGGGATTCCGACGACTGAACTAATGGGCGCCGATTTTGAATTCGTAACGTCACTTTATCAATTAAATGATTTCAATATTTACCAAACAGAACAAGTGGCGCAGTGGTTTGTGTGTGTGAGATAAGTCGCTGAATCGACTCGGCGAGTGACCCGGGTTCGAAACCCGGCTGGATCATTTCATTTTTATTTTGCGATTTTCAACAGTTTTTCAAAAACTAAATATATATTCCCGTATAATAATTGATTACGTATCGTTTAAAAATATTTTGGGCATTTAATTCGCAACGAAATTTTTGACTGACTGTTCGGTTGATAAACGGAGCGGGTTTGGTAAATCCGTTTTTGACGGATGTTACAGTATCCCCTGCTTTTAGAAATTTCGTCCCGAAATTTAAATAATGATATATTTTGACTAAAAGGATGGTGATGTTTTGTTTGACAGTTGTATGCTCAGAAAAATGAGGGTTTAAGTTTTTGTTCGAGGCGGTAACGTTCCTTGTAAGGGTTAAGTACCCTATTCAGGAATCGCTTTTTGTTGCCTACTGTATAAGTATTGATAAGCAGAAATGATTTGCTAAAAATGATATCATGCATAAGAATTTAGATACGTTTGGGAAAGTATGGTTATATCCTAAGGCAAAACTTCTAACACTACAACCTATATGGAACATAAATAAAAACACAACAACTGATATTTGAACATAAGTAAACACAACAGCTAATATTCGAACATGAATAAACACATCAGCAAATATTTGAACATGAATAAACACAACAGCAAATATTTGAATCCACATTCTGATAGCATATATGTTTGAATGATGGAAGTTCCTCTCTCGTTTGTTATGATGGAGAGGTTAGTTTATGTAGAAATGGATCACAATCCAATCTCTTTAAATAACATGATGATATAAGTAACACAAATTCCAACCAAGGCATACTAAATCCTACATGGAACTTCTCATAACCGCCTGATAATGCCTCTGATCCTTTGGCAAGAATACTTATATATAGGAAGTACCAGCGGCGTATCCACCATATTCTTGCCAAATTTTCATTAGTTTTATCCACAAGTTATGATTGGTTACCAAGAAACTAATAAATCCTACATAGAACTTCTCATAACCGTCCGATAATGCCTCTGATCCTTTGACAAGAATACTTATATATAGGAAGTACCAGCGGCGTATCCACCATATTCTTGTCAAATTTTCATTGGTTTTATCAGTGAATTATGATTAGTCCTATAACTCTACAACCAATACAACAAACATAAAATACTGAAATGAAATATATCTGTGCGATCAAGGCTCAATCGAACGGAGCCGATCGTATTGCATGTACTGAAAATGAAATGGATGTGCGCTCAAGGCTCAATCAAACGGAGCCGAACGTATTGAATGTACTGAAATTGAAATTGTGTGCTCAAGGCTCAATCAAACGGAGCCGAGCGTATTGCATGTACTGAAAATGAATAACTTAACCACACAAACAGCCTATGCATGGAACCTCTCATAACCGCCTGATAATGCCTCCGATCATTTGACAAGGATACTTATATATAGGAAGTACCAGCGGCGTATCCACCATATCCTTGTCAAATTTTCATTGACTTTATCCGCAAGTTATGGTTAGTTCGATGCGACTCTACAACAAACACCACAACCACAAGATACTGATAATGAAATTGTCTGTGCGCTCAAGGCTCAATCAAACGGAGCCGAACGTATTGAATGGAATTGTATGTGCGCTCAAGGCTCAATCAAACGGAGCCGAACGTATTGAATGTACTGAAATTGAACAACTTAATCTAAACAACCATCACACAAACAGCCTATGCATGGAACCTCTCATAATCGCCTGATAATGCCTCCGATCATTTGACAAGAATACTTATATATAGGAAGTACCATCGGCGTATCCACCATATCCTTGTCAAATTTTCATTGACTTTATCCGCAAATTATGGTTGGTTCGATGCGACTCTACTACAAACACCACAACCACAAGATACTGATAATGAAATTGTATGTGCGCTCAAGGCTCAATCAAACGGAGCCGAACGTATTGCATGAACTGGAAATGTAAATTGAAATGTGCGCTCAAGGCTCAATCAAACGGAGCCGAGCGTATTGCATGTATTGAAATGTAAAATGAAATGACCGATCAAGGCTCAAACAACGGAGCCGATCGTGCGGGCACGCCAAGATCAACCACATAATAAAATGGGGATCCAACTCAACCTCGATGGATGGGGAGCCACGGCCTTGGCAAAAGCATATACTGAAAACAATATATAATATATAATATCCAATAATTTCTCTAACAGTCTACACATGGAAAAACATAAAACTAAACGATAGGAGTTGAATCTGGATCTTCGGCGAAGAGGACTAGTTGAGTATCTTCATCTGGGCCGTCATTATCCCTCGACAGGGTTGGCGTTGATATTGAAGACTCTTCCTCTTGCTGGTGGCATAGTGGTTGGGTTTTCTTGGTTTACTTGGTTAACTGGGTTTGATTGGGCTTGAGTGTTGATAACGTTAACCAATTGAGGGCATGTGTTTCTAAAGTGGGTAGGGTCGTCACAATTGAAACAAGCTCGAGCATATGGGAACATGGGGTATTGGGGTTGTTGATAGGCTTGGGCCATGTTTTGAGTAGGGGAAAAGGTTTGGTTTTGAAAGGTGCAACAAACATTGCTCAAATGACCATAGCGTCCACAAGTTGCACATAGACGACAAGGTAGGGTATGGGGATGGTGATAAAAACAGTTGTTGCATCGAGGGTGAGGTCTAAGATATGGTTTCTTATCTGGGTAAGCTGAGTTGGGTGCCACTTGGGTGATTGGGATAGCTCGAATGGGTATGGCATGTAAAACTGGTTGATTTCGTTGAGTAGCAGCGAAAAGTCGCCCGACTCTTCTTCTCTTAGGATTGGGTTGAGAAGGGGATTCGGTTTGAGTGGAGTCGGAGGTTTCAGTCGATTCTTTATCCTTCTTCTTCTCCTCCTTGAAGTCTTTGTTTCGGATTCGGTTCTCGGTGAGCTCTGTTGCTAGCTCCATTGCTGCTTCCAAAGTTGCAGGCTTGGCACTTATTACAGGGTCTTGAATCTTTGACGGAAGACCACGAATGTAGTGCTCGATCAAACGGTAGAGGGGAGTGAACATGTTGGGAACCATTTGATGTAACTCGAGGAATCTTTTGTTGTAGGTGATGTGGTCTCCTTCCACTTGCTTCAATGAGTAGAATTCATCTTCTAACTTCTTGATTTCGCTCCTTGGGCAAAATCGTCTGGTCATGATTTCCTTCAATTCGTTCCAAGTTAAGGACATAGCATCTTCAACACCTCGTTTGGCCTTCTCTGTGTTCCACCAAGTAAGTGCTACCCCATATAATCGACCGGTAGCATATCGCACTTTGCGATCGTCAGGGCAATCGCAATTTAGAAATATGTTCTCCATTTCTTCAAACCGGATTCGAACTCGTGACCTTTGCGTTATATGTGCACACAGTCCACCGCTGGACTGTGTGTCGAACCCGATTAATATCCTGATTTATATTATACATATATGATCCGGATACATCGTCTTCTTCATCAAGTGTTAACCAGATATAAGGTCTGACTGGTTCGAGTTTTTATTCAAGTTTCATTAGTGTTTTACAGTCCATTAAGGTAAGATAAGGGTGAAAAGATAAAGAAAATAAGCGAAGAGGTATACCGACTGGACCCTCTGTTTTCCGGCAGAACTCCGGCGACAGCAATCAACTCCGGCGTCAGGTGTCTTGCAGCAGCAAGTCTCCGGAAAGCTTGGAAAAAGTATGGGTATCTCCGGTATAAGCTTCAGGGGCTCAGTGAGGTTCAGAAATAAGGAAATCGGTTTTCCGGCGACGAACAGAAAAGTTCCGGCGAGGGAGTTTTCGCCGAGAAAGAGTGTGGTTTTGAGCGAAAGGTTTTCAATGGGTTGAGGGTGAATTTATAGGGGAAAATCGAGATGTATTTGGTCTGATTTCCGACTGGATTCGTAAATCATAAAAACTCCGGCGGTTATGGTTTGGTCGCGGACTTCAAACATCGGTTATAACCGATGTCTTGTTAATGGTTTACGTTATAACTGAAAATGGTGTTAAAAACTCGCGAGGTTCCGGGATTCCGACGACTGAACTAATGGGCGCCGATTTTGAATTCGTAACGTCACTTTATCAATTAAATGATTTCAATATTTACCAAACAGAACAAGTGGCGCAGTGGTTTGTGTGTGTGAGATAAGTCGCTGAATCGACTCGGTGAGTGACCCGGGTTCGAAACCCGGCTGGATCATTTCATTTTTATTTTGCGATTTTCAACAGTTTTTCAAAAACTAAATATATATTCCCGTATAATAATTGATTACGTATCGTTTAAAAATATTTTGGGCATTTAATTCGCAACGAAATTTTTGACTGATTGTTCGGTTGATAAACGGAGCGGGTTTGGTAAATCCGTTTTTGACGGATGTTACACAATTGGACTTACATCCTTAGGTAGTGGTACAAGTTTCCAAACTTGTTGTCTTCTAAACTGAAAGAGCTCCTCTTGCATAGCTTCTAACCAACTTTTGTCTTTCAGTGCCTCTTGGTACTTGACAGGTTGGATGAGTGATAGAAAACCAGCAAAGAGGCAAATGTTTGGGATTGGCTTCTTGTGAGCACTCCCTCATTTATGTTTCCAATAACTTGATCCAATGGATGGCTTTTGAGGAAGATCAAATCACCTTTATATGGGACAAGTGCATTTTGAGGTGAGGCTTGTAAATGTGTATCATCTGAGCTATCCTCTGTTGGTGAATTTGATGGTCCAACCTCTGATTGGAATGGAGGTGATGATATATGTGGTATGGTTGTGAGTGTTTGTTGATTTTTATCCATATTTGATGGATTTTTATCAACAGTGTTTTGGTTTTAAGAGCAGGCAGAGGATTGAGAATCAACCACTGTTGAACCAGCAGAGCTTTCACCATTATTATTAACATCTGCTCCTCTGCTTGAAGGATAGATCTTGAAGTTTGCAAGAATGCAATCATATCCTAGCTCTTATGGTGATGACTGTGATGTACCTGCAGTGTTAGACTTGAAAAGCACATCTTCAAATGTAAATTTATCTAGATCAAACAGTTCTGCAGGATTTGCTGAGATTTTCAAAGATGAAAGTTCATTGAACTTCACATTCAGAGTTTCTTCAACACACTTGGTCCTAGAGTTAAACACTCTGTAGGCTTTGGCAGTGGTTGAGTATCCCAGAAAATAACCACAGTCAACTTTGGCTGCAAACTTAGAGATAGAATCTTTAAGTTCAAAATGAAACAAGGGCAGCCAAAAACTTTGAAATATGATATCAGAGGTTTGATTTTTTAAAGCAGTTCATAGGCAGTCTTTTGATGCCTGGGGTTAATCAAAACTCTGTTCTGAACATAGCAAGCAGTGTTTACAGCCTCTGCCCAGAAAGACAAGGGTAAACCTGAGTCTGGTAGCATGGTTCTTGCAGATTCAACTATAGTTTTATTTTTCCTTTCAACTATCCCATTTTGTTCTGGAGTTCTTGGGACACTAAATTGCCTAGAAATCCCTTTTGACTCACAGAAGACATCTAACTCCTTATTTCTAAACTCTGTCCCATTATCACTCCTAACTTTTTTTACAGGAAGGTCATATTGCTTAACTTGTTTGACAAAGTTTTGTAATATACCAGTTGTTTCATCTTTGGAGTGTAAAGGGAAGGTCCATGTAAACCTTGAAAAATCATCAACAATGACTAAACAAAATCTTTTCTTCATTAAACTCATGATTTTTACAGGGCCAAACAAATCCATGTGCAACAATTGCAAACACTGGGTTGTTTTGGACTCTTCAATTGACTGGTAAGAACTTTTATGTTGTTTACCTTTTAAACAGGAAACACAATGTTCTTCACAAGTAAATTGTTTATGTGGTAAACCTCTGACAAGACAGTTTTTAGAGAGTGTGGTGATTGTTTTCAGATTTGTGTGCCCAAGTCTTCTATGCCATAACTCTGTCTCTTTGCTGGAAGGAACTGAGAGCAGGCATGCATTAGACATAGGGTTATCTTTCAACATATCAACCACATACACATTGCCACTCTTATGAGCAACAAGTTGTGCTTTGCTCTTAGCAATAATCTGATCAATCTTTTTAACAACCTCTGGTCCTACAATTTGAAAAGTTTTCTTTGTAAAGAAGGATCCATATCCTTTATCACTCATTTGTGAGACACTCAGAAGATTGAATTTTAGATTGTCAATTAGATTAACATTTTCAAATTTGAGATTCCTAGCCTGGACACACCCTGAACCCAACACCTTCCCTTTTGAATTGTTACCAAAAGATATATCACCCCCTCCATGAGCCAAGAAGTCTTTGAGAAGGGTTCTACATCCTATCATGTGCCTGGAGCCTCCACTATCTACATACCATAAACTATCAAGGCAAGTAGAAGCTCCCTGCACATAGGTAAACAATTAGTTTAGATGAGATTCCAAATCCAGGATGGCTTTGGATGGGTTCACATATTGTCCACTCTCAAATCAAGGAGTATGGTCAGTGGTTTGAGTTTGCCTTTGTATCCACTGTTGTGAACCATTTTCTGTCAGATGTCGGTAACCATGAGGATATCTATTCACTTTGGGCTTTGAAGGTTTTTGTAACCTTCATAGCTCATAGGAACATTTTGATAAACTGGTTGTCCATGTCCTCTTAGATACCTGTTGGTAGGTGGAGCATCTGTCACTTGTACCTCTCTGGGAACAGAGGTTTTGGTCAATGCTTTTGTGATAGATGTTTCAACAGGTTCAAAGGTCTGCTTAGATTTATTTCTAGCAGAGCTTGAACTTTCTTTCTCAAGAGCTTTTGCTTTGATCTCTTTTACCTTTTGATCATAGGTTTGAAGATAAGCACACTCACGAGTTAGATGATTTGTTTTCCCACAGATAAAGCATTTTGAAACATTTGGGATTACATGTGTTTTGTTTATGTCATATGCTTTTAAAAGAAAACAGTTTTCTGTTACATGGTTTCTTTTGTTGCAAAATTCACAATACAGATGTTTGATTTTTCCCTCTTCCTTTTATCAGATTTCCTCTCAGCAGATGTTGTAACCTCTGCTGGAAGGTCTTTGATGGGAATGATTCTAGCCTTTGGTGCCTTGACACCTTCAATGGTTGTGAAGTCCATTGGCTTGAAATTTTCAAGAATATCTCATTCATCTGACCATGTGGGTTTGAATTGGTATTTCTCAATTTCTTTAAAAGTTGAAGACCCTTCATGTTTTTCAAGAGAAATTTTGTTACCATTTTTATCAGTGATTTTTATCTCATTTCCAGCCAAATTTGTTGGAACTACTTCAATCTTTCCAGAATCAATTTTTGTAACATTTTCAATGGCTTCTTCTTCAGTTTCAAAACCAATGCCAAATTTTATGTTACTCTTGATCTGTTTTCTAGCATAATTTCAAAACCTTTTGAAGATTCTACCCATTTTTCACATGTGATCTGGGTATCCTCTAACTCCTTTTTGCAAACTTGGTATTTATCTACCATAGTTTTGAGTTGGTCCTTGGTTATGCTAGCTTAATGCTTTAGGCTACTTATCTCAGAATCTTTTGAAAACAATTTTGATTTTAACTCTTTGATAAGTTTTTCAAAATTAAGTTCATTTTCTAACATTTTGTTCCTAAGATTTTCATTCATCTGTTTAATGTTAGCAAAAGCTATTATACATTTTTCTGAACAGAGATCTTTTAGGATCTGAGGTGATACCTTAGAAGCAGCCATAAGAGCACAATCACAATCATCTTCACCATCCTTTGAATCCCATGGACCAGATAGAGAGTTCTTTTCTTCATCAACAGTGTTTTGTGTAATCACTGGTGTAACCACTGCTTCATCACAATTTTGAATTTTATCAGACTTTGACACTTGTTCCACAGACTCATCACCTTCAACAATTGTCTCTAAGGCCATTAAACAAAAATTTCCATGTTCTAAATCATTTTTGGCCATAAAAGCAAAGTTTTCATCAGTTCATTCCTTAGGTAAACTACTCCAGTCCACAAAGCCTTGTGTGAAAAAGCTTTGCTGATTGACTCGGAGAAGTGGTTTGAGTTGTTTGAGTGCTTTGTGGTGCTTGTTGCACATGCACTTGAGGTGGTGATGTTTGGACATACTGAATTTGTGGAACAGTGGTTTGGACATAGTGCACAGGAATAGTGGCAGCAGGGTGTGCATAATGAGCAGTGTTTTGCACTTGATGGACAGGGGTATATTGGGAATATTAGGCAGTGCTTTGTGTGTGCTGAGGTCTAGGGCCAGGATATGTTACAATAGGTCCTAAACTTGAGATCTACACTCTCTGGAAAAGTGTCCTAGCCTGTTATATTTATAGCACTTGATTTCAGATTTATC
The DNA here is from genome assembly GCA_947069175.1 of Scalesia atractyloides. Taxonomy (NCBI): domain Eukaryota; kingdom Viridiplantae; phylum Streptophyta; class Magnoliopsida; order Asterales; family Asteraceae; genus Scalesia; species Scalesia atractyloides. Next base: position 50,992,930 of record CAMTDV010000019.1, read on the forward strand.
TAACCCAACCTTTGACCCCCCATGCAACCCTAGATATTTTCTACCAGTTCTTTTGTAAAACCTGCTTGCTCTCACACTTAGCAAAGCAACTTGATGTAAAATGTCCATTTCTTCTAAGTCATTTGGATCAAAATGTTGGAGGTCATTTAACTTAAAAGAGAGATTATCGGAGGTTTGGCATTCCCCACCAGCAGTAAAAGCATGGTTGGGTGGATAAGAATCAGAGTTAAAGTTTCCTCAAAAGCTTATATCAATAAAATGATCATAACCCTGATCCTTTCCATTTCCAGAACCCTCTTCATGACTATAAAGAGCAGTGTTACCCAAGGTATAGTCGTCTGTTACTTTCCCTGACTCTTGCAACTTCTTTTCTGGTTCAACTCTCTCTATATGTGAGGAGTCGACCACGAAGTTGTGTGAGGGTCATTTCTTTAAACCCAACAGATGTTCGAGTAACGTAAGCTACATTCTTCCATTTTTCTGGTAACGATCTTAAGAAACGACTATTGACAGTCAAATTAGGAAATTCCACGTTAACCAGTTTCAAGTCACTGATGGGACAGCTAAAACGTTCGAACTGTTGTGTTAACGACTCACCCTTTATGTGACATTACATTTCATATTGTTGATTCAGAACTTCTCTATTGTTTTCGATCACTTCTTCAGTACCACCGAATTGCTCTTTTAGTGCGTTCCATAACTCCTTTGCACTATTGCAGTGGAGCAGACCAGTATAGATTTCGTTGGGTAAGGCAGATGCAACAATGCTAAATGCCTTAGCATCCAAATCTATTTTCTGGAAATCCTACTCGGAGTAATTTTCAGGACTTTTTGGCACTTGAGTATTGGGATCCTCTGTACTGGGAACCATAGGAACATGTGGTCCATATTCAACGGATCGCCAACAACTGGTGTTTTGCTAAGCTAAATATAACCCATCCGACGCTGCCATATGAAATATTCATTTCGTTTCAGCATTGGAGGTTTGAACATAGATCCAATGTTGGAATCCTATGTGTTTTGAGAAATTTCTGCTTGTTTACAGCAGATTTGTGTTTTAAAAACTTTGAACGTAATAAAACTCTGTTTTCAAGTAAAACTATCAAACTAATTAGCAGGGAGAGCTGATCTTTCAAATCAAATTGATGTTAATCATATTTTGATTGACCAAGCTCTGATACCAATTGTTGGATCTGAGTTTGATTTACTTGTAGTTTTTGTTTCAAGAATGGAAATATGATTGAAATTGAAAGTAAATGCAGCGGAATAGAATGGAAAACTTTTACTACAAGTAAAGGTCGTTTGTTTTCATCATCATCATGCTTTCAAGTTTATAAACTTTTCATGTGATTCACAAACTCCCCCTTAGCCTATTGCAACATAGTTTGATAGTACAGAAAAGGAAGAAGATGATTGGTGTAAAAATCTTTTTAAGAAGACGGAATTCACTATTACATCAACTTAGCTATCTAACCTCTGAGCATCTTTTGATGACGTCAGGGTTGATAGTGACATTTAACAATAAAATAACAAACTATAAACACTAATGCCTAACGTCTGATAGTGCAAATGCACTGTTACATTGAATATAAAACTAATAAACGAAAACTCTGATGACCATACTCTGCTTCTTTTCTTCTGTCAGACCTTGGTATATTGGTGTAGCAGATGATGTATAGGTAGCAGACTTTAGGAAGACAGAGTTTAGGTGATTAGAGGATGTAAACTCTGATAGTTGGACCAAACCGCGGATAGAGTATTTTGGCTTTATATCATCTGTTCCTTTGTAAAGGGTTCAATCCCAGCAATACATTACATGATGCTTATATCTTGGACCATTCTTATGTAATACCATAGTTATTAGCTTATCTTAAGCCTCCATTTGACATGTACAGCGCCATAGGAGTAACGCACCGTCCAATCGTGAATCTAGTGGTCATGTTAAATTATCGTTATTTCGCGTAAGCAAGAGGATTGACTAGAAATATTGCATGCCATGTATAATGCTCTTGTATAAACTTATTTGCCATGTGGATTCTTTTGAACCTTATTCGTATACGTATGCTTATGCTTAAACTTGTGTGCCTGCCTTTGCTTTTGCATTGAACTTTATTTTAAAATATGTTACAGGTTGATGACGATGATGCTATGAAATCGAAGTAGCGTTGATGCTAGATACACACATAGACGTTATAGGTTTATCCATGTTGTATCAAATTTTGTCTTATTATTGTTGTTATTTGAAATTCCTTTGTATTGTAATGACAATTTATCTATGAAATGAAATTTGGATTAAATTAATTATTGTCACTATTAGCGTCGTGAACAATGAGCAATCTATTTCATCTTGTCTTGATGTTTCCGCCATCGGTTGGGGTGTGACAGATTGGTATCAGAGCCATAACTGTAGGGAATTAGGTAGAATTGCCATGTTCGACCTAGTCTATAGTTTAAGCGTCTCGTTTTTGACCATTCCTATATCATGCTCCTATATTGCTTCTTCCTCTCTTTTGGTCTTAATACTTACATAATGTCTTTCTAAGATGTTTACACAATACACTTGAAGAGTTGAAGACACTCGTAATGCAAAGGAGGCGATTTGCACCAAGATAGGCCCAATGGCTTACAATTTTTGGTGAAATCCCTCAACCCGCGTATTCGATTTTTCACGAAGTTACTCCATCAAGTTAGGAGTGATATCCACATCTTGATGGAAAACTTTCATTTCATACTCTAGTGGATCTTACAAACGAGTCAGAATATGCTCCTCGTTTAGTAAGAAACAACCACACTTAGGGTACGAAATCTTCAAGTTAGGGGTGAAACCCGCACCTTGTCGATTAAGTCCCGTTCCTCGATTTTCAATCTTGCCAAAGTCTCAAATTTTCGATCGACTAGGGACATGTAGTAACTGGAAGGGTAAAATGCCGTTAATCGCTTCTTGAGGAGAGCATTTTACCTAGAGGCAAAAGCATGTTCCTTAACTCGAAAGATCTCTACCCGAAACATTCAAATGTTTTATTGAGCCAATCTTTTATGTTATCTCAGTTCCATGTGATTTTATACTTGTTACCTTGTTCGTTTCGAACCGTTACACAATTCGCACGTCTCTCGCAATAAAAAACAGTAATAATCCTCGTGAACAAACTAAATTTATACTCTTGATATGCATTCATACGTGATTATACTTGTTTAACACTCGTCAAATACATGCAACATACGTGAACATATCCATGCAAAACTTATTTTTACATCATGATCAAGTCTAATCCTTTTCCTTTCTATTTCAACCCTAGATGTCTTCTCCAAGCTCCTCAAAGAAATCAAAGGGTTCCAAGAAGGGTTCCAACAACCATCGGGACTCTATTTCGAAGCAAGAACTCGTAGGCTTAGTTGTTGAGCAAATGGCCGAGCAAATGGCTAAAATCATCCCCAACATCGTTAGCCAAATTCAAACCATCCATGATACCCCAAGTCCTCCGTCGACTCAAAGGTGGACCCACCTAAAGCATCGTTACAATACAAGTAGTTCATGGCCTGTAAGCCCATGGAGTTTATTGGCAATGATGGCGCCACCGCCATGATGAATTGGTTCGACGCGATCGATCTCAATTTTTTTTTCAAAGTGGATGCCCCGATGAACTTCGAACCCTGAACGCGACATGGGTTTTCCGTTCAAGAGCACTTGAATGGTGGACCTATGAAAGGAACAAAAGAGGGAACGAAGTAGCCCACGCCTTGCCCTGGGCAGAACTAAAGGAGCTGATGAAGGACGAGTTTTGTCCTCCACACGAATTTCAGAAACTCGATAACGAGTTTTGGAATCTGAAGCAAGTCGGGAGCGACACTACCGGTCTTGTTGCACGCTTCAAGCAACTCAGCATCCTTTGCCGCGACCAGATCGATACCACCCCCAAAGCCATCGCCAAGTTCATCCGTTGCCTACCTTCCATCTTGATTAACCATGTAGCTTTAGCTAGCCCTAAAACCATTGAAGAAGCTTACAATATCGCAATCGAGCTTAACAACAACTGTATACTTCATGGGGCCTATGACAAGGTCTCTACGAAGAATACGCACCAAGCCACCACCGATACCGCCACCATTGAACCCTCACCCAAACCCCCACGAAACAACAACCACAAGAACAAGAAGCGGAAGGATTCTGTTCAAAATTGTGCGGTTGTTACTCCGCCAAACCCTCAACCCATCCAAATAGTAGTAGCCATCACCCCTGCCAACCCCGAGCAACCCAGACGTGGCTACACTGGACCTCATCCCCAGTGTGCTAACTACTCCTACCATCACCCTGCCAATACACCATGCCGCAAGTGCGCCCAATGTCAAAGGTTAGGGCACTTTTCAAACCGTTTCCAAAACTTCCCTCAACCCCAAAACCAGCAACCCCAAGCCATCGTACCAAACCTTAACCCTGCTCACCTTCAACCTCAACCTCAAGCTGCTCCTGCGCGAGCGTGTTACACATGTGGTGACCCTAATCATTTCGCCAATGTTTGCCCCCAACGCGTTAACAACCAGCAATAACAACAGCAGCAACAGCATCCTCAACCAGCTCGAGGCAGAGCCTTCGCCCTCACTGTCGCTCAAGCGCAGAATGCAAACGACGTTATAACCAGTACGTTTCCTGTGAACCATGTCTATGCTTCTTGTCTTTTTGATACTGGCGCAGATACAAGTTTTGTGTCTAATGAATTTGAACCCTTGCTCAAGTGCCTACGTTCTAAGTTGCCCAATCTATTCCCAGTCGAAGTCGCTCACGGAAAATCCGTCACTGTTGATTCCGTCCTTTCTAATTGTTCCTTGAATCTTAACGGATCACACGTTCTCGATTGACCTCATACCCATGCAATTGGGAAGATTCGATATCATAGTAGGAATGGATTGGCTTAGGCGAGTTCGTGATGAAGTTGTTTGTTCTGAAAAGTTCATTCGCCTTCCTCTTCCAAATGGTGATTCCTTGCACGTCTATGGTGAGAAACCCTCTAAAGGTCTCAAACTTATGTCGTGCATCTAAGTGAATATTTGCGCAAGGAGTACTTTGCCTTCCTGGCCCATGTTGTGGAAAAGAAAGACAAGGGTTCAAGTGTAAGTGATGTTCCAGTCGTTTGCGATTTCCCCGATGCCTTCCCAGAGGATCTTCCTGGTCCTCCTCCTCCTCGATCCGTTGACTTTCCTATTATCTTATTCCTGGTGCAACTCCGGTTGTGAAAGCACCCTATAGTTTAGCACCTCGGAGATGCAAGAGCGATCTAGCCAACTTCAAGAACTTCTTGATAAAGGCTTTATACGCCCTAGTACTTCTCCTTGGGGCGCTCCCGGTTTGTTTGTCAAGAAGAAAGATAGATCCTTTCGGATGTGCATTGACTGTCGTGAGCTCAACAAGTTAACAGTCAAAAACTGATATCCACTTCCTCACATTGACAACCTCTTCGATCAACACCAAGGTGCAACCTGTTTCTCGAAAATTGACCTTCGTTCTGGCTATCATCAACTTCAAGTACTCGAGGAAGATGTACCAAAAACCGCATTTCGCACACGTTATGGACACTACGAGTTTGTGGTTATGCCTTTTGGTTTGACTAACGCGCATGCAGTGTTCATGGATCTCATGAACCGAGTGTGTAAACCTTTTCTCGATCGTTTCGTAATCGTTTTCATTGACGATATCCTCATCCATCCCAAGACGAAAGAAGAGCATGGGCGAAATTTGCAACTCATCCTTCAGCTTTTGCGTATCGAACGTCTTTACGCCAAATTCTCCAAGTGTGAATTTTGGCTAAAAGAGGTTCGATTCCTTGGCCACACCACCAATGAACTCGGTATTCATGTTGACCCTACAAAGATAGAAGTTGTGAAGAATTGGATTGCACCTAAATTGCCTTCTGAAATTCGTTCGTTCCTTGGCCTACCTGGTTATTATCGTCGCTTCATCTCAAACTTTTCTAAGATCGTTGTTCCCCTTACGTCTTTGACCCAAAAAGAAAAACCTTTTGTTTGGGGTCCTGAACAAGAGGAGTCTTTTCAAACCCTCATGGACATGCTCTGTAATGCTCCCATCCTTAACCTCCCCGATGGGAACGACAATTTCGTCGTATATTGCGATGCCTCAAACCAATGTCTTGGTTGCGTTCTTATGCAACGAGACAAGGTAATCGCTTATGCGTCGAGACAATTCAAGATCCATGAGAAAAAATATACTACGCACGACCTTGAACTTGGTGCAGTTGTTTTTGCATTAAAGATTTGGTGACACTACCTTTATGGTACTAAGTGTACGGTCTACACCGACCATAAGAGCCTTCAACATATCTTTGATCAAAAGGAACTCAACATGCGTCAACGTCGTTGGGTAGAATTGTTAAACGACTACGATTGTGACATTCGCTACCATCCTAGCAAGGTGAATGTTGTAGCCGATGCACTTAGTCGTAAGACTCATGTAAAGAGTATTCGTTGCTACCAAATCGTGGGAAAAAATCACGAGCTAATTCGCCAAGCACAATTTTCCGTCATTAATGAGGGTAACCTCGATAACGAGTTGAATTATGGAGTCGAAAACCCACTTGAAGCTAAGTCCGATGGTATCCTTTACTACCGTGATCACATTTGGATTCTCAATCGTCTTAACCTTCAAAACACCTTGATGGATGAAGCCCACAAATCCCGATACTCCATTCATCCTGGCGACGACAAGATGTACCATGATCTTCGAGCATCTTATTGGTGGCCTAGGATGAAGAAAGATATCGCTCTCTACGTCTCGAAATGTCTCACTTGTTCCATTAATAAAGCTGAACATCAACGCCCCTCTGGCCTACTCGAACAACCAGAAATTCTTGTCTGGAAATGGGAGAGTATTGCTATGGATTTCATTACCAAGCTTCCTCGCACTTCGTCTGGTCATGACAGCATCTGGGTCATCATTGATCGACTGACCAAATCCGCTCATTTCCTTGCCATTCGTGAAGATTACAAAGTCGAGAAATTGGCTCGTATCTACACGGATGAAGTCATTAGTCGTCACAGTACTCCCATTGACATCATTTCTGATCGCGATGCTCGTTTTACCTCCCACCTTTGGAAAACATTTCAATCCGCCCTTGGCACTCGTCTCAATCTTAGCAATGCTTTTCATCCTCAATCCGATGGTCAAACCAAGCGTACCATCCAAACCTTGGAGGATATGCTTCGTTCATGCGTAATCGATTTTGGCGGCAACTGGGATTCACACTTATCCTTGGTAGAATTCTCATACAACAACATTTATCACGCTAGTATTCAAATGGCTCCATTTGAAGGATTGTATGGTCGTAAGTGACGTTCGCCTATTTGTTGGCACGAGATCGAAGAAACTCAAATCACCGGTTCCGAACTGATACAAGAGAAAACGGACAAGATCCTTAAAATACATGATAATTTCTCAAAGCTCGAAGCCGACAAAAGAGTTATGCTGACAGAAGACCCAAACCATTGGAATTCAACGTAGGTGATAACGTACTTCTCAAGGTATCCCCTTGGAAGGGTGTTGTTCGATTTGGTAAGAAAGGAAACTCGCTCCTCGCTATGTAGGTCCTTTCAAGATTCTCGAAAGGATTGGCAAGGTTGCGTATCGATGGACCTACCTCAGGAGCTCAACAACATTCACCAGTCTTCCATGTATCAAATCTCAAGAAATGTCTAGCTAAAGGACTTCAAGTTCCACTCGAAGATCTTCAAATCAACGAGACATTGCATTTGTGGAAAAACCAGTCGAAATCATGGACAGATGAAATCAAACAATTGAGGCGCAGTCGAATTCCTATCGTCAAGGTTCAATGGGAAGGAAAACGTGGCGCTGAATTTACTTGGGAACTAGAAAGAGATATGAAGACTAAGTGTCCGCATCTTTTCGTTGCATCTTCCTAAATTTCGGGAGAAATTTCTTAAAGGAGGGGAGACAGTAACGCCTCGTTTTTTCATACTTTCCATATTTAGAAAGCTCATGTGGTATTTCTATTTTTGGAAACCTTTGTATCTTGTATTCGTTCTTTCATTGTAATCATTGTAATCCGAGACTTTAATCATAATGAAAACTCGTACCTTATTCCTAATCATGTTATGCTTATTCATTATCGTTTTGTACTTATACATATTCATACATTTGTGCACAAGATACATTAAACTTGAAAACGTGACTATACTTGCAAATACATAACAATCATACTTCATGCAAAGCTTATACTTTATCTTATTCGTTTCATACTTGTGTAAACATTAGAACATGCCTCCATATGCATAGGAACATTTAATTAGTTATAAAACATCATTATTTAACATTTAGTTATGTTATAAATCAACATAACAACAAAAAATAAATATTTGTTCCTGAACCGGTCCTTGTGGACCGTATGGGAAACCCCATGCGGTCCGTATGGCCTTCTGGGCGGGCAGTAGCTTCAAACATCCGCGGTTTAAGCACAAATCCACACAAACCCACCTCCCCCAATCACCTTAAACGTCATTTAAACACTCCTTAACCACCTCCAACCTTTCCCCTATAAATACATCACCTCTTCCAAGCTTTTTCCCACTTTAATCACCTCATAATCTCTCCCAAATCACCTCTAAGCTGCTGGAAATCAAGAACCCGAGCAGAATCATCAACTCTCACCAAAGTGAGCATAACTTGCTCATTTCTCAACGTTTTTGCTTGATTCTTCTTCCTGCTTACTTGGATAAGTCTTAGGTATGATCCCACGGACTTGCCATGGCAATCCAGACCTGGGAATTCACCAAAAAGACTCCAAAGTAGGCTGAAACTTTCTGTTATGATTAAAACTTTTGTGAACTTAGGCTATACATCACACAACTTTGTGTGCTTATGCTTCTAATCAATATTATTGATAGTAAGCCTAACCTAAGTTGTTCTATATGAAATATGGGTGGTATAAACACTCTAAACGTTCTGTTTTCAATGAGCTTTAAGCTCACAAGTGATGCCAAGTCTTGAACTTGTAGTGTGACTACCCAGTTAGCTTTGGCTATCCTACAACTAAGTTCACACATCACTTGATGATTTCTCATCACTATCCCAATGTAGTTTTCTAGATGAATGTAACACAACCCTACCTAGCCTTCAACTTGTGTCGACGTCGGCTATCGGGTTGTAGCTTACTTGGCTACTTGGTATAGTGATAAACATGTAATTCCATTTCATTATTATTCTTGTTCTTGACCCTCCTTATTGTCTATGACAACTTGTGTAGTGGTGAACTCTTATGAGGTTCCTAAAAGGATGGTTATACCTTCTACATGACTTCTATGACATCCTTGAAGGACTTATGATATAATGCACATATATAACTATATAATATACTTAAAACCGAAACCTTGATAATGACTATATAATCATGTGTCAAGTTACTAAGTTTAATCACTAAAAGAGTTTAGTTCCTTGTTATGATTATAATAGGTGTATAACCTATGAAATCACATAAACCCTAATGGGTTCCCATAGTGTCAAAACGAGTGCTAGACCTTAGTGCATATTTCCGTATACATACTTTGTGATGCTTTATTCTAAATCCCGAATCTACCATTATCATCCAATACTCACACCTACGTTCCTCTTGTAGGATATCTCGGTGTTCCCTCGCCAACTAATCAACTCTTCATGGAACTAACAAGTCGGAATGCTTGCAAAACCGTAAGTACATGTGACAACCCTTAACTTTGGGTAGGTTAATAAATCCCGTTTTATGTTTAATTTTATAAATCAAATATACGCGCTTATTATTTTTGAAAAATATAATTTTGTCCATACGTATGAACGGAGCCGAAACTTTTGAACCAAATGCACCTAACTCGTTGGGCGATTCAACTCATTCGTGTAGTCGAAATTATGAACCAACCTTAACTCGTTTGACTTACTTAGTTGTTTGATTAATTATATCTTTTGTACTTAGTTATATTAATATATCTTGGATTAGTAAAGTATATATATATATATATATGTGTGTGTGTGTGTGTGTGTGTGTGGTTACTAATCACATTAGAAAAGCTGCCAACTTTTCACCTCCACTCCTCCCCCTTGCGATTGTTTGAGCAGCCCTCATCGGCCCCCATCCCTTTTATTTGTGCAGCCCAAACAAACCAGCCCAAACCTGAAACTTACAGCCCACTTATACCCCAAAACTGCCCTATACTCTTACTTTGTGAACGTAATTTGATGTTGCTCATAACTCTCAACACTAGAACCCTCAACCATGATTCCAATGGCTGTCGTACTCCTACCCTCCTAGATCGACGCCATACAAGGCTTCGAAGCCATTGATTAAAGCTTCTGTCAGTCTTACACACCTCCTAAAACTCAGTAACATCTTAATCTTTATTTTAGTTTCAACAATTCTTGATTAATCCCTTGTTTTTACGACTGCTTTTTCTGGATGGTGATGAGTTTTGATGTTATGTGATCTACGTGTTAGGAAATCATAAAGTTAAGATGGTTAGATCGATTATGGGTTTTGTGTTAGTCACTAGGGTTTTGAGTATGGGCTGAATCTTGTTAGTTCTTGATGTGTTAAGTGATAAATAATCTGAGTTTGATGATAGCCTGCTGTAAGTGTGTATAAGGGTTGTTGTTGTTCGCTAAACATGTTAACGGAATCACTCGAGCACTCGTTAGAAAGTTAAGAGCTGAAAACAGGAAGCTGGTTGAAATTTGCAGCCAACTTCCGTTGGATGTAACTGGATCATAACCTATCGAAAACTGAGTTTTCTTGAGTTCACAAAGTAGAGTTTTGAAATACGATTCAAACGGCGCTAGAATCATATTTTTTTGACGTCGTTTGCTATTTTAAATAGATTTTTTCATCACAGTGCGTTGGGTCGTTCATTTGCTGCAGAAATTGCAGGTCACGATTTCCGTCATATCTAAGGGTATATTGGGACATAAGTTACAAATTTAAACCGTGGAAAGTATGTAAGTAAACTGAATTTCTCCAACTGGAATCACCTTGTTTGAGAGTCGGTGATTTTTAAATAAAATAAACGGTGAGCAGGGGTAGGAATCGTAACAATTCAGACCACTACCCATTGCTCGAATTTTTGCGAAAAATATGTAAACAGTTAGACTTTGAAAATTTTACAGAAACACTCAGTGACCTATTCACATGTCATATTTATTTTTGCGAATTTATCATGACTTGTAACTATTTTATAAAAATACTCGAAAACAGCCCAGTTGTGAGTATTAAAGCTGAAACTATTAAGTCGCAATGTGTGCATCTGATTGTTAGTTGTGCTATCTGAGAATGATCGAACAGGTTTAATGTCAACATTAAATGTCGTTTAAGTTGTTGTATGCTACGATCATCTATATATTTATATACATATACCGTTTGAACGAATATATATATATATATATTATATATATGTAGGATATATATGTAAGTTATCAACGTGATTTCATGATACGTGTAAGGATTTCATCTCTTTCATGAGCACACTAATAAACTAAACGGTAATCATGTTAGGACGTGATTGACCGGTTGCACCTCCCGTATTTCTTTCCATAACTTAATCTGCCGAGCTAATCTAAGGTGAGTTCACACTTTTATAAAAGCATGTATCCCCGGTGGTTTGGGAACAGAATAAAACAACAACTACGTATTCTCCTTTGGTCGAATACGGGAAACCTTATTCCCCTTGGATGGGACAACAAGCTAATTTACTGTTATATCACATGTCTTAAGCGTACTAGACAGAAACTCTATCTGAAAGTCCCTACACATTTAATACCAATTAATCACCCGGCCAATGGCGAACGGGTTATTAGTTGAATAGCGCTATTAGGTCTAACAAGCCTCACACCGTGCCGTAGAGGACGGGCGTGGACTAATATACTTGGGCACTAGTCAATGACAATAGACATTGACACGGGGCACTATACATAACCATAGTAAGTAGTCGGTATGGTAACGGGTTTAGTAGCTTAAAAAGGTGGGGTAGCTCCCCATGACATGTTTTATAAGAACAGAGTAATATAACAAACTTATGTTTTTGGAACAACACTAAACAACTGTGAACTCGCCAACATATTTTTGTTGATACGTTACTACATGCTTTGCAGGTCGTTAGTTATTTGTTGGAGCTTGCAGGAGAGTGGTCGTTGTGGGACATGAACAGTTGTGGTGTTCATGATAAACTTTATGAACTCTAAACTTCTATTTGGTTCTTGAACTTAATGCTTCCGCTGTTAACTTAGACTATGTTTTGAACTATAGGACACTAGTCATATTGATTGTGTTGGATTTTCATTTACTTTATTAAATTGTTCATTATGATTGGTGACATGATCCTGGTCACTCACACGCCTCACGGTAATATTCCACATGTGGATTTTGAGGGTGTGACAGTACACTCGACCCATTTTCATTTTATCACTTTTGGGTGTAACATGTTTACCTTATACAAATTCACTAAACTTAAACTTTATACAATGCACGAAATAATCCAATATACATGAACGCTTTAATACATTACGTGATGCTTATATCTTGGACCATTCTTATGTAATACCATAGTCATTAGCTTATCTTAAGCCTCCATTTGACATGTATAGCGCTATAGGAGTAACGCACTGCCCAATCGTGAATCTAGTGGTGATTTTAAATTATCGTTATTTCGCATAAGCAAGAGGATTGACTAGAAATATTGCATGCCATGTATAATGCTCTTGTATAAACTTAGTTGCCATGTGGATTCATTTTAAACCTTATTCGTATACGTATGCTTATGCTTAAACTTGTGTACTCGCCTTTGCTTTTGCATTGAACTTTATTTTAAAACATGTTACAGGTTGATGACGATGATGCTATGAGATCGAAGTAGCGTTGATGCTAGATATACACATAGACGTTATAGGTTTATCCATGTTGTATCAAATTTTGTCTTATTGTTGTTATTTGAAATTCCTTTGTATTGTAATGACAATTATCTATGAAATGAAATTTGGATTAAACTAATTATTGTCACTATTAGTGTTGTGAGCAATGAGCAATCTATTTCGTCCCAGCTCCATGTTTCCGCCATTGGTTGGGGTGTGACACTAATGTTTTGACATCTAAACTAATGTTGTAACACAATTAAACTTGGTTTGACATATTAGACTCGTCATAGGACTTATTTAACCATCTGAACTCTTAGTTACGCTTACGACTCGTTAAAGTGGCGTAAACCACTTTAACAAGTCATAACGGGTCAAAGCACTTAGAAACTGTTCCAAATCAGAATGTAAGGTATTATGAACCATATTATATGAGACCCAACACTCGTTTGTTTTATAGACTTCATTCTATCCGATTCTTCCGTTAAAGTCTCTTTATGCACTAACACATAGACATCCAACATATTAGGAAACTCTTGAACCTTTGAGCTTTGCTTAAACATTTGACAAGACATATACGCAATCCCAAGTGAATACATAGTCCCCTCTTTCACGTTTTCAAATATTTTGGAGCGAATCATATGTGCCTATTACTACTTTCATGTTTTCAACACATTATACAAGGTTTAATTACCTAGTATACATAGTACACGCTTTCAAGACATTTTACATGGTATATTTACCTAATATACCTAGTAGATGGTTTCAAAACCTTATACGTGGTATATTTACCTAATATACCTAGTACATGGTTTAAAAGACATTATACATGGTTTCAATGACATTATACATGGTTTCAAAACATTACACGAATGCTTACATTGTACTAGACATATTGGTGCGTTGAACTCGACAATGATACATTCATTAACACTGATCATGCCGACCGGTAGTATGTTATGGTACCATAGGATTGGCAATCCCATTCCCACTTCCTAGGTTTGTTTGGAAGTGACCTCAGGGAATGACAGAAACTGAGTGACATTTTTTATAAACCTTTGTCTTTATAAAGGTTTATCCGGCACTCGACAAGGGTTGAGTGTATTCGTTAACAATCCATATTTGTTTTATACAATAAAAGCAATTGTTTTATGTAAGACAACACTTTTTGATTAAACAAAACCTTTTGTTTGTTCAAAACACTTGTTTTATACAAGACATTTTGATAATACAAGACTAACAAGACAAGACATTTGGTTATTTATACATGACATTACCTTATGGTTTAAACAAGACCTTTTGTTTACCATACAAGACATTTGTGGTTTATACAAAACATGACATTTGGTGATTTATACAAGACAAGACATTTATTGGTTTATGGTAAGTGATTTAGATAACGAGACGTGTGTAATACGATAAAAGCATGGTGGATACACCGCTGGTACTTCCTATATATAAGTGTTTTTATTGTATTACGTATCGTAGCATTATCCAAATCATTTCAAACAAGGACAAAACAAGACATTATATTTGGTTATTAAGTTAACCATGCATTACTTCTTTTATATCAAATGATTTTTCATATGATTTCATAAAGAAAAACTTTTGTTAAACATTTTTCAAATGATTTTTCTTTGAAATAGTTTAAACATTTTCTTCTAACATTCAAAGCCATGAGTCTCAATCACAAAACCTATGTTACTCACAAGCATTTTTCTGCTGACGTTATTTTCACAGTGTTCAGTCGCTAATGTGTGTTGATTTTGAGCATGCTAACATAGGACGGGCTCGGGCCTTAGTTAATCTTAAAATATAAAGAAAATTATTGTACTTTGTTGTGTTTTACGTTTCAGACAGTGTAATTTATTAATTCAATAAAACAAAACCTTAAATACCATGTGTTAAAACAATTCTTGTAACGTGACTCCCCGACATTTCCGCAGCGGTTTGTTTTTTACGCGGTCGGGGTGTTACATGAGGCCATTGGCCACACTTCGGCTCATCAGGTTTGGCGAGCCCTCGAACATGCTTATATTAAAATTCCTTGAAAGGATGCATACACTCGAAAACACCCTTCGCCAATTGCAGAAAGATATTTCCTTAGTCTCATATTATGGTCGAAAATTTAAGCTATTATGTGACAAATTGGCTGCCATTGGTCATCCTATTTTTTATGAAGACAAGCGCCATTGGTTCTTGTATGGACTCGGATCCTCTTTGAAACCTTCTCCACAACCCAACGGATGGTACACCAGTCCCCTCTTTTTCATGATATTCTGGACCAAGCAGAGAATCATGAAATTTTCCTTCAAACCCTACATTCTCAATCCACACCCCAAGCAACAATTTTTGGCCCAAAATAACCGTTTCTCACAGAACACCAAACCAAATCGTGACTCCTCTACACGTGGTTGGTTATGTGGTTCTTCTAGCCATGGCCGCACCACTCCAAACTGCAAACCACCTCACAACCAGTTGTGCAGGAAAGATGGTCACTACGCGAGATCCTGTTTAAATCTCGCCATCTATGCGCAACAGGCCACCCTACTAGATGCTCATCTCGTCAAGCCTTCAATGCCCAATGCAACGTTAATCCAGATTAGACAGCCGAATCTAGTGCCACAACCCACATGCTTTAGTCAACTGATGGCCTTGATGCATCTGACAATGATATGGATAATAGTTTTGTAACCTTTGGTTATAGTCAAATGTCACCAGTCACTCAAAATCAGTAATTCTCAATTTCATAATACACCACAACATAATGTTCTCGTGGTTCCAAACATTACCCAAAATCTACTAACTATCAGCAGGTTAGCAAATGATGCTTATGTTGCTGTTTTATTTTCTAATCATTATTTTCACATTCAAGACTGAAAAAGAACAGTGGTCCTTGCTAGAGGTACATGTGAACATAGATTTTATGTTCTTTCCCAAGGTCACAAGTCTCTTGTTGCTGCTCTTGCTGCCCCTCACCTTTGTGCATCCTTTGATAAATGGCATAGCCATTTAGGCCGTGTCTCTGTGATGTCGTTTCAATTTTAATGAACTTGGACAAGTGTGTTTCTTACATCTTATTACCTAAATCAGGCTTATGTTCTTCGTGTCAACTTTCTAAGGTACAATGTTTACCCTTTGTTGAAAATAATAAACGATTTGCACATGTGTTGGATTTAATTCATTGTGATTTTTGGGTCCCACACCATTCCCTCTACAAATGGGTATTTATATTATGTCATTTTTGTGGACGGTTTTTCCCATTTCATTTTGTTTTATCCATTGAAATTCAAGTCAGATTTTTATAATATACTCATCACTTTTCTACCATTTGTTCATAATTAATTCGCTTGCACCGTAAAAGCTTTTCAAAGTGATGGTTGTTCAGGGTTTAAAAAATCATGTGCAAAACCTATTTCAATAACAAATCATATGCTATCTTCTTACTCCTCTCCTAACCAACAAATCCCCAGTTGAACTTTTATTTCATCATCCCTTCATTTCCATACCTTCGGGATTATACTAAACATAAACTCCTTCCACAAAGTGCACCTTGTATTTTCATAGGCTATAGTCCTATATATAAAGGTTGCCATTATCTAGATCCAACCACTTCTCGTGTCTTATAAAACATCACACCAAATTCGATGAAGAAAAATTTCCTTTCTCGGGTGTCGTGTCCACCATATATGAAGCAAAGCTCCTTTTTTCTCTCTAATTTTGAGGAGTCAGTTTCTTCTCCTGGTCCTCCATCATCACTTGACCATCCTATACCAAACCACACTACATGCTGTTAGGATCTATTTATTCATCTATGTAAGTGTTAAAGAAAAATGATAAAGAATCTGATCACTATGATTAGATTTGATGCTAAACAAGTCAACAGGTCAAACCTAAAGAAGATACTCAACAAAGGACAAGAAATAAAGGAACCAATATCAAGGAAAGATCAGTCAGTTTTCTTTGGAGTGATGATGACAAGAAATTGGCGGAGACAGAAGAAAGGGCCAAAACACTTTTGATAATGACACTTCCAAATGACATATTTTCTCATGTAGAAACATGTGCATCTACAAAGGACAGACGTGATCGACTGGAAAATCTTTGTAAATGTTGTTGGTGCATATGTCTGTTGCCTACGTCATTATGTATTGAGTCTGAGAGAATAGGGATTATTCTGTTAGAAACAAGGCGTATTTAAGTGAGTTGGAGGCCAAGTTCGCTGGTCATGGTATTGAGGATGTCAAGTTCGGCCGAACTTGACTAGGTCAAGTTCGCCCGAACTCCTTCTCTTACCAGCGAACTTGTGATGCTATATATAGGTGCCTTGGTGATTTCATTTGTAACTTAGTGATTTTTGCACAGAG
Source organism: Scalesia atractyloides (assembly GCA_947069175.1). Classification (NCBI taxonomy): domain Eukaryota; kingdom Viridiplantae; phylum Streptophyta; class Magnoliopsida; order Asterales; family Asteraceae; genus Scalesia; species Scalesia atractyloides. Next base: position 51,010,183 of record CAMTDV010000019.1, read on the forward strand.
ACGGCGAAGCTCTATCGGATCCGGTTCTCGAATGTATTGAACTTTAGATAAATGAAAACAACATTTAAATGCGTAATTCTTGTTATTTGATTAACTTGTCATTAGTTTCCGCCTAATTGGACAGTAGATAACAAATTTAGGTTCCCGTGCTAATCGTGGACGTTCCTACAAGTGGTATCAGAGACTGGATACCTAAATTTGCTGGAATCAAGACAAGAATTTCTCTAATTCTACTCCATTCTTCTTATTTTCTTAACTTTTACACAAAAATGAAGAATTTACGGGCAAAATCTGTCCAAATTCGAACATGTCATGTTAAATACATCATAGATAAACCCTGAGAGTTTGGAGACTAAAATCAAACGAATTGGTGTCAAATTGTTGCAAAAACCATGTTTTCCAAACTCACTATGATCGAACTTGTAACCCAAGTTCGACAGAACTTGTCTTAGAAACTCACTTTCTGAGTGATTTTCTATCAAGTTCGCTCGAACTTGAGAGTTTTTGAGGAGGTTTGTGTTAAGTCCGACCGAACTTGTAATATTTTTCTTTGATTTTCCTCAAGTTCGCTCGAACTTGAGCAATTTCATTGATTCTTATATATCAAGTTCGACCGAACTTGCAAGTTTCTTCTTGAATATTGTAAGTTGCAAAAACATACGAAAAAGTTGAAAATTCAAAAACATTGAAAAAATTCAAAAAAATTCAAAAACATCGAAAAAGACAAAAAGAATTTTGTGTCAAAAAGGAAATGATAGTACATCAGTGGACTATTACAGTATGCTAAAGAAATGTAAAGTTTAAAAAATGATAAACAAGTCTTACTATGGATGTGTCGATAGGCTTTACACGTTCAGTATATTGTTTTGAGATATAAATTAAATTTCGCAACTGCTTAAACTTGTGGATTAACACATCTTGGATTTATGGACTTAGTACTCCGAAATTTTGATTGAAGGGTTGCCTTATTCTGAGATACGAGGTCTTTATAGACAGTTGATATCTGGGTATTATACAAGTTCTTTTGATTTTGCGGAAGCAATAGCCTAGAACTTTTATAATGCTTTTGCTAAAAACCCCAAAAATAGCATGCAAAACTTGAAAAGAATTGAAAGATCTACTCATTTGCAGTGCTGAAAAGATTCCTTAAATGGAACACACCCTAAAGACGAGCCTTCATCTCTTTGTCTGTACGCTAGTACTAACCTGAGCTCTCAAGGCCTCGCATAACCCAAATACAGATATCAATTATACTATATTCACCTGTAAGATGAAATCTAGGGAATATGGATTCGGGAGTATATTTAAGAAGTGGGAAACACAGTTAAGTCAAGTTTTCATAAATCATACCTCACATATTTTGGAACAATTGAGAAATGTGTCGAAGTTTAAATGGACAAACATATCGACAATCTAGGTAAACGAGTTTAGATCTTAAAGTCTCAAAAGGTCAACGGTAATGGTAATATGTCTCAAACAACTGATATGATCCTTAGACACGAATTCACAAAAATATGTCTGTAAATATGTTTTTACATAGTTTACTTTCTTTAAGTGTTTTACAGATTAAAATCAAAAAGATTTTCAGTGTGTTTTAGCATAAACTTTCTAAAAACTTCAAAAAAGATTTTGTTTCTACATTAGTTTTTACAAGCCAATGATGGAAAACGGTTCTTCGAAGTCTGGTAAGGTGCTATAATGGTGAAAATTGTGTTGACATCTGTGAAAAATCAAAATGATCAAAAGTGTTAAAAAGTTCATTAAGTGAAACTTTATATTTGAATAAAACATTGGTTTATCACAATGGTTTCAAACCGAGGTCATTAATTTGGACTCGGTAAATGAAATTGGTTAACCAAGGTCATTAACTTGGACTTGGTCAACCAAGTGGATTTCATAGTTGAAAATTTTTAAGTGAACAAAGTTCTTAAACGTTAAAAGTGTTCAAGGTCATTGATTTGAACTTGAATATCTAAAGATTGAAGTGAAGATTAAAAATTGAAATATTGATGTTACAAAAGTTTCAAAGTTTGAATCTGAAATGTTTATATTGAATGTCTGAAAGTATTTAGACAAGTAGTAAAGATTGAGGGGGAGTTGATAAAGCAAAGAATGAAGATACCGGAAAGCTTAAAGCAAGGGGATAGCTTAAAGCAAAGGGGAGCATGTTGATTAAAGTTTTATCAAGACAAAGCTCAAGAAAGAAGAAGAGGATATAAAGATCAAGATGTTAAAGTTTATTCAAGAACTAAAGATTGGAAGACTCAGAAGATCTTAAAAGTCAATGACTACGGCAAAATCCAAGGGGGAGTCTGTTGGTGCATATGTCTGTTGCCTACGTCATTATGTACTGAGTCTGGTAGAATAGGGCTTAATCTGTTAGAAACAAGGCGTATTTAAGTGAGTTGGAGGCCAAGTTCACTGGTCATGGTATTGAGGATGTAAGTCGCCCGAATTGCGGCCGAACTTGACTAGGTCAAGTTCGCCCGAACTCCTTCTCTTACCAGCGAACTTGTGATGCTATATATAGGTGCCTTGGTAATTTCATTTGTAACTTCAGTGAATTTGGCACAGAGACGACGAAGCTCTGTCGGATCCGGTTCTCGAATGTATTGAACTTTAGATCAATGAAAACAACATTTAAATGAGTAATTCTTGTTATTTGATTAACTTGCCATCGGTTTCCTGCCTAATTGGACAATAGATAACAAATTTAGGTTCCCGTGCTAATCGTGGACGTTCCTACAAATGTGGAGAAAGAATGAGAAGAAACAAAAAAACAAACTATGTTTCTTCATATGAACTTTTAAAAGTCTACCTAATTAAACACTTTCAAAAACTTATAACACATTTACAAAAATTCTGAATGAGCTTAAAAAAATTGGAGTTGAAAAATCTATTGATGAAAGAAATGTAAAATTTCTGGGTGGTTTATCAAAAGAGTCGAAAAATCTAACCATGACCTTAGCCTCTACTATAGAATTAGGAAACTTAAATCTACATGATCTACACAACATCTTAGTGCCAGAGGTGAAGAAATATTCGAAATTTTAACCCAAAGAGGAGGACCACTAGCTCTCATATCCAATACACAAAGACCCAAAATCTCTGATCCTCAATCTTCAAAACCTGTGTACGCAAAAGCAGCATATTCAGAATTATACATCATCAGATTTCTCAGCATTTGCAGAAGCTATAGCATTGTTCAGTTAACCTTTGAGCAAAGGTTAAAAGGAGGAAGTTCCAAGAATCAGAGAAGTGATAAAGGAAATATGAAAGTAAGATCCAATGACAAAGATAAAAAAGCAAGACATAAATTATCTACTATAGCTGCAAATAGAAAGGTCACTATGCTTTAGAATGCAAGAATGAGAAGCTAAAAGATATAGCTTATTATGAGAAAAAAGCTAGAAGAAGCAAAGAAATAGCAACAACTAAGCCTAATTTTAGGTACTAATGGTGCTGACCAAGAAGAAACGGCCAACTTTTGTTTGATGGCCAAAATTGCTGAAACTGAATCAAAATCATTAGAAAAGAAGGACCATCATGTGAAGTAGATCTAATACTGCGATTCTAGAAGCTCCAAGCACAAGCACATGACTGGGGAAGGAGCTTGCTCAACAACTTTGAAGAGAAGTTGAGTAACTAGTAAATTTTGGAAATGATTTAAATGGAAGAATACAAGGATACGGTAGCATTACATGTGGTGCATTAAGCATTGAAAAAGTAGCACATGTGAAAGGTTTAAAATATAATCTCCTATGTTGTGGATAATTTTATGACAAAGGCTTCAAACTAATATTCTATCTAATATTTGTTTGCTAACTGGATTAGAAGATAACAAGGTTTATTTAGTAGCAAAAGAATCAGAAAATCAATTTACTACTTTGATTTCAATGAAAAAGTTGAGCACCCTCAATGTTAGGATTCGAGTTTGTTATACTTGTGAATTTAAACAACAGAGAACAAACAGTTTGTAAATTTCAAAGTTAATAAGATAAACACACTAGCTGAAAGTTATGTCAAGACTATCTTATATTGAATTTTAATTGTTTCAGTTATAGCACAATGATTCTATAAACTCCTCTCAGTCTGATCACACACTTTGATATCCGTACAAAAGGAATATTGTGTGTGATGAAATAAATCTCTAACACATGAGATCTATCTATACAAGTACAGAAGCTCTGTCTGCAATCAGTTGTCATCATCTTGATAGTTACATTTAACATTTCTATTGAAGGATTCAAGATTTTTTTTTTGTCAAGGGCAGTAGAAAACAGATGGTGTACAAATATGCATCCGTAAAAAACAAGAAGTATAACCTTCCATAATCAAAAAAGTATTCTAAGGCTGAAGGGTGTAGGAGTCATGGTTGGAACATGATTTGCCACGTAGGAGCATGAATGGAAGGCTACACCACCCCCTCAATGATTCTTGGTGGTTGGTGTGGATTGAACCACGATTACCAGGGCCACCCTTTTCCATTTTCCTAGATTTTAACACTTTAAAAAATAAAATAAAATAATAAAGGAGATAGTGTTTTGATCATGACCACACCATTAGAGTAGTGGTTTTAGATTATGGATTAATGGCACCTATGTGAAGGGTCATAGAGGTCACAAGGGTCATGACCACACTCTTTAGCCTAATAACATGAATAACTTTTTTGACTTGGTAAAATAAACAAGTTAATAAAATTTGAATATCAACAACAATCAAAATAGTAAAACAAGAAATAATGAACTAAATAAAGTACAACTAGTTGATGCCCCGCCCGCGTTGCGGGGCGATGGCCGAATAATGAGCGAGTGTTAGCCACCTCATTGACACGGAAAACAATTAAATCGAGTCAACCAATTAAAAAAAACTTTTATAGTTAAAAAAAACAATGGCAATACTGTAATTTAGCTAAGGCAATGTTGTATTTTTTTAACTGTGGTAAAATCACAATTTTTCAAAAGCTAAAGCAATGGCAATACTGTAAATTTGTCATGGGGGCAAATTCGTAAATTTGCGTAGGCCAAATTCATAATTTTTAACTTGGGTAATATTATGGCATGAATTTGAACTAAGGGCACAACCGTAATTTTTTGCTGGAGGAAGTACCTTTTTTTTATTTTCAACTGAGTGCAAAACAGTAATTTTTGAGTTGGGGGAAAAGCATAAATGTAATTTGAACAGGAGGCAAAATGATAATTTTTAATAAAAACATATTTTTATTTTGAACTGGGGGCAAAAACGTAATTTTGAGCTACGGACGAAATCTTAATTTTGAACCGAGGGCCAAAACGTAATTTTTAGCTGAGAGCAAAAACATAATTTATTTTTGAGTTGGGGGAGAAAACGTAATTTTAAACTGGTGGCAAAAGCGTAAATTTAAAATGAGTATAAGATAATTAACTGGTTGGTCCAATGGGGGAGTGTCAGGCAATTGTCTAGGCAATTGTCTGGCACTATTCCCCCATTTGAAAATAATGGCAAAATTGTAACTTTAAACGGGGAAAAACCATAGTTTTTGAACGGCCGGCAAAAATGAAAATTTTAGTTAGGAGCAAAAACATCAATTTATTTTTAACCGGAGGCAAATACATAATTTTGAGCTAGTAGAAAATTCGTAATTTTAAAAGGAGGTAAAGCATAAATTAATTGAGCCAATAGAGAAGTGCCAGACAGACGCCTGACACTGTTCCTCTTGCCGCACATTTCCTCCAATCAACGACAGACACTATTACCGCCGACATTTGTTTTTGTTGTATTGTGAAATATACTTTTCGAACGTAAATTAAAGCATACTTACAAATAATTCAAATAAATAACTAATTAAACTGGAAAATAAAATAACTTGTATTAAGAGGATAGTAACTATCATATCACTAGGGATGGTAGCCCAATAGCAAAAGCAACCCTCTATGTGTACCTAAAGTTTCAAGATCACATGTTCAAGCCTTACAAGTAGAAATAAAAAAAATCGTCATTAAAAAAAATAAGAGTATGGTAACTTGTATATCTAAAAATAAATTAAATTCTATTAAGCATGAGAATATTTTGTGCCCTTAAACTTTAAGCCATTATAGACATGCATCGTCTTAACTCTTAGATGATCACATGGTCATCTTCATTGAAACCTAAAAGTGTTACAATATCACTGTCATCAAAGGCAAAAACCACAAATCAGATGAGACTACTCTCGTCGTCATTAACGCGATAAAAGCATGAAACCCAAGAAAAATGAGCATATCGCAAATACAAAAATGCAACCACCGAGAAGAAAACCCTAAAGGGTTAACCATTGTTTCACTGGAAATTAAACCGAAACCGAAAACCAAAACAATCGTCGTCATCTAACCGGAAACGACGACGGATACAAAACGTAAACCCTAACTGAAATTAAACCGAAGACAATAACGAACAAAATGACAATCATCTAACCGGATACACAGCCGAAATGACGATGGGAACAAACCGGAAAACCCAAAAGTGTTAGCCGGAATAAAAAGAATATTACCTCAACGTGATGATCGGTCGTTGGAGAAAACAACAACGACCACCAGGGGAGCGGCCCGACGTTGGGGCAAGGGGCTGGTGGTACAACGGGTATGGAGCAGTGGGTAGAAGATGAAAAACATAAACAAAAATGAGAAAGAGCTTACTCTTAAATACCAAACCAAAGTACAACAAAACAAAAACAATATACAACAACAATGAGCACAACAAATCTCTAGAGCAGGAGCATAAACCCATTACAAATCTATACTATATATAATGCATGAGATAAAGTCATTTTAAGATACCCAAAAATTAAAAACTTTTTTTTTCTTTAATGCATAAGGTACAACTCAAAATGAGAGTAAATTAGCCTTTTAAACACTAATTACACTTTAAGCCTTTTATCTTAATTACATTTTAATCCCTCGTCTTTAACAAAATAATACAAAATTAGTTAGTAGTTACACTTTATCCCCTTATAAAACCAACTACCCTCAGTGAGATTTTTAAACGGTCATTAACTTTTTTGCACGTTAATTTTTTAAATTACACCATAAAAATGAGTATTTTATTCCCTTTTTGAGTAATAATATTGGCATAGTTTTTTTAATAAAAATTGATATGTTAAGTGATTAACAATGTTTAAGGATGAGCAATAACTTAATCGTTAATCGAAAACAGTCGAAACATGACTAAAATCAACTAAAAACTGAATCAACTGAAAACCAATTATACGAAACCAAACTAACCAAAGCCGGTTATCTACTTTTTTTGTACCATTTTTAACCAAGATTAACCAATCCATTCATATTTTCATATATTTCTAGCGTCTGTACCTTCAATTCATGTATTTCATATTTATACTTCTATTTTATGTATATATATTTCCATTTCATGTATTTATAGCTCAGTTTCATATATTCTAAGCAAAATATTTAGCTCAAGTTTGGTTTTGGCTATTAACCGAAATTAAACGAATCAAACCAAAAATTCTCAATCAAACAACCGAACCGATTAACCGAAAGCCGATTGGTTAATAAAATAGACTACTTGATAACTTCAGTTTTGGTTGAGGATAATAACCGAACCAATCGAACAATGGACACCCTGGCAGTGTCTGCGTTTCCTGCGGCAGAACTTTCTAGACAAAACAGAACCCAAATTAACCAAAAAACTAAATTAATTGAAAACTGATTAACCGAAACCCGAATTAACCAAAACCGGTTATCGATTTTTTGTACCTTCGTTTAACCAAAATTAACCGACCGAAAAATTCACATTTTCAAATATTTTTAGCATTATACATGCAGTTCAAGTATTACACATTTATACCTCCGTTTAATGTTTTTATAGATGTATTTCATGTATTTATACATACATTTTATGTATTTCTAAGCAAAAGTTTTAGCCATAGTTTGGTTTTAGCTATTAACCGAAATTAAACGAATCAAACCAAAAACCATTCTTCTAACTTGATAAACCGAATTGATTAACCAAAAATCGATTGGTTAATAAAATAGACGAATCATTGACTTTTGTTGAGGATAATGAACCGACTGAACCATGCATTCTACAACAAATGGACAAACTGATGACTTCGCTCATAACATATATCCACCACATTAAATTCTTAAATAAATATTATACAAATAAGAAAACTAAGAAACAAATGCCACAATACAAAATATTCCCCCATTACATCACGCGGGCACTATTCTAGTTATTAATATATAGATACTAAATGCTTTAGTAATTAAACTTTGAGTAAACTACCATTTTGGTCCCGAAGGTTTGGACAGTTTTGCCATTTAAATCCAAATCTCAAATCTTTTACATCTAGGTCCCTGTGGTTTTAGTTTTATTGCCATTTTGGTCCAAAAATGATATTTGTCTTCTAAAATCCTACTATTTTGTCCTATTTCTCAGGGGCAAAATGGTCATTTTAAGCATTAATATATTATATATATATATATATATATAAACCTCAAACTCTGCTTAAAATGACTATTTTACCCCTAAGGAAAATGATAAAATAGCAGGATTTTAGAAGACAAATATCACTTTTGGACCAAAATGACAATAAAACTAAAACCACAGGGACCCAGATCCAAAATGTTTGATATTTAGACTAAAGTGACAAAACTACCCAAATCTCAGGTACCAAAATGGCAGTTTACTCTTAAACTTTAATACATAACATTTGATTCCTATACGGCTATGCCCCTTAGATATTATTCATTATGAAAAGTTTTGTTGTGAGAAACGTTGATTTGTATAAAAATCAATGTTTTAAAAACCGGAATTTAAATCGTATCGGGCTAGGATCAGAATGATTCAATCGGATTGTCACGAACGGTTTAACCAAGTTGATTAATTAACACAATAAATCCATAAAATACAATTTCAACTCAAAAACAATTTAAAACTACATCATTCCATATAAAAATATATTCCAAATGTTAATCCATTATAAAAAAAAATTCCAAAATTCACAATCTATACCTTTTTGGATGATAGATTTTACTAAGAAGATAAATCGTCATCTTTTTTGTAACATCCGTAAAAAACCGGGTTAACCAAACCCGCTTCGTTTATTAACCGAACATCCAGTTAAAATTTTCGTTGCGTATTTAATGCTCAAATTAATTTTAAACGATACATAATTAATAAATATATTAGAATATAAAATTTATAATTGAGAATTTATTAAAAATAATGAAATAAAAATAATATGCTGATGCCGGGTTTCGAACCCGGGTCAGCCGAGAGAATCATCAAAGTCTTAACTCACACACATCCAACCACTCCGCCGCTTGTGTTACTTGTTGATTTATTGAAACAATAAATACATAAAATAAAACTAGAAATCAAACCCAATCAATAGCGCGCCCAAATCCGCAGACGCCGGAAAATCCGACGATTTCGCCAATTATCGACGGTTACTTTTGACTTAACGTACGTATTAACGTCGCCATCGGTTATAACCGATGTTTAGCTCCGCGACATCAGTCATAACCGCCGGAGAAAGGCTGACCAATGAATCGAGACTAGAAACAGACCCAATTCAACTTGATTCTTCCCTATAAATGCACACCCTAGCTTCTGGTAATCTTTTCGCTCAAAATCGCACCGATTCTTGAATCAATTTCACTCGCCGGAATTCTCTGCAAGTCGCCGGAAAACCGAGACTTTCATCAACACGGTAAATACCTCGACTCCTTCTGTTTCATTTCATTGTTAGACCAATTCTAACATCACTCCATCACCCATAATCAATTCCAGACGACGTTGCCGGATATTCTGTACTCGCTAGAAAATCGATGGAATTTCCGAACTCACGTTGTTAATCGGTATGATCAACTAAACCTCCTGTTAATCATGGTTTAGTAACTCAATTTCATATCTAATCAATCAAAACTGTTAATTGATCCGAACAGAGGGAGTTCACAAAACAGAGCCGACGAATCCTTGCCGGAGTTCTGAGAAAGACACCTGTTCGGTACATTCTTTCCCCAAACCCTTTCTGTTCAATACCTTTCAATTGCTTATAATATTCGTTAACCGAATTAAACGAGAAACAGTTGGTTTAACCGTTGTCTATGTTTTGAACGAAGAAGATGAAGTCAATTATGATTATAAGATTAATTAAATCAGTATTATAAACGGGTTAGACACACAGTCCAGCGGTGGACTGTGTGCAAACAATACACACACGTCTCGAGTTTGATCCCTATCACGACCCTATCCTCGGAAATAAAAATGTTTTTTTTAAAACCGAACCGGGTTAACTCACAGTAAGATGTTAAGTATAATAAAAACCAGAATATTAACCAGGTTAGACACACAGTCCAGCGGTGGACTGTGTGCAACACTAAACCGCAGGTCCCGGGTTTGAGACCTGTTGATGGCACCGGTTCGATACAATTAAAGCCTTTTTAAATAAATGATTTTCGGATTAAATTAAATAGTGTATAAGTATAATTAAAAACAGAAATATTTCGGGTTAGACACGTAGCTCAGTTGGTAGAGCTGCGTGCACGCGTACGGGAGGTCACCGGTTCGAATCTCACTCAGTGCAACAATATAACCGACCGAACCGGTCAACGGTCAACAGTCAACAGTCATGGTCAACGGTCAACGGTCAAAGTCAAAAAGTCAACATTTTTTTATTATTTTTATTTATTTATTTAATTTAAAAATCAATTAAAAATACTTAAAAATAAACGTTTTTAAAGTTAGAAAATAGCCTTAAACTCATAAAAATATATCCAAAAATCCTATTAAAATTGTTAATAAAATCCGCTTATTTATCGAACCGTTATGTTAGTATCTAGGTTAGTTTCTCTCGTGGTTAATTCCAAATTCGTGCGCATTCATCATCAATCCAAGAAACGCAACCACTGTGAGTGAATTCTTACAAATTCCCCTTTTTATTCATGTTTTGGGGTGTATCATGTGTCGCTGAAACTAATTCGTTTATTCAAACTCGTGCTATACCATATTATGATCTAAACTTAGAATGTAAATATTGTTTGTTGTTTTGTATTACATATTGTCAAGTTGTATGCAAATTATTTGTTAGGCCCATCAGTTCCTCGTGGGAGACGAGTTGAACAACGCGTGCCTTAAAACTCATTCATTAGGCCCATCAGTTCGTAGAACAACGCGTGCCTCAACACTCATTCATTAGGCCCATCAGTTCCTCATGGGAGACGCGTTGAACAACGCGTGCCTCAAAACAATCTATTATTGTATGTGTGTGCATTATTTAATATTAAGTGTTTTGTGAATAAATTTACATCTACATTTATTCATATGTGTTTATGTACTTTATTTTATAATCAATTCAATAAACTTGTTTAAATGTTTTTCATAGGATTCACTCGCCAACTTTTTGTTGATCCAAAAACCATTTTTACACATGATACAGGTGGACAGGATGAAGCAAGGAACACATAGGAAAATGCCTTAGAAGAAAATAATGAAGTCTAGAAAGATGTATAGAACATGTTGTAATTGTTATTGTATGATCTCCTTTAAATTGTAATAATAAATATAAAACATTATAATAAATGTCATGAGCTTTGATGAAAACCCAATCATGCCCCGATCACCTTTTCCGCTGCGGGTCGGGGTGTGACAGATTGGTATCAGAGCTTTTGACTATAGGGATATAGGATAGGTTATTAGACCCTTAGAGCCTATACTATAGTTGATTAGATTTTAAATTGTTTATGTGGTTACATGCAAACTCATGATGTTTATTTCTTTCATATTTATTACATACACAAATGCTTGCAAACACTTCCGATACTACATTTTGTGATACATAGTGAATTATACTTACAGTCAAATATACATAATTACATACACATTCATCATACATATGTTCACATATTCAAATCATCTTCCTACTTCCGTTATTCAAGATTTTGTCGCATTTTTCATTTTTCAAAATCTCATCAAAGTGAGTTCTGCGACGGGCATGTAGTAACTGTAAGGGTACAAGTACCGGTAGTCGGAACGTCCTGTCTAGGTTGGCATTCGTATAAATCCAATATAACGGACCAGTTTGCCTACCTGGGGACTAACGATGAGAGTACAAAGGACCTATTAGGCCAAAGCATGCCACACCAAACGTCGTTCGAACTAACCTCACTTTGAGTTGTCACCGTGTCCACACTTGGATACATTCCGAATATCATATGTTACATACTTATTTCTCAATTTTCTCCGGGTTTTAGTGTACGTAACCAGGCTAACACATGCGAACCATATGAAAAACCCGGTAGTTATGGGGGCCCACATGATTACGAAGGTGAAGTATGGCGGCATGCAAGGCCCAATTACGAGCAAAGCCCAAGACATCCTATGGATGTAGTAGATTTATTATTCTATATTTATTTTATGAATATTCATTCCTAAATACGACACATGATCCCTAAAACATCCAACTCATACTCTTGGTACGTATTCTTTATAGATTCTAGTCTCGCTCGTAGGAAAATGAAATCAGGAAATTCCGCGAGCGCATGGCTGCCCAAATCGCTCAACAAATGGCGGCCGTAATACCCAGCATCGTGATTCAAGTTCAACAAGCCTTTACCGCTAATCCCGACAACCCAATCAATCAAGAAGATCAAAATGTTATCAACCCTTCCCCAAATACCACTAAATGCACCTTCAAGCATTTCAAATCCTGCAACTTTGGAAGCAGCCATGGAGTTAACTACAGAGCTCACCGAAAACCGCATACGGAATAAAGATTTCAAGGAGGAGAAGAAGAAGGATTAAACATCAATCGAAACCCCAAACTCCACCTAAACTGAATCCTCTTCTCAACCCATTTCTAAGAGAAAACGAGATGGGCAACTTTTCGCTGTCACCCAACGCAATCAACCAGCCTCACAAGCCGTACCCCTCCAAGCTATCCAAATCACTCAAGTAGCACCCAATGTAACACCTGTTTTTATCACCATCCATCTACCTTACCTTGTCGACTATGTGCGAATTGTGGACGCTATGGTCATTTGAGCAAGATTTGCCGCACCTCTCAAAACCAAACCTCACTCCCTACTCAAAACATGATCCAAGCATATCAACAACCCCAATACCCCATGTTTCCATATGTTGAGCTTGTTTTAATTATGGCGACCCTACCCACTTTAGAAACACGTGCCCTCGATTGGTTAACATCATACACGCCCAAGCTCAAGCAAACCCAGTTAACCAAGCAAATCAAGAAAACCTAACCACTAGGCCACCAGCAAGAGGAAGAGTTTTCAACATCAACGCCAATCCTGTTGAAGATAATGACGGCCCAAACGAATCACCCAACTAGCCTCCTTCACCAAAAACCAGGATTCAACTCCAACCGCTTAGTTTTTATGTTTTTCTTTATGTTATCTCAATTTTCACGTATCTCAGTTATAAATTGGAAATTTTATCCAAGAATCTTATGCGAATTACTATTTTAGTTTTGTTTTATACTCATTGATTTAACATTCATATCATCATACCTCAAGACGTATCTCAGTCTCATCATTTAAAGAAATTGGATTGTGTTTCATTTCTACATAGACTAACCACTCCATCATAACAAACGAGAGAGGTACTGTCACCATTCAAACATGTATACTATCAGAATTAGGACTCAGGCTTTGGTTGTTGTGTTTGTCTATGTTCTAGAGTCACATCATAGAACCAATCATAACTTACTGATAAAACCAATGAAAATTTGACAAGAATATGGTGGATACGCCGCTGGTACTTCCTATATATAAGTATTCTTGCCAAAGGATCAGAGGCATTGTCAGGCGGTTATGAGAAGTTCCATGTAGGATTTAGTAATGTCATGGTTGAAGTTTGTTTATACTCACTGATTTAGCATTCATATCATCTCATCATTTAAAGAAATTGGATTGTGTTTCATTTCTACATAGACTAACCTCTCCATCATAACAAACGAGAGAGGTACTGTCACCATTCAAACATGTATACTATCAGAATTAGGACTCAGGCTTTGGTTGTTGTGTTTGTTTATGTTCTAGAGTCACATCATAGAACCAATCATAACTTACTGATAAAACCAATGAAAATTTGACAAGAATATGGTGGATACGCCGCTGGTAGTTCCTATATATAAGTATTCTTGCCAAAGGATCAAAGGTATTGTCAGGCGGTTATGAGAAGTTCCATGAAGGTTTTAGTAGTAGAAGTTTTTGTTTTAGGGTATAACCTTATCCTTCTAAACGTATCAAAACTCTTATGCATAAAATCATACTTAGTCAATCAACTCTGTTTCTAAATACTCTTTATCGTAGGCAACAAAAAGCGATTCCTGTAGCAGGGTACTCAACCCTTACAAGGAACGTTACCGCCTCAAACAAAATTTAAACTCTTACTCCCTTCTAAGTAATTAAAACACCATCCTTCTTAGACAAACATGCCACTACTTCAATTTCGGGACGAAATTTCTAAAAGTAGGGGATACTGTAACATCCGTAAAAAACCGGGTTAACCAAACCCGCTTCGTTTATTAACCGAACATCCAGTTAAAATTTTCGTTGCGTATTTAATGCTCAAATTAATTTTAAACGATACATAATTAATAAATATATTAGAATATAAAATTTATAATTGAGAATTTATTAAAAATAATGAAATAAAAATAATATGCTGATGCCGGGTTTCGAACCCGGGTCAGCCGAGAGAATCATCAAAGTCTTAACTCACACACATCCAACCACTCCGCCACTTGTGTTACTTGTTGATTTATTGAAACAATTAATACATATAATAAAACTAGAAATCAAACCCAGTCAACAGCGCGCCCAAATCCGCAGACGCCGGAAAATCCGACGATTTCGCCAATTATCGACGGTTACTTTTGACTTAACGTACGTATTAATGTCGCCATTGGTTATAACCGATGTTTAGCTCCGCGACATCAGTCATAACCGCCGGAGAAAGGCTGACCAATGAATCGAGACTAGAAACAGACCCAATTCAACTTGATTCTTCCCTATAAATGCACACCCTAGCTTCTGGTAATCTTTTCGCTCAAAATCGCACCGATTCTTGAATCGATTTCACTCGCCGGAATTCTCTGCAAGTCGCCGGAAAACCGAGACTTTCATCAACACGGTAAATACCTCGACTCCTTCTGTTTTATTCCATTGTTAGACCAATTCTAATATCACTCCATCACCCATAATCAATTCCAGACGACGTTGCCGGATATTCTGTACTCGCCGGAAAATCGCTGGAATTTCCGAACTCACGCTGTTAATCGGTATGATCAACTAAACCTCCTGTTAATCATGGTTTAGTAACTCAATTTCATATCTAATCAATCAAAACTGTTAATTGATCCGAACAGAGGGAGTTCACAAAACAGAGCCGACGAATCCTTGCCGTAGTTCTGAGAAAGACACCTGTTCGGTACATTCTTTCCCCAAACCCTTTCTGTTCAATACCTTTCAATTGCTTATAATATTCGTTAACCGAATTAAACGAGAAACAGTTGGTTTAAACCATTTTCTATGTTTTGAACGAAAAGATGAAGTCAATTATGATTATAAGATTAATTAAAATCAGTATTATAAACAGGTTAGACACACAGTCCAGCGGTGGACTGTGTGCAAACAATACACACACGTCTCGAGTTCGATCCCTATCACGACCCTATCCTTGGAAATAAAAATGTTTTTTTTTTAAAACCGAACCGGGTTAACTCACAGTAAGATGTTAAGTATAATAAAAACCAGAATATTAACCAGGTTAGACACACAGTCCAGCGGTGGACTGTGTGCAACACTAAACCGCAGGTCCCGGGTTCGAGACCTGTTGACGGCACCGGTTTGATACAATTAAAGCCTTTTTAAATAAATGATTTTCGGGTTAAATTAAATAGTGTATAAGTATAATTAAAAACAGAAATATTTCGGGTTAGACACGTAGCTGAGTTGGTAGAGCTGCGTGCACGCGTACGGGAGGTCACCGGTTCGAATCTCACTCAGTGCAACAATATAACCGACCGAACCGGTCAACGGTCAACAGTCATGGTCAACGGTCAACGGTCAAAGTCAAAAAGTCAACATTTTTTATTATTTTTATTTATTTATTTAATTTAAAAATCAATTAAAAATACTTAAAAATAAACGTTTTTAAAGTTAGAAAATAGCCTTAAACTCACAAAAATATATCCAAAAATCCTATTAAAATTGTTAATAAAATCCGCTTATTTATCGAACCGTTATGTTAGTATCTAGGTTAGTTTCTCTCGTGGTTAATTCCAAATTCGTGCGCATTCATCATCAATCCAAGAAACGCAACCACTGTGAGTGAATTCTTACAAATTCCCCTTTTTATTCATGTTTTGGGGTGTATCATGTGTCGCTTAAACTAATTCGTTTATTCAAACTGTGCTATACCATATTATGATCTAAACTTAGAATGTAAATATTGTTTGTTGTTTTGTATTACATATTGTCAAGTTGTATGCAAATTATTTGTTAGGCCCATCAGTTCCTCGTGGGAGACGAGTTGAACAACGCGTGCCTTAAAACTCATTCATTAGGCCCATCAGTTCCTCGTGGGGAGACGAGTTGAACAACGCGTGCCTCAAAACAATCTATTATTGTATGTGTGTGCATTATTTAATATTAAGTGTTTTGTGAATAAATTTACATCTACATTTACTCATATGTGGTTATGCACTTTATTTTATAATCAATTCAATAAACTTGTTTAAATGTTTTTCATAGGATTCACTCGCCAACTTTTTGTTGATCCAAAAACCATTTTTTACACATGATACAGGTGGACAGGATGAAGCAAGGAACACATAGGAAAATGCCTTAGAAGAAAATAATGAAGTCTAGAAAGATGTATAGAACATGTTGTAATTGTGATTGTATGATCTCCTTTAAATTGTAATAATAAATATGAAACATTATAATAAATGTCAAGAGCTTTGATGAAAACCCAATCATGCCCCGATCACCTTTTCCGCTGCGGGTCGGGGTGTGACATTTTTAGGCCCATAAAATATTAAAAGTACTAATTTTTACCTTTGGCCCGATACCGGTATGCTGATTTAAACCGGTATAACTCAATTTACCAGCGGTATAACTTTTTTATCGTTCCCTCAGTTTATCATTATGTTTTGTGTCGCTAGTTAAAAGTTGATTTAATTGGATAAAAAGTTCCCTCCACTTACAAATTCCTTTTCATCAATGGGTTCACCAGCAACAAATGCTTTTAATGGTCACCTGCAACAAATGTCTCATTGAAGAGCAATAATCCAACTCAACAACAAGATGATAGCTTCAATTATTCTTGTGATTCTTCTATTGCGTAATGTTGAAAGCTCCAAATTCACCATACCAGAGGCCACCATCGACGACATTCAAGCATCTTTCAAGCAAAACAAACTTACGTCCAAAGAGTTGGTTGAATTTTACATCCAGCAGATACGTAAACTCAATCCGATCTATCGAGCGGTTATCAAAGTCAACCCTGATGCACTTCATCTAGCTAAGATAGCTGACCAGGAGCGGAAGGATGAAGCCCCTATTTCGTGTTTTCCGTTGCATGGTATCCCTGTTTTGGTGAAGGATAATATTGCAACGAAAGATAAGCTTAACACGACTGCGGGTTCTCACGCCCTTCTTAACTCTGTGGTACCTCGGGATGCCGGTGTGGTTAAGAAGTTGAGAGAATCAGGGGCGATTATACTTGGAAAAGCAAGCATGACTGAATGTGCTGCTTTCAGAAGCTCCTTGTTACCTAGTGGTTGGAATGCTAGAACTAAACAAGCAGTTGTAAGCTCCCAAAATCTTTCACCTTTTTTGTATTTGTAAATGTCTAATATATTGAAGCACACCAGGTGTTTGTGTAAATGTCTTAATGAACATAACACATAAGATGTAACATGGGTGTTTACCGTTTTGGTTTTCATTTTAATTCGTTAAATGCTTTGGATTTTAATTGCTCTTAAACAAAACAGAACCGAATAAGAAATGTTGGTAACCTAACCAACTAAGCTGAATTGATTTTTTCTTGTAAGAAAAGTTATTAAGAATAACTTAATATGCTAACATCTTTCTGTTTCGTTATATTCTACTGGTAGTAATTTGTAAATAATAACTTGTTATGCAGACTTCTTTCACTTATTAAGAAACATGGTTAGAGTATTCACATCCGATCCCCTACTTATTTGTGAGTGAGTTTTGTATTATACAAGGTGATTGTGAGTGTAGGAGAGAAAACATATTATTGTTCATCTGTACATCTAAGGGGACATTGTTCATCCATATTAATTTTTAATATTTTTCCGAAAGAGGTTAGGAGTGAAGAAGATAGAAATTGTAATAATACAGGTATAAATACTATTATTTAATTGAAAATGAAAGAGAAAATGTAGTAGTTTTTTACTGTAATTATAGGAATGAGAATAACGGATTGGATGTGAATCCTCTTACCGTTGTGTGAAATTACATCTTAAAAATAATTCTTGAATTTGTATAGAATCCATATGTAGCAACTCTTGATCCATGTGGTTCGAGCACCAGATCAGCTATATCAGTTGCAACAAACATGGTTACTGTATCACTAGGCACAGAAACATATGGATCGATCCTATGTCCTTCAAGTGCCAACTCAGTTGTCGGCATCAAACCCACCGTAGGCCTCACAAGCCGAGCAGGAGTCATTCCCATTTCCCTAGGCAAGACACAGTTGGGTAAGTCATAATATATGTTCTCACATGCCATTAAACGTTGCTAATTGTTTTCCCTCCATGAAATCATGGTGAAGACAGACCGATGTGTAGGACTGTAGCAGATGTTGTGTATGTTCTTGATGCAATTGTGGGCTTTGATAAAAATGATGTAGTGACAACCAAAAAAGCTTTAAAGTACAATACCAAAGGTGCTTATTTAAAGCACCTAAAATTGGGTGGACTCAAAGGAAAGAGGTTAGGGATAGTGAAGGCTTATCCCGATTTCAGTTTTAGTAATGACACCAAAACCTTGAATATATTTGAGAAACATTTTAATATTTTAAGGTAAACATTCACACATCTTTCCCGTGTCTATAAAATATTCTTGTAACATTATATCCTGCGATTTTGCATGAACAAGGCAAAATGGGGCTATACTTGTAGAGAATTTGGAAATCATCAACTTCGACCATATTATTTCAATGTTCAACAGCCAGGATATCGCACTATCAGCAGTATTCAAGTTGGCCTTGAATGCCTATTTAAAGAAGCTAGTGACTTCACCCGTGAGATCTTTAGCAGACGTCATAGCCTTCAATAAGAAACATCCCGATTTAGTAAGTAAATATCACATCCTGCTTAGTTGAACTTCTGTATTATTACTAAAGAACAAACTTCACAGTGATATGCACTTGAGTTCCTCAACTTGTGCTGGATTTTTGTCTTTAACCCCTTAAAGGCCAGCAGCCCATCACAAGCTGTGTTTAATGGGACCCAGTTATTAATAGGGTATGGGTGGGGTCCTGTGAATTTTTCTAATAATGGGTTCTCATGGTTAAAAAAGTATAATCCTAATGATTGGTTTGTTAAGGACCCATAATCACCATTGTATTATATGGCAAGAAAAGATCGATGACTACCCACAAGATATGTTTTTGGCAGCTCAGAAAACTAATGGTATAGGCAAGTTAGAGAAGGAAGCATTAATGAATTTAACAAAAGCCTCAAAATACGGGTTTGAGAAGTTGATGAATGATAACAAACTAGATGCACTAGTGACACCATATTTTGATGGTTATAGTGTTCTTGCGATCGGTGGATATACAAGAATCAATGTGCCGGCTGGGTACGATAAAAATGGGGGTTCGTATGGTATATGCTTTGGAGGTTTAAAGGGTTCAGAGCCAACATTAATAGAGATTGCCTATGGGTTTGAACAAACAACTAAGTTCAGAAAGCCTCCTTCAATCAAGAATATGTGTGATCTATTTTGTATAACTTTTGACAATATGTGGTATTTGTATCTGTTGTTACAACAGATATGAGACCAAGGGTAGTGAACTGTCAGGTTAGGCTAAAAGGCTTCAAGGGTTCAAGTTAGCCTAACGCAGGTCATGGGGTCCCCTTACGTTTGCAAGACGTGGAGAGAGGTTCACTAGTTTTTGTTGTTGTTCACTTAAAATCCAAGATCGAAGAGAACCCAGTCTAGGATGTTGATGCGTAGTGAAGCTATGTTATTTGCGGTGAAGAAAAAAGAAAATGCATGGAGCAAGTTCTTAAGGGAGAACAGAAGATCAGAGAGTGTGTGTTAGCTCAGCTGATCTGGTGTCTCCTGCATGGATGTATGTTGCCATCTTATATAGGAAAAGGTTCTGCCCAAAAGGGAAACCTGTGACCAATGAACCTTAGCTGCAGTAGGGGACTTACCCTTTTTGAGGGTTAAAGGCTTTTGACCTGCGGATAAAATGATGCTCTCTGTGCACATGTTCTCTTTTCGGCTGTGAGAGGTTTTGACAAGCAATCAGTGAGTTGATGCTTTACTATTCACATGCTTTTTACTGTTCACATGCTGTTCACCCGAGTTGGCGGGTTACGAACCCTTTAGCCCTTTAACCTTTCAAGCGTTAATGTGCAAATTCCATTTTATTGAGGCTTGAGCTACCCCCGTCATAGCCCCCAAGTCAGAGGTTTTTGGGAAGTAAGCTCAAAACATTTCTGACTTTTACACATTATTTCTATTGCTTAAAGGCTTCAAGGCTTGAAGGGTTTGTTGCGGTTGAGATTTTCGAAATTTGAACTTTTGACAAGACAGTTGATGTGACTAATGGGCGATTTTTGCAGAGGGTAGTTCCCAATTAACTGTTGTGCAATTATTTCGCCTCTTGCCTTTTTAATTTTCTTTTTTCCTTAGAGATAAACACAATCTTCAAAAATTTCTCCCAAGTTTCCTTCCAGGTTAGTGTGATTTTCCATTTTTTATTTTCTTCGAAAATTATGGGTACTCTAAGGACTTAGCTATGAGTTTTTCTCGGTTAACTCAAGAGGAAGTTGAGTCATTTTGTCTTGAATGGGGTATAGGGTTAGAGTTTAAACCAACTGCTCCGGCGATGGATGTTTCAATCGATCGGTGCTCGGCCGGTTCGATTGCTCTATATTGTCGCCATTTCGAGTTTTCCAATCTTCCGCCATCCTTTTTCGACATTTGTATTGAATGTTTTAGAGTATTGGCGTGTTTCTTTGGCCAAATGCACCCGCAAGGTTTGGCTAGGGTTTTGCATTTCGAGGTTTTGTGTCGAGCGTGTGGTTATGATCTAACTTTGTTGTCGTTTCGCCGCTTCTTTCACTTGGCGAAAAACGGTGATTGGTTTACGTTTGAGGCGTCTAAGGCCGATACTTGCTTGGTTTCTTCTATGGTCACCACTCTTTGTTCATGGAAAGATCGGTTTTTATGGGTTTTGGATGAGATTATTCCTTTCAAAATGGTTTGGAGGCAACCTGATGTCGTTCTTAAACGAGCCGGAACCCCTTAATCTGATTTGAATAGTTGTTTTCTTGAAGCCATTAGGGTTTGTCCTTCAAGGATTCGTCTGTTCCCTGACCACTTGTTAGTTTTGTTGGGTGTTAGCAAAGTATGGGATAAAAAGGATGAGATCCTGTTTTAATGAGGGATGGACAGGGTATGCCCTCTGTTTTTTATTTGTGTGTTTGGATTTTGCTTTACTGTCACTTGTGTTTTAAAACCTATGGTTGTTTTTTGCAGTTATGCCTGCGCTTGATTTTATCAAAAGTGATGACACATTGGACGTTGTTTTTACCGAGGCTGAAGCCATGAAGGGGGAGGATGCTGTTGTGAGAGGGATGGAACATAGGTTCAAGGGATCTGGTTAGGTGAATGTGCCGAATGTGAAGGGATTTTCTAAATCTGTTGTGAAGGGTGCTACCCTGCGTTCAAATCGCCGTTTGATCAAAGGTGTTGACCAACCTTCAAGTTCTGGCCCATTGATCCAAGTGATGAGGTGGAGGCTTCGGATGACTTGGGTACTGCTGTTAAGGGTGAAAAGAAAGGGTTATCTGTGATGGTTGGGAAGAAAAAAGGCGGGCTTAAGAAGGGTGTATCTGTGGCAGGCTCATCTGCCAAAAGTGTTAGTGAGTCTGAAGGGTTGGACGTGGATGCCGTTTATGTGCCCAATTGGAGTGTCAAGGTTGGTGACAGCTTCAAGGATGCAGCTGTTTGTGAAGACGTGCTGAACCATTTTGCCCCTCCCATGGTTCGTGGTACCATTGCTGATATGGAGGACGACATGATGTTATGCCGTTTGATGTTGAGTGCTTGCAACTTTACTGCGATGCTTCCTCAAGGGGTTGCCAGTTTTCGTAAACGGATGCATGAATATGAGGCATTTTCCAAGAATGAGACAAGATGAAGGCCTCTATTGATGAGTTGAAGAAAGAAAGTGAGGGTTTTGCTAAGAAAAAGGTTGGGGAGCTTACACAAAGGCATGAGGCAGAGATTGGTGATTTGAAGAAGCAGTTGGAGGCTTCTATGGAGGAGAAAGATAGGATGGCAGCCTCCCTTGCTCAAGCGATTAATGATAACAAGTGGCTTATTGAGCAAGGTTTTCAGCAGGTAGTTACCTATCTTCTTCATTCTGCCGAGTTTAACAGCGTCCTAGGGTGGTGTGTATGTCAAACTTTTAGCCCATGGAAGGCATCAAGGTTATGTTGCTGGTTACAAGGCTTGTGAATCCGGTGATCCTCAGGAGAAGTCTTCCTTTATCAACCTGAAGCTTTCAAGGTTTTCCAAGATTCAGTCCGAGAGATGGAGCGTCGACCTATCATTATGTTGGTGAGGTCTCGAAGTGTTTTGGCAAGCCTATATTTGTTTTTCAGGGTCTGAAGCCACGTGGGCTTGATGAGGCTGCATGCAAAGAAGTGTTCAAATCTTTGTCGAAGAAACGCTCATGCTCGGGGGATAGTGAGGAGACCCTTTCTGGTGCTGATGAAGGCTCGAAGGAACCAAGCCTTGAAGCCTCGGGGACAACAGCTGAGGGTAAAAAGAAGAAGAAAACCAAGAAAGTGAAAGGTGATGAAGCCGGTGCCTCAAAGTGTGTGGTTAGTGATGCAAAGTGAAAACTTTTAAAACTCATTCGTAGCTTTCTTAGCATCTTAAACAATGTTATTATGTCTTTTGAACAATTTAGGTTTTGCTAGAAACCCTTAAGGTTTCTGTCTTGTGGTTGTTGCTAGCCTTAATGGCTGTTTGAACAATTTCTAGGTTTAATGGAAACCCTTATGGTTTCTTTTTTTAGTTAATAGCCCTGATGGCTTTGTGAACATTACGTATGTGTTATGGCCTTTATGGCCTTTATGTTTGATAATCTCATATGTTTCGTGTTTTGTGTTTTTGTTGCACATGTGTTGATGGATTGTTTGTCTTGTTTATTTTATGTGTCTGTTTATCTAATTTTCCTTAAGAAGTTTTAGTGTTGCGGTCACTTTGGCTTCAAGGCTTCATTAGGTAAATGACACACTTGTCTATCCTTTATATCATGACTTAGTGTGTTTTTATTTCGTAAACTTTTTTAAAGTTTAAGGAACAATGATGTAGGCTGCTCAAACCCGTCTATGAGACAAGTTTGTTGAAAATTTCTAAGTCTCATGGATGTTTGATTTAGTAGAACTCACCCCTTATATAGGTTCATTTAACCCTTGAACCTATTGAGCGATGTGGCCTGGGAGCTCATCCCCTTACATGGCCCTTGCCATGGTGTTTTTTGCAAGGTTCTCAAACTGTTTATAGGATAGTTAAGACAAGTTATGATAAAAGCTTCATCATTCATTCAAGAGGTTTTTCGTTTACAAAAGGGGAAATTTAACAACTCTTGAGATACATTCTAAAGTTCTTGTCTAGACATGGAACCTTTCAAGGGTTTGGCCGTTCCAGTGCCTGGAAGCTTCCTGCCTTCTACGTGGGCCAACTTATAGGATCCTTCTTTATGGGCCTCAAGGATTGTGTATGGCTCTTCCCATTTCGGGCCAAGTTTTCCTTGGTTTTCTTTTTTGCTGGCCTCGTTGTTTCGAATCACGAGATCCCCTAGTTTGAAACGTTCGTGTTTTACCCTTGCATTGTAATAGGCTTCCATTTTTTGCTTATATTGGCTTCCTGAATGGTGGCCTGATCACGAATTTCTTCGAGGAGTTGTAAGTTCAACATGGTCTCTTTGTTGTTTGTTTCGAGGTCCCAGTTGAGTGTCTTTGAGTCACAACTCCAACCTCCGCTGGAATTACAGCTTCTGAGCCAAATACCAAGTTGTATGGTGTTCTTTTATGGCTTGTTTTTTTTGTTGTTCTTATCGCCCATAGAACGTTTGGGAGTTCTTCGAACCAATTGTTTTCATGTTTTCCTAACCGGGTCTTGATACCTTCCACTATACTGGATTTGTTCTTTTGACTTGACTATTGGATTGTGGGTATGCGACTGAGCTGAAGACTTGGGTTATTCTGAATTCTTGCACCATGTGCTGAAAGGCTTTTCAGCAAATTGTTTCCCGTTATCCGTGAACTAGAACTCCTGGCAACCCAAAGCGACAAATGATGTTTTCCCAAACAAAGTCGATAACTTGTTTGCCCGAGATCTTTACGGGTGGCTTGACTTCAGGCCACTTGGTAAAGTAGTCCACAACCACCAATAGAAATTTCGCTCCTCCCTTGGCCGGTGGGAATGGACCGACAATATCCATTCCCCACTTGAGGAAGGGCCAGGCTGAGGAAATAGGAACGAGGTCGTGCTTGGGGCTTCTGGGAACCAGTGCATGTATTTGACAAGCTTCACACTTTCTTATTGCTCGATGGCATCTCGATGCATAGAAGGCCAAAAATACCTGAGATTCATCAATTTTGCAACCACTGATCTTGGTCCAAAATGAGCTCCACATATTCCCTCGTGAACCTCTTTGACTAGATATTGGCTTTGTTCAGGACCCACCATCTCAGCAACGGGCAAGGTATCCTTTCTTGAAAAGGGTTTCCCCTTGCAACACGCATTGTCTAGATTTTATTCGAACCCTTTCGGCCTTATCGGATCAATAGGCAATTCACCCTTTTTGAGAAAATTTTCAATAGGAGTCATTTAATTAGGGCCTTCTTTAGTGATTACGTCTTGAACCTCCAATTCTTGAATGGAGGGGGTTTTCGACATTCAACCAACACTTTCTTGGTAAAGTGGGCAAACGTAAGAGATGCAAGTTTGCTCAAAGTGTCGGCTCTCTTGTTTTGGGATATGGGGACTTGCTTGATGGTACATGCTTGAAATGTGTTCATTAATTCTTTTGATTTCTCCCGATACTTCTTCATATGGGCTCTTTTGCTACATAGCTATCATTGACTTGACTTGAAACAAGCAATGAGTCTGTGAAGACTTGAAGCCTTTGAACCTTCATTTCTTTGGCTATCTTTAGACTAGCGATCAGTGCCTCGTATTCAGCTTCGTTGTTAGTGGTCTGAAATTCAAGTCGAAGAGCGTATGTAAATTTAACCCTTTGGGGTTGATTAAAATGAGCCCAACCCTTGACCCTTCAATGCTGGAATCCCCATCGGTAAAAAGCTTCCAGGCTTCAGGGTCAGCAGGTTCAGTGGCTGTTACATTAACTTCAGTGGTGTCTTGCTTTGGTATTTCAACAATGAAATCTGCCAGGACTTGGCTTTGATGGCTTTTCTGGGAACATAGGTGATGTTATGTTCACCCAGTTCCACAACCCATTTGGCTAACCGTCCTGAATTTTCTGGTTTTTAAGCACACTTTTGATAGGTTGGTCAGTGACCACTTGCATTGGGTGTGCTTGAAAGTACCTTCGAAGCCTTCTAGCCGTTTGGACTAGGCTAAAGCAAGTTTTTCCAAAAGAGGATATTTGATCTCAGCCAATATTAATGTTTTACTGAAGAAATAAACGGGTACCTGAACTTTGTCCCGTTCGATAGTTATGACCGCGCTTATGGCTTCTTCAGCAGCTGAGAGGTAAACAAGATCGTTTCTCCCGTTTCTGGGCTGCTATGGCCGGGAGTGAAGCTAAGTGTTGTTTCATCGGTTAAAAGCTTCTTCTGCCTCTTCCGTCCATTTGAAATCTTTTTTGTTTGCACACCCTTTGAGTGTCTTGAAAAAGGGAGAGAATTCTCAGCGAGCTTGGAGGTAAAATGCTTCAAGGCTTCAAGCCTTCCGTTTAGACTCTCAACTTCTTTTTGCTTTGTGGGGATTTGGTTTCCATAATAGCTCTGACCTTGTTCAGATTGGCTTTTATACTTTGTTTCCCCACAATATGCCCCAGAAATTTGCCTTCTTCAAATCCGAATAAACATTTTACCGGGTTGAGCTTCATGTTGATCTTTCTTAGATTTTGGAAGGTCTCTTGAACGTCGTCGAGCATTTGATAATCGGCTTTGCTTTTTATCACTAAATCATCGACGTAAGCTTCCATATTTTCCAATTTGACTAGAAAATGCTTTGTCAATTAGGCGTTGGTAAGTCGCACCAGCGTTTCTTAGACCAAAAGGCATTTTTTATAGCAAAAATACCCTTGTCCGTGTGGAATGCGGTTTCTTTCATGAGAATTTGGTGATAACCTTTGTAAGCATCAAGGAAACACTTAAAAGGATAACCGGTGAGAGAGTTAACTTTGAGGTCAAATTCTGGCAAGGGATAACAATCCTTTGGGCATGCTTTATTCAAGTCTTTGAAGTCGATGCACATCCTCCAAGACTTGTCGGGTTTTCGAACCATAACAGGGTTGGCAATCCATGATTGGTATTTTACTTCTCGAAGGATTCCGGCGAGAACAAGCTTTTCAACCTCTTGGCATGCTGCCAGGCTTCGTTCAGGAGCTAGACTCCGTTTCTTTTGGACCACAGGTTTGACATCTGGTGGTATTCTTAACTCATGTTCAACAATGCTTCGAGGGATACCCGTCATGTCTACCGGGCACCAAGCAAAGACATCGCTATAGTGTATCAGCAGCTTCTCAAGGTATGAGAGAGTTTCTTGGGATAAGTTTGTGTTAACCCTTATCCTTTGCTCAGGGTACTTGGGGTTTATGATCAATCCTTCATTGTCTTCATTTTTTGAATTTTCCCCTTCGACCATGTAAGCTTCCTGGGTCGGTTGAAGGGTTACAATCCCTCTTTCAGTGGGAAACTTGACAGTGCCTTGGCCAACTGAGACAACCATACCGAATGCACATTGTCCTGGCCTTCCTATGATAACATCATAGTTGGAAGGGATATTGATAACCACGAAGGTTAGTGGTCTGGTCCTTTCCATCTGACCTTCACTAAAACAGACATCAAGGGTTAGCTGGCCTAAAGGCTTGAGGGGTATATCAACGATACCTTTTATAGAGGACCCTGAGGGTTGAAGCCTTGAACGTTCCTCATCATTGAGACGGTTGAAGAACTTTTCAAACATGATCTTGGTGGCCGCCCCTGTGTCGATGTAAGCTTTGCTTGTCTTATTCGTTCCCACAATTGTTTCGACGACCAGGGGATTTGAGAGCAAGTTTCCTTGAGGTGGCTGAAAGCAGACACGTTGAAGCTCCCAAGCTTCCAAGCGTGGTCGCTTGTGGGAAACCTCTTGATTGACACTTACCATGTTCACTTCTTTGTTTTTTTCCTTCAGCCATCTTATCCCTGACCCCCTTCACTAAATGGGCCAGTTCTCCGGACTTGACGGCTTCCTCAATTCTTTTATTGAGTTGAAAACAATCGTTTGTGTGGTAGCCTTTCTCTTCGTGGAACTGCAATATTGAGCGGAGTTTTCATTCTTCTTACTTTTAGGTAAAGGTCTTGGAGGTCAGAAGCTGTGTTTGATCTCCTCAGTTGCTAGGATCTCTTGGGGGGTTTTGGTTAGGATTGTGAAATTGACGGTTCTTTCTCTGCTTGGAGGGTTCTGAGGTTCAGGTTTCCGGGAGTTTGAACCCTTGAACTGTTTATCGTAATAGCCGAAATTTCCCCTCTTTCTGCTTGGGCTGCTGCTTCGCCAGCTAGGTGCCGTTTCCTTTGTTCTTTGATATCCATTGCTTCCTCTCCTCGTACATGTGCTTCGGCCCTTTCAAGGGCTTCTTCAAGAGTCTTTGGTAGGCTCTTGTTGAAGTCTCTTGTGAGATATTTGGAGGTGATGGCATTCATATAACCAGCCACCCTCATTTTTCGTCTGCACCCATGTAGGTGAGACCTTCTTTTTTGTACCTCTCAATGAATTCTCGGAAACTTTCGTCGTCCCTTTGCTTGATTTGGAAAATCACAGTGGCATCCTTGACGTATCTCCTTTGTTGTGAAAAATTGGCCTGAAACCCTTTGCTCAGATCATCAAAGCTTCGAACGCTTTTGGCGGGTAGGTCGGTGAACCATATTCTGGCGGATCCAACGAGAGTTTGCATGAACATGAGGCAGCACTCAACGTTGGACCATTTTTCGATTCTAGCTGCACCGGTGAAGATCTGGAGGTGGTCTTCTGGATCCTCGGTTCCATCATATGTTTTTATGTGAGACAGCATCTTGAACTTTGTTTGAAAGTCATAGTCGGCGATTTGTTGGGAAAAGCATGATAGGTTGTGGCTGTAAGGTTTTGCAAGGTCTTCCTCTGCCCTTGTGCAAGATTATGACTTGTTATTCCTTGGTGAGTACTCAACACTTGATTGATGAGCTGAGTCCAAGGGAAAGGTGCCATCATTTGGGGCATCAGGTTAAAGCCTTGAAGGCTTTCTGGCTGTGCAGCACAAGGCTTTCCCATGGAGGCATTCATAACGGTGCCTCGTGCTAAAGGCAAAGTAGCCAATGCTTGCTCCCATGTGGAGGCAACCGGGAGGGGGAACGCTTGTGATTGGGGATTGCCATAGCTGCTCAAAGGTGGTCTCGTGCCCGACTGGTGCACTGGTCATGACTGGTTGAGAGATGAATATGGGGAAGGCCGTTGGGTTAGGCCTTCCATAAGAAAAGGGGTAGGGTTGAAAGGTTGATATACCGTACTAGGACCAGCTTCGTGGCTAGAGGCCATGGGTTGTGAGTTGTTGAAAGGTGGAGGCGGTGGTCCCGACGATAAAGACGGTTCTGGTATCGTCATAATCCAACCTTATTCTGACCCCTTTTTCCCGTTCTTAACTTACATGTTGGTTGAGGAGAGACCTCAACCGCAAAAATTTCTGGCAACTCCTTCTGGGTCAAATCGACGCGTTCCGGGGCACTTGAGGTGCCGATCTGTGGGGAAGGAGCCCTAGAACGGGAAGGAGTTGGTGTTTGGAAAACTCGGGAACGAGATCCCAGCAGAAGTGTCTCCAGGGGTGGAGAGTGGGGTTGTCACAACCGGTGAGGTTGGACTAACAGCGGACATTAAATTACGTGGTACTTGATTAACTTCCCCCGGAGATCCGTTTTCTGACATGGTGATCTTGAAGAAAAATGGAGCTACACTACTGGTCTTTTGAGAAGAATAAGCGACGTAGCCCCACGGTGGGCGCCAACTTGTTGTTACAACAGATAGAGACCAAGGGTAGTGAACTGTCTGGTTAGGCCAAAAGGCTTCAAGGGTTCAAGTTAGACTAACGCAGGTCATGGGGCCCCCTACGTTTGCAAGACGTAGAGAGAGGTTCACTAGTTTTTGTTGTTGTTCACTTAGAATCCAAGACCGAAGAGAACTCAGTCTAGGATGTTGATGCTTAGTGAAGCTATGTTATTTGAGGTGAAGAAAAAGAACATGCATGGAGCAAGTTCTTAAGGGAGAAGAGAAGATCAAAGGTGTGTGTTAACTCAGCTGATCTGGTGTCTCCTGCATGGATGTATGTTGCCATCTTATATAAAGGTCCTGCCCAAAAGGGAAACCTGGACCAATGAACCTTAGCTGCAGTAGGGACTTGCCCATTTTGAGGGTTGAAGGCTTTTGACCTGCGGATAAAAGGATGCTCTCTGTGCACATGTTCTCATTTCGGCTGTGAGAGGTTTTGACAAGCAATCATTGAGTTGATGCTTTACTGTTCACATGCTTTTTGCTGTTCACATGCTGTTCACCCCCGAGTTGGCAGGTTATGAACCCTTTAGCCCTTTAACCTTTCAAGCGTTAATGTGCAAATTCTATTTTATTGAGGCTTGAGCTACCCCCGTCATCAGTATGTGTTATATTATGCTTTCTTATGTAATTTATATTTATTTGATATATTAGGTTGTTTATGCAAACATTTAAATGGTCTTTTGGAATTTAGTTGAAAGTCGTTTTCGCAAAATTTGTTCTAGATAATCTCCCTATAAAGAATACCTAGTTTGGGTTTGTCTCGCAGTGCTATACGAATTCTTGATTCACTCAACTATACCCAAATAGGGGTGTTCATCGAATCGAATATTGAATTTTAATTTATTCGAATAAAATTACTCGAATAATTTTTATTTTCCCTTGAATTCGTATTTGATTAAAATTCGATTAAAACTTACCGAATTCGATTCATATTTGTATTTGAATAAAAAATCCCCAATTCGTATTCGATTAAAAATTCGAATTCAAATAAATTCGATTTAATTTAGATTCTTTAAAAACATGTAAAAAACCTATCAAAATGAAACATAAATTTTAAAGCAGTCACAAAGCACAATATCACATTAAAAATTTCCAAATAAAGTACCATAAGTCGAAAATTCAAAACGAGGAGTCGGGAATAATCACTCCATATTACAAGTTAATATTTTAGGGTTCAAAAATCTATTGATAGATTTGTTACTTAGGTTTTAGTTATGGGCCATGTAGTGGGTTTGGTAATGGATAATTTTAATACTTGGAAAAAAATTAAAATTAATTTATAGTATAGCTTAATAAAAGTTATATAGGATTATATATAAAAATAATAAATAAAATGTATAAATTTTTGTTCGAATTTCGAATCAAATTGAAATCGAAAGTATAAATTTGTATTCGATTTACTTGACTCGAATTGAATCGAATTCGAGTTTGAATTCTTTTAATCGAAACAAATTCTTGATAATCGAATCGGATTTAAACGAATTTCGAATTCGAAACGAATTCTAAACGCCCCTATACCAAAATGAGATCCGCAACTAGCCTCATAGCCAAATGAAACCCACAACTAGCCTAGATACTGTCCAAGAATTGGGCCTACACCTGAAACCAGAACACATAAGGGGAGGACACTACTAAGTTTGAAAGTGTCCCCTATACCCAAATGAAATCCACAACTAGCCTAGATACATGTCCTAGGCGAGATTCCAACCCATGACCTTTGAAAAGTGAAAGTCATGAAGCTACCACTCAACTAGAAGACTCAGTGGTCATGGTGACTACTAACACCATGACCACTGAGCCTCTAGTTGTGTGGTAGCTTCATGACTTTCACTTTTCAAACGGGAGGGCATGGGTTGGAATCTCGCCTAGGACAAATTTTGTTCTGGGTGATTGAGCCTTTAGTTATGGGTCGGCTGGGTGACCATGTTCTGTTCTTCGGGTCACTAGAATCTAAAGCATACAAGTATAACGGATCACTATAATAGCTTGCTAACCAAGGTCTCACTTGGACTATCACCCATTGCCACACATAACAATTAAGACGAATAGAAACCACACAAGATAAAATCAAAGACAACAAATGTCACACCCCAACCGATGGCGGAAACATCGGGGCGCGACACTAGGCGAATCAGATTGCTCAAGAGAATCCATAACAACTATTTAAGCGACAATATTTAAGCGTTCAATATCCCATACTATCAAACATAAAATCCTCAAAAAATTATTACAAATATCAAATAATGTCTTAAACATAATGCAATCCGATCCTCTCTAGATTTCTATTAGGTGCGTTTCTAAAGATAGATCCTAATCCTTTGCAGCGAGAATCATCAATCTGTCACATACGTTAAAACAAAGTCAATACAATTAAGTAAAGGTGAGCATACAGGTTTGCGTACATAATAGATATAAAAGCATTTAGCATACACCGCATGACATTCATAAGGGATGTAAACTATGTAACTACTTAGATTCAAGTAAACCAACAAACTACGAGTGTGAGGCACGCGAACAAGTGTCCCCTAAAGAGAAAATAAATGCAAAATAAAATGCGAGCCTTAACAACCACGGGCCTCCGGGTGGCGGGTCAACCTCTAGCAAGCTATCATGTTAAGGGTGGCGTACTAGCAATCAAGTAACACATACAATTCAGCAGATTTCACGTATAGTCATGTATTAGCGGGTTGCGAGTAAGCGTTTGAGTTGTGTGATGTGATTTGATATAGGAACGTATGTAACACCCAAAAGTGTGTTTAAGCGTGAAAGAGGTCAAGTATACTCACTGTTTGTGTTTGATAAACAAAACGAAGCGGTTCGAGATTGAAGGGAGCGCGGGTTCAGCCTGTAAACGCGAACAGAAGTGCATCAGTCTTCCGAAGTGCTGAAACAGTCAAAACGTGAAGGGGTGGTAAACAAGTTCGGGTGAAGATGTACCAATTCCTTGGAATTGGTACAAGTTCGGGCGAACTTGACTGTTTATCCTACAGAAGGCACAAGTTCAGGCGAACTCGTCTGGTTTCCTTGGAAACTGGCCAAGTTTGGGCGAACTTGCCTTGTTTTCTTGGAGTGTGAACAAGTTCGGGCGAACTTAGCTGATTCTCTTGAGAATTGGACAAGTTCGGGCGAACTTGACTGAATTGCTTGAGTTTTGGTCAAGTTCGGGCGAAGTTGGTCACAAATCTGTGACAACTTCGAGCGAACTTGATCTCTTGGAGCGAACTTGGCTGTTTTGGTCACCAAATCGTGCGTTTTCACGTCGTTTGCTGAGGAAATCGAGTGTCCATCCCTCCAACCTAAGCTACTGAGAAAAACCTAGGTTGGAGAGGTCTTTTGGAGCGATTTTTAGCCACTTTACAGGAACTCGGGCTAATCCAGGCGAACTTGATGGTTCTTACGGGTTAGTCCAGTTCGTGCAAGGTGACGACATCGTCCTTCTGCTTCCGGATCTGAGATCTTGCTTGACAACGCCTCGTTCAACTTCATAGTGAACGAAACATACATCATTAGTCCATAATTTGTGTAAAAATCAATGTTTTAAAAGGTTTTACTTAGATCTAACACTTGGTGAGTCGAAATCATAGAGATTTCTAGCTTGGGAGCCGAATCTAAGCCCAAATACACTGTTTAGTGTAGATCTAAGTGAAAAGAAAAGGTTTTTGTAGAAAAAGATGAAGATTTTCATAAACAGAAGAGATTTGATGAAAAGAAAGTAATCCTTGTGCAAAATCATAGTAAAAGTGTTGTTGTTTGCATAAAAACGGGTTGATTCCTACTTAGAAATCAAAGGTTTTTCATTTTGTGAGCTTTCGGGCGAACCTGCAGCAAGGAGAGAACGAATGGAGGTGCTGTGTATTTATAGGTGAGGAGAAAATGAGCTGTGGACAAGTGGCGATGCACAAGTTCGGGACTTGCACAAGTTGGGCGAACTTGGCAAAAGTTCAGGCAACTGGCAAAAGTTCAGTGACTTGGCCAGTTCTGCTGGAATTCATGCAAGTTCTAGCGAACTGGTGGATTCTTGAGGGTTTTTCTTATGTTTTCACCACTGGTCAAGTTCGGGCGAACTTGAGATACCCAAGTTCGCCGAACTTGGCCTGATGGCGAGTTTCGTTCTTATTTTCGCGTTAGGTGTTCGCTTCGGCGATTCGGTTCGTATTAGATAGTTATGTTAAGCGTTTTAGCGAAAGCGTTAAGCATTTTAAATGATAAAATAATGCGATTAAGCGATTCATGCGAGTGAGAGTGTTGCGATAGCGAGTCCAACCATAGATCATAAACACACATAACACCTAAATAACATAAAGTAATATAAATAATTGCGTTTGCGATGCGATGTGATAAGCGATATCGAAGGCACAAGTGGTTATTGTACAACAGCACACTCGGCTCTCAAGGTAACATAGATACTTGTGGTTGTGTTGAATTAGCGTTGTGTTTAATAAGCGTTTTGATATAATATAGTTGTGACAAAATACATTTAGCAAACATAAACCATTTCCTTAATCAAATATCAGATTACAATGACAGATACAAATGAATTATTGGAAAAAGATAACAACGAAAATACGAGTTGTTACAGTCTCCCCTACTTTAGGAAATTTCATCCCGAAATTTAAGTAGTGGTCGTAACAAAGAGATGTGGATATTTAGCTTTCATATCACTTTCCAATTCCCAAGTGAACTCGGCACCGCGTTTATCTTCCCATCGGACCTTCACAATAGGAATGCGAGAGCGTCGAAGTTTCTTGGTCTCTCGGTCCATGATTTCTACTAGCTTTTCCACGAAGTGAAGAGTCTCGTTTATTTGCAAATTCTCGAGTGGAACATGAAGATTTTCTTCAGCTAGGCATTTCTTGAGGTTTGAGATGTGGAAAGTCGGATGTACGTTGTTGAGTTCTGCAGGTAGTTTTAGTCGATAGGCCACTTTGCCAATTCTTTCCATAATTTTAAAGGGACCCACGTATCGTGGCGCTAGCTTTCCTTTCTTTCCGAAACGGATCACTCCCTTCCAGGGCGCAACCTTTAAAAGTACATGATCTCCGACTTCGAACTGTAAGGGCTTGCGGCGTTTATCGGCATAACTCTTTTGGAGACTCCATGCTTTCAAGAGATTGTCTCTGATTTGGAGGATTTTGTCTATCGTTTCTTGAATTAACTTGGGACCGGTGATTTGTGCTTCTCTGATCTCGTGCCATGCAATAGGCGATCGACATTTTCTTCCATACAGTGCCTCAAAAGGTGCCATTTGAATACTAGTATGGTAACTGTTATTGTAAGAAAATTCTACTAAAGGTAAATGCGTATCCCAATTACCACCAAAATCTATGATGCACGCATGAAGCATATCTTCGAGGGTGCGGAGACCGTCGGTTTGAGGATGAAAAGCGGTACTGAGATTAAGCGTAGTACCGAGAGCGGATTGAAAAGTCTCCCAGAGACGTGAGGTAAAGCGACCATCGCGGTCAGAGATGATGTCACGAGGCGTCCCGTGTCGACAAATGACTTCTTCGGTATAGATTCGTGCTAATCGTTCTACCTTGTAGTCTTCTCGTATGGCAATAAAGTGAGCAGATTTCGTAAGACGACCAACGATAACCCAAATGCTATGTGACCAGAAGAGGTTCGAGGGAGTTTTGTAACGAAGTCCATGGCTATACTCTCCCACTTCATTAGGTTTCGGGTTGTTCGAGCAAACCAGAGGGCCTTTGATGTTCGGCTTTAACTTTCGAGCAAGTTAAGCACCTTGAGACATACAAAGCGATATCCTTTTTCATGCCCGGCCACCAATACTTAGGACGAAGGTCCTGGTACATTTTGTCGGCTCCGGGGTGAATGGAGTATCGTGATTTATGAGCTTCAGTCATTAGCAATTCTCGAAGATTATCATGGTTAGGAATCCAAATACGATCGAGATAATAGTAAATGCCATTAGGTTTAGCTACGAGTTGGGTTTCGGCACCACATTTCATTTCTTCTTGCAGGGTATTCTCATTAAAACAAGCAAATTGAGCGGCGCGAATCAAAATTTCGAGATTATTCAAAGCTTGAGAGTCATGAACACTATACACATAGCTTCGTCGACTGAGAGCATCGGCTACAACGTTTGCTTTGCCAGGATGGTAGCGTATCTCACAATCATAGTCGTTGAGAGTTTAACCCATCTGCGTTGGCGCATGTTCAGTTCCTTCTGGTTAAAGATATGCTGTAAGCTCTTATGGTCGGTGAAGACCGTACACTTGGTACCGTAAAGGTAGTGTCGCCATATCTTTAATGCAAAAACAACTGCACCGAGTTCGAGATCGTGGGTAGTGTAGTTCTTCTCATGGATTTTGAGTTGTCAAGACGCATACGCGATAACTTTGTCTCATTGCATGAGAACATAACCAAGACCTAAGTTAGAGGCATCGCAATAAACAACGAAAACGTTGTTTCTATCGGGTAGAACGAGTACAGGAGCGTCGCATAGGAGTTTGAAAGGCTTTCGCTTGTTCGGAATCCCAAACAAAAGGTTTTTCCTTAAGGGTTAAAGCGGTAAGAGGCACGACGATTTTTGAAAAGTCGGCGATGAATCGACGGTAGTAACCCGCCAATCCAAGAAAAGAACGGATTTCAGATGCATTCTTCGGCGTAATCTAACTCTTTATAGCTTCTATCTTTGTCGGGTCGACGTTAGTTCCTTGACTATTAACAATATGACCAAGGAATTGGACTTCTTCGAGCCAGAATTCACATTTAGAGAACTTGCCATAAAGGTGATTTCCTGAAGAAGTTCGAGAACTAAACGGAGATGTCGTGCGTGTTCGGCTCTTGACTTCGAGTAGATAAGGATGTCATCGATAAACACAATGACGAAACGATCCAAGAACACTTTACACACACGGTTCATCAAATCCATGAAGACCGCGGGTGCATTTGTGAGACCAAAAGGCATGACCACGAATTCGAAATGGCCATAACGAGTACGAAAGGCGGTTTTCAGAGTATCTTCTTCTAACACGCGTAACTGATGATAACCGGAACGTAAATCGATTTTAGAAAAACAAGTAGCACCTTGAAGTTGATCAAACAAATCATCAATCCGAGGAAGAGGGTAGCGGTTCTTTATCGTGAGTTTGTTAAGTTCACGATAATCGATGCACATCCGGAACGTCCCATCTTTCTTTTCCACAAAAAGAACGGGTGCGTCCCATGGTGAAGTGCTCGGGCGTATGAATCCTTTATCAAGAAGCTCTTGAAGTTGGCTAGATAGCTCGCGCATTTCGGATGGTGCAAGGCGATAGGGAGCTTTAGCGACAGGAGTAGCACCGGGAATTAAATCGATACGGAATTCGACATCGCAAGTAGGGGGTAAACCAGGTAAATCGTCGGGAAAAACTTTGGGAAATTCACAAACAACGGGTACGTCTTTCCAGGTTTTCTTTTCTTTCTCCGGGCTCATGATGTGGTCTAGGAAAGCAACGCATTGCTTTCGCAAACACTTGCTCGCTTGGGTACATGACAGAAGCATCAACTTCTTTGAGGGTGTTTCACCGTAAACACGTAGTTGGTCACTATTTGAGAGGGGAAAACGAATCATCTTATCGTAACAAACAACTTCAGCACGATTTTCACGAAGAAAATCCATGCCTACTATGATATCGAAGCTACCTAATTGTATAGGTATGAGATGGATCGGAAGATGTGGTTTTTGAGATCGAGAGTACAACCACGTAAGACGAAGTTAACAGTAACGGTTCTTCCGGTGGCGACTTCAACATCGAAAGTCTTTGGGAGTTTAGCGCGTTTACATTTTAAAAGCTTTTTGAATTCTAACGATACAAAACAGTTATCGGCACCAGTATCAAATAAACAAGAAGCATAAATACCATTAACTAGGAACGTACCATTGACAACATTGTTGTCGTTCTGAGCCTGGCAGTGGTTAAGATTAAAGGCTCTCCCACGCACAGCCTGTGATTGCTGCTGCTGTGGCTGTGGTGGTTGTGGCTGAGGCTGCTGCTTCGGCTCTTGCTTCACGGCATTGTTTGGGCAGACGTTACTAAAGTGGTTCGGATCACCGCAAGTGAAGCAAGCACGTGCTTTTAGCACTGGTGCTTGCTGCTGTGGCTGCTGCTGGTTGTTTTGAGGAGCACAGAGTGGAGCTGGTAGTGCTGCTGGTGCTTAGGGAGCTGGCTGACGAGGACCAGTACGGTAGCTGACAGTGAAATGGCCGTATATATTGCAGTTGGTACAGAAACAGTAATTGCCTCCAACTGGGTGGTGGTAAGTACACTTTGAGCATAGCGGGTGAGGACCAGTGTACGCACGCTTTGCAGGTGGTGCGTTTAGTGTAGCAGCTTGAAGCGGCCGAGAGTTCAACCGTAACACCTCGTGTTTTTACATCCAATATTTTTCCGACACATGTCCTGGTAATCCTGGTGTGCTATGTGCCAAATCGGGAAGGACCGAGGTTGTTGAATCACTTATTTTATCCTCGTTATGCCATGGATCGTATTTGAGGGGCCAATATGTAAAAATGCCAAATTTTTCATCTCTGGGAGGCGGTTACGGACCGCAAGCCATATTGGTTACGGTCCGTAACCATTTTTAAATCAGTGGGCGTCTGAGGTCCTTACGGACCGCAAGGCATTACCTATACGGTCTGTAAGGACCTGCCAGCGACAAAAATGTGGCAGAACTCAGTTCTGCCACATGTGATCATTTTTGGCACCATTCTTGCATGGTTGCCACGCCTAGCGACACTTGTTGACGTCCTTAAACACCTGGAAACCTCTGGATCCTCCATTGGCTACTTATGAGATGAATTTTGAGTTGCAACCATTATTTCACCAACTTACTCATCAAGATCATGCTAGAGGAGCTTCTGGCCATTCTCAAGCATTCTATTCTGTACCTAGCACTACTTGGACATTATGTAACTGTTCAAATTCGTGCTAAGTTGATTTCTTATGATTTTAGTCTAAGATTAAAGTCTTGACGTTAATAAGCCTGGGCTTTGATCTAAATCCTTGTTAGTCCAGCCATTGGGTGTAAGGAAAGTGGCTACGTGATTGTAATGATGTAGGTGTTAATCCCTTAAAAGGGCACCTTTACCACGAATTCTTGATCAATTGACAGGTCAAACTAAAAGTCCAAGAAAGTCAAACTGACCAGTTTTATAAAAATTCATAATTAACAATCTAGATGTTATAAAATATATTTTGATGCACTAACAACATAAAAATAAGTATTAGAACTTATACCAACTGATTTGGCTTGTCAAGTTTTGGTCTAGGGTCGGTTTGCAACCGAAAGTCGCTATATTTGACTTTTCAATGACTTTTTGGTACTAACCCAATTTAGCCGTTTTGGCTACTGACTTTTGGTCACTTTAAGACCATATCTAAGTATAGGATGACCTCCTAAAGTTTCGTCACTCGATTCATTAGAAATCTAAGTTTCTATGTAAGTTCTATAATTATTTATTAAAACTTTGCAAAAAGGTCCTTTTCATACAAATTAAGGTTTTAAACATACATGCATATAAAGATATGTTATAAACTGATTCCTAATCATAATTTGATTATATTGATGTCAAGGATCTGATTCTAATTTGAGTTTTCACAAAGATGCGTTTATGGCATTAAAATGACTAAAATGCCCTTTTCGGCATTTTAGAAATACTTAACATGATTTTGTGACCAAGATGATATATCTACTGATGTAATATGATAAGTAGGGCCATTTCGGTGTTCATTCAGATTATAACCTGAATGAAGGTTTAAGATTCGTTAATTGTGGATAAAAGACTAAATTACCCTTTTTCACGCAAAATGATTTTATTCAATTTTTTATAACCAAAACTTAAACATACTGATGTAATAAGTTAAATGACATGTTATTGGTATATAAAAAAGGTCATAACTTCTGTTTAACTTAAACGACATTTTAGCGACTTTCACGCCTTTTTGGCGCATAGTATGGTTTGAAACCATACTATGAGTTAAGACTTGATACCTACTGATTTATAAACTTATTTTCAGCATCTTAACAGTAAGTACAAGTCCCGAACTCAGAATCCGAATTTTGACTTCAAAGCTATGTGTGAAAGTACTAAAATGCCCTTACGGGACATAGATTATTTCCAAATCATCAAACACACATATATTGGATATCCTACTGTTATAAAATCATAAAATAAGTATTTTTGCAGAATATTAACGACCTTGACATTAGATTCATTTTAAACATCTTTTATAAACACTAAAATGACCAAAATGCCCTTGTAAGGCATAATTCGGTTTTAAATATACCTTGGGCCTATCTTTTGCAAAGCTACTGATTTTATAACATATTTCAAACATATATTTATATGGAACTTTTATATGACTTCTCCGGTTACCCGGTTTAGCCTATGCGCGTTAGGTTACGCTTACGTAGCTAATTTACATACTTAAACCGAAACGGGTTTAACTTTGTCATTTCTCTATCAAAATGTAGAATGTGGTTGGTTTACCCATATTATACAAGTTTATATACTTGTCGGGTCCAACTAACATCCTGTTCCGGTCACCGCTTAATCTAACGCATCGTATCGTATTGTTTTAGCGTAAGACTAACTGGTTCAAGTCTAAGACTTAACTAAGGACCCGTTAGCATTCTAATATTGGTTAATAATAACCATCACTCCAGACTGAACGCCTTTCGGTAAATTATGCCTGTACTTATCTTGGATCTGCGGCTGAGTTTTGGACTTCACGAAGACTTAACCTCAGGTAAATACTGTTAACCTATTTTCCCTATACGGGCTTAGGATACGGGAAATTATTACCGCTTGGTCGGGTATGGGATTTATGTTTTATCCAATTTTGATAATTAACTAAAAATCACATAACCCGTTTTTGATCTGTTTTGTCTGAAACTCAAACATTGGGGGTGGCTTGACCGTGTCCGGGATATCCTTGGCTCACTAAAGTGTTAGTGCCCACGACTAAAGCATGGCGTGTAGGCATACATTGGGTAATTGTTAACAGCTTTCTTTGTGAAAGTTCAGAGTGGTGCGTTAGTCGATCATGTCTCGGTTTCTGCACCGGGCCCCATATGTAAAAGCCTGATATGTAAATCTGTATACAAGGTCAATTTGTACTGTCCCAAGTTATTTTACAAAATGTGCTAGTGCACCAAAAATCATTTTATAAAGGGTTTTCAAAATGAGTCGGTTGACAGTATTTACCAGTGTAAACTAACGTATTTTCAAAGATTAAAATACAGGTACAAGTACGCAATAGGCCAGAAGTTGCGGGGCGTCGACATTAAGGAGGTTCGACCTTAGAGTTGAGCTTGTAGAGTCTGTTTTCATTTTGTATGTTATCCGATCCGCCTGTGGATCTTATTACAAACCTTGTCTGTATATATATTTATGTTTCGAACTCTGGACACTTTATGGTTTGTATAGTTTATATTTACTCCAAGCCTTCTGTTGTGTTGCTCTGTGTTGTAATTGGTTATGATGATATCAACTGTACGTCACGATACTTCCCACCGGGCCCACCGGAATACACGTGGAAATCGGGGTGTGACAGGTTGGTAACAGAGCCAAGGTTTGAGGGAATTCAACACTAGTCTTTAGTGTTTAATCTCAAACGACACAGTAACACATTCCTCAGACTCTCTAGTCTAGGCTATAACCTAGGATTACTCATTACCTTATTTGATATTAATTTGCCTTGTTTTGTGTTTTGACTTATTTTTGAAGTAGGATAATGCCGCCTAAATTTTCGAGAGGAGCAAAAGGAAAGGGATTAATGAGAAGTGGGTCCTCAAAGCAAGGGCCTTCTAATGCCCCCGTATACAACCCTTATGAAGGATCGGACGATTCTTCGTCACCATGGGAACCTTACCCTAACTTACCTAATGAGTACTCACCACCGCCAAACTCCCATCATTAACAACATTCGCACCATAGCCATCAATCCCACCATTCACATTCCCATTCTTTTCATGGAAATTATAACACCGATATTCAACTTCGCTCACTTTCGGTAACTCCCCCAGAAGATTATCCGGAACCAATGGAAGAAGACTCGGACCCCGAAATGCCAGCAATGGGATCGATGGGTCACCCCATTGACATATCCAGCGGTTCTAACTCGTACGCTGGAACCCCACATCATTACACTGATAGCTACAAGGAGAGGTGGGGACAATACGTTTTCTACAATACTCCTTCAGTTCATGATACCCCATCCTACCACATGATTAGATCACATGAATTGGCAAAACGGTAGTTATATGGTTTTCTACCATGATAGTTAAGGTTGAGATTTTCCCTTCTATCCAGGGGTAGTGAACTACGTTCTAAACCTCCCTAGTCTGCCCGATCTGGACTGGTTATTTAAATCATTTTAAGAGCTTATTCTAAAAGTTAATATATTCAAGATATTAACCTCCTAGTAAGTGTGACTTGAGGAACCACACGAGCCGTCTAGGTAATGGACTACGTCCAACCCTACATGATCTATTTTGATCCTGATCAACCATCAGTATAATGATCATACTACTTAACACCCATTAGTGGTGTAATGCTTACAAGCTATATTATGTCCATTAGTGACAAACGACAGCTGTAGTCTACGACTCCCTGTCTCGAGGTAGTAAAACTACGCTCGAACCTCGAAACTTCGTGATTCTTTTGTGATCTTGGCATTTTGTAAACCAAGACATTGCGGCAAGCCCTTGACGCTATTCTTTTGTCCTTATTGACAGGCCTTTGTGCCATACTTAAACACCCCCATAAAATTGACAAGTTTGTATGGCTTTATTATGCTATACCATACATTGCAAGTCATCAAGGATGTATGACTAATTTAAATTTATATTATTAATATTATAGTTTCATCAAGCAAGATGGCGGATTCTAACGAAGTGAATAGTCAAAGAAAGGATGATGACGCAACTGAGAACATCGTTATAACCAAAGGAGATCTTCAGGCACTCATTGCCATGGAAATTGAAAAGGCAATAAAGGATCATGCTGATAAGCCACTAGAATTAAGTGCTTCACATTCTAAACACTCGTCCAAGCACTCCTCCAAGCATACCACCAAACAACACTCATAACCTTCTTCGGAAAAGAAGGAACACTCGGAACACTCCTCGAATGTGAGGAGAGAGAGAGGAATATCAGAAAAAGACTAAGTTTTCAAAGGACGGTTGCTCGTATAAGTATTTTGTGTCTTGCAAGCCGCGAGATTTTACGGGAGAGAAAGGAGCAGTGGAAACTCTGAGATGGTTGAACGATATTGAGACCGTTGTAGAGATTAGCGAATGTGCGGAAAAGGATGCAGTGAAGTATGTTGCACAATCATTCAAAGGTGATGCTTTAATATGGTGGAAGTTAATGATTCAATCATCTGGGAAAGTTCATTTGTATAATATGAGCTGGGAGAAATTTGTTGAACTGATAAAGGAAACTTACTGTCCACCTCACGAGGTGGAAAAAATTGAAACAGATTTTCTGGGTTTGCAAATGAAGAACTTAAACTGCAGAAAATATTTGTCTAATTACAACTCCATGTCAATATTGGTACCTTACCTGATTACCCCTGAACCTAAACGCATAGCGCTTTTTATTGGTGGATTGGAACTGGAGATTAAAGGGAATGTCAGGGCTTCAAGGCCAGAAACTTTCAGATCTGCAACAGAGTTAGCCTTGACACTTAGTCAGGACTTGAAGAGGCAACGGTCCATCAAGTCTGAGGCTGAGGGGAAGAGAAAAAAAGTGATGACCGGAATCACCGGTCGAACAAAAATCGAAAGGTTTGGGTCAAATCAGTTTCAGCAAAGGTCGGGATGACAGGCCAAAATGCAAGAAGTGCAACCGAGGGCACTTTGGATCATCTCGGGAGGACTATTAGTCCAAACCCTGTAGTATCTGTAAGAAGATGGGGAACAAGGCCCTGAATTGTAAAGATTTGAAGGAAGCCACTTGTTACAATTGTGGTGAGAAAGGGCACATCAAACCAAACTGCCCTAAGTATAAGAAAGATGACGCTGTTAAGGACGATGGGTCGAAGAAGGGAAAGGCTCGTGCTTTACAGATGAAAGCTAAGGAGGTCGTGAACGACGACAATGTGATAACAGGTACGTTCCTTATAAATGATGTTTATGCAAGAGTTCTTTTTTATTCAGGAGCCAATAAATCTTTTGTAGACCATAAGTTTGTGCCTTATTAAACTTGCCTATAAGAACTCTAGATGTAACCTATGACGTAGAACTCGCTGATGGAACGATTGAGACCGCTTCTACAATTCTAGATGGATGCTCCTTATTCATCAAGAATCATTCCATTCCTGTTACACTTCTGCCAATGAAATTGGCATGATTCGATGTAGTTCTTGGTATGGATTGGTTGTCTAGTAATCAAGCCCATATAGCCTGTAACAAGAAACTTATCGAGATCAAATCCCCAAAAGGAGATACACTCGCTATACAAGGAGATCAGCATTATGGATTGTCGGAAAAAGCATCGTTAATCAAAGCATCAAAGTGTTTGAAGAAAGGTTGTGTCATTTATATGGCACAAGTGACCATTGATGAGCCCAAGCCAAAGATGGAAGTCTTGCCTGTCATCTC
This sequence comes from Scalesia atractyloides, assembly GCA_947069175.1. Taxonomy (NCBI): domain Eukaryota; kingdom Viridiplantae; phylum Streptophyta; class Magnoliopsida; order Asterales; family Asteraceae; genus Scalesia; species Scalesia atractyloides. The sequence goes on from CAMTDV010000019.1 coordinate 51,054,339, forward strand.
TGAATTTACAGATGTTTTCCTTGAAGACTTGCCTGGTCTGCCTCCAACAGACAAGCGGAGTTTAGAATTGATATCATACCAGGAGCCGCTCTTGTTGCAAGAGCTCCATACCGATTGGCACCTACAGATATGAAAGAATTACGAACCCAGCTAGATGAACTATTGGAAAAAGGTTTTATTCAACCCAGTTCTTCACCTTGGGGAGCTCCAATCTTGTTTGTAAAGAAGAAAGATGGATCAATGCGAATGTGCATTGACTACCACGAGCTAAATAATTTAACAATCAAGAACGCTACCCATTGCCCAGGATTGACGATTTATTTGATCAACTTCAGGAAGCGAGGTACTTCTCAAAGATTTATTTGAGATCAGGATATCATCAACTCAAGGTTTGTACAGAAGATGTTCCGAAGACAGCCTTTAGAACAAGGTATGGACACTACGAATTTTTAGTGATGCCTTTTGGGCTCACAAATGCACCTCGGCATTTATGGATTTGATGAATAGGGTTTGTAAACCGTACTTGGATAAGTTTGTCATTGTCTTCATAGATGACATAATTATCTATTCTCGCAGTCAGGCTGACCATGAGAACATTTGAGGTGTATTCTGAATTGTTAAGACAAGAGAAACTCTACGCAAAATTTTCAAAATGTGAGGTTTGGTTACGTGAAGTTCAGTTCTTATGACACGTTGTTAGTAAACGTGGAATTCAAGTAGACCCCGCTAAGGTCGAGGCCGTTATGAACTGGCAAGCTCCTAAGACCCCATCAGAAATACGTAGCTTTTTGGGATTAGCTGGTTATTATCGAAGATTCATCGACAACTTCTCAAGAATTGCTACTCCATTGACCACTTTGACCTACAAGGATGTTAAGTTCAATTGGGGTCCGAAACAATAGGAAGCTTTTGAAGTTTTGAAGCAGAAGCTAAGTAATGCTCCTGTTCTAACCTTACCAGAAGGAATTGAAGACTTTGTGATCTATTATGATGCATCACACACCGGTATGGGATGTGTGCTCATGCAAAGAGGAAAGGTAATTGTTTATGCTTCAAGACAGATGAAGGTTCATGAAAGGAACTACACCACGCACGACCTGGAATTAGGTTCCGTGGTTTTTACGCTCAAGCTATGGAGACACTATTTGTACGGACAAAATGTATTATATACATTGATCATAAGAGTCTCCAACATCTATTCAACCAAAAAGATTTGAATATGCGACAACGGCGATGGATGGAAACGCTTAACGATTATGATTGTGAAATTCGTTATCACCCAGGCAAGGCAAATGTGGTTGCCGATGCCTTAAGTCGCAAGGAAAGGGTTAAACCCATTCGGATTAACGCCAAGAGCATAGAAGTAAAGAATAGTTGAGAAAAGATTCTGGAAGCCTAAAAGCAAGCCTTGTTAAAGGCAAATCTTCCAAATGAAGAATTGTGCAAAGTTGAGGAACAACTCACGTCAGCAAGTGACGGAATCCTTAGATTCTGTGGACGAATTTGGATTCCAGTATTTGGAGGACTTAGGAATTTGATCCTCCAAGAAGCACATAGTTCTAAATACTCTGTTCACCGGGCAGTGTTAAAATGTACAAGGATTTGAGGCCCAATTATTGGTGGGCAGGGCTGAACAAATCTATAGCTACATATGTAGCTAAATGTTTGACGTGTTCGCAAGTTAAGGCCGAACATCATAAACCATGGGACAACTGCAGCCGCTGGAAATTCCCATGTGGAAATGGGAATGTGTAACGATGGACTTCATCACCAAGTTACCAAAGAAAACCGTGGAAATGACGCGGTATAGGTCATCGTGGATAGGTTGACTAAGTCGGCACACTTTTTGCCCATTAAGGAAACTTACAGTTTGGATGAGCTGGTGAAACTGTATGTGGATGGGATTGTATCCTTACACGGAGTGCCGGTAACTATTGTGTCCGATAGAGACACCAGGTATACTTCTCATTTTTGGAAAAGCTTCCAACAAGCCTTGGGCACACGTTTGAACTTTAGAACGGCATACCACCTGCAGACAGATGGACAAAGTGAACATACTATACAAACGTTGGAAGATATGTTGCGCCGTGTGTAATCGATCTAGGAGGAAGTTGGGACAAACACTTGCCTTTGGTCGAGTTCTCCTACAATAATAGCTATCATGCAAGTATTCAAGTTGCCCCGTTTGAAGCTCTTTACGGGAGAAAGTGTAGGACGCCCGTTTGCTGGGCAGAAGTTGGGGAAGCTCAACTAATAGGGCTGGAGATTGTCCTGGAAATGACGGATAAGATTTTACAAATTCGTGACCGTCTTAAGGCTGCCAGGGATAGGCAGAAAAGTTATGCGGATAAGAGGCGTAAACCTCTTCAGGTTCAGGTAGGGGACAAGGTTTTATTAAAGGTGTCGCCTTGGATAGGCATTTGCGCTTTGGAAAGAAGGGTAAGTTAAGCCCAAGATACATCAGACCGTTCGAAATCATTGAACCTATTGGATCTGTGGTGTATAAGTTGAAATTGCCGGAAAAGCTCAGTGGAATCCATGATGTATTCCACATCTCCAATTTGATAAATGTCTGGCAGATGAATCGTTGGCCATGCCACACGAAGACGTGCAAATCGATAAAAACCTATGTTTCATTGAGAAGCCCGTAGCGATTGAAGATCGACAGGTTAAAAAGCTTCGTAGGAAGCACGTGCCAATTGTGAAAGTTAAATGGGACGCTCGTCAAGGTCCCGAGTATACGTGGGAGGTTGAGTCCGTTATGCAACAAAAGTACCATTACTTGTTTGATTAAATCTCGGGGTCGAGATTTATTTTAAGGAGGTGAGGATGTAACACCTCGTGTTTTTACGTCCAATATTTTTCCAACACGTGTCCTAGTAATCATGGTGTGCTATGTTCGGGAAGGACCGAGGTTGTTGAATCACTTATTTTATCCTAGTTATCCCATGGATCGTATTTGAGGGGCCAATGTGTAAAAATGCCAAATTTTTCATCTCTGTGAGGCGGTTACGGACCGCAAGTCATATTGGTTAGGTCCTAACCATTTTTAAATCAGTGGGCGTCTGAGGTCCTTACGGACCGCAAGGCATGACCCATACGGTCCGTAAGGACCTGTCAGCGACAAAAATGTGGCAGAACTCAGTTCTGTCACCTGTGATCATTTTTGGCACCATTATTGCATGGTTGCCACGCCTAGGTACACTTGTTGACGTCCTTAAACACCTGGCAAACCTCTGGATCCTCCCTTGGCTACTTATGAGATGAATTTTGAGTTGCAACCATTATTTCACCAACTTTAACTTATCAAGATCATCCTAGAGGAGCTTCTGGCCATTCTCAAGCATTCTATTCTGTACCTAGCACTACTTGGACATTATGTAACTGTTCAAATTCGTGCTAAGTTGATTTCTTATGATTTTAGGCTAAGATTAAAGTCTTGACGTAAATACGCCTTGAATTTGATCTAAATCCTTGTTAGTCCAGCCATTGGGTGTAAAGAAAGTGGCTACGTGATTGTAATGATGTAGGTGTTAATCCCTTAAAAGGGCACCTCCTGATTACCACGAATTCTTGATCAATTGACAGGTCAAACTAAAAGTCAAAGAAAGTCAAACTGTCCAGTTTTATAAAAATTCATAATTAACAATCTAGATGTTATAAAATAATGTTTTGATGCACTAACAACTTAAAAATAAGTATTAGAACTTATACCAACTGATTTGGCTCGTCAAGTTTTGGTCTAGGGTTGGTTTGCAACCGAAAGTCGCTATATTTGACTTTTCAATGACTTTTCGGTACTAACCCAATTTAGCCATTTTGGATACTGACTTTTGGTCACTTTAAGACCATATCTAAGTATAGGATGACCTCCTAAAGTTTCGTCACTCGATTCATTAGAAATCTGAGTTTCTATGTAAGTTCCATAATTATTTATTAAAACTTTGCAGAAAGGTCCTTTTCATACAAATTAAGCTTTTAAACATACATGCATACAAAGATATGTTATAAACTGATTCCTAATCATAATTTGATTATATTGATGTCAACGATCTGATTCTAATCTGAGTTTTCACAAAAGATGTGTTTATGGCATTTAAATGACTAAAATGCCCTTTCGGCATTTTAGAAATACTTAACATGATTTTATGACCAAGATGATATATTTACTGATGTAATATGATAAGTAGGGCCATTTGGGATGTTCATTCAGATTATAACCTGAATGAAGGTTAAAGATTCGTTAATTGCAGATAAATGACTAAATTACCCTTTTTCACGTAAAATGATTTTAATCAATATTTTATAATCAAAACTTAAACTTACTGATGTAATAAGTTAAATGACATTTTATTGGTATATAAAATAGGTCATAACTTCTGTTTAACTTAAACATCGATTTAAACGACATTTTAGCGAATTTTACGCCTTTTCGGCGCATAGTATGGTTTAAAACCATAACTATGAGCTAAGACTTGATACCTACTGATTTATAGACTTATTTTCAACATCTTAACAGTAAGTACAAGTCCCGAACTCAGAATCCCAATTTTGACTTCAAAGCTATGTGTGAAATTACTAAAATGCCCTTACGGGACATAGATTATTTCAAAATCATCAAACACACATATGTTTGATATCCTACTGTTATAAAATCATAAAATAAGTATTTTTGCAGAATATTAAAGACCTTGACATCAGATTCAGTTTAAACATCTTTTATAAACACTAAAATGACCAAAATGCCCTTGTAAGGCATAATTCGGTTTTAAATATACCTTGGGCCTATATTTTGCAAAGCTACTGATTTTATAACATATTTCAAACATATATTCATATGGAACTTATATATGACTCCTCCGGTTACCCGGTTTCGCCTATGCGCGTTCGGTTAAGCTTACGTAGCTAATTTACGTACTTAAACCGAAACGGGTTTAACTTTGTCATTTCTCTATCAAAATCTGAAATGTGGTTGGTTTACCCATATTATACAAGTTTATATACTTGTTGGGTCCAACTAACATCCTATTCCGTTCACCGCTTAATCTAGCGCATCGTACCGTATTGTTTTAGCGTAAGACTAACTGGTTCAAGTCTAAGACTTAACTAAGGACCCGTTAGCATTCTAATATTGGTTAATAATTACTATCACTCCAGACTGAACGCCTTCTGGTAAATTGTGCCTGTACTTATCTTGGATCTGCAGCTGAGTTTTGACTTCACGAAGACTTAACCTCTGGTAAATGCTCTTAACCTATTTTCCCTATACGGGCTTGGGATATGGTAAATTATTAACGCTTGGTCGGGTATGGAATTTATGTTTTATCCAATTGTGATAATTAACTAAAAATCACATAACCCGGTTTTGATATGTTTTGTCTGAAACTCAAACATTGGGGTGGGCTTGACCGTGTCTGGGATATCCTTGGCTCACTAAAGTGTTAGTGGCCACGACTAAAGCATGGCGTGTAGGCATACACTGGGTAATTGCTAACAGCTTTCTTTGTGAAAGTTCAGAGTGGTGCGTCAGTCGATCATGTCTCGATTTCTGTACCGGGCCCCATATGTAAAAGCCTGACATGTAAATCTATATACAAGGTCATTTGTACTGTCCCAAGTTAATTTACAAAATGTGCTAGTGCACCAAAAATCATTTTCGAAAGGGTTTTCAAAATGAGTCGGTTGACAGTATTTACCAGTGTAAACTGACGTATTTTCAAAGATTAAAATACAGGTACAAGTACGCAATAGGCCGGAAGCTGCGGGGCGTTGACATTAAGGAGTTGCGACCTTAGAGTTGAGCTTGTAGAGTCTGTTTTCATTTTGTATGTTATCCGATCCGCCTGTGGATCTTATTAGAAACCTTGTCTGTATATATATTTATGTTTCGAACTCTGGACACTTTATGGTTTGTAATAGTTTATATGTTACTCCAAGCCTTCCGCTGTGTTGCTCTGTGTTGTAATTGGTTATGATGATATCAACTGTACATCACGATACTCCCCACCGGGCCCACCGGAATACACGTGGAAATCGGGGTGTGACATCAACGGTGCAACCATTGCACAATTCTTGCTTGGGTTCCCTCTTTTGCAACCTCTGCGATTGGACTTTGATTCTTGAGACGGCTCGGTAGTAACACTCGGTTTAGTGGTAGCTTGATTCACGACTTTGCTGCTTTTGAAGTATCCAGCCTGGACATGTTTGTTATTAATCTCAGCTGCAAGTTGAAAAGTCTCCTCGATGGTGGTAGTACGCGCTGCTTGGACAAAATCAGCAACACAGTCAGGTAGAGCACAAAGATACTTTTTGATTGTGTTTTCTGTCGTGTCCACCTGACCGGGACATATGATACTTAGCTGCTTGAAGCGGGCATGAGACCTGCGTTGTCGGGTCCATCTTGCTTGATATCCCAAAATTTGTTCTCCAGTTTCTGAATTTCATGGGGAGGACAAACTCTTTCACCATAACTGCCTTGAGTTCCTCCCACGTGAGCCCGTAAGCTTCATCATTTCCACGCCTTTTGCGCACTGCGGTCCACCAATCAAGTGCCCTTGATTAGAACACACCGGTAGCGTTGATGGTGCGGAGAGATTCGGGGCATCTGCTTTGGCGGAACGTGACCTCAATGGAATCGAACCAATGGAACAACGCGCTTGGTCCGTCTGTGCCAGTGAAAGTGAGAGGTCTGCACGCTTTGAATTGTTTGAAGCTGAACGAGGACTTTGGCGCATCGGTTTTGGAATCAACGGATGAGTTGCTGCTGACAGCCTGAATTTCACTAACAATCTGGGGATCACCTTGGCCATCTGCTTGGCCACGAGCGAGGCGATACGCTTGTCAGCGTTGTTGTGCTGGATGTTCCTCCTAGTGTGAGATCCCGTGGAAGACATCTACATGAAGGATTTGATTGGGTGAGATTCGATTACAGTAGGTTTATGTTCAAAAGTTTGGCGTTCTTTCATTATATTATTATTATTATTATTATTTCAAATAAGACACAAAATCACATATTCACGTAAGCAAGTAAACACGTAGGCACATAAGCACATAGCACGTAAGCACGTAGTCACATAATTCATGTAAGCACATATTTTGCACGTATTCATAGATTTCACATAGACTCCTCAGTCGACTCCAATTTTATTCGAACATGCGTGGCGCGTATGAGATAGGCGTAGTATAAGCGTAATAAGCGAGTAAGGCCGCGTATGAGGACATTCGCGTAAGAGAGTTGAACGTTTTAGTTTGGTTTGTGATTAATTAGCGTTTTAGATTACGAGAGTGTGCGAGTTGTGCATATACCGATAGAGCATAAAAGCGATAAATCGAGAAATCGAATAAGCGTAAAATCCACAAACTTAAACACATAAATAATAATAAAACTCGATGATGCGTAAAATCGGCGATTACAGGCTTAAATCAATTTGGAGTGTCCTGGGTTTTGAGACTACGACTATCCAAAGTGGTTTGAAAATTCTCTGAGTTCAGACACACGATTTGGCCTAATAGACAAATTCCCCCGCCGTACAACGGTTAACGACATTTATCCTTCCAGTTACGTCATGTTCCGAGTCATCGAAATAATCGAGACTTTGGTGAGATTGAAAATCGAGGAGTGGAACTAGTTATTAAGATGCGGGTTTCACCCCTAACTTAACAACTTCGTTCCTAGTTGTGGTTATGCTCACCGATCAAATCGGGAGTTCAACTAGATAGAAATGGAGTTTTTCGTCGAGGTTTGGATATCACTCCTAACTCAACGAAGGTATCTTGTGCGATAGAGGATGCGTGGAGTGAATGATCTTATCGAGAGTTCTTGGTTTTCACACCTAATCTCGACTTGATTACTCGTTTTGTGTGATACGAGCGTTCTTCACGTGTATTGTGGCAGCTTTAGGTAAAGCATACGTAGTTTAAAAGTCCGTTTCGAAGGTATATGTTCAAGTTCGGGCGAAGTTGACCAACTTCGAGCGAACTCGACAATCTTCGAGCAAACTTGTCTGAGTTTTGAGGGGACTGAGTAACTTCGGGCGAACTTGGTCAAGTTCGAGAGAACTTTGTCAAGTTCAGGCGAACTTGGCCAATTTCGAGCGAACTTGCCTAACTTCGAGCGAAGTTGGCAGTTCGTACTTGTTTCAGGCGTTTAATCGATGCGTAACGGTCTGATTTGGTATCCTAACTATAGACTAGATCAAACATGGCAGTTCTACCTAATTTTCCCTATAGTTATGGCTCTAATACCAATCTGTCACACCCCAACCGATGGCGGAAACATCGGGGCGCGGCACTAGGCGAATCAGATTCCTCAAGAGAATCCATAACAACTATTTAAGCGATAATATTTAAGCGTTCAATATCCCATACTATCAAACATAAAATCGTCAAACAATTATTCCAAATATCAAATAATGTCTTAAACATAATCCAATCCGATCCTCCGTAGATTTCTATTAGGTGCGTTTCTAAAGATAGATCCTAATCCTTTGCAGCGAGAATCATCAACATGTCACATACGTTAAAATAAAGTCAATACAATTAAGTAAAGGTGAGCATACAGGTTTGCGTACATATTAGATATAAAAGCGTTTAGCATACACCGCATGACATACGTAAGAGATGTGAACTATGTAAGTACTTATATTCAAGTAAACCAACAAACCGTGAGTGCGAGGCACGCGAATAAGTGTCCACGTCCTAAAGAGAAAATAAATGCGAAATAAAATGCGAGCCTTAACAACCCCGGGCCTTCGGGTGGCGGGTCAACCTCTAGCAAGCTATCATGTTAAGGGTGGCGTACAAGCAATCAAGTAACACATACAATTCAACAGATTTCACGTATAGTCATGTATTAGCGGGTTGCGAGTAAGCGTTTGAGTTGTGTGATGTGATTTGATATAGGAACGTATGTAACACCCAAAAGTGCGTTTAAGCGTAAAAGGGTTCAAGTATACTCACTGTTTGTGTCTGATAAACAAACACGAAGTGGTTCTGGATTGAAGGGAGCGCCTGTTCAGCCTGTAAACGCGAACAGAAGTGCATCAGTCTTCCAAAGTGCTGAAACGGTCGAAATGTGACGGGGCAGTAAACAAGTTCGGGCGAAGTTGTACCAATTCCTTGGAACTGGTACAAGTTCGAGCGAACTTGACTGTTTATCCTACAGAAGGCACAAGTTCGGGCGAACTTGTCTGGTTTCCTTGGAAACTGGCCAAGTTCGGGCGAACTTGACTGAATTGCTTGAGTTTTGGTCAAGTTCGGGCGAAGTTAGTCACAAATCTGTGACAACTTCGAGCGAACTTGATCTTCTTGGAGCGAACTTGGCTGTTTTGGTCACCAAATCATGCGTTTTCACGTCGTTTGCTGAGGAAATCGAGTGTCCATCCCTCCAACCTTAAGCTACTCAGCAAAACATAGGTTGGAGAAGTTTTTTTGAGCGAGTTTTAGCCACTTTATAGGAACTCGGGCTAATCTAGGCGAACTTGATGGTTCGTACGTGTTAGTCCAGTTCGTGCAAGGTGACGACATCGTCCTTGTGCTTCCATGATCTGAGATCTTGCTTGACAACGCCTCGTTCCACTTCATAGTGAACGAAACATACGTCATTAGTCTGTAATTTGTGTAAAAATCAATGTTTTAAAAGGTTTTACTCAGATCTAACACTTGGTGAGTCGAAATCATAGAGATTTCTAGCTTGGGAGCCGAAGCTAAGCCCAAATACACTCGTTTAGTGTAGATCTAAGTGAAAAGAAGAATTTTTTGTAGAAAAAGATGAAGATTTTCATAAACAAATATTTGATGAAAATGAAGGTAATCCTTGTGCAAAATCGTAGTAAAAGCGTTGTTGTTTGCATAAAAACGGGTTGATTCTTACTTGGAATCAAAGGTTTTCGGTTTTGGGAGCTTTCGGGTCGAACTTGCAGCAAGGAGAGCACGAATGGAGGTGCTGTGTATTTATAGGTGAGGAGAAAATGAGCTGGTGGAGACCAAGTTTGGGCGAACTTGGCCAGTTCTGCTGGAAATCATGCAAGTTCGAGCAAACTGGTGGATTCTTGAGGGTTTTTCTTATGTTTTCACCACTGGTCAAGTTCGGGCGAACTTATGATACCCAAGTTCGGCCGAACTTGGCCTGATGGCGAAGTTTCGTTCGTTATTTTCGATTTAGGTGTTCGTTCGGCGATTCGGTTCGTATTAGATAGTTATGTTAAGCGTTTTAAATGATAAAATAATGCGATTAAGCGATTCGTGCGAGTGAGAGCGTTGCGATAGCGAGTACAACCATAGATCATAAACACACATAACACCTAAATAACATAAAGTAATATAAATAACTGCGTTTGCGATGCGATGTGATAAGCGATATCGAAGGCACAAGTGGTATTGTACAACAACACACTCGGCTCTCAAGGTAACACAGATACTTGTGGTTGTGTTGAATTAGCGTTGCGTTAATAAGCGTTTTGATGTAATATAGTTGTGACAAAATACATTTAGCAAACATAAACCATTTCCTTAATCAAATCCCAGATTACAATGACGGATACAAATGAAATTATTGGAAAAAGATAACAACGAAAATACGAGTTGTTACAACAAACACACAGGTGAAGCCTCAATAAGGACCCGAACACTGGTTCGTCACTCAAGGGTGCTAGTACAGGCCTTATCGAGGTAGCCACCTAAGACCTAGACACAAGACATAAATAATCCAACAACAAGAATAATAAACTGAATCAACTCCGGTACCCCTAATCCAGACAAACACTTCTAAAACAGAATTAACGAAATTAAAAACAACAGAAAGGAACGATCTTACTGTGGGGGCGTACATCTCCAAGCTTTCTTGATCTGTACCCTTCAGTTAGGGTTACATATGCAAGAATAAGAAGAACAACAACAACTTCAGAGATCAGCACCCTAAACAGGGTTTCCTTTTTCCACATATCTGTAACCTTGATTAGGTTACAAAATCTACTTTGATTCTCGTGCACAAATCCTAAGAAGTACTGATTCACCAAATCTGAGATCGGTAGAACAAGACAACTACCAAGATCTCACAGATTTACTTAGAAATCACAACAGAAGACTAAACCCTAAATCACCATATCTAACCCTAGATCTACACAATATCACTAGATTTAACCCTAAGAGCTAATGTTGCTTTGATACCATGTCACAAACATGGATTTCATCTTAGATGAACAAGAAACAACAAATACCCAAACCAAAAACTTGTATTAACCCTAATTTGAGTATTTTAAAATGAGAAACTCAACCCTAACACTATAGAAGATTATCAATGCAATAATCTTCAAGCAGACAAGAAGATGAATACGCTAATGATCAAATTCAAGGTGAATTAACCACGGGGTGTCAGCCCAGTGGCCAGCCTCACCCATTCCAAACGGGAGGACGCGGGTTCGAGTCCAGCTCGGCCCGAAATAATCCTGCTGGGTAGTAACCCCAGGCAGCTATGGGGCTAAGCTAGCTTGGGGAGGGAGAACCCTCCCGCGGTCAGGGGTACCGTGCATTTACCCCCCAATTCAAGGTGAATTTGATCACAACAAACCCTAATCGCCTCAAAGTGTAGAGAGAGAAACAACTAAACAAAATATCCGACAAATGAATAATTGAGCAAATGACAAGGCTTTATATACCCGGGTCTTAACCGACTTGATAAGCAGCTCACACCCGACGCAAACTACGCAATACTTCTTTAGCCCACCTGCAGCCTAGTTGAAGGATGCGCCGGACCTTGTCTTGGCCAGACGTGAACCCTGTGTCTTCTAAGCCCATTCTCATCACCGGCTCAGCTCATTTGATATTATCTACAAAGAAAAAAAATATAAGAACAAGTTTTAAAATAAAACTTGACAAATTTAGAAAATAAAACATATGAAATATGATATTAAATTGTATACGACCACATGTCATTTTAACAAGGACCCACCATAACATGAAGCTTTATCTCCGTATATATTCCCATGGAAACCCTCAGCAACACCTGTGTGACAATGTTGGGTTCTTGATGATCATTAAGACGATGTAAACAATCTCTTCGATATTTGATAGTTGGCTCTCTTACAATCGGGCCCCATCGACCGGTAATACAACTCGTACTGTTTCGGGCATCTACATTGGCGACTAGTATTAGCAACATATTTTCGTTTAACCAGATTTAAAATTTAAGGAAGAAGAAATTCAGGTTAATTTATAATATAAGTTTGATGATACAAGCCGTATGATTAAATCTAAAGTTATAGTTTACATTGAGTTAGTAAAGGGGTGTTAGCATTAAGAATGTGTTAATCAACTATGGAATAATTTAGTGGTTTGGTCAAGTTAGGTTTTTGTGTATATGTTCCTCGTATAATTCACTTTGGAAGTTATGAAATTATTAGTGTATAATTTTTATACGGGTAGAACGAGCACCTATTTTGAAACTCATTTGAACCCACGACAACTTTAAATTAAAATTAAAGGAAAAAGTATGTTCAAACACCTGCTTCTAGGCTTCTAGCATGAATTTACGAATCAAGAAACCAACTCATGATCTCATATTAAAGAGGCTGCGGCAGCGTTGCATAAATCCAGTGGAACCCAAGTTGAAGGTGCACCGGCAACCCTAATGTCAGGGATAAGCTTGTCAACTTGGATACTGATACTCAAGCTCATCCCTAGTGAATGTATAACCTAAATTCTATGATGATGAGATATAAATGCTCCAAGCCTCTAGGATATATTCTTTGAAAAAAAAACAAATTACTAAAATAAAATAAAATAATGATTTAATTAACATAGAAACTAAAGGTCTAAAAATGTAAGATTATAAGAAGTTTTCTCGTGAAAAATGTGGATTGGGTCAGAGCTCCACTTGGAAATTCCTTTTCATCACTGGGTTCCAAGTAGGGTGTTCAAGATCGGATTATCCGGTTTTCAGATATCGAAAACCGGATATCCGAAAATTTCGGATAGGGAATATTAATATCCGAATCCGTATCCGAAATTTCGGATATCGTTTTCGGATATCCGAAATTTCATATACGGATTCGGATATCCAAACGGATATCCGAAATTATAAAAAAAATTCAAAAAATCCTTATCGTCTTTAGATTAAAACTAAACCTCTATTCGATTTTCCAAATTTCCAACATTGAAAACAAAATTCATAAATTAACATCCGAATCCGATTATTTACTATTTTTATTGTATTTTAAACAAAACTAGTCATGATACCCGCGCGCGTTGCGGCGCAAGAACATTGCAAACATCGAATGGATTAGCCCAAACGTCATGTGATGCATTATCCGTATGGAAATGCGCGTTTTGACATATCAGATTGAACCCGAAGTAACCTACATAAGCATTGTGATTGGATCAAAACATAAAGTAAATCAAATTTATATGTGACCCAACTTATACATAGAACAGAAATTACAATTTGACTCCACAAGGTCCGAAACAAAATTTACGAAACATACATAAAATACGCACGGATACATAGTATATTCGTCCTGGCTCATCTCCCAAATTGAAACGTAGACCAACTCAAATTTATAGTACATAAAAATATGCACGTAAAAATGGTTTTTTGAATGGAAAAATATTATATTTGACCTCACTTGTTTTCCAGAAAAAAATTACGTCGAAACCTAGAGTAAATCATATTCATACCGACATACAAATAAAAATATGTATGTAAAACTAGTTTTTTAAGTAAAGGAAGTACATGGATAAACTTGAAAAAATTATAGGTAAAGAACTCTTTATAGGTTAAAAAGGTTCGTAAAATCGTGCTAAGTAGTAACACTGGCACACGATTACCAGCGACCCCAACATCAGCAAAGTCCGTAAAACTAAAATAAATAAAAAAGGGGAAAAATAACACCGAACGAAAAGCAGATGCAAAATCGTTGAACCACGCACGTCCGTTGTGTGTTAATGCGAAGAAATTAGACCGAAACATAAAACGTAGAAAAGAATAACTAAGTCGAAAGGGGAAAAATAAACATGTTGCGACGAACCTGTCAAATAAGAAGAAAATATACCAAAAACGATGAACCTCACACACATGTTGCAACGTGTTAACTTGCAAAATTTAGAACGAAACGTAAAACGAATAATTTGTGAAGTTGAAACTTAAGAGGGGCCAAAGATGAAACTAAAAAAGTATCATGGTTAAATTGCAAAACAATAAAAGCAGTGGGTTGAAATGAAAAATGGTTAAATTGCAAGATATAAAAGCGTTGGTTAGAAATAAAAATCTGACTTTTTTTTTTAAAATCTCCCTATGCATGGGATACAACTCTATAAAGCAACATTTTGTTGCTAATTTATAGTTTATAAATATAATGCTCGTATGCATATATATATTTAAAAAAAATATGATTTTCGGATATCGGATAATCGGATTATCCGAATTTGAAATTAACATTCAAATCCGAAAATTCGGATTATCCGGTTTTCGGATATCCGAAATTTCGGATACAGATTTTTAGATATTTCGGATCCGGATTTTTTTAAACACCCCTACTTCCAAGAAGTTTTGAGCCATACGAAGTGCAAACAAGAAGTTATCACATCATGCATTTAAATACACAAATCATTCGTCATTCAAGCAGCGAACAAACAACAAGATGATAGCACCGATTATTCTTGTGATTCTTCTGTTGCATAACGTTGAAAGCTCCAAATTCACCATACCAGAGGCCACTATCGACGACATTCAAGCAGCTTTCAAGCAAAACAAACTTACGTCCAAAGAGTTAGTTGAATTTTACATCCAGCAGATACACAAACTCAATCCGATCTATCGAGCGGTTATCGAAGTGAACCCTGATGCAGTTCTTCTAGCGGAGAAAGCTGATCAAGAACGGAATGCTAAAGCCCCAATTTCACGGTTTGGGTTGCATGGTATACCTGTTTTGGTGAAGGATAATATTGCAACGAAAGATAAGCTTAACACGACTGCGGGTTCTTACGCGCTTCTTAACTCGGTGGTGCCTCGGGATGCCGGTGTGGTTAAGTTGAGAGAATCAGGGGCGATTATACTTGGGAAAGCAAGCATGAGTGAGTGGGCTCATTTCAGAGGCTCCTCCACACCTGGTGGTTGGAATGCTAGAGCTAAACAGGCAGTTGTAAGTCTTTAAATTGAAGCACGCCAGGTGTTTGTGTAAATGTCTCAGTGAACATAACATAAGATGTGGATGCTCTAAGATGTTAAATATTCAAAAAAAAATTTCTTCATTTCTTTAGAATTTGATTCTGTGAATTTTTATAAGTGTTTAATTTTTAAAATTATTTGAGGCATATAAAACCTACATGAATCTTGGTTGCTATTTAGTGATGATTTTTTTCTCAACTTAACTTGAAGGAGGAGATAGTAGTGAAAGAAATCTTTTTTTTAACTAAATAATAATAATCAAATTTCATAAATTGAATTAAAATGGGAAAAATAAATAATAGTTAGATAGTAACCAATATTCATTTATGTTTCATTTGCTCTGCTATTTTTTTACATTTATAATGGAATTTCACAAGAAAGTTGAGTGACGTATGGAAAACTTGGTTACTATTGTGTGAAGTAACCCCCTTAAAAGATTTTTTTAATTTGTGCAGAACCCAGATGTAGCAACTCTTAATACCATGTGTTCAAGCACCGGATCGGCTATATCAGTTGCAACAAACATGGTTACTGTATCACTGGGCACAGAAACAGATGGATCAATCCTATGTCCTTCAAATGCCAACTCAGTTGTCGGGATTAAACCCACCGTAGGCCTCACAAGCCGATCAGGAGTCATTCCCGTTTCCCCTAGGCAGGACACAGTTGGGTAAGTGAGTCTAAAATATACGTTCTCGCCTTCCATTTAACTTTACTAACTTTCTTTAAATCGTGGTGAAGACAGACCGATGTGTAGAACTGTTGCAGATGCTGTGTATGTTCTTGATGCCATTGTGGGTTTTGATACAAATGATCCAGCTGCAACCAGAAAAGCTTCAAAGTATATTCCCAAGGGTGGTTATTTAAAGCACCTAAAATTGGGTGGACTCAAAGGAAAGAGATTAGGGATAATGAGGGCTTATCCCTACTTCGGATTTGGTAATGACACCGAAACCCTGAATAAGTTTGAGAAACATTTTGATATATTAAGGTAAACATTCAAACCTCCTTTTGTCTTTTGTTTTTTTTTTTCATCTCTAAAGTTTAGTTTTTGCTTGAAACAAGGCAAAATGGGGCTATCCTGATAGAGAATTTGGAATCATCAACTTCAACCGTATTATTTCAATGATCAACGGTGAAGATATAGCAGTGTCAGCAGAATTCAAGTTGGCCTTGAATGCATATTTAAAGAATCTTGTGTTTTCACCCGTGAGATCTTTATCAGATGTCATAGCCTTTAATAAGATATATGCCGATTCGGTAAGTAAAGATCACACCTTGACCAGTTGACCTTGTCTATTATTATTACAAATAATCTTTTAGGGGGCGGTGCAAAAAAAATATTATTAAAGAATGGTTCTTTAAGGACCCGTAATCACCATCGTATTATATTGCAGGAAAGGATCAATGACTACCCACAAGACGTGTTTTTGGCAGCTCAGAAAACCAATGGTATAGCAAGTTAGAGAAGGAAGCATTAATGAATTTAACAAAAGCATCAAAATATGGGTTTGAGAAGTTGATGAATGATAACAAACTGGATGCACTAGTAACGCCATATTCAAACGGCGGTTCTAGCGTTCTTGCAATTGGGGGATATCCGGGAATCAGCATGCCAGCCGGGTATGATAAAAATGGGGGTCCTTATGGTATTTGCTTTGGAGGTTTAAAAGGTTCAGAGCCAACATTGATAGAGATTGCCTATGGTTTTGAACAAGCAACTAACTTCAGAAAGCCTCCTGCAATTAAGAATCAGGTGTGATCTATTTTTAGATATTACAGTTATCATTTATGACAACATGTGATATATGGATGTGTGTTATTTTAAGCTTTCCGTTGCATATTTTTGTATTTATTTGAAATATCAGTTTGTTTATAGCAACAGTTAATTGACCTTTCCAAATTTAGTTAAAAGCAAGTCATTCTAATATATTTTGTTTGTTGAAAACTTGTTGAACTATTAGATCAACTTTGCAATTCACTTGTATTACTGTGTTTAACAAATTTCTAAACTTAATCGTTTAATGTAGTGAACACACAATGCATTGTTTACAAAAACTTATTATTTTATAAACTTTTATCATTATGATCTTTTCATTTATTTATTTATATTTTGATTGATTGTTGTTCATGTACTGGGCTTCTGGGTTGGGTCAATGATTTGGGCTGGATTGGGTCAACAGAATTATATTTATGTTTTTTTTTCTGTTGATAATGGAGATGGTTGATGCTGCTGTTGTGTATTTGTTCAAATTAGTTGTGAATTTTTGGATTGTTGATGTTCCTGCATTTTCTTGTCTATGCTCAAGTCATAATGTTTATATCTAAAGCACAGGTTTTACATTTGGTCCACTATATCGCGACTATATGTTTGGCTGCTGTGGTTCAAAGTTCAAATAGGGCTGTTAAACAGGTGGGTCGACAATTATGTTTATGGGTTCACACAAATACAACCCGTTTAACCCATAAGAGTTCTTTTTTTTTTCCGCATATTAAAACTTTAAAGTTCAAAATTTACATATTCTTTTAAGCAATTTTGTTTAATCTATGTTAATGTATTTTTGAACTTCTAAATTTTGGAAAGAAACAAGTAAATAGTTCAAGTTATTACATAAACACATTTCAAGATAAATAACTAAATGTGTTAAAAAATCAACCCCTGAACCCATCAAGTTGACACAAACATAACCCGTTTAGCTAAATGTTTTCATGGGTTCGACCCAAAACTAACCCGACCAGTCTAGCTAAATTTATTTGTGTAACTTCACACCATTAAGTTTAAAGGGGCATATTGGTATATCTTCTGTGGGATGATGTTGTATAAAGTTGTGGATGTGAGCTTGATATGTGGATCATTTTTGAGCTGCTATTTTCATGCGGATATTGAAGGTTATTGGACTATATTATTATTAGAGTTTATTAGTGTGAGCCTTTTGTGGTTATATATATGTTATTCGGCCTTTTGTGGTTATATATATGTTAAAATAGTGAAAGTTATATTTGTATTTTAACTAACTTTTAGTTTGAAAACAGTTTAGTTTGAAACACCATGTCTAGAGTCTAGCTTTCTACCACTGAAGTAATGCAAGATTTGCTAAAGAATCAAACTAGATGTATATTTACAAATGGGGAACCCAAAAATTTGAGGGTGCAAAGCCCTAATTTGGATTTCCAATGAAGTTGGCCGGCCTAACACAAATTACAGGTTTTCTTAAGTTAACTTTTGACACTTAGACGTGTGAAAGAAAAGGAAGTATATAATCCATTTGATAAATAGGCAGGCATATATGAAGTTGATTTTCATTTTTTAGGTAAATGAGTGTATTTTTTGAAACAATTTTTTAACGGCTAATTTCTTTTAATTTCTGTCGTTTGCTGGACTTGAATCCAAGGACTCCTCTCCCAAACTCAAGTGTTTAAAGGCTTTGCAAATATTTAATTGCTATTAACTTTAAGTAAAGAGTAAAATGTCATTTGAAATTTTAGTATCTGAGGTTTGGGTACTTTTGCCACTTTAGTCCAACGGTTTCATCTATCGTCTGTGGGTCCAAGAAGGTTTTTTTTCTTCTCATTTTGACACTTTAGTCAAACTGACTTAACCTCATCCATGAACCTCTGTTAAATCACGGGCAATTTCATCTTTTTTCTATTTTTATAATATGAACATTTATAAAACACTCCCTTTTTAAGCCCATTATCTTCAACCTAAAAACCAAACCCTAATTCAAAAACAATCAAATCACTTCATCACCACCACCACAACCACCTATGCCTGACCACCACCACCACCACCCAAATGAATCACCTACCAATCCATTATCAGAAACCGAGAAAAAACAACTGGGTTATTGAGATTCCAACGAATTGAAGGTCGGAAATGAAGATACAAAACCACAAAAAGAAGCGTCCCCACCCAACCAAAACCCCAAAAAGGATTGCAAGCCAAAGAGGTGCAAGGAACACCATAAGAGGAGGCAGCGTGTTCCACAGATTAACCTCCTGTAAGATGCTACAAAAGTGCCTTGATTAAAGCCATAACAAAATCTAATTGAAATAATTTCAAAAAACAGGAAACTCTTGTCCCAATCGAGTAAAGATAACGAAGCATATCTGATTACTGTGGGCCCTTAACCGTATATGGACAATGGTTCCTCGTCAAACTAATCGAAATACTGTTAGCTAAAAACGGATCTATCGTACAAAGTTTCATTCAGATGGCACTATTGATAGTTACAAAGCTCAACTAGTGGCTCAAGGTTTTAGCCAAATTCCAAGATTAGATTATTCTCATACATTTAGTCCTGTTGTCAAAGCCACTACTGTTCGTGTGATTCTTTCATTGGCAATAATCAATCAATGGAAAGTTCATCAGTTGGATGACAACAATACTTTTTTACATGGACATCTCACTGAATGCGTTTACATGGAACAACCCAAGGTTTGTCAACCATAAATTCCCTAATCATGTATGAAAATTAATAAAGGTTTATATGGGCTCAAACAAGCCCCTCATGCTTGGTTCCATCACCTAAGTTCCTTTCTCATTCATAATGGGTTTATTTGCAGGTGTGTCGATCTTTTGTGCTTAAGAAGATTCATGTGTCATGTACCTATTAGTGTATGCAGATGACTTAATCTTGACTACTTATGGATATTCCATTTTCTTAAGAGGCAACCTTATTTCATTTCATGGAGTGCGAAGAGACAACCAACTATTTCTTACTCTAGCTGTGAATCTAAATATCGGGCTACGGTAAATACTGCAACTGAGATTGTTTGGATTACTAATCTTTTGCGAGAACTTCATGTATTGCCACTGGATCGACCAACAATTCTTTGTGACTCTCTTAAATACACTAAACACATTGATCTTGATTATCAGATTATTTGAGAACTTTTTCCTCTTGAAAGTTAGACACCAAGTTTGTACCAACCAAGCTTCAGGTTGCGGACATTTTGACCAAAAGTCTTCCACGTGCTCAATTTGGCTACTTTCGTTGTCTGCTTTGCTTGGGTCTTCCACCATCTCTCTTGGGGGGGGGGGGGGGGGGGATATTAGATAACAATTGCCAATGATTTATTTTGGGATATTGGATTTAAATAACCAAAACTTTCACTAATTGGCCAATAACACTCCTAACTTTCGATTTGTACACTACTCTCAGCTTTCAACTTATTGGCCGATAAGACTCCCCAACTAACTGAACCCTAACCTAGTTAGTTTTTGCTGACGTGGCATCTGATGTGGCCCTTTTTGCTGACGTGGCAGTTGATGTGCCATTTTTGATGACGTGACAGCTAACATCAGCTAACTGGGTGTGGGTGAAGTTAGTTAGGGAGTGTTATCGACCAATAAGTTGAAAGTTGGGAGTGCTGGTGTACAAACCGAAAGTCGGGAGTGTTATCGGCCAATTGGTGAAAGTTGGGGTTATTTAAATTCAATATCCCATTTATTTTAGATGTATCTTTGTGTAAATTATATATTCTTATATATCCCTTTTTTAAATTAATACAAAACTTCCACATTTCATTAGCACTTTAAACCTACACCTTACATCAGTTGCATTACACAAAAAGCCTACCCCTACTACTAATAGATACACTAAGACAACATCACATACATAGCAAAACAAACCCAACCAATAACCAAATACATTTGAATTTTCATGAATTAGCTTCAAACCTTCGCAATTTGCCTTCAAGTAACCGATTTGAACGTTCCATATTTATATTGGCTTGTTCTAGGTTCTGCTTATCTACTTCCAAGTTATTCTTAGCCTTAAGCAATCCAGATATGTGATGCGTGGTCGTAAACCGGTGCTTATTAATGTTTAAGTTCATGTTTTTATGTAACTTTTAATCACGGATAGCCTACTTTTAACGGGATTTGTGTTTTGCAGGTCTTATAGAGTTTAAGGAGCTAATCGGGAGCTAAACAGAGCACCAGGACGCGAACTGGGTCAACCGGAACCAAGAATTGAAGAAAACAGAAAAGTGGAAAGCCCGGCATCGTTGCCGACGCCTTCCTGGGCCGTCGGCGACGCACCTTGAAAATCCCCGTCGAACAAAAAGTGTCGTAGACAGGAGAATAGAGCGTCGGAGAATTCAACAATTATACATGCCG
The DNA here is from genome assembly GCA_947069175.1 of Scalesia atractyloides. Taxonomy (NCBI): domain Eukaryota; kingdom Viridiplantae; phylum Streptophyta; class Magnoliopsida; order Asterales; family Asteraceae; genus Scalesia; species Scalesia atractyloides. The sequence goes on from CAMTDV010000019.1 coordinate 51,075,623, forward strand.
TCGCCGACGCCACATCAGGCCGTCGGCGACGGCCTCTCTATGTCTGGCTCGCGAATTTTGAGTTTTGTTGAGTTTGGGGACGGGTTATATGCAAAGTTTTGACCACTTTTTGGGGAGTTACGAGTTTTTGTGAATACCTTTCTTAGAGCCAAGATCATCCCCAACATCATCTTCCGCCATTCTAATCCATCCCAATCATCCGAATTCATCCATTCGATCATAACCCTAATCATCACATCATCAAGCCTTCCAACACCATCCTTCATCATAAACCCTAACTATCATCACCATCATCATTCAAGGCTTCAAGATGTCCAAGTTCGAGCTTCAATCCGTTCACCATGAGCGGCTAGTCTCTTCGGGTTTCACCCCGGTGTAGGTTTTTGTAAGTTTCTAGGGTTTAACATTGCTTTGAGTTTTGATTTGTGAAAAATTGTAATTTGATTTTGAAACCTAAGATAATTGTCTTGCATTTGTTTTGAATCCGTAAACTGTCGAGTGATTATAAAATTTGACTTTGCGAAATGTTAATGTGCAATTACGCCTTATCTAGGTTAGAGTTTACATGTTCTTGGTAACGAAGTGCATTGTGGTCCGTTGTCTATAACGTCGATAGCTTTTGGCACCTAAGCCACACAACACTAAATTCACTAATCATTTTCACAATTGAATTGAATCTAAAACGTGTAGTAAACCTAGGACTTTAATTACCAAACCGGGTGTGAACCTTGTTCTCAAATATTGTTTTCAGTCGTTTATTCAAGTTTTCGTGCAATTGTTTATTCAAGTTTTCGTGCATGTTTGTTTTTTTTAGTTCAAGTTTACAAACAATTACCCCTAAAGCGTTTTGTTCCCTACGGAGACGATCCTGCTCTTGTTCCCAAGCCCTTCTTTGGGTTGTTTCCTGTGCCCTTTGCTGCTCCATCATCTCCAACCGAGATAGCTGTTGGGCTTGGAACAACTTTTGGTCCTCGTAATATTTTTTTATTTTAGCTCCTTGGGTAGCTTCGGCATCCCAATGGCTTTGTTGTGGAGCCATGTAATCTCGCTCCCACTTTCTCCGCCTCTCCTCGTACTCCCGATTCTCACCGATTCCCGCAGAGACATTATCATAAGTCGATTGTTGTCCCCAATTAAAATTACTATGTCCCAGAGTACGTCGGAAATTCACAAAACTCGACACACCCAACGATATTTCTCGATTTGGGCGGTGATACCTTTGACGGGGTCCCCTTGGACCCGGAGGCTCATCTTCATTCCCTTCATCTACCATCTCTTCAGCTCTCTCCGCTTGTTGGGCTGCCCTCAGCTCGGTAAACTGGAAGCTATGACCTTGATCATCAGAAACTGTGTATTGGTGACCGAAAGCACGAACTTGTATTTTCCAATTCTTATTCATGGATGCGAATGAAATTTGATCCAGCGGTTTTGAAACCCAAAGTGATTCCGGTGGCAGCCAATTCTGTTGAACTATCATCGCACTTATTAACCGTACGTATGGGATCATCTTCTGGTTGCATGTCTCCCGAGTACCATCAGAAAATGGCAACACTGCTTCAACCATCCCCTCCGGATCTGAATAGTTCATCTTACTATCCAAGAAGTGATGCATGGCAGGGTATGTGTACTCCCCGACTCCCAATGAGTCAAACAATGCGATACAATTCATTCTCTCAAAGGACATCACCATCTGGCCTTTCCCCGTGTCGCCAACTAACTGCCAAGTGTGTGGTGGGCCAGCCTTATTAACAAACTTGAGAGATGCCAACCATTCACACACCGCCTCTAAATAAACTTGTGAGGTCGCATCCTCACACCAATCCAAAACTCTTTCCCAACCTATTCTTTCGAACATCTGGACAATGCCTATCGTACTGAACTCTTCCACATTAACCACCCTTTCTGCCACAATTCTCTCCGGTACACTAGCAGTTACCCCTCCAGTTACCATTTTCCACTTCCACATCTTAACCTCAAGTTTCTTATTTTTAAAGCTCGAAAGAGGCTTCTTTTTATCATCGTTCCATGCAGCGGCGGAACGACTATTCTTGAAACTTTCCCATTCCCAATCTTGTCGGGACAACCTTGCATCGCCCTCTTCTATACTGCTCAATTGCTCCCATTTCCTTGGTCCCAACCCCGATGACGAACCGGCCCCTGATGATGAGCCTTGCCCGGAAGTCTTGCTTCTTTTTCGGGATGCCATTACTACAATCACAAACAAAAGGAACAATTAAAATCACCAAATAGTTCTAATTCCACTCAACTTTCAACGTGGCATATAATGTTAAAACCAAAATCACGTTTAGATATGAATTAATTCATCTAAACTTGCAAAAGAGCAATTTTTACCCTCAAATACTTGATTTTTCATGTTTAATTCTTAAATTTCCAAGAGTTCAACAAGGTTTCAACATAATGCCAAGTTCAATCATGCAAACAAGTAAGTGTAATCACATCACCATTCTTGTTGCATGTCCAAAACCCACCCAAATCACATATTCATCCTCAATCCAAGCTAAAACATCATAAATCACAATAAACAACCTACTCTTAAACCCAAAAGTGTAAAAGTTTCAGAATAAATTACTAACCATATGATAATCATGCATGAATTTAAGTAAAAAGCCATACATTTGATGTTGTTACACGAGAAAACCTAAGAAAAGATGCAAAGCACAAAGCTAGATGAACAATCTTTCAAAAACCCAAAAAATCAAGTCCAGAAATCTGGCAAACTAGCAAGAATTAATGGAAACAATGATAGGGGTTTTGTTCCTCTCGAAAAATTACTCAAGATAGGCTCAAGAAATTCTAGATTTGGTGGAAAATTGAAGAAGTTACGAGTAGAAGAAGATCAGGGTTCTTGGGAGTTTTAATGGAGAAGATGAAGTAAGAAGGAGGATGTGTGGTGGGAGATGTGCAGAGATTTTGTGGTAGATTGAGGTTGAGAATCAGATATGGGGTCTACCGGGTCAAAATTGTGGCTTACGAAAACTGATTTGGCGATTTGGCTCACCGATTTCCGGATGTTCGGGAAGGTGATGGTATTGGCAACGGTTGCATTTTGGGTATGGGCCGGTGTATGGCTTTTAGGAAACGAGACAAGTTCGAGCGAACTTGTCCCTTTTGTTGAGGGAGGATACAAGTTCGGGCGAACTTGTTTGATTTCCTTGGAAATCAGTACAAGTTCGGTAAACAACGAAATCGTTGTTTCCGTCGGGTAAAGCGAGAACAGGAGCGTTGCATAGCATACGCTTGAGCGTTTGAAAAACTTCGTCTCATGGCAACCAAATCTATACAAGAGCAATATCAAGGCATGCAATACTAATAATCAAACCCTTAACGCAATCACGATGTTTTAACATGACCTCACGAATTCTTTATTTTTAAAAACGATTTAAATCTAACGACTCGGTGCGCTCCACAGGTCTCGAACCCGTCCACATGCGGACTCGTGCACCAAGGATAGAACTGACAGAATTTCGTCATCTCCCCAACCGATAGAGGAAACATCGGGATGAGACGAACAAATTGCTCAAAACTTCATAACGCTATGTGTAAACACACAAGTTCGAGCGAACTTGTATGATTTCGGTGGGTTTATGGCCAAGTTCGGTCGAACTTGATGAGTTTCATAAGAAACTTGTCTCAAATATTGAAAAAAATGGTGAAAAGTCTAAAATCCTGTCTAATACGAATAAAACGCCGAACAATAAGCCAACGAACGAAATTTGGAACTTTTCCTAGCAAAAAGGGCAAGTTCGCGTTGGCGATTCTAGATCGATTGGGTAGGGTGGTGAATTAGTGATTGATACAGGGATTCGATTTTGCAAGTCATTTCGAGTTTCGTCCGTTTTCGCACACTTTCTATATTTAGAAAGTAAACGCGTACGAGTTTCGTCAGTTTTCGCACACTTTCTATATTTCTATATTTAGAAAGTAAACGCGCGGACAATTAATTAAATCAAATATGTGGTCGTTTATGTAAGCAATTTTTGTATTTTTCAAAACATTTTTCAAAACTGTGCGCTCGATTTCCTATTTTTTAGAATTTTTTTACCTGCTTGGGGCTATTCTAAGGTCGACTCCTCGACCGTCATGAGACCATACCCCCTATGCGCGGGAACCGGATGGAATCCTTAAACTATTTTAAATTGTTAGGGGATATTGGATTTAAATAACACAAATTTTTATCAACTGATTGATAACACGTTCGCCTATTTGTTGGCACGAGTTCGGAGACGTACAACTCACCGGTCCCGAACTTATATAAGAGACGACGGACAAGATCCTACAGATTCTAACTCTTCATCATATTCAAAATCATCATCGAACATTTCGTCCAATGTCTATTCTGAAAACGTTTTAGATCATTTTCATAATAATGCCATCTAGATAATGTTCCAGGTATATTGGAATAATTCCTGTTGTTATAGGTTTATTGGGTAATCACCAATGTCCGGTTCTTGAGAACCATGAATGTCGCGGGGGCATTTCTCAACCCGAATGACATCTCAAGAAGTTCTTAAATGTCCATACCGAGTAAGGGACGTAGTTTTTGCGAGAATTCGATTCGGTTCGTCACGGATGTTTACAATACCGAAAAATTAAGCAAACTACGTATTCGATTTTTTAAGAAAGCTAACAAACGTACATTTTATAATATATTTGACGATTATGTTTAATAAAATTTAAATTATAAAACCCATAAAGTTCACAGGTTATAACATAATACCCCTCAAGAGGGCACCTCTTGATTACCACATTTGCTTGGTCAATTGACGGGTCAAAGTTATGTTAATAAAAAGTCAAACGGGTCAATTTTGTGACCTCATGCATAGGCCTGCATTATCCGAATTCAAATATTACGGTTAGTGAGTCACTATTTCATGATATGTTTAGTTCTTTTTGATTAAAGATATGTTGTAAGCTCTTATGGTCGGTGAAGACCGTACACTTAGTACCGTAAAGGTAGTGTCGCCATTAACTTTTTATAAAAGAGAAAAATAATACAACAATAAGGTGGTATTTAATTGATATAATTTCTATCAGCACCTCTATTTTATTTGTACATTTCTTGAATCTTATAGGAAACGTATAAGAAAATACGGTTCCGCTTTAGCCGGAAATGAGAAGCACTAACATAAGGCCGCTTAAATGCAAATTAAAAGATGTTTACTTTCCGTATATTCAGGTTTGGACGTAGTTTTTGCGAGAATTCGATTCGGTTCGTCACGGATGTTTACAATACCGAAAAATTAAGCAAACTACGTATTCGATTTTTTAAGAAAGCTAACAAACGTACATTTTATAATATATTTGACGATTATGTTTAATAAAATTTAAATTATAAAACCCATAAAGTTCACAGGTTATAACATAATACCCCTCAAGAGGGCACCTCTTGATTACCACATTTGCTTGGTCAATTGACGGGTCAAAGTTATGTTAATAAAAAGTCAAACGGGTCAATTTTGTGACCTCATGCATAGGCCTGCATTATCCGAATTCAAATATTACGGTTAGTGAGTCACTATTTCATGATAACAACTTTATGTTCCCTCGTTATCACATAAGCTGCTTTCCATCAGCCATGTCACAAAGGAACTTAACTGTATTGTCCTAATGTACCCTACGCTAAATGCCGCCTGAATCGTCACAATCCGCCGCAACCGCAGACGAAACGGACCCAACTTGAACAAACCGACTGCGAGCACCCATTGTTGCAGGCCTCTGCTGTTCGTTTTGCTAAGAAAGACAAACTCGTTCCTCGCTATGTGGGTCCTTTCAAGATTCTCGAAAGGATTGGCAAGATAGCGTAAAGGTCTCGCCTCAAAGAGGTGAAGGCCTAAAGAAAAGCCTACGAGGCTAAACAAAAGAACTTATAGGTTACTCTAGATAAAGCGAGGGAACCAGTTGAGAATCCTAGTTTCTGTCTCGACACAACCGGCCTTGGTTTTCACCTTTTCTCCTTTGTTCCCGGGCCACCATTCTGGGTACCTGACCTTTGGTTAGCCATTTTACGGAAAAGACTCATTTTAGGCATTTAACCAGTGAAAGATTTCTCCTATAACTTTTATGCTTATCTAAGGTTTACCATTACCATTTTACGGAAAAGACTCATTAGGGCCAATTCATAAATCCCAAATTTCTCGTCATCTACCAAATCAATGAAACTAGAGTTCACCATTTTCTGTCAAAAGTATGCAGTTGACTGATGGTAAGTACCCTGAAAATCTCCGCACTGTTAACGCCACTTGAGTCTTTCAGTCAAGGGCACTTGATTGGTGGACCGCCGAGCGCAACAGTTAACGTGTTTTACACCATCAGAAATGCATATTATAGATTACAAATTACAGTGTTGAATATTTCCAATAGTTAATGTTAAACACGAACAACAAGTGATTTCTTTTGTTGCAAAATTCACAAAACAGATGTTTGATCTTTTCCCTTTTCTTTTTATTAGATTTCTTCTCAGCAGATGTTGTAACTTCTGCTGGAAGGTTTTCCCGAGACTTCGTTAAACGGACCAGGATAGGGCATAGTGTTGGAAGAGCCGAGCTGTCCATGTTCTAATGCCCAGCTGGGTGTTTGATCATGTAGGATGAGCAAGGAGTTAGCCGCATCAAGAGTTCGAGTTTCTAGCAGTCCGCTCCAGAATTTCCCAATCTACCATTTCATCATTAGTACCAAAAGTTCCATTAGAAGTAGAACTAATTTCTCTCGCCAAACGGTTCGACTTCGGCTATTTTCCTAAAAAAAACTATATTTTTTACGACAATCTAGTTTCGGCGCGCGTTACGGACATACGCGCACTCAACCCTCCAACCACTGCGCCACTTATGTTTCTTGTTAATTAATGGAAACAATTAATTCATAACATGAATCTCAATTTCAAAACCGACACCTTAACATGTATAGCACTATGCGTAGTGCTATAGGAGTACGCACCACCCGTGAACGTGAGGTCATGTTAAGTCGTTTTGTCCTCTATGTTTATATCTAATTTCAGGCGGTTTACTTTATCTATAGAATTGATGGGTTTTATTGGCTCTAAGGGTCATTTTACTCAATTACTAGTGTAACCACACATGTGGTGGACTAATACCCAATCTGACTCGACCAACTTTTGTCGTGCCACGAGCCCTTACAAAGGTTCACCACTACACTTGTGTCATAAACACAAGGAGGGTCATGAACAAGTTTAATATTAAGAAGAAATGGAATACATGGTTATCATCATACCAACTTTTCCTCTACATTACAAGTTCGTGCGAACTTGGTCACTACTTCGTACGGAGTACACCTCCAAAACCAGCCTTTTTCAATCTAGTTTCGGCGCTCGTTACGGACATAGGCGCGCCAAACGGTTCGACTTCGACTAGTTCAAAAAAATAAGTATATTTTTTATGAGAATCTAGTTTCGGCGCGAATCCCTTTATCAATAAAACTGAGTTTGGAACTTGAGAAATACAAAAAATGCTGACATAAACGACCAGATATTTGATTTAATTTATTGTTCGCCACCGCCGTCCAACACTACCACCGTCCACCACCCACCACTGTCCATCACCACACGAGCGAACTTGAAGTTTGAGAGAGGTTAATTGGGCCAGTCAAGTTCGGCCAAACTTGGTAACACCAAGTTCGAGCGAACTTGACCCAAAAGTTACCGTAATATAATCAACCCATATATCAATGTAACATGTACATGTTTTCTCCCCCTGTGTTTTTGTAAACGTTTAAAGAAATAGGGGCCCCCGTACCATTGTTCATCCTTGGTTTGGTAACAAACTAAAGTAATACATTCTTCATATTTGTTCAGATTTTAGTTTAATGTTTATATGTTCAGCCGTCATATCAATAACCTACTGTTATAATAACATATTTTAAACTTAATGGCATATGGAACTTGTATAGGACTCACCCGGTTACCCAAAAAAAGCATAAAAAAACATACATATTTTTTTTTTACAATTTTTTTATAAAAAATCTCTGCATTTTATGTATAAATTTTTTTTTTCAAAAAAAAAATACATGCACACGTGTGTGTAAAGAGGGGACTTTATATGTTTTATGGGCTTCCAACAGTTTAAGTAACTTTTAATAAATATTCATGAAATGATATGGGAAAAGTTGTATCTACACCATAACTTCAACCCTCCATTGTTGACAGCTATGTCGTTCCTTCCAATTTTTGGGTTTTGACTCTGCACAGCCTCTTCAGCTGTCGAAATGCATTTTTTCGTGTAAAATAGAATCCCTATATCAATAAAACTAAGTTTGGAACCTGAGAAATACAAAAATTGCTGACATAAACGACCATTCAGCTACAAATTGTGTTATGGTGAGGGTAGTTTGGTGGCATATTTTTTGTTTGGGCCAATATTTTTATTCTTTTGGCAGGAGATTTTGAGCATAATAGTTTTTTAGGAAACTAGTCGAAGTCGAAACTAGATTGTCGTAAAAAATATAGTTTTTTTATTTTAGGAAACTAGTCGAAGTCGAACCGTTTGGCGCGCAGGATAAATGGGTTGTGGAGTTATATGTGAAGAAAAAAGGCTTGTGCCGGAAGCTTACTACCAATCAATTAATATATGCGATTAGAAGGTGATGGTGGCTGGAATTTTGCAGTCGTTGTCGTCTTGTCGAATGGGGGTGAGCACCTTACGATCCCCTAGCTTGGGTGATCGTTAATTCATGTTCATGCAGGAAATTAGGGATCAATTTCACCTTCAATTTGAAGATTTGTCAAAAATCGGTACCGAATCGGTACCGAAAATATACCAGGTTCGATAAATTCGGTACCGATACCAGATATGATTTGCTCATCCCTAGCTATATCTCAATATTTTTTTCTAAATATGATTCATACATGGTTAGGTAGCAAAGAACATTAATGCATGGTTAGGTAAGAAACAAACAACACAACTTTAATTATATTTTAAAACCTCAACGAGCATCATTTGGAGGTGACAAGTGCAAGTCCTACAAGGGAGGGACATGACTAAAAGATTTGTGCTCGCCCGAACTTGTCATAGCTAGGACAAGTTCACCTGAACTTGTCCATGACATAGTTCAAGCGAACTTGTCATCCTATATATAGATGTGTTGTTCGAATTGCGTGGCCTGTAGTAATTTTGTTGGAAAATCTAAGATGCAAAATTTTAACTTTCAGTTCAGTTATATTATTGGTTAGATACTTGGTTTATGGTGATTGGAGGTGAAGAAAAGAGTGGGATTCTTGCAAACCCGCGACCATTTCAAACTTGCAGCCCGCTAGTACCCCTTACGGACCGTAAGGGGTTACCCTTGCGGTCCGCAAAAATTAACCACAGAAAAATATTTGTTTAGTGTGGAACATATATTATAACATACCCTGTGAAATAGATCCTTCTTTTGAAAAAGGATGGATGGGAGGTGGAGGCTCGATGGTATTGGTGGATTTGGTAGTTCATTTTTTTCCGGTGAGGGTATGGGTGGGCAGGGGTGATGAAGTGGCGGTGGTTTAGTGGTTCATTTGATTCGGATCACCACACACATAGCACACACGTGATTTTGGAGCTTGCTGCTGATTGGCTTGAGGAGGAGCGGGTAAAGCTGGAGCTGCTGGAGAGGGATCGAACTCGAGACGTATGTTTATTGTTTGCACACAGTCCACCGCTGGACTGTGTGTCTAACCCGTTATTATATACCGATTTTAATAAATCAACCGAACGCACCCACTGTGAGTGAATCTTACAATTCCCCCTTTTAAATTACACGTTTTGGGGTTGAATTGTGTATATATTTTTTTTATGTTGACTGTTAAGTCCCTAGTGTAATAATAACATTTAGTTTAATAATAAAAAAACAAAAAAAGCATGTCCGTAACGCGCGCCGAAACTAGATTGTCATTAAAAAATATAGTTTTTTAGGAAACTAGTCGAAGTCGAACCGTTTGGAGCGCGTATGTCCGTAACGCGCGCCGCACACTGAAGATAAAGCGATGCATGTCACAGTCGCGTACAACAAGTTTGAAGGAATCACCCAAAGAATGCGCATTTCCTGGATTCTATCAGTGTCTTCCTTAAGAGCATCTGTTGATCAATCTTTGAACTGTGCTTTGGTTGCTTTGTACGGTTTATGTTGCATGATATGGTCGTCTAGGTCTATACGGGGCATCTAGAAATTGAAATCAAGGGGGCTCTGAGTGGGATGTCAGGCATAGAATTTAAGAGGTCTAGACACCCCCGAAGATTGGTTGGAACAAATTTGGTGTATAATTGACCAGAGGTGATGAGTTCACGAATGAAATAATAATCCAGGTAAATGTGTTTAGCTCTTTTATTAGAGATAAGATACTTGGGTCATAAACAAATCATTTATGTTGACCCAAAAACCCCCATTTTTACACATGATACAGGTGAACCAGCTGCAGCCAGACATTTAGAAAGTAAATGCGCGAACAATTAATTAAATCAAATATCTGGTCGTTTATGTCAGCATTTATTGTATTTTCGGACATTTTAAGAGATTATTCTTATCATAGTAGTAGGCCTCTCTTTTGAAGGTGGCGTTACCCTCGGCTAATTGGTTTGAACTGCCAAAGGCAGAATGCTTAGCAGCTTGCTGCCCTGCCAACTACTCACGAATGCCACCCTCTTGGCTGGTTGTGACACGTCCAAAAACACCTGGAGACTCCGTGTAGCACCCCTCCAACAATAACCACACAACAACAAACTGAATACACATGTTCATGATATGATGTATGCACAATGGTTTAAATATAATATATATAACAAGACACATGATACACCTCAAATAGTTCAGATGTTACCTCGTTAAAACGGTTCCCAAATTCTTGAATTTGCAAATCTAGAACCGCATTGAAGCAATCACACTCGTAATAACGCTTTGACTTTCAGTTCTGGCCCGATTTAGCAACATTAGTTTTTTCCCTAAGTTGCATTATGACCATGTTATAGTATACTATAACCCTCTGGAGTTATAGGACATGGTTCATAGTATTCCGAGCATTTTGTTCTACGATGGTATGTTTGAAGTTTTATGGACTATTAGGCTTTGGATATTGTGTTTTAGTGATCTTTAGTCTGTTATTTGTGTGCTATACACAATAATGATATGAAATAAAAGTTTTGATGTATTAACCTTGTTTGTTTGGCTAATATATTATGGTCCTTGAGTAAATTATGTCCATTTACTCCACAGTTGTAACACACCCTGTTATCATACCTATCTTCTTTATCAAACCATACACTCAAATCATAACATTGTTTTGACCTTACCTTATGTAACTGGGTAGAGTAGGGAATAAAACTTGGTTTACGTCAGAGACCAGGCATCATCCCTCGTCAATATCGTTGTCGCGGCCACCACCACCACCGGTGGCAAAAGCTGGAGAATGAGTTCTGGGATATCAAACAAGATGGTCCAGACAACGCTGGCCTAACATCTCGTTTCAAACAGTTGAGCATTATGCCTCTGATCCTTTGGCAAGAATACTTATATATAGGAAGTACCAGCGGCGTATCCACCATATTCTTGCCAAATTTTCATTAGTTTTATCCACATTCTTTCGACCGGTGTTTGTGACGGGACTCGATCGCCTTGGAAGGGCGTTATACGCTTTGGAAAGAAAGGCAAATTAACTCCTAGGTACGTTGGACCATTTGAAATCATTGAACGGAATGGAGCTGTTGCTTACAAGCTGAAATTGCCAGAGAAAAAAAGCCCGGCCCTACCCACCTTAGTAACTGAAGGATTCAGGGCCATTGCGTTGTGGTTACGTCACTCAATAATTCGATCAAACCCTATTAAAGGTGCTGTAACAAATTGAACATGTCAATAAATTGTAAAAAAAATGTAGAAGTTAAGAGAAAAAACAAATATGTTTATATTTAATAATAACTAGTCTTGAACCCCCACATTGAGGTGCAGGAGGCGTAAAAACCAGAATAATAACCAAGTTAGACACACAGTCCAGTGGTGGACTGTGTGAATGTTTAATCACAGTTCACGAGTTTGAGTCCGGTCTACTGCACTGATCCGGACATTTATCCAACTTTTTAAATAAGGCATAAATGAAAATGTTTAGTTTGTATATAAGTATAATATAAATTAGATTATATAACAAGTTAAACACACAAACTATAATCGTGCGAAAACCCTAAAAACATGTATGACTTGTGTGCTATGTTAAATGATATCTGTTATGTCTCAGAGGAATCCGAGAGCACGTTATGGTTAACATAACACTAATAAGGGCCAACGGTTCGAGGTTGGTGTCCTTAGCCTTTGAAAACATGTTAAACGGGAGCTATCCGTTTAACAGCGCATTAAACGTTTGACTGTGATTATTATGCCAACTGTAACATCCTTAATTCATTTATACGATTTGCATATAGATTTCGACTATAAATGTGTATTTACGATTACACAAACTTCTTGAAAAATGCGGGTTCGTTAAACAATTTAAGAATTTGAAACATTTCAACGTTATATTTAGAGAAGAGGGAGAGGCCCAAATTGACGCAAGATTCTGCTGTCTCGGAACCAACTTCCGGCGACGGTGAGGTTGAAGACGAGCATGAAATGGGTGAAAAGATGAGCTTCTTGGGTTTTATGGCGTTCATGAAGGCTGATACCCTCATCTTTTCAGTTGCCCATTGTACATCAAGGCACTTGAATGCCGCATAGTGAATATTAATACAATCAGAGTTGGATGCATACCCGAGCCACCAAGCCACCAGTTCCGGGGAAAACCGCCACCCGAAGGCCCACTACGGTAGAACCCGGTTCGGCTCGGTTTCAAACTGACGATCTCCAGAGATGTCTGTGTATATCTAACGTCAGAAATTTGAAAAACTGAATACATTTTACTTTTAATCTATGCACATAATTAATCTTTTGATTTTTTTTATAAATTCGGATATCTGTTTTAATATCCGAATCCGTGTCCGAAATTTCAGATACAGATTCAAGTATTAATTATAACAAATGTTTACGGTCAAAATTCTTCTCTCGGACAGAGACGAAGAATACTTTAACCGAAAATTTGATGCATTCTGCGAAGAGGAAGGCATCATACATGAGAGAACTGCACCATATACTCCCCAACAAAATTCGGGATTACAAAAGGTAGATACAACGAAAATAAAGAAAAAGACAACAACGAAAATTTGGAGTTGTTACAGTCTCCCCTACTTTAGGAAATTTCATCCTGACGTTTAAGTAATGGCCGTAACAAAGAGATGCGGATACTTTGCCTTCATGTCACTTTCCAGTTCCTAAGTGAACACCTATCACATTGGTTAGTAGGATTCACATCGGGCGAACTTGGCCAGTTCAGCTGGAAATTATGCAAGTCAGAGCGAACTTGAGGGTTCTTGGGAGTTTTGAAGGCCTGGTCAAGTTCGCGCGAAGTTGGGGTATCCAACTTTGGGCGAACTTGGCCTTTTAGCTAAGTTTTGTTCGTTATTTAAGCATTAGGTGTTCCTTTGGCGACTCGGTTCGTATTAGATAGTTATATTTAAACGAGTGATAGTATCCGGGGTGGCCCTTCCTTACACCACCTAGAAAGTAACTGGGTTATTGAGATTCCAACGAATTGAAGGTCGGAAATGAAGATACAAAACCACAAAAAGAAGCGTCCCCACCCAACCAAAACCCCAAAAAGGATTGCAAGCCAAAGAGGTGCAAGGAACACCATAAGAGGAGGCAGCGTGTTCCACAGATTAACCTCCTGTAAGATGCTACAAAAGTGCCTTGATTAAAGCCATAACAAAATCTAATTGAAATAATTTCAAAAAACAGGAAACTCTTGTCCCAATCGAGTAAAGATAACGAAGCATATCTGATTACTGTGGGCCCTTAACCATATATGGACAATGGTTCCTCGTCAAACTAATCGAAATACTGTTAGCTAAAAACGGATCTATCGTACAAAGTTTCATTCAGATGGCACTATTGATAGTTACAAAGCTCAACTAGTGGCTCAAGGTTTTAGCCAAATTCCAAGATTAGATTATTCTCATACATTTAGTCCTGTTGTCAAAGCCACTACTGTTCGTGTGATTCTTTCATTGGCAATAATCAATCAATGGAAAGTTCATCAGTTGGATGACAACAATACTTTTTTACATGGACATCTCACTGAATGCGTTTACATGGAACAACCCAAGGTTTGTCAACCATAAATTCCCTAATCATGTATGAAAATTAATAAAGGTTTATATGGGCTCAAACAAGCCCCTCATGCTTGGTTCCATCACCTAAGTTCCTTTCTCATTCATAATGGGTTTATTTGCAGGTGTGTCGATCTTTTGTGCTTAAGAAGATTCATGTGTCATGTACCTATTAGTGTATGCAGATGACTTAATCTTGACTACTTATGGATATTCCATTTTCTTAAGAGGCAACCTTATTTCATTTCATGGAGTGCGAAGAGACAACCAACTATTTCTTACTCTAGCTGTGAATCTAAATATCGGGCTACGGTAAATACTGCAACTGAGATTGTTTGGATTACTAATCTTTTGCGAGAACTTCATGTATTGCCACTGGATCGACCAACAATTCTTTGTGACTCTCTTAAATACACTAAACACATTGATCTTGATTATCAGATTATTTGAGAACTTTTTCCTCTTGAAAGTTAGACACCAAGTTTGTACCAACCAAGCTTCAGGTTGCGGACATTTTGACCAAAAGTCTTCCACGTGCTCAATTTGGCTACTTTCGTTGTCTGCTTTGCTTGGGTCTTCCACCATCTCTCTTGGGGGGGGGGGGGATATTAGATAACAATTGCCAATGATTTATTTTGGGATATTGGATTTAAATAACCAAAACTTTCACTAATTGGCCAATAACACTCCTAACTTTCGATTTGTACACTACTCTCAGCTTTCAACTTATTGGCCGATAAGACTCCCCAACTAACTGAACCCTAACCTAGTTAGTTTTTGCTGACGTGGCATCTGATGTGGCCCTTTTTGCTGACGTGGCAGTTGATGTGCCATTTTTGATGACGTGACAGCTAACATCAGCTAACTGGGTGTGGGTGAAGTTAGTTAGGGAGTGTTATCGACCAATAAGTTGAAAGTTGGGAGTGCTGGTGTACAAACCGAAAGTCGGGAGTGTTATCGGCCAATTGGTGAAAGTTGGGGTTATTTAAATTCAATATCCCATTTATTTTAGATGTATCTTTGTGTAAATTATATATTCTTATATATCCCTTTTTTAAATTAATACAAAACTTCCACATTTCATTAGCACTTTAAACCTACACCTTACATCAGTTGCATTACACAAAAAGCCTACCCCTACTACTAATAGATACACTAAGACAACATCACATACATAGCAAAACAAACCCAACCAATAACCAAATACATTTGAATTTTCATGAATTAGCTTCAAACCTTCGCAATTTGCCTTCAAGTAACCGATTTGAACGTTCCATATTTATATTGGCTTGTTCTAGGTTCTGCTTATCTACTTCCAAGTTATTCTTAGCCTTAAGCAATCCAGATATGTGATGCGTGGTCGTAAACCGGTGCTTATTAATGTTTAAGTTCATGTTTTTATGTAACTTTTAATCACGGATAGCCTACTTTTAACGGGATTTGTGTTTTGCAGGTCTTATAGAGTTTAAGGAGCTAATCGGGAGCTAAACAGAGCACCAGGACGCGAACTGGGTCAACCGGAACCAAGAATTGAAGAAAACAGAAAAGTGGAAAGCCCGGCATCGTTGCCGACGCCTTCCTGGGCCGTCGGCGACGCACCTTGAAAATCCCCGTCGAACAAAAAGTGTCGTAGACAGGAGAATAGAGCGTCGGAGAATTCAACAATTATACATGCCGTCGCCGACGCCACATCAGGCCGTCGGCGACGGCCTCTCTATGTCTGGCTCGCGAATTTTGAGTTTTGTTGAGTTTGGGGACGGGTTATATGCAAAGTTTTGACCACTTTTTGGGGAGTTACGAGTTTTTGTGAATACCTTTCTTAGAGCCAAGATCATCCCCAACATCATCTTCCGCCATTCTAATCCATCCCAATCATCCGAATTCATCCATTCGATCATAACCCTAATCATCACATCATCAAGCCTTCCAACACCATCCTTCATCATAAACCCTAACTATCATCACCATCATCATTCAAGGCTTCAAGATGTCCAAGTTCGAGCTTCAATCCGTTCACCATGAGCGGCTAGTCTCTTCGGGTTTCACCCCGGTGTAGGTTTTTGTAAGTTTCTAGGGTTTAACATTGCTTTGAGTTTTGATTTGTGAAAAATTGTAATTTGATTTTGAAACCTAAGATAATTGTCTTGCATTTGTTTTGAATCCGTAAACTGTCGAGTGATTATAAAATTTGACTTTGCGAAATGTTAATGTGCAATTACGCCTTATCTAGGTTAGAGTTTACATGTTCTTGGTAACGAAGTGCATTGTGGTCCGTTGTCTATAACGTCGATAGCTTTTGGCACCTAAGCCACACAACACTAAATTCACTAATCATTTTCACAATTGAATTGAATCTAAAACGTGTAGTAAACCTAGGACTTTAATTACCAAACCGGGTGTGAACCTTGTTCTCAAATATTGTTTTCAGTCGTTTATTCAAGTTTTCGTGCAATTGTTTATTCAAGTTTTCGTGCATGTTTGTTTTTTTTAGTTCAAGTTTACAAACAATTACCCCTAAAGCGTTTTGTTCCCTACGGAGACGATCCTGCTCTTGTTCCCAAGCCCTTCTTTGGGTTGTTTCCTGTGCCCTTTGCTGCTCCATCATCTCCAACCGAGATAGCTGTTGGGCTTGGAACAACTTTTGGTCCTCGTAATATTTTTTTATTTTAGCTCCTTGGGTAGCTTCGGCATCCCAATGGCTTTGTTGTGGAGCCATGTAATCTCGCTCCCACTTTCTCCGCCTCTCCTCGTACTCCCGATTCTCACCGATTCCCGCAGAGACATTATCATAAGTCGATTGTTGTCCCCAATTAAAATTACTATGTCCCAGAGTACGTCGGAAATTCACAAAACTCGACACACCCAACGATATTTCTCGATTTGGGCGGTGATACCTTTGACGGGGTCCCCTTGGACCCGGAGGCTCATCTTCATTCCCTTCATCTACCATCTCTTCAGCTCTCTCCGCTTGTTGGGCTGCCCTCAGCTCGGTAAACTGGAAGCTATGACCTTGATCATCAGAAACTGTGTATTGGTGACCGAAAGCACGAACTTGTATTTTCCAATTCTTATTCATGGATGCGAATGAAATTTGATCCAGCGGTTTTGAAACCCAAAGTGATTCCGGTGGCAGCCAATTCTGTTGAACTATCATCGCACTTATTAACCGTACGTATGGGATCATCTTCTGGTTGCATGTCTCCCGAGTACCATCAGAAAATGGCAACACTGCTTCAACCATCCCCTCCGGATCTGAATAGTTCATCTTACTATCCAAGAAGTGATGCATGGCAGGGTATGTGTACTCCCCGACTCCCAATGAGTCAAACAATGCGATACAATTCATTCTCTCAAAGGACATCACCATCTGGCCTTTCCCCGTGTCGCCAACTAACTGCCAAGTGTGTGGTGGGCCAGCCTTATTAACAAACTTGAGAGATGCCAACCATTCACACACCGCCTCTAAATAAACTTGTGAGGTCGCATCCTCACACCAATCCAAAACTCTTTCCCAACCTATTCTTTCGAACATATGGACAATGCCTATCGTACTGAACTCTTCCACATTAACCACCCTTTCTGCCACAATTCTCTCCGGTACACTAGCAGTTACCCCTCCAGTTACCATTTTCCACTTCCACATCTTAACCTCAAGTTTCTTATTTTTAAAGCTCGAAAGAGGCTTCTTTTTATCATCGTTCCATGCAGCGGCGGAACGACTATTCTTGAAACTTTCCCATTCCCAATCTTGTCGGGACAACCTTGCATCGCCCTCTTCTATACTGCTCAATTGCTCCCATTTCCTTGGTCCCAACCCGATGACGAACCGGCCCCTGATGATGAGCCTTGCCCGGAAGTCTTGCTTCTTTTTCGGGATGCCATTACTACAATCACAAACAAAAGGAACAATTAAAATCACCAAATAGTTCTAATTCCACTCAACTTTCAACGTGGCATATAATGTTAAAACCAAAATCACGTTTAGATATGAATTAATTCATCTAAACTTGCAAAAGAGCAATTTTTACCCTCAAATACTTGATTTTTCATGTTTAATTCTTAAATTTCCAAGAGTTCAACAAGGTTTCAACATAATGCCAAGTTCAATCATGCAAACAAGTAAGTGTAATCACATCACCATTCTTGTTGCATGTCCAAAACCCACCCAAATCACATATTCATCCTCAATCCAAGCTAAAACATCATAAATCACAATAAACAACCTACTCTTAAACCCAAAAGTGTAAAAGTTTCAGAATAAATTACTAACCATATGATAATCATGCATGAATTTAAGTAAAAAGCCATACATTTGATGTTGTTACACGAGAAAACCTAAGAAAAGATGCAAAGCACAAAGCTAGATGAACAATCTTTCAAAAACCCAAAAAATCAAGTCCAGAAATCTGGCAAACTAGCAAGAATTAATGGAAACAATGATAGGGGTTTTGTTCCTCTCGAAAAATTACTCAAGATAGGCTCAAGAAATTCTAGATTTGGTGGAAAATTGAAGAAGTTACGAGTAGAAGAAGATCAGGGTTCTTGGGGAGTTTTAATGGAGAAGATGAAGTAAGAAGGAGGATGTGTGGTGGGAGATGTGCAGAGATTTTGTGGTAGATTGAGGTTGAGAATCAGATATGGGGTCTACCGGGTCAAAATTGTGGCTTAAAACATGTTTGGGTCGAGTTTAAATGGGTTTAAAGGTGACCCGGTTCGAAAAACTAACCAAAATGCGAATTGACGTCGGCAGACACCAGACAAGCCGTTGGCGACGGCCTGTCATTGCGTCGCGACGCCCCCCTTAATTCCACTTTTTGGCCGACGCCTTTCTCTCCTGTCTACGGAGATTTTTAGCCGACACTTACTTTCCCAAGCCCGTCGGCGACGGCTTGAAGCCCCGTCGCCGACGGCCTCTCCTTTTCAGTTTTTTTTATGAAAATATGGACAAAAACAATAGCTTTTTGTAAAAGGGGCCTATGCTAGAGAAATTCCTAAAATTATTAAAATTCTTTTTGTGAATTTTTTCATTTTTACAACTTACTAACAACCTACCGTTAACGATCCAACCACCCCCCGAATAGCCGTGTATTGTCCCTAATACACATAAACAAGTCTAAAAACATACCTCATAGCTTCATGACTCATTCGTGGTTTCCGGAACTTCACACATCAAACGGGATTAGTAAAACGAAAACCAAAGGCAAAAAGTACATTAAAGCAATGAAATCAAACAATTAAAATTATACAAAACTCTACAAAACATGTCAACGGTTCTCAATTAACCTCGTAATTTGGTACGCTTACCAACTCCGTGTTACCCCATTCTTCTCTTCATTACCATCGAGAAACGGTTTAAGACGATGGCCATTAACCGTTTGTTTCGACCCATCTTTTGGGTCCTCAATGGTAACATCTCCCAACTTTCCGACCTGTGTGATCACATATGGGCCCATCCACTTGCTCTTAAGCTTACCCGGGAAGAATTTTAGCCGTGAATCGTAGAGCCAAACCTTTTGACCCACCGCGAACTCCTTCGGCCTCAACTTAGCATTGTGTGCCCGCTTCATTCCGTCCTTGTACTTCAAAGCACACTCCTATGCCTCCTCCTGGAGCTCTTCCAACTCACACAGTTTCAACTTGCATTCTCTGCCTGCATCATCATACTTGAGATTAACTTCTTTAATATCCCAAAAGGCACGATGTACAAGCTCAACTAGCAAGTGATATTTTTTACCATAAACTAAGCGGTAAGGTGTGGTGCCAATAGGTGTTTTATGTGTCGTTCGATAGGCCCATAAAGCATCATTCAATTTCGTCGACCAATCCTTACGGTCCGGTCGAACGGTCTTTTGCAAATACTCTTTGATTTGCCTATTAGACACCTCCACTTGACCACTCGTTTGCGGGTGGTAGGGAGTAGCAATCCGATGGTCAACCCCATACCGTTTTAGTAACCTTCCGAAGTTAAAATTCTTAAAATGAGATCCCCCATCACTAATGATGACCCGGGGAACCCCAAATCTTGAAATAATGTTGTTTTGCACAAAGTTACAAACAATGGTATGGCCATTGGTTTTGGTGGCAATCGCTTCGACCCATTTAGATATGTAATCGACCGCCACCAATATATACAAGTTGCCATGCGAATTTGGAAATGGGCCCATGAAATCGATCCTCCACACGTCGAAAATGTCGACAATGAGAATCAGTTGCATGGGCATCTCATCTCTCTTTGACATACTCCCTATCTTTTGACACTCAACGCAATTTTTAGCAAAGTTAAATGCGTCTTTGAAAATAGTCGGCCAATAAAGACCGCTATTGAGCACTTTGTGCCCCGTTTTGTGACCACTGAAATGGCCCTCACAAGCAAATGAATGCAAGTGCGTCAAAACACTCGGGATCTCATCGTCCGGAATGCATCTTCGAACAACTTGATCCGAACATATATTGAACAAATCCGGTTCCTCCAACGTGTAGTATTTGATTTGAGACATGAAGTGCAATCTCCTCCTCCTATCCCAATGAGCCGGCAAGTCACCTGTAACAAAATAAATCACAATATTAGCATACCAAGGTAATACAGAAACTTTCATTATGTGCTCATCTGGGAAAGTATCATCAATCTCCACACGAGAGGAACCCTCCTCTACCAACAATCGAGACAAGTGGTCCACAACCACATTTTCACTACCCTTTTTGTCTCGTATCTCTAGGTCAAACTCTTGTAGCAAAAGAACCAATCGGATCAATCTCGGCTTTACGTCTTTCTTCTCCATGAGGTACCTGAAAACAGTGTGGTCAGAATAGATAATAACTTTGTTACCCACATATATAAGCCCGAAAATTTTCCAATGCAAAAAACCACGGCGAGTAGCTCTTTCTTAGTTGTTGTGTAATTTAACTGCGCATCTGAAAGAGTCTTACTTACGTAGTAAATAGCAATGGGTTTCTTGTCCACCCTTTGACCCAATACGGCCCCAACCGCATAATCACTCACATCACACAATGGGTTTATTGTGTTATGTACATGTTGCACCCAAAATGTTAAAATAAAAACGGGATCGAGTATACTCACGGTTTTGCAAGCTTATCCGACTTGAATTCCGAGAGTGTTTGGTTGATTATCTTGAAGCACCTCGTCCTTCTACAAGAAGTAACAAGGCGTATGAGTGTTGGAAGTTTAAGGAAGATTGTAGATTCAGAATAAAAAATAACATGAAAATAGTCTTATGAAAATAATCATCTTGTACTCATAATACTTGTTCTTGACACTATAGAAACCTTAATGGTTTGGTGTGTTTTCATGGATTCAAGATCCACTAGAATCGTAACAAGTGTATGGTCTTTAGATGAGGTAACGAGTTTCTTAACAAGTAAATATTAAGTTATTATTAAGTCTTTGTTAAATAGTCATATATATATACTTAGATAAACTTAAAATATAAATCAAGCATGAGGTAGAAGATTAAAGTCTCCATTAGGTACCTCTTTGAGTCATAGATTTCATGCATGTGGTAGGAAGAACAAGCTCCCGTTTAGGTACCTCTATTGTTCACCACTACACTTGTGTGATAAACACAAGGAGAGTCATGAACTTACAAGATTAATAATAGTAAGAAATGGAATACATGGCTATCACTATACCAAGTAGTCAAGTAAGCTACAACCCGGTGAGCCGACGTCGACACAAGTCGAAGGCTAGAGGAGGTTGTGCTACTTTCATCTAGCAAACCACATTGGGATAGTGATGAGAAATCATCAAGTAGTGTGTGGATTCTTATTTAGGATAGCCCAAGCTAGTCCATGCATCACACATTCATCAAGTTTAAACTCGAACACTACTTGTGGGTATAAAACCCTAATCAAAATAGAATATTTGTGAGGTTTTATCCTCTGATTTAGCATGTCCAACCTTGTTTTTAACCCTAACTAACCATGGATGAGGTTATAAGCATTAGCACATAGGTTTGAGATGAGATAACTCAAGTTTGAACAAGTTTAAACAAGTTTAAATGAAAACAAAAACGAATAATCCACTTTGGAGCCTTTTTAGAACATTCCAGAGCCTGGTTTTCCATAGAAAACCAATGGAAATGTTCCTAAGGTTAATCCAAGCAAGTGGGAAAAAGAATGGAAGGATTTCGTTAAGAATTGAGTGAGTTATGCTCACTTTTGTGAAAGATGAACTTTCTGCTCGAACTCAATATTTGTAGCTGATTATGGATGATTTGAGAGTGTTATGGAGGATTAGAAAAGTGTATAAAGCTTGGAAAAGTCTTAGGTTTTATAAGGGTTGAAGTAGGGTAAGTTTGATGGAGCTTTAATGGTGATAGAAGGCCATTGGAGGTGAGTTGTGGAGTGGGATTCGTGCAAACCCGTGACAAAATTTGAATCTGCTGCCCGCCAGGGGTCCTTACGGACCGTATGGACCTGGTCAGGGCATTGAATTTTTTTTTTAATTTTGCTAACTTGTAACACATGTAATTGCTAAACATTGGTATTTTATGAATAAATAATGGTACTTAGGCACATTTAACACATGTCAAAGGTATCATAAGTATATTTTGAATAAAATCGAGTATAAATGTCGTGTATAATTTGCATATTAGTCACATAAGTCACATTTTGTGTGTTTGTCAATCGTTTACGAGTGTTGAGGATCAAATAGCATATAAGTTAAATATAAATGGGGTTTAACATGATAAAATAGAACACGTGATTCATTATGATTCAAGTCTCGGAATATCGATTACAATGGAAAATGAACACAAAGATAACAAAAGTTTCTAAAATAGAATTACAACATGATCTTTCTAAATATAGAAAGTTTGAAATAGCAGGGCGTTACAGCCAACACCACGGTGGTATTATACGAGTGAAGTGGACCAAACTCGTATTGTCATACAAACTACCCGGCAAGATACTCACACTTGCCCCAAGATCCAAAAGTGCCCGTGTCATTTTGAACTCACCCATTTGAATGGAAATAATGGGCGCTCCCGGATCTTGTAGCTTTGCTGGAAGTGCACCTGAAAGAATCGAATTAACATTTTCAGTCAAATCAAGTTTCTTTGGAAACTTGTTAGTTCGTTTCTGTATGCACAGATCCTTCAAGTACTTAGCATATGAGGGTACTTGTTTTATTGCATCTAAGAGTGGTAAATTGATTTTTACTTGTTTAAAGATTCCCACATTTCCTCTTGTTGTGGGCCATGTTTCGCTACCACTTTCTTAGATGATCCCAACAAAGCTTCGGGATAAGGGGCGGTATTAAACCTCCGACATCTTTTCCAAACAAACAAATTAACCAAGTTATTAGCAAGCTTCATAAAAGTAACACATTTGTTTAAATCAATCATATCCGATCGCTAACCACTGACTCTTCGTGGTTCGACCCCTTACTACCACTAACGCATTGTTAAGGGTAATTTGGGATTATAAATATTATCTTTGACCGGATCTCGACACTCCGATCAAATTTTGGCGCCGTTCCTGGGGAGTTCGTGCGCTTTGCGTTTGCATTTTTGTTTGGGTTCGTGATTATCTGTTTAATTGCTTGCTTCCTTCTGTTCATTTGCTTTTGTGTTACGCGGGGTGTGTTACTTGCGCAGGTTACAGGTAGTGCATGCATACACGGAATTCCGGCGAACATCACCATTAGTCTACCAACCGGAGATCGAACGAGTGGCAAGAAGGAATTTAGCAAGCCGGTTAGAGGCAACACTTGCCCCTAACCAAGACACCCAAAACTCACCATCCACACCGTCTGTTGGAACCGTTCCAATGGATCAACAAAACCAAATACTAAAAACCGTAGCAATCGTTCGGGGGGCAACAACAACCGCCCACCGGCCAACCCACCAGCCAACCCACTTCGACAAAATGAACCTCAAAACCAAAATCCTCTACTTAACCTTAACAACCGTAACCGTAACCCACCCAAACCTAGGTCCTGAACCAAACTTTAACCAACCAGAGTTCGAACGGGTAGACCCAAACAATGCGGATCAATATGAACCGAAATACGATGAGTTAAGGAACAATATTCCAGACGATGTTGGATATAGTGTTCCAAGTTACCGGTCACTGGATCGGTTTAGTGTAAACATTGGGCAACGGAAGACGAAGGGGAAGATAGTTTTGGGGAGAATGAAGGCGATGGGAACTTCTACAACGGTAGGGGTATCAACCATGAAGATGGGAATCAAAATGCCAACATCAACAACGATAATGACGAGTGGGATGACGGGTACGGTTATGGGAATGAATACGATGGGGGGTACAATCAAGATGCCAGCTACAAAACAATCGCCAACCCCGGAACAACAATCGAAGGAATCCGTCAACAATCGAAACAATAACAACATACGGATTCCCGAGTTTGTGGGTATGGCGAATTAACCCAAAAATCGACGGGTAATCGTGTGCCACCGGTAAATCAAGAGGTGAACGGTCTACCGAGGAACAACAACCCAACAACCAACGTCCACCACAAGGAGTTAACGGTTGGTTTCAACCGATGATATCGAAGAATGATTCTCCGATTGTACCACCATCGCGCGGAAGAGTTGCGTTCGATTGTAAGCGAATTATATCAATATTCTTCCTCACTTTAATGGACGATCAAATTTTGGCACCGTTGCCGGGGACGATATGTAGTACCATCGGGGGTGGTCATTTCTCTCAAGACGAGGTCCGCTTACGCCTTTCCAATTCTCACTAAAGGATAAGGCAAAGCAATGGTTCTTGACCTTACCCACGAATAGTATTCACAATTGGGTTGAGATGCAACAAGCGTTTTTAGATGAGTACTATTCGATGGCGAAGACGGATGATGCTAGGGATGAGATCCGGCTTTCAAGCAACTATCTAGTGAGCCATTACATGAGGCTTTCACCCAGTATAAGGAATTGATTCGGAAATGACCACATCACCAAATGGAAAAGTCGGAGTTAGTGAAATGTTTTGTGAGGGGCTTAGATGGGGAAAAGTGGAATCATCTCGAGTCGATGAGTAATGGGACTCTTCTAAGCAATCACAAGGATAATGATTGGGAATTCCTCGAGAGAATGGCTAAGAGAGCCAAAGCTAAGGAGTCGGCCGACCGGGCAAGAAGCAAAGAGTTTTCGGCCATATGTAGTACCATCGGGGGTGGTCATTTCTCTCAAGACAAGGTTCGCTTACGCCTTTTCCAATTCTCACTAAAGGATAAGGCAAAGCAATGGTTCTTGACCTTACCCACGAATAGTATTCACAATTGGGTTGAGATGCAACAAGCGTTTTTAGATGAGTACTATTCGATGGCGAAGACGGATGATGCTAGGGATGAGATCCGGGCTTTCAAGCAACTATCTAGTGAGCCGTTACATGAGGCTTTCACCCGGTATAATGAATTGATTCGGAAATGATCAAATCACTAAATTGAAAAGTGGGAGTCGGTGAAATGTTTTGTGAGGGGCTTAGACGGGGAAACGTGGAATCATCTCGAGTCGACGAGTAATGGGACTCTTCTAAGCAATCACGGGATAATGATTGGGAATTTCTCGAGAGAATGGCTAAGAGAGCCAAAGCTAAGGAAGTCGGCCGACCAGGCCAAGAAGCATCCCATCTCACGGTCGCTTCCGACCTTGACTCGAATTCAAAGGATCGTATTGCTACTTTAGAACAGGAGTTGTCCCGTATGAAAAAGAAAGATGTCAATGTGGTCCAATTTGCGGTGTGTGAAGAATGCAGTGACATCGGTATAGGACAGAGGAATGCCAAGTGAACATGGCCCAATCCACCAAAGTGGTGAACCAAGTGTACGGAGATTGGAAACAATATGACATGAACTCCAACACTTATCACCCAGGTTTGAGAAACCATCCGAACTTTCGGTATGGTAATGCATCGAATCAAATAAACCCGAATTTCCAACCGGGAAATCAAAGTGGGAGCCAAGGCGGGTCGTCGTACCAAAACCACAAGGTGGTAACCAAGGGGGTTATCAAAGGAACTACAATCAAGGAGGTAGCTCGGGGTATCAAAACCGTGAAGGCAACTATCAACGAGGCTACAAACAAGGTGGTAATGGAAATGGGTTCGAACAACCAAAGTGGGGTGGAACGATTTAAATGCCAAGATGGATGCAATGCTCTTGATGATGCAAGAGTCGAAGAAAGAGAATGAAATTCGAGATAAGTCACACGAAGCATTGGCAAACAAGTGGGCCAACTTGCGGAGGAAATGGCTCAAATACGGGGAAGCGGGGGAAGGCTTCCGAGTGACACCACGGATCGCTATTCATCCGTAAGATCAAGCTAAGACAACTCTTACTTGCCCATATGGTACCTTCGCATTTAGGCGAATGTCGTTTGGGTTATGTAACGCCCCCGCCACCTTCCAAAGGTGTATGATGAGCATATTCTCAGATGGTGGGGGAGTCCTTAGAGATTTTCATGGATGACTTCTCAATTTTTGGGTTGTCATTTGATGCTTGCCTTAGTCAATTAGAAAAGGTTTAAACAACATGTGTTGAGAAGAACCTTGTTCTAAGTTAGGAAAAGAGCCATTTCATGGTTCAGGAAGGGATTGTCTTGGGGCATGTTGTGTCAAGTCGTGGGATAGAGGTTGACCGTGCAAAGGTGCAAGTCATCTGTACTTTACAGTATCCCACGAGTGTTAAGGGGGTTAGATCATTCTTAGGGCATGCGGGTTTTTATAGAAGGTTCATTAAAGGGTTTAGTGATATCACGAAACCTTTATGTAATTTGTTGCTTAAAGACTAATCGTTTGATTTTAACAAAGAATGTAAAAACGCCTTTAATGTTTTGAAAGAAAAGTTGGTGGAGGCCCCAATATTGCAATTACCGAATTGGTCTTTACCATTCGAAATTATATGTGATGCGAGTGATTATGCGGTTGGGGCCGTATTAGTAAAAGGGTGGACAAGAAACCCATTGTTATTTACTATGCAAGTAAGACTCTTTCAGATGCGCAGTTACATTATACAACAACTGAGAAAGAGCTACTCGCCGTGGTTTTTGCATTGGAAAAATTTTGGGCTTATATATGGGGTAACAAAGTTATTATCTATTCTGACCACACTGCTGTCAGGTACCTCATGGAGAAGAAAGACGCAAAGCTAAGATTGATCCGATGGGCTCTTTTGCTACAAGAGTTTGACCTAGAGATACGAGACAAAAAAGGGTAGTGAAAATGTGGTTGCAGACCACTTGTCTCGATTGTTTGTAGAGGAGGGTTCCTCTCGTGTGGAGATTGATGATACTTTCCCAGATGAGCACATAATGAAAGTTTTTGTATTACCTTGATATACTAATATTGTGAATTATTTGGTTACAGGTGACTTGCCAGCTCATTGGGATAGGAGGAGGAGATTGCATTTCATGTCTCAAATCAAATACTACACGTTGGAGGAACCAGATTTTTCAAGATATGCCCGAATCAAGTTGTTCGAAGATGCATTCGGACGATGAGATCCCGAGTGTCTTGACGCACTTGCATTCATTTGCTTGTGAGGGACATTTAAATGGTCACAAAACGGGGCACAAAGTACTCAATAGCGGTCTTTATTGGCCGACTATTTTCAAAGACGCTTTAACTTTGCTAAAAATTGCGTTGAGTGTCAAAATATAGGGATATTTCAAAGAGAGTGAGATGCCCATGCAACCGATTCTCATTGGTCGACATTTTCGACGTGTGGGAGATCGATTTCATGGGCCCATTTCCAAATTCACATGGCAGCTTGTATATTTTGGTGGCGGTCGATTACTTATCTAAATGGGTCGAAGCGATTGCCACCAAAACCAATGACCATACCATTGTTTGTAACTTTGTGCAAAACAACATTATTTCAAGATTTGGGATTCCCCGGGTCATCATTAGTAATGGGGATCTCCTTTTAAGAATTTTAACTTTGGAAGGTTACTAAAATGGTATCGGGTTGACCATCGGATTGCTACTCCCTACCACCCGCAAACGAGTGGTCAAGTGGAGGTGTCTAATAGGCAAATCAAAGAGATTTTTCAAAAGACCGTTTCGACTGGACCGTAAGGATTGGTCGACGAAGTTGAATGATGCTTTATGGGCCTATCGAATGGCACATAAAACACCTATTGGCACCACACCTTACCGCTTAGTTTATGGTAAAATTATCACTTGCCAGTTGAGCTTGTACACCGTGCCTTTTGGGCTATTAAAGAAGTTAATCTCAAGTATGATGATGCAGGTAGGAACGCAAGTTGAAACTGTGTGACTTGGAAGAGCTACAGGAAGAGGCATATGAGTGTGCTTCGAAGTACAAGGACGGAATGAAGCGGGCACACGATGCTAAGTTGAGGCCGAAGGAGTTCACGGTGGGTCAAAAGGTTTGGCTCTACAATTCACGGCTAAAATTCTTCCCGGGTAAGCTTAAGAGCAAGTGGATGGGCCCATATGTGATCACACGGGTCGGAAAATTTGGGAGATGTTACCATTGAGGACCCGAAGGATGGGTCGAAAAAAACGGTTAATGGCCATAGTCTTAAACCGTTTCTCGATGGTAATGAAGAGAAGAATGGGGTAAACACGGAGTTGGTAAGCTTCTTGGTAAGCCTACCAAAATTTACGAGAGGTTAATGGAGAACTGTTTGACATGTTTTGTAGGAAACCAAGAATGCGTCATGAAGCTATGAGGTATGTTTTTAGACTTGTTTATGTGTATAGGGACAATACACGGCTATTCGGGGGGTGGTAGGATAGTTAACGGTAGGTTGTTAGTAAGTTTTAAAACCGAAAAATTTTCACAAAAAGAATTTTAATAATTTTTAGGAATTTCTCTAGCATAGGCCCCTTTTACAAAAAGCTATTGGTTTTTGTCCATATTTTCATAAAGAAAAAAACTGAAAAGAAGAGGCCGTCGGCGACGGGGCTTCAGGCCGTCGCCGACGGGCTTGGGAAAGTGAGCGTCTGCTAAAAATCTCCGTAGACAGGAGAGAAAGGCGTCGGCCAAAAAGTGGAATTAAGGGGGGCGTCGACGACCCCATGACTGGCCATTGCCGATGGCTTGTCTGGTTTCTGCCGACATCAATTCGCATTTTGGTTAGTTTTTCGAACCAGGTCACCTTTAAACCCATTTAAACTCGACCCAAACATGTTTTCAGCCACAATTTTGACCCGGTGGACCCCATATCTTATTCTTAACCTCAACCCACCAAAATCTCTGCACATCTATTACCACACATCCTCCTTCTCACTTCATCTTCTCCATTAAAACTCCCAAGAACCCTAATCTTCTTCTACTCTTCACTTCTTCAATTTTCCACCAAATCTATCATTTCTTGAGCCTATCTTGAGTAATTTTTCAAGATGAGCAAAACCCCTATCATTGGTTCCATTACTTCTTGCAAGTTTGCAAGATTTCTGGACTTGATTTTTCGGGTTTTTGAAAGATTGTTCATCAAGCTTTGTGATTTGCATCTTTTCTTAGTTTTTCTCGTGTAACAACATCAAAGGTATGGTATTTTACTTAAATTCAAGCATGATTATCATATGGTTAGTAATTTCTTTCGAAATTTTAAACTTTTGGGTTTAAGAGTAGGTTGTTTATTGTGATTTATGATGTTTTAGCTTGTATTGAGGATGAATATGTGATTTGGGTGGGTTTTGGACATGCAACAAGAATGATGTGATTACACTTACTTGTTTGCATGATTGAACTTGGCATTATGTTGAAACCTTTTTGAACTCTTAGAAATTTAAGGATTAAACATGAAAAATCAAGTATTTAGGGGTAAAAATTGCTCTTTTGCAAGTTTAGATGAAATTAATTCATATCTAAAACGTGATTTTGGTTTTAAGATTATATGCCACGTTCAAAGTTGAGTGGAATTAGAAGTATTTGGTTATTTTAATTGTTCCTTTTGTTTGTGATTGTGGTAATGGCATCCTGAAAAAGAAGCAAGACTTCCGGGCAAGGCTCATCATCAGGGGCCGGTTCGTCATCAGGGTTGGGACCAAGGTAATGGGAGCAATTGAGCAGTATAGAAGAGGGTGATGCAAGTTTGTCCCGACAAGATTGGGAATGGGAAAGTTTCAAGAATAGTCGTTCCGCTGCATGGAACTATGACAAAAAGAAGCCTCTTTCGAGCTTTAAAAATAAGAAACTTAAGGTTAAGATGTGGAAGTGGAAAATGGTAACTGGAGGGGTAACTACTAGTGTACCAGAGAGAATTGTGGCAGAAAGGGTTGTTAATGTGGAGGAGTTCAGAACGATAGGCATTGTGCAGATGTTCAAAAGAATAGGCTGCGAAAGAGTTTTGGATTGGTGTGAGGATGTGACCTCAAGAGTTTATTTAGAGGCGGTGTGTGAATGGTTGGCATCTCACAAGTTTGTTAATAAGGATGGCCCACCACATACTTGGCAGTTAGTTGACGACACGGGGAAAGGTCAGATGTTGATGTCCTTTGAGAGAATGAATTGTATCGCATTGTTTGACTCATTGGGAGTCGAGGAGTACACATACCCTGCCATGCATCACTTCTTGGATAGTAAGATGAACTATTCAGATCCGAAGGGGATGGTTGAAGTAGTGTTGCCATTTTCTGTTGGCGGTCAGGCGTTAACGAACCAACTGTCGGTTGAAGGCAAAATTCTTCAACCTATATCGCTTGAGAATGTTAAGGTCAGATTTGGGGACTGTGGGAAGATAAAGGGACCGGATGTTCGGGTTTTGCATGCATTGTTATATGGGACGCCAAAACTATCATGGCGCAATATTGTGATGATGCACACATGTGATACTCGGGAGACATGCAACCGGAAGATGATCCCATACGTACGGTTGATAAGTCCAATGATAGTTCAACAGAATTGGCTGCCACCGGAATCACCTTGGGTTTTGAAACCGGTGGATCAAATTTCATTCGCATCCATGAATAAGAATTGGAAAAATACAAGTTCGTGCTTTCGGTCACCAATACACAGTTTCTGATAATCAAGGTCATAGCTTCCAGTTTAGCGAGCCGAGTGCAGCTCAACAAGCCGAGAGAGATGAAGAGATGGTAGATGGAAGAGAATGAAGATGAGCCTCCGGGTCCAAGGGGACCCCGACAAAGGTATCACTGCCCAAATCGAGAAATATCATTGGGTGTGTCGAGTTTTGTGAATTTCCGACGTACTCCGGGACATAGTAATTTTAATCGGGGACGACAATCAACTTATAATAATGTCTCCGTGGGAATCGGTGAGAATCAGAAGTACGAGGAGAGGTGGAGAAAGTGGGAGCAAGATTACATTGCTCAACAACAAAGCCATTGGGATGCCGAAGCTGCCCACCGAGCTAAAATAGAAAAATATTACGAGGACCAACAGTTGTTCCAAGCCCAACAGCTATCTCGATTGGAGATGATGGAGCAGCAAAGGGCACTGGAAATAACCCAAAGAAGGGCTTGGGAACAAGAGCAGGATCGTCTCCGTAGGGAGCAAAACGCTTTAGAGGATCGCCGGTGGATGACGCTAGGTACGGATCAACAATTGGCGATCAATAATACAAAGGCTCTCCATGACCAAGAACGGCATATACAGGATTACATGGTCGGCTTGCCATATAGCGAGCACAAGCCGTTGACCAATTTTGAGAACCTACCCATGCCCCGAGGTCCTTCCGACCCATCTCCCCATTGGCCCGAGGCACCGGGATCTAGTCTCTTCCCACCACAGCTACCGACACCGCCCGAAGGGGAACCTGGTCCCCTTGACAATTGGAGGGAGGTGATGTTATCCCTCACCGGGTACCCCTACAACCCATACCCGCCAGTCGATCCGAATGAACACTATCAGAGATAGGCGGGGTATGTTTCTTGTTGTTGTACATTTTTCTTTTGTTTTCTTAGTCTTTTGTTAGTAGTAGTTAGTTTATTGCTTTCCTAGTTAAATGAACTTTGTGGGTGTTTCCCTATATAACCCTCATGAGAACTACTCGTCCTCCCGAGCTGTCAGAAGGTTTAAAAGGCTTGTTGCATAAGCTAAATGCAACCGTGATTCCTACGAAAGTGAGTTAGGTTTGTTGTTGTTGTAAATTTTTTCCATAGTAATCAAAGTGAATTAACGTATGACTTGGTAAATATTTTCATAAAAATGGTAGAACTAGGTAACTAACAAATTTTGATGGTTGTGAGAAGCATGCTTCCACACAAGGGTTGAGATTTGTAGGTACATTATGTTCGCGAGACGACCATTTTGTTGAAGGATGAAGAGCACACAAAGGACGAGCTCGAAAATCAGGTGCATACATTTCTTTTTACCTTGATTCTTAGTTAGTAATAAGTGGAATGTAAATTGTATTTTTATTTCCGGGGTGAATTTTTGGGGAGGTTAGTCATGTCACATCCCTTGTGCGTTTTAAAAGATCCATTCTTACACATTGAGGACAACGTTGACCTCAAGTGTGGGGATGGGAGAGTAAAAGTTTTCGATTTTGACCCACTCATTTAAATCCTACACATTGAGGACAATGTTGACCTCAAGTGTGGGGATGGGGGAAAATTTCATAGAAAAATTCATAAACGCCTTTGTTTGAAGCAATCTAAAAGCACAAGTAACTGAGTTAATGAGGGATGGCACAACCCATTTGGTCTTTTGTCATGGTCAAATTCAAGTTAATAGCATGACATGTATTTAGCAGGTGGTTATTTGGCAATAATTCGCCTAAGAAACTTATAAGTTATGCATACTACATATCATACCCTTTATATGTGAGGTCTTGAGCCACTTTTATACATCAAATATACATATGTTTCTTTGTTTGAGTGGACCATTAGGCATGCATTGTAGAACTTGCATCTTTAGATATGTTTGAGACCATAGACCAAATACAAGCATGAGAATGATTAAGGCATTAGGTGGACCTTTTCCTTTTAAACCATTGTTGGTGCATAATGTCTATGTCTTAGTCTTATATCGAGTCTGTATAGTATAGAGCTGAATAGGCTAGTACGTATGAAGTATTTATGTATTGTTATAACAAGTTCGCTCTAGAATGTCATGTATAGACAAGTTCGGCCGAACTTGCTAAGGCAAGTTCGGGCGAACTTAGGTCCTCCATGAGCGAACTTAGTAGCCTATAAATACCTAGCTAGCCTCTCTCATTTGTAACTTTGGCATTTTGGAGGCGAAGCTCTGTCAGTTTGTACTCTTGACGTTTGATCAATAAAACTGATGTTAAACTGATTAATTCTTGTCTATTGGTAAACACGACGTAATATTTCCTCTATTATGGATGTTAGATATCAAATTTAGGTTCCTTAGCATCGAGGATCGGTCCTACAAGTGGTATCAGAGCTAGAACAGCCTGATTTGATAGTATCAAGACAAGAACACTTCTATTTCATCTCCATTCTTCTATTTTTCTTAACTTTTTCATAAAAATGAAGAATTCACGGTCAAAATCTTTTCAATTTTGAATATATCATGTAAAATACAACAAAGATAAACCCTCGAAAGATTGGAGACCAAATTCAACCAAATTGATGTCAAAATTTTGAAAAAAAAAAACCATGTTTTGCAAAACTTTTCCATCGAACTTGTTTAACCAAGTTCGCCGAACTTGTGTTAGAAAGTCATTTTTCAGGAGAATTTCTATCAAGTTCGATCGAACTTGAGCTGTTTTTGAGGAATTTTGGTCAAGTTCGCTCAAGTTACTAGTTTTTCATTGATTATATATCAAGTTCTACCGAACTTGGGTAATATCAAGAAAATTCTAGGTAAGTTCGCCCGAACTTACAAGATTGTTATCAAATCTCTTTTCACAAGTTCGACCGAAGTTCAAGGGATCTTTTCAAATTTGAAATCACAAGTTCGACCAAACTTGTGATAAATTTTCAAGAATTCTTCATTTGTGCTGCAAGTTCGACCGAACTTGTAGTTGAACTAATTGTTTTCAAAGTTTTCAAGTGTTTTCAGTGTACACATCTTGTTATTCACTATGGATGATATTCAAAGAGCTTTTATGTCTGGAGCTAGTTCGTCAAATGCCAACGTGATCCATCAAGCCAATCTTGATAACAAATGGGCATGACTGTTAAACCGCCCAAGCTAATGAGCATGGACGAGTATGAAGCATGGAAAGAGAAATTTACATATTGGGTTCAAGCCATGCACTTTGCAGGCTGGGTGTCGATTGAAAGAGGTTACACTGTTCTAGTGGATGAACACCAGCAAGTGTTGGAAAAGTACAATTACACGACTGTACAGAAAGACGAATACATTGCTGAAAAGAAGATGATAAGTCTCATAATTCAATCTGTCAAAGAAGATATTCTGGTCTTACTGCCTGAATATACTACTGCAAGAGAACTTTGGCTATCACTTCAAAAGAAATATCAAGGAATCGCGGAGATGATAAAGAGCAAGAAAGCTCTTATTCTGAAAGAGTTTGACATCTTTACTATGTTGAAGAATGAGACTATGAAGCAAATGATTGAGCGTTTCTGTCATCTTCAAGTCCAAATGCGAAGACACGGTCTCGAGAAGATGGAACAAGAATACATCGACAAGCTTGATGACGCACTACCAGATGGAGAGTGGACTACGTATCTGATGGTTCTGAAGGAAAGTGAAAAGTGGGAATTCTTTAAGCTGTCAACATTTATCGATAAACTCGAAGGCCATGAAATTGAACTCCTGAAGATTGCAAAGACAAAGAACGCTAATGTTGTTCAAGACGTTGGTTTGTACTACAAGAATGGAATGCAAGATAACATTTCAAGCCCAAAGATTCAGACAACATTCAACGCAAGTTTGAACTCTTCGAACAGTTCTCCACATAATCAGAACCAATCACAGCCTTATTATGATCAGAGTCCACAGAGTTCGTTTTCTAGCACTGGTTCAAATTCATCTTATCAAAAGTCAAGAAAATCATAATCAACAAACAAATTCGGATTCGAATGTATACAAGTGCAACATCGAGTGAATTTGAACAATGTTGTTTCGGAACAAGTCGCTAAACAGCATATGTCGCTTCTTGCCACTGTTCTGGAGTCATACGAAAGTCTTGTAGCCGGTAAAATTGAAATCCCGAAATGTCGGCAGAAGATTATGACCAAGAGGATGAAGAAGAACCCGAGTTGATGGATATTAAGTGGAGTTTAGCTTCGATTATCCGAAGGGTTACCAAGTTTGTTGCGTAACAGGCCGAGACATCGGAAATTCTAGCAATAAACTGGGTTTCGACAAGACAAAAGTGACGTGCTTCAGATGTCGCCAAAAGGGACATTTTAAGAGAGAGTGTAAAAATCCTGAAGCAACGGGAAATCAAAGTCCATTTGGAAGAGGCAACGAGTATTACAAGAAGTCACTTCAGTACAAGCCTTTCCCAAAGAAAACTCAGGTTGAAATCTAAGAGAAACCAAACAGTAGCAACACTGAGAAAGCTATGGCTGCATCAAACGAAGATGATGATTTCGACCGGAATTCCTACATCGGTAAGAAGACCGGAAGTTGCGTTAATGGCTGAAATTATTGAAGATACTTCTGCAGAAGAAGCAGTGGCTTTGGAGAATATTTTGCTGGAACAATATCTGCAACAACAACGTGAAGAAGAGGAGTATATCCACTTGCAGAAGCAAGGAATTTTATCTCCTAATTCGTGTGATAATTTTGCAGGTCTTTTTGATGGAAGTTCTCAGGAGCAAGTTCCCAAGAAGAAATCAACTGATGAAGTGGTCATTGATGTTATTCAAGAAGTGAATGCCGAAAACCTCAAGGATATTGCCGACAAAGCCTTGATGGCAAATCTAACCAAGGTAGGTCCAGGGGTAAATGAAGTTGTCAAAGTACAAGTTGTAGAGGTTGAGAAACCTTGTACAAAATGTACCGAACCATGTTCTGAATGTGCCAAAAAAATCAAAGATCATGGCTAAAAACAATGTGCATAATGAACTTTTAAAATATGATTATCGCACAATGAAGGAAGCGTATGACAAAATGAAAAATGTTTATGGCAGGCTCGATAGAAATAACATCGAACAACATGATACTATAAGGATGTTAAAAGGGACAGTAATGGATAAGAAAAAAGCTATTAATATCTATATTAACACCATTGCTGAAACTAAGCAACAACTCCAGGACATGAAAATTTAAACAGAGCGTGTTCAACAAATTTTGAGAAGTTACACCTGTAACGCATATGTCATGGATCACATATTTCCGACAATTCCATCGGAAGAGAAACCTAAAAAGAAAATTGGTAAAGAATACAGCAATGTACCTCCACCCCTATGCGAGAAGTATTGTCGCAAATCCGCTGATGGGATGGATAAGGCACTCAACATTGAGTTGTTATCTAAAAAGAAAACTGAGTTGCCAGAGAACATTGATGTAATCTATACTAAAACAGATGATGACAATGTTGTGGTTAAAAAGGTTGTTGAAAATGTTTTGAACGATTCTGATGAAGGCAGCTTTAAAAGCGCCAACTCGAGTTCAAAGAATTCTGATTCACAGTCCGAAGATGATGATACATCATCGGAGAATGATCTATGTGATGATCCTAATGTTGTAATGTACAAGATTAAGGAATTGATAGATTATACTTTGATGACAGTTTTCCGATTCAGAATGTGAAGGAAGAATTGTTTGACAAATTTTTTAAACTCGTGGAAGTCACATCAGATGATCTGGAGATCAATGAAAAGAAATCTTATTCCAAACCTAAAAGAAATAACTACCGAAGGAATGGTGGTGATCATCTGTAAAACCAGAGAGCTGGGTTGGGATTAGAGGATTCAGATGAACCTAAAAAGAAAACGTCACCATTTCATGAATACAAGAATAAAAACATGAATTTTGTATATGGGACGAACACGGTTCATGAGGAAAGTTTGATCAGGAAACAATCAAACGATGAGTTCAAGAAACAGAAAGAACTTCGAGATAAAGCCAAAATTGCAAGTGGTGCCAAAACAAGTGGTGTAAAACCCACTAAAGGACATCCACATGATTCTCGGACTTGTTTCAAGTGCAACAAAACTGGTCATATTGCACACCAATGTCCGAAATCAAAGCCGGCTTATCTTCGAAGGAAAGAAAGTTCAAATGTTGTAAAACCAAAGCAACCAGAGTTTGGGCAAATAAGAATTTTAAAAAGAAATGTTAACAAAGATGAAATGAAACAAGTTTTTGAAAAGAAATTTTTACATAAAGGTGAGTCTTCAAAAGCAAATGAAAACAAGTTTTACATAAAAAAAGCTAACATCAGATCTTAAGCCTGGATTGCAAAGAAACGGTCAACAACATCTGAGATCACTAAGTCTGAGCTTGTTAAGACTAGTGATAGCATGAAAGAATCAAAATCTGAAATCATAATTGAAACCACATCTGAAAATGTCAAAACTACAAGTGGTAATAATTTAAAAGATAAAAAGACAGTAAAGTTTTCAAACATAACATCATAGAAAATCCAGATGATGAATGTGAATTTGATTATTAGATGAGTGTGGATTCGATTATGCTAATGAGTCTGAGTTTGATTTTGACGATGGTTATCCAATCCAACCCAAGACCAAAAAGGCTTGGGTCTCGCTTTTTAAATAAATTGTTGAAATGTGCAGGGGCTCCAGAGATCCGTACTTTCTAAGTGGATTTTGGATAGTGGAGCTTCCAGGCATATGACGGGAATGAAAGCGTTGCTATTCGACATAAAAGCTATCAATGGTGGATATGTTGGATTTGCGGGTAACCAGGGTGGAAGGATAGTCGCCGAGGGAAAACTCTCCAATGGCGTCGTTTCATTTGATCGCATGAATTTTATTGCAGAGTTGGAGAATAATCTTCTGAGCATATCACAGATTTGGGACAAGAAGTTCACGGTGCATTTCAACGATAAAGAGTGTATTATCTTGAAACCGGGATTCAAAATACCAGATGAGTGGATTTTGATGCGAGCACCTCGGGAGAATGATCTATATATTCTTGATATGGGCGTCGCTACCACTTCGTCAAAATCAGCGCAATGTTTTGTGACAAAGGCTACTGAAAAGGATTCTATTCTTTGGCATCGTAAGATGGGGCATATTCATTTGTGAAAAATGAATTACTTGGTTCATAATGATCTTGTAGAGGGTGTAAATCTTCGGAGCTTTCATATGTCTGATCACTGCTTAGAATGTAAAAAGGGAAAGCAGATCAAGAAATCTCATCCGAAGAAAATTCTAAACTCAATTAAGTTGCCATTAGAACGTCTCCACATGGACATATTTGGTCCTGTAAATGTTCGAAGCATCTCAGGAGACTTATATTGCTTGGTTGTGACAGATTACTATTCGAGATATTCGTGGGTATTCTTTCAGGAATCAAAAGACGAAATGTTCAAGAACTTGGTGATTTTGTTTAAGAAATTCGAGAATCTTTATCATCTGCCGGTCAGACGCATTAGAAGTGACAACGGCACAGAGTTTAAGAATAACAAAATGAAGGAATTCTGCAACGCAAAAGGGATTCTGCACGAGTTTAGTGCTCCCTATACTCCACAACAAAACGGAGTAGCTGAACGAAAAAACAGAACTTTGATTGAAACTGCGAGAACCATGCTTGCAGATTCTAAACTTCCAATCAGCTTCTGGAGTGAAGCGGTTGCTGCGGCTTGCTATACGCTAAACAGAGTTCTCACTGTCAAACCAACAAAGAAAACATGTTTTGAGATGATAAACCGACGAAAGCCAAATTTGAAGTTCTTAGAACCATTCGGTGCGCCATGTACCGTAATAGACCAAGATGGCAAATTCGGGGCTAAATCTCTTGAGGATTTCTTTGTCGGATATGCGAGTCCGTTAAGAAGAGTATATGTTCCTTCGCTGAGAGAGGTTATTGAAGCACAGCATGTGGATTGTTTCAACTATACGGATCCTATTCAAAGGAGAGGTGATGCGTGGCTGTTTAACTATCAAGATCTTTGGAAGTCTTTTGACTTGCTGGAAGAACCGTCTAACGAAGAAGTTGCAGCGTTAATTTATCTTCACAAGTCAGCGAATCAAGAATAAATCATTAGACCAATTGTGGTTAATCAACCCACGTTGGATTCTTCATCTTCCAGAGCAGGTCTAAGCAATAGCAGTGGTGTTCAAGTTGAAAACACTTATGAAGCAGAACTAACACCTGCTACACCTCCTGTGAATGCTTCTAATGAACCAGAAAACACAACAGTGCCCTGTACGACTCAAAATTAGAATTCTGATTCAAATGAAGCACCGACATTTGATGCTGATGATGAAACTTCATCGGATGAAGAAGTTGAGTAGATTTCTAACTTGTTGAATCAATCTGCTAGGCCGAGAAATCAGAACGAAGCTTCATCAAGTACTCCTAATGTTGATGTGAACAGTGATCTGATTGTTTCAAATCAGCAAAGCTCAGTTGATCTTCCAACAGAAGAAATGCCGCGATCATATTCGTACCATCCTTCAACGAAAATATAGGAGAACTACAAACTGGTGTGCGTACACGAAATCAAATCAATAAAGCACTTAGTTGTTTCTACACCCGAGTTGCACCAACTCAGAACTACTGCTACTACTCATGTTTTATTTCTCAAATAGAGCCAAAGACAGCTAATGAGGCTCTGGCAAACGAGAACTGGGTGATAGCAATGCAAGAGGAACTTTTACAGTTCGAGAAGTTGGGTGTTTGGAAGCTTGTAGACTTGCCACCGAAGCAAAAAGCTATTGATACAAAGTGGGTCTTCAAGTGTATAAAAGACGATTGGGGGGTAATAGTCAGAAACAAAGCTCGGCTGG
The DNA here is from genome assembly GCA_947069175.1 of Scalesia atractyloides. Classification (NCBI taxonomy): domain Eukaryota; kingdom Viridiplantae; phylum Streptophyta; class Magnoliopsida; order Asterales; family Asteraceae; genus Scalesia; species Scalesia atractyloides. The sequence continues at coordinate 51,115,588 of CAMTDV010000019.1, forward strand.
TTGTCAAGGGATCCACCAGTAGGAAGGTAGAGATTACACGGAGGTATACGCACCGGTTGCGCGATTAGAATCTATCCGCATTTTCCTAGCGTTCGCAGCTTGGAAAGGATTTAAGGTGTACCAGTTGGATGTAAAATCTGCATTTCTCTACGGTAAACTTCGTGAACAAGTGTATGTCGGCCAACCACCGGGATTTGTCGATCCACTGAATAAGAACAAAGCATATCTCCTGGACAAAGTCTTGTACGGTTTACACCAAGCCCCGAGAGCTTGGTACGAGACGTTATCGCTACATCTCGTAGGAAATGGATTCACGAGAGGCACAGTGGACAGCACTTTGTTTACCAGAGAAGTTGGATCGCATTTGATAATAGTACAAATATATGTGGACGATATCATTTTCGGTTCTACGGTTGACAGTTTGTGCAAAGAGTTTGAAAAGATCATGAAGAAGAAATTTGAGATGTCCTCGATGGGCGAAATGAAGTTCTTCTTAGGTCTTCAAGTGGATCAGCTTCCAGACGGGATATTCATTCATCAGACTAAGTATGTTCACGACATTCTCAAAAAGTTTGAAATGGATTCTTCGAAGCGCTTTCGACACCGCTGGCACTGAACCATGGGATTTGCGTAGACGAGACGGGAACGAAAGTTGATGAAACACTGTATCGATCAATGATAGGTTCACTGATGTATCTGACGCATCGCGCCCAGACATCATGTATCCTACTTGCTTATGTGCGAGATATCAGTCAAGTTCTCAAATGTCACACTTGCAGATAGTCAAGCAAATCTTCCGTTACTTGAAAGGTTGCCCAAGCACCGGCCTGTGGTACCCCAAGAACGACAATTTGATCTCACTGGATACGCTGACTCAGACTTCGGAGTGGACAACTGAACTCGAAATCTACATCTGCAGGATGCCAGTTCTTTGGCACACGTTTGGTAACGTGGCAGTGTAAGAAACAGACCATGGTCTCTTTCAACCTGTGAAGCGGAATACATTTCTGCTTCCAGCTGTTGCTCTCAAATCCTCTGGATTCAGCAATAGATGAGGGATTATGGTCTGCAGTTTCTTGACACGCCTTTATTTGTAGATAACAAAGCAGCCATCGATATAACTAAAAATTCGGTTGCATCACTCACCTACAAAACACATTGAAATTCGTTACCATTTCATTCGTGATTGTTACGAAAATAAATTGGTTCGAATAGAAAAAATCCACACCGACGAACAAAGGGCTGATTTTTATACCAAAGCATTTCCATTAACAAGATTTAAATATCTAATGCGGCTTAACGGTATTAAAAATTTGCTTACAGGTGCGGAAGCTAGGTTGAATACAGATCGGATGACGAATTCAGTAATCCTCATTGGTTTGTATGGTTTGTAAATATCTTTCTACTTTAGTATTTCTTAAAATCTAAAATCCAAAAATATGTTTTTTATTTTAGGGGGAGAAATATTTGGGAAAATACAAAAACATATGAAAATTTTCAAAATGTACAAAAACATTGAAAAAGACAAAAAGAATTATGTCACAAAAAGGAAATGATAGTATATCAGTGGACTATCACAGTATGCTAAAGAAATGTAAAGTTTAAAAGTAATAAACGAGTCTTACTGTGGATATGTCGATAGGCTTAACACGTTCAGTAAACTGTTTTCGAGATATAAACTAAATTTAACAACTGCTTAATCTTGTGGATTAACACATCTTGGATATATGGACTTAGTACTCCGAAATTTCGTTTGAAAGATTGCCCGATTATGAGATACGAGGTCTTTATAGATAGTTGATATATGGGGTATTATATGAGTTCTTCTGATTTTGCGGAAGCAATAGCCTAGAACTTCTATAATACTTTCGCTATAAACCACAAAAACTGCATGCAAAATTGATAAGTATCGAAAGATCTAATCATTTGCAGTGATGATAAGATTCCTTAAGTGGAACATACCTAAAAGACGAGCCTTCATCTCTTTTTCTGTACGGTAGTACTAACCTGAGCTCTCAAGGTCTCGCATTACCCAGATACAGATATCAATTATGCTATATTCACTTATAAGATGAAATCTAGGGAATCTTGATATGGGAGTATATTCAAGAAGTGGGAACCACAGATAGGTCAAGTTTCATAAATCTTAAACCTTAACATATCTTGAAACAGTTGAGAAACGTGGTAAAGTTTAAATGGACAAATATATCGACAATCTAGGTAAACGAATTTAAAACTTAAAGTCATATAGGTCAAAGGTACTGGTGATACGTCTCAATCAACTGATATGATCCTTTAGACATGAATTCACAAAAATATGTCTGTAAATATGTTTGTACATAGTTTACATTGTCCTGTACAAAGTTTATCAGCTTTACAGATTAAAATCAAAAAAGATTTTCTGTGTGTTTTAGCATAAACTTACAAAAATATAAAAAGATTTTATTTCTACATTGTTTTCAAGCAAACCAATGTTGGAGAACGGGTCTTCGAAGTCTAGTAAGATGCTAGAACTGGTGGGAATCTCTTTGACAACGGGCTGGGAGCTAATCTGTAAAATCTGAATAGTCAAAATGATAAAAAGTTCATTAATTTGAAACTTTGTTTTTGAAAATATCAACAATTTGTTCGAAACGGGTCAAACCGGGGTCATTAACTTGGACTCGGCAGACAAATCGGTTAACCAAGGTCATTAGCTTGGACTTGGTCAATTGAGTGGATTTTCATAACTGGTAAAAAGTTGGAAAGTTCAGGGATTAAAATGAAAATTTGAAAAGTTTGTTTTTAGGGTTTGGCAAGTTCGGCCGAACTTGCTAAACAGAATCATGTTTAACAAAACAGCAAGTTCGACCGAACTTGCTAATTAATGGCTGGTTTGTTATAAGTTCGCCCGGACTTATTGGGCTTTGTTATTTGGGCTTCTCAAGTTCACCCGAACTTGCCAGGGTATAAGTACCTAAGCAAGTTCGGCCGAACTCATTTGTGCAAGTATTAGACTCTAAGCGAACTTAAGTTGTTTGAGAGATTTGAGAGATTTTGACAAAAACATACCGTTACTTTGCCCGATTTTCGTTTGTTTTTGGTGATTGGCAACCATTTACAATGACAAAGGTATTGATTTGGATTTTGAACCATGTTTGGACCTTAATCGAACGAAACAAGATCTGAAACCTTTAAAAATGTTAGATCTAGGAGTTTAATGATAAATTAATCTTAAAATTTTGATTAACACTTAAAACCGACCATAAAGTTGTTATGAATTGATAAGTTTGTCAAGATTTGAAATTGCAGGTTTGATGTTTGAAGGAGATGACAAGTTCGGCCAACTTGTTATCAAGTTCGACCGAACTTGCTATCAAATTTGTATAAAATGCTTAAACCTGAAGTTTGACCGAACTTCTTTAAAAGATGAATTAAAATTGTACTGGAAGTTCGCCCGAACTTAGTTTTTGAAATTTGAACATGTATGTTACATGTTCGGGCGAACTTGACTAATCCACAATGTTATAACACTCAATCAAGTTCGCCCGAACTTGATGAATGTGTTAGAAAAATTTTGAAAAATTTTTCTCGTATTGTGTGTTAATTGTTTTGCGTCGTTTTCCAGGCTCAAGTACCAGCGCGTGCAATCTCGATAGAGTTTTCTAAGACGCACAACACTTGTATTACGCTCGACAAATCGATATGTCCATCTTTGAAAGAGTACGAGAGTATCTTGAAGTTTTTGGAAGAAAGTCCTATTCATCGGGCTATCACGGAGCGCACGGTGTCATACAGATCTCATACTTTCCATTTCTGGACGAACGCGAGTTTAAGTGATGATCAGAAGACGATTATTTCATTAGTGCAAGTTGGCAATGAAGTCAAACCTATCACCGTTACTGAAGACGATATTCGACAGATCTTGCAGTTTAATGACAACAAAGATGATCCGATATTCCTCGACGAGAAAATGGTTAGAGGTTGTTTCTTTAGAATGGGATACAAAGGGCCCTGTGAACAAGCCAACGTTAAAGAACGGGGAAGTGCCTAACCCATATAAGCTTCTCATGCATGCGATCATCAATACATTCAGTCATCGAAAGGCGGGATTAGACGACGTGCAAGATTATCTAGCCTGCATGGCAACGGTATTAATTTTGAAGAAGCCATTTAACTATTCCAAGCTGGTTTTCACTCATATGTCAAAGAATATGGAGGATTCGAGGTTGTGTCTCTATCCAAGATTCGTGCAGATGTTGATTGATGAGAAGTTAACGGGATCCAAATGATGTACTTTATCTAGTTCACCTTGAGAAATGATTGTGAAGAAGCTAATCAAGTTTCAGAAACAAGCATCAGCTCCTGTTGCAAAGCCAGTTTTCGGGGCAATAGTTAATGAGAACTATGTGGCACCGCCTGATAATAGATGGAGAAACGATGGCAATGACGATGAGAAAGAACTTAACGCAGAGAAAGAATGGTTTAAAGATTTTAAACCAAAGTCTCGAAGTGAATGGTTCTTAAAGGTAGAAGATGATAAGCCTAAGAAGAAACGAGCGGTTAAAAAGGTTGATACTACGCTTGTTGACGAAGATGAACCTGAGAATGTTTAAGGCGAGGCAGGTTCTAATGCAGCAATAGTTGTTGAGAGTCAAGAGACTGAGAAAGCTACATAGGAAGATTTTTATTTCAGCAACTTCTGAAAATGAAGATGATTCTGACGAAGAACCAGTGAAAGAACCTGAAAAGACAGCAGCAGAAATAGCAGCAGAAAAAGAAAAAGACATGGATACTGATTTCGATCCAAATCAAGAGAAAGATTCTGACGAGGAAAGACCAAAGAAAAAAGCTAAACATGTAAAGTCTGCAACTATTTCTTCAACAAAGACTACAGGGTCTCCTCAAACAAAGGGCAAGAAAAAGAAGAAAGTTCAAAAAGCAGTTAGCAAACGATACAAAGGAAAGTTGAAAAGCGCAGAAGTTACACAAGAACCTTCTGGCGCACAGGAGAAAGAAGTCACACAAGAACCTTCTACACAAGAACCTCCTGTTGTTGTTTCAAGTGAAGCTGAAAGGCCAGGAGTTACACAAGAACCTCCTGTGTCTGGTTTATTAGAAGTTCCAATTATTCAATCACCGGTTGCTCCAACGACTTCAAATATTAAAAGTTCTACTCCAATGAAGTTAACACCAAAGGCTGCTACTCCAAAGTCAACACCAAAATCTTCAGGGCCTAATCTGTTTGGTGATATGCATAGTGATTCGATCAGTTTGCAAGATCTAAATGATTTCTTTCCAGAGACGAATGTTGAACTTCTGGAAAAGCGTGTGAAGGTGTTAGAAGAAAAAGTGGCACAGAATGAAGTTGAAAAACTGAGCTTATTCAAAAGTTGAATCAAAGCAATGCTGAGAAAGAGATTTTGGACGACAAAGTTAAAGTTTTGGAGAATCAACGTGAATACTTTAAAGCTTTGATCGAGAGTCTGCAAGATGCAAATGAGAAGCTGCAGACAGAAATAACTGATTTGAAGACAATTCAAGCTCTGAACGATAGAAGATTCACCAGGTTGCAGAAAGTTTTATCTAACTCTCTGGGAATAGATTTCATCAAAGAGTATGATCGTCTGGATCAACAAGAAGCTAAAGAACGATCTAAAAAAGAGTTAGCTGCGAGTGGTAAAGGTAAAGGAGTTGAAGGTGAAGCTCCTAAATATTCTGAGACTGCAGAGAAACTAGTTGAAGAGAATGTTGATATAGCTTCTGAGACCAATATTCCAAAGGTTGACGAATCTGTCAAGCCTTCTGATCCTATAGTTGCTTCTGAAAAGGACGATGAAGAAGCTAAAAAGGAGGATAAAGATGATGATGAAGAGAAAGATGATTCGGAATATGAAGATTGGAATGTTGCAGATGATGACGATGATGATGATCAGGGTGGTGTTGGAATAAAAATTACTGAAGCAAAAGTTACTGATGATTTTGATTTCTCTGATCTTATGAATGATGAATCGAACAAGATGGATGATAAGATTGAGGGGGAGTCAGGGTAGAAAGGGCTAACTGATGAAATTGATCTTTAAAATGTTGAAAGATTTGTAAAGCCAGTTGCTGCAGTACCCATGAAGCCTTTATTGTTAATGCTTGAACATAACGTGGAGGAAGGTGAGTTTATACACAACTATACTAAGGAAGATCTGGCAAAGTTAGTTGAAGTTGATGCTGCAGATTTAGAGTTTGATTTTGAAGAAGACGTGTTGAATGTTAACACATTTGAGCTGAATGATTATCAGTATGTGAGAAGATTTGAGGCTGATGAATACAATAGAGTGATCGTTGAAGATTGGTCTTCTGATGATGAAAAGACCAAAGTGCGAAGTACGTCGGTCCTAATTCTGAAAGTTTTCCTACTTTTGAGGAGATGTATAAGCAGTTAGACGAAGATATGCTGAAAGAAAAGATTGAAGAATCTTTGCGTGAAGGGAAAGTACCAAAGCCAATGACTAAAGAAGAAATTGCTAAAGCGAAGAAGTCTTGGTTCAAAGAAATGTCGCGCGAACGTAAGTTTGACGTCCTCTAGCATTCATTTATCTATCCCTACCCGAAATCTATCCCCTAGTTACCAACTTTGAGCCTAAACCTTTCGTTTGATCAACCTATTTAGCCCTTAACCGTTAAACCTCTTTTAAATCCGTGTGATGAAAATTCGATTTTAGGAGTAATTGTTTGTAAAGTTGAACTAAAAAAATGTAAAAAAAATCGAACATGCAGAAAAAGTTATGAAAAATATGAGAAAATCGTTGAGAAAAACACAAAAAGATGTGTGGTAGTTGTGAATAAAAGGCAAACGCTTTCGACTATTAGTTTGTCGTTAGTCGGTTTAGTGTAGTTGTTGGTATTAAAAGTCGAATTTTCATCACCTTAGCCACTTTCAAATATCATATTCCATACCCTTAGCCTAGCCCCATTACAACCCTTTTTAAAGACCTTTTGACTTGTGCTTAGTATTCGTGTTCGATGGTGGAGAATGATTGAGTTGCAAGCCTATGCGGGTACTTGTTCTATTCGGTTTTGAGTGATCACTTTAAAAGTGCTAATACACCATTAAATTAGCCAATTTGTAAACCGAGGGGAGAAAACATTATGAGGGGTATGTATAACTTGTGGGTTTCAATGGCGGGTTAATCTTGGATAACCATTTTTATGTGATTAGTCCTTTATCGCTAAATATTTTGAAATTTGTAAAAATATAGAACCGGGTATGACATTAGACCTTAACTTATGTCTCAAGAATGGGACGTGTGTTTTTTTTTTCGTTCGACCCACGTGAAAGTGAAAAACAGATTTGCTTGAGGGCAAGCAAAAGACAAGTGTGGGGATGTGATGCGTGGTCCTAAACTGGTGCTTGTTAATGTTTAAGTTCATGTTTTTATGTGACTTTTAATCACGGATAGCCTACTTTTAATGGGATTTGTGTTTTGCAGGTCTAATGGAGTTTAAGGAGCTAAATGGAGCACTGGGACGCGAACTGGGTCAACCAGAACAAAGAATTGAAGGAAAACAGAAAAGTGGAAAGCCCGGCGTCGTCGCCGACACCCTCCTGGGCCGTCGGCGACGCACCTTGAAAATCCATGTCGGCCAGAAAGTGTCGTAGACAAGAGAATAGAGCGTCAGAGAATTCAGCAATTATACATGCCGTCGCCGACGCCACATCAGGCCATCGACGACGGCCTCTCTATGTCTGGCTTGCGAATTTTGAGTTTTGTTGAGTTGGGGATGGGTTATATGCAATGTTTTGATCTCTTTTTGGGGATTTACGAGTTTTTGGAGTTTGAATACCTTTCTTGGAACCAAGATCATCCCAACATCATCTTCCACCATTCCAATATTCATCCATTCGATCATAACCCTAATCATCACATCATCAAGCCTTCCATCACCATCCTTCATCATAAACCCTAACTATCATCACCATCATCATTCAAGGCTTCAAGATGTCCAAGTTCGAGCTTCAATCCATCATTGATCAAGTTCCGTTCACCATGAGCGGCTAGACTCTTCGGGTTTCACCCCGGTGTAGGTTTTTTTAGTTTCTAGGGTTTAACATTGCTTTGAGTTTTGATTTGTGACAAATTGTAGTTGAATTTTTAAACCTAAGATAATTGTCTTGCATTTGTTTTGAATCCGTAAACTGTCAAATGATTATAAAATTTGACTTTGCGAAATGTTGATGTGCAATTATGCCTTATCTAGGTTAGAGTTTACATGTTCTTGGTAACGAAGTGCATTGTGGCACGTTGTCTATAACGTCGATAACTTTTGGCATCTGAGCCACGCAAAACTAAACTCGTTATTTTCACAATTGAATTGAATCTAGAACGTGTAGTAACCCTAGGACTTCAATTACCGAACCGGGTGTGAACCTTGTTCTCAAATATTGTTTTCAACCGTTTTTTCAAGTTTTCGTGCAATTGTTTAATTTAGTAGTTAAAGTAATTAAACCTCTGAAACCTTTTCCAAACAAACAAATTAACCAGTTATTAGCTAGCTTCATAAAAGTGACACATTTGTTTAAATCAGTCATATCCAATCACAAACCACAGACTCTTCGTGGTTCGACCCCTTACTACCACTAAACGCATTGTTAAGGGTAATTTGGGATTATAAATATTATCTTTGACCGGAGCGCGACACTCTGATCAATATGATATCGACACACCTTTGACACCTTTCCTGATCATACCATCTAATAAAAGCACAAGTTGAGCCCTAGAATACAAAAAAAAAGACATTTCAAAAGACCAGTTATAAAGGCACCATGGGTATTTGATATTACTGGACTGGACAACCATAAAAACTACGACCAGGATTCTTGCTTGTCCCTAAGTCTGAATTATGCCTCTTTTCCACTATGGCAGGAAACCATGATCGATTGCAAGATGAAGAACTATATTCGTGAATTTGATCCCTAATTCTATGGTGTGTTGTAAACCTAATTTGATGACAAAGATGAATTGAGGGTTTATGAGGGTTTTAAAGGGGGTAATTAGAAACGGTTGAAGGAAAAAGACCATTGTACCCTCATGTGCATGGCACATGACAAGAATTAACTGAGATTTCTAACTAAGTTTGGCCTAAAGGATATAACATGCAAGATTTTAAAAGATTATGGACATCGCCTGAAACTTTTGGCCAAAAGGACAGCCTTGCAATTTGGTGTAAACATAAAGGACAAAACTTGTAATTTACTCATCAAACAATGTTAATAAAAATATATAAGTAGAATGATTGTTTCATTTATTAGGAGTTTTGTAAGTTTATATATATATATATATATATATTAAGGATTAGGATCAAGAGTGAACACCCCCTCTGTTGTGAACTATGTGAACTCATCTTGACCCTTGATTTTTATGATCTTGAGATTTAGATGAGTGGCATGATGGTAATTATGTGGTTAATTTTTTCCATTTAATTAAATGCAAAAAGGGTATATGTGTAATTTTCATCTTAAATTGATTACATAAATTATGTTCTCTCTCACAAATCATAACCCTACCCCAAAAACTCCAGCCGACACCCCTGCTCTCTTCCTCGTTCTCTTCTCCGGCTCTGGCAACTGGAGCAACGCCGGCCACCTTCATCACCCCGATATCCGGCCGTACCCCCACACACCCAAACCACCACCGATTGATTCATACCTCCGTCGATAACCATCTCTTGCTCCATCTCCGATGACAGAAGATTTTCCATTTTTACTAGGACAAAAAGGCTGCATTTGAGGGCAGACACGAGGGATGATCGAATTGCAGACGAATTTAGTTGTTGAGTTTGATCTGTTTTGATGTTGCTCCGATGTTTTGCTCTATTTTGACGAAATTGTTGCTGAGTTTTGCTCTGTTTTGATGTTGCTCTGATGTTTATCGTCGGATCTGATGTTCAATTTTTTGATGTTGCTCTGTTTTTTAATGCGCTGTACACATGTGTATTTCTGATTTTGATCTGTTTAAATGCGATGTACACATGTGTATTCTGATTTTACCCTATTTTTAAGGCGATGTACACATGTGTATATCGTTTGTTTTTGTGATATCTCAGATATTTTTTTGTATTGAATGTTCTTGTACTATACACAAGTGTAAATACTTTTAGAAAGGATATATCTAAATATTCTCCATAAAATATACAAGATATGAAATGTTTTCTCGAAAAAGGTTGGTTTGGATAAAAAGTTTTCTTGTGAAAAACGTGGATTGGATCATTATTTATCTGAACAAAACCCCACTTAAAAACCACGTCTTTATTAACCACTAGCATAAAAGCTATTATAATTTATATCATGCTTTTAAATACACCAAATCATTCAAGCAGTGAACAAACAACAAGATGATAGCTCCAATTATTCTTGTGATTCTTCTATTGCATAACGTTGAAAGCTCCAAATTCACCATACCAGAGGCCACTATCGACGACATTCAAGCAGCTTTCAAGCAAAACAAACTTACGTCCAAAGAGTTGGTTGAATTTTACATCCAGCAGATACGTAAACCCAATCCGATCTATCGAGTGGTTATCAAAGTCAACCCTGATGCACTTCATCTAGCTGAGATAGCTGACCAGGAGCGGAAGGATGAAGCCCCTATTTCGTGTTTTCAGTTGCATGGTATCCCTGTTTTGGTGAAGGATAATATTGCAACGAAAGATAAGCTTAACACGACTGCGGGTTCTTACGCCCTTCTTAACTCTGTGGTGCCTCGGGATGCCGGTGTGGTTAAGAAGTTGAGAGAATCAGGGGCGATTATACTTGGAAAAGCAAGCATGACTGAATGGGCTGCTTTCAGAAGCTCCTTGTTACCTAGTGGTTGGAATGCTAGAACTAAACAAGCAGTTGTAAGTTTCCAAAATCTTTGACCTTCTTTGTGTAAATGTACCAATGAACATAACATAAGATGTAGTTAAATAGCTACTTTGAAACTCTATAAAAACTTTCACTTTCATAAAGATTCAATCTTGTGAATACTTATATTATATATATATATATATATATATTAGTGTGAGGTTCATTGGGAACACTAAAAAAGTGGGGAACAGTGGGGAACCGACTCAAACGAACTCCGATTGGACTCATTTGTTCTCACGGTTCTCGCAATATTTAGCGTTCTCAAGATAACCCTCCCCTTTATATATATATATAAAAGTGAGAAAAATAAAACATAAATGAATCTTCATTACTATTTCGTGATAATTATCTTTCTAACTAACTTGACGTGAAAGAAATAGTGAGAGAAAAAAATTCACTAACTAATAGTCAAGCTTCATAATTACTCAACTTAATTCAAATTAGGAAATAAAAAACAAACACTAAATAGAAACAAAACATATTTATTTTGTTTGTCTCACTAAACTTTTATAAAAAAAATGACATTTATACAAAAGCTTCACAAGATAGAAACGCATAATAAAAGTTGTGCGACTTTAGAGAAATAAAAGAAAGACATTGGGCGATTTTAGTTAAATACCTGGGAAACTTGGTTACTATTTATGAAGTTGCCCCTTAAAGATTTTAGATTTCTTAAATTTTTGCGTAGAACCCATATGTAGCAACTATTGATCCATGTGGTTCAAGCACCGGATCGGCTATATCAGTTGCAACAAACATGGTTAGTGTATCATTGGGCACGGAAACAGATGAATCAATCCTATGTCCGTCGAGTGATAACTCAGTTGTCGGGATTAAACCCACCATAGGCCTCACAAGTTGAGCAGGAGTCATTCTAATTTCCCCTAGGCAAGACACAATGGGGTAAGTTTTCAAATTTACGTTCTAACCTTCCATGTAACTTTGCTAATCGTTTTCCCTCTTTGAAATCATGGCGGAGACAGACCGATGTGTAGGACTGTAGCCGATGCTGTGTATGTTCTTGATGCCATTGTGGGGTTTGATAAAAAGATGCAGTGGCAACCAGAAAAGCTTCAAAGTATATTCCTAAGGGTGGTTATTTAAAACACCTAAATTTAGATAGACTCAAAGGAAAGAGGTTAGGGATAATGAGGGCTTATCCCTACTTTGGATTTGGTAATGCCACTGAAACTTTGAATAAGTTTGGGAAACATTTTAATATTTTAAGGTAAGCATTCACACATCTTTCCCTCTTTGTTTTCTTTCGTCTCTAAAATCTACTTGTAATATTCATATCCTACAATATGCATGAAACAAGGCAAAATGGGGCTATCCTGATAGAGAATTTGGAAATAGTCAACTTTAACCATATAATTTCAATGTCGGATGGTGAGACTGTAGCATTATCAGCAGAATTCAAGTTGGCCTTAAATGCCTATTTAAAGCAGCTCGTGGCTTCACCTGTGAGATCTTTAGCAGACGTCATAACCTTTAATAAGAATCATGCCGATTTGGTAAGTATAGATCACACCTTGGTTAGTTGACCTTGTTTATTATTAAGAATAACACTCAAAGTGCTGGCACAATGGAAGCACTTGAGTCCCTCTACTTCCACTAGCTTTCTTTCTTTAACCTTTCTTGAAGGCCCCTTGCCTAGCGCAAGCTGCATTTACCTATTCCCGTTGATTGGTAGGGTATTGATAAGGTATTGGTGGGGTCCCATGAATATTCGAGTAACGAATTCCCATTTTACCAAAAATATTTTGTTATTATGTAATGGTTCTTTAAGGATCCATAATCATAATATGTATCATATTTCAGGAAAAGATCAATGCCTACCCACAAGACATATTTTTGGCAGCAGAGAAGACTATGGTATAGGCAAGTTAGAGAAGGAAGCCCTAATGAATTTAACAAAAGCATCAAAATATGGGTTTGAGAAATTGATGAATGATAACAAACTGGATGCGCTGATAACACCTTATTATTATGGTTCCGGCATTCTTGCGATAGGGGAATATCGGGAATTAGTGTGCCAGCCGGATATGATAAAAATGGGGGCCCTTATGGTATTTGCTTTGGAGGTTTAAAGGGTTCAGAGCCAACATTGATAGAGATTGCCTATGGGTTTGAACAAGCAACTAACTTTAGAAAGCCTCCTGCAATCAAGAATCAGGTGTGATTTATTATAAATATTTTAATTATGAATGTGTGCTATATTGTCCCTTTTTATGTAAATTCATATTTATTTGAAGTATTAGTTTGTTGAAAACTTGTTGAACATGTATCAATAAATCTGAGCATAAACTGATACTGTGTTTAACGAAATTTTATGTGTATCGTTTAATGTAACAAAGTATCTTACCACCACTGCCTAGCTATATACCCTTCGGTCTAAGTTTCAGACGCCTTGGCAAAGATATATTTGCAAGCTTGGACGAGTTAACCCACACACAACCACTTTCATTTCTACCAGCACCACCCATTTGACCACTATCACCTCAAAGGTCACCAACATTTTATGTATCATCTGTGGTGACCCATCTCACCCACTACGAATGCCCTAGTAACCACTCGTTAGGGGAGGACACTACTTACACCATGACCACATCATCCGTGGCTTCCGTTAGGAACCACTATGAGATGATTAGTCTTCCACGAATTACAAAAGACAAATCAGACAGCTGGGGCAATTTTCTCATCTCTTCTATTCATGCAAAATCGTACTCTAAGTAAGGAAAGAAAACTAAAAAAATACTAACAAACAAGAACAAATAATCATTGAAAAATAGATGCCTAATAAAAAGGGAAATGAATGCTGCATTGTAGAAAGTGGCTTCGGCTGGTTGTGTTTTATCATATCAACATCTTGGGTTTTACTCCAAGAACCGAGTGGGTCTTCTGGTGATTCGTTTAGGCGATTGGGTTAGTTTTGGTCAAGTGAGTGGTGTAGTTTCAAGACCAGTTGAATATGATAACAACAAAAACGATTGACCAAACAAACAATGTGTATTCATTAGGGATTTACAGTGAGTTTTACAAACATATATATGTACAAGTGAATGGGCGCCATATGAACCACCGCAACCCTTTGACGATTAAATCTTAATTGCCACTACTTAAGGTTAGGAGGTGATACAATAACTAACAATAACATGGGTTTATAATCTAAATTAACTAACTGGTGTAGTTACGCGTGCAATCAAATGGCTCAAAAAACAATGATTATCAAAGACGATAACTGAACCAAAAGGTTTAAGAGCAATGTTCTTTAATTATAAATCAATCAAAAACTGACTAAACAATAAACTCTAGCTCCTAATTAATAACTATGAAAAAGACAAAATAGGAAATTCAAATTTTAAATAAAAATATAAGATATGCTGATATGCTCCTGTATCAAACTCCCCCGTCTTCAAAAAAAACTCGTCCTTGAGTTTTGTTTTCAAACTAAAGGCACCTTGGTCGAATGGAACATCAACCCTATTCTTATTCATAACAATCTTGACTAGCCTAAATAGTTCTACTTCATGTGTCGTCCACTCAAAAACTGTGCCACCTGGGTCGAATGGAGCACTGGACAGTTTCGTGTTCAGTAGTAATTTAACATCCCTAAATATTTTAGCTCTAACTTTTGTGATGGCGTTTTTAGTATTAAATAAAGTAACTTTGAAACTATCATGAATGAAACCATACTAGATTTATTTTCCTTCAATTGTTGATCCATCAGCTTCTAATCCAAAAACTAATCCATCCATTTGTGGCCCCTGAACTAGATTACTCAAACTTTTGGTGTCAACACCATTTGTAGGACACCACCAGCTTCATATTCCCCCCGAGTTGCTTGTAAGCCATTTACAATTAATACATCTTTTTCATGATTATGACATATATTATTTAGTTTTTTCTTTGAGAAATAACTCCACTCACTGTCCCAATTTTCGAAGAAAAATCATTGTGATTTTCATGAAGGTTATCCACCTTTTTGGTAACCCTAATATTATCCACATATTCAAAGTTAAATTTGATAGAAGATTTGAAGATTTTCAAATCTATGGAAATTGACGGCTTAAAGATCTTAAATAATTCAAAAATCAAACCTTCCATACTTGTTGGCAAGATTGTTGTATCATCCAAGAAAGGTGCTTGACAACTTGTAGCCACCTCATCACCATCGATATTCACCATAACACCATCGTCCTTTATAACAACTTCAACATTACGAATTTTAGAGTCCGATTTATCGCTCCCTAATTTCCTATAATTACCACCAATAACCCAAGAATATCATTCCTCATCCCCGTATTCATCAGACACAGGAGGAGAATCATAGTTGGTGTCGTCATTGGTAAGATGCTCCTCATCCCTGGATAACTCATCCCCGACAGGTTCTTTTGGTTCCGTTTCCTTCCATGACGATGGGTCCTCAAGATCCCGGATCCTTTGTTTGAGTAATATGATCTCGTGTTGTAACTCCAGATCCCTAACCTATTGCCGGAGTTGCTTGATCTTGAGATCCCGTGGGTCAGAATCAACTCTGCCATGAAACACCCCCATCACGTATTATAACAACACGCCGCGGAAATATCGGGGAGTCACGTTACAAATTGCTCACCACAACTGGTACTAAATTGTTTCAATATTGTTAACATTGTTTTACAATACTAAGAACACATGAAATTGTCTTTTGATTAAAGAAATCTAAAGTCGGGATGCGTTCCTATGTGTAGCATGCTTGAATAATTGATAACTTGAAACATATGTGAAACAGACATCAACAAAGAATGTTAGTGAGTACATAGGTTTTGTTGGCCGAATTAATGGCAAAAAGTTTGGTATGGCAATGCTTTGACAACTACAAGAGTTGTCAATTGAAAATGGGCTCTTTGAAGCCAAGGAATGGCGAAAAGATTTAGTATTGGAATACATAATCTTGATTGTGAAACTTGTGACAAAAGAGTTTTGTATATGGCAATATGATTATTACTATGTAATTTTTATGCCATTGAAAATTGTACTTTGGTCTTTGTTACAATATTAAGTTGGTCATAAACTTGTGTGAGTATTATTAGAAATCAAATCAATGATTTAAAATAATACTTTGAATATCCTTCCAAGAATCTAACATATAAAAATATGAAAGGATTCTACAAGAATTTGGATATTGAACTTTGAAACAACTGAACACAAAATCCTAAAGTGATTCGGATAACGCTACAAGGGTAATGCAATAAGAACACTTATATATAGGAAGTACCAACGGCGTATCCACCATGTTCTTATGGTATTACATTCATTTCATTATCTAAATCACTACTAATCACATAAACCCATAATCATTAACTTGGTCATCAACTTGTACACACGCATTAAAGTACACAAAGAATCCAATCAAGGACTTCAATTTAGTACTTTAAACATCCCACATGAATCTAACTATGGATAGATAGATACTCTAAGGATCCGGGTTAGTCACAATGAATCATAACATACACATTAAAGTACATAAAGAATCCAATCAAGGATATCAATTTAGCACTTTAAACATCCTAAAAGAATCTAACTATGAAGATAGATAGATGCTTTAAGGATTTGGTTTGGTCACATCATCTTGTCGCATTGTCTTGTCACATACGCATTAAAGTATAAAGAATCCAATCAAGGACATCAATTTAGCACTTTAAAGATCCTACAAGAATCAAACTATGAAGATAGATAGATGCTTTAAGGATTTGGTTTGGTCACATCGTCTTGTCATATTGTCTTGTCACATTGTATCACAGAATCCTAATTCATAATGGTGATTCGGATAGGGCCACGAAGAGTAATGCAATAAGCACACTTATATATAGGAAGTACCAGCGGTGTATCCACCATGTCCTTATTGTATTACCCTAGTTTCGTTATGTAAATCACCAACAATCTCTACACATAAACAATAACCATCGGCGTGTAAAGCACTTCTTAAAAATCTCACTATGAAGATAGAAAGATTTAAGACTGTACTTCAAATATCCTACAAGAATCTGACTATGAAGATAGAAAGATCCTACAAGGATTTAGAAATCTCAATCATTGTGTTTTGCCTAATAGGAATTAAACACAAAAAGTACTTAGTAAACACATATATGCCATACATTGAGAAAACCTTGATTACACATATGAATCACCCCAAAACATTTGAAATCGTAAAAGAAAGGAGCTATGTACTCACTTGGGATTGCGTATAGGTCTTGTTCAAATGATTAAATAAAGCTCAAAAGATCTAGAGTTCAAGTGATGAAGTGGTTCTAGTGACCCAAGAAGAAGTCTTCAACTCCATGAGCTCCCAAAATCATTAAGAACCTCCAATGTGGAAGATAAAGAAGAAAGAATGGAATGAGCAAGGAACAATGTGAACTTGGTGGCTATTTATAGTTGAGGATTGATCACAAGATCATGCCAAGTGTTAGGAGTGATTCAGGATGTTTTCAAATGTCTAGTGAGGTGTTAGAAGCAGAAGGAGTGTGGCAATTTCAAGCTAGGTGTCAAGAAATGGGATGGTTTGGCAGAACTTGGAAGCCAAGCAAATTTTCTGCAGCTGGCAATCGTATACAGACCGTATAGGGTCTCTCCTTATGGTCCATAAGGCCTGGTCTGGGGAAGACTTTCGAAAATTGGCAGGAATGGCCCCCTGAACTTGTTTTGTCGCGTTTTATCGCTTTTAACACCCGTTAACCAAATTTTCAGGTTTTATAAGGATGTTAAAGTATAGGGGACTTGATATATGCCTGGAAATGTCGTGTATGCCGGTTCGTTTGGTTGTACGATTACGTATTTCGCTAAATTACGTAAAACGCTTTAACAACACGAAAATGATCGAGATTGCGCAACGATCGATGTTTTTGCAATCTCTTCAATAAAATACAAGATTTTATTAATTATAAGAATTTTTGGATGTCTACTCAAGGTCCGTATTAGAAATACGATAATCGGCAGACTTTCGCAGTTGTTACATTATAGTCCCTGAACTTGTATAAACGTGTTTTTGTCATTCCTAAACCCTCAAAACTTATATCTAAGTTATGTAAAGGGTATTTAAGGTATGTGTAGCTTATGTCCTCGTCCCGGTGTGTACGTTACGTTAAACGGCTTACGTTTAGGTATCGGTTAACGAAATGCCTTCAAAGAAAAAGTTTTTGAAAGCCCGAAATTTTGCATAAGGGTTACATGTCGTTGCCTCGGTTGGCGGTTCTACGAACAGGACATCGATCTTCTCCACGAGTACGTGAAACGAACATGCTTCTGTCATTGCCTCTGTCGGCAAATCTACGATCAAACAAACATCTTCCTCCACGCAGAGCCATTTGAACACCAAAGTTCTGATACCACCTGATGCAGTTACGCGTGCAATCAAATGGCTCAAGAAACAATTGATTATCAAAGACGATTAATGGAACCAAAAGGTTCAAGGACAATGTTCTTTAATTATAAATCAATAAAAAAATAGACTAAACAATAAACCATAGCTCCTAATTTATAACTATGAAAAGATAAAATAGGAAATTCAAATTTTAAATAAAAATATAAGATATGCTGAGATGCTCCTGAATCATACTCCCCGTCTTCAAAAAAAACTTATCCTCGAGTTTTGTTTTCGAACCAACGCCACTTGGGTCGAATGGAACATCAACCCGATTCCTATTCATGATTATCTTGACTAGCCTAAATAATTCTACGTCATGTGTCGTCCACTCAAAAACTGCGCCACGTGGGTCGAATGGAGCACTGGACCGTTTTGTGTTCAGTAGTAGTTTGACATCCCTAAATACTTAGGCTCTAACTTTCGTACTGGTGCTTTTAGTACTCAATAAAGTAACTTTGAAACTGTCATGAATGAAACCATATTGGATTTGTTTTCCTTCAATTGTTGATCCATCAACTTCTAATCCATAAACTAATCCATCCATTTGTGGCCGATGAACTAGATTACTCAAACTCTTGGTCTCAGCACCATTTGTAGGACACCACCAGCATCATATTCCCCTCCCCCCACCATGAGTTGCATGTAAGCCATGTACAATTAATACATCTTTTTCATGATTATGACATAAATTATTTAGTTATTTTCTTTGAGAAATAACTCCACTCACTTACCCAATTTTCGAAGAAAAATCATTGTGATTTTCATGAAGCTTATCCACCTTTTTGGTAACCCCAATATTATCCACATATTCGAAATTAAATTTGATAAGGAGATTTTCGATTCCATGGTAATGGATGGCTTAAAGATCTTAAACAATTCAAAAATCAAACCTTCCATACTTGTTGGCAAGATTGTCGTATCATCCAAGAAAGGTGCTTGACAATTTGTAGCCACCCCATCACCATTGATATTCACCACAACACCATCGTCCTTTATAACAACTTCAACATTACGAATTTTAGAATCCAATTTATCGCCCCGTAAGTTCCTATAATTACCACCAATAACCCACAAATACCATTCCTCGTCCCCATGTTCATCAGACACGAGAGGAGAATCATAGATGGTGTCGTCATTAGTAGGATGCTCCTCATCCCTGGATAACTCATCCCCTACGGGTTCTTCCGGTTCCGTTTCCTTCCACGATGATGAGTCCTCAAGATCCTGAATCCTTTGCTTGAGTCGTATGATCTCGTGTTGTAACTCAAGATCCCAAATGCGTTGCCAGAGTCGCTTGATCTTAAGATCCCATGGGTCAGAATCAACTCTTCCATTGCCTTGGTCGGCGGTTCTACGAACAAGACGTTGATCTTCTCCACGAGCACATGAAACAAACATGCATCTGTCGTTGCCTCTGTCGGCGAATCTACGGTCAAACAAATATCTTCCTCCATGGCTCAAGAAACAATTGATTATCAAAGACGATAAATGGAACCAAAAGGTTCAAGAACAATGTTTTTTAATTATATAAATCAATCAAAAACTGACTAAACAATAAACCCTAGCTCCTAATTTATAACTATTAAAAAGATAAAATACGAAATTCAAATTTTAAATAAAAATATAAGATATGTTGATATGCTCCTGCATCACTTACTTTCAGCGCCTAACTTTGATTTGTCCTCCAAGCTCCTTGATTTTTTGTATGCTTCTCATTTCACCAAACTTTACTCTTGGTTAAGCCCTTGTTAAGATATATGTCTTCTAGAGTTCTCCACTTATGTGCTTGACTAGAATTTCTTCATTTTCAATGCACTCATGAATGAAATAATGTTGTGTGTTCATGTGCTTGGATTTTGCATGAAATACTAGATCTGCCCCCAACGAGATTAATGATCATGACTGTAACTGAAGCTTCCTGAACAAGCTCCCCTTCTTCGTTTCCTTCCACATCGACGCACCCTGAGTAACATTCTCCACATCGTTTGAACCAAAGAGGACCCAGAGATAGAATCCAGAAGAGGATCCAGAGATAGAATGGGACAGAAGTTTAACATTAACAATCTCCACATCGTTACAACCAGAAGAGGATCGTTGCTGGTCTCCTGATCAGAGCTCTGAGAAAATATATCAGTTAGGAGGAAGGGGTCTTCATTCCTGGCCCGCTTCCTAGACTTAATGTGCATAGCAAAATTAAAGGAACAGACATGGGCTTTGGAGGACTTTGTGAAAGGTGGAGACCGAGATCTATTGGCCGGTTTCCGATTCCGACAATCCAAGAACTGTTTGATGAATTACATATATGGTGCTAATTTCTTTTCTAAGTTAGATTTTGATTCCGAAAATCCAAGAATCTGAATAAAATAGGAAGCGATTGCAAGAAAAATGGTCAGCTATGGACTGTTTTATCAGAAGGGTGGAGATGGTAAGCTGGTCGGCTACATCAACATCACCTATGGGACAGATGTGGGTGATCGTCGTGGCACAACCGGTATGGCTTACTATTATTCAAATAATCAGATCACATGGGCCTCATAAAAGCAGAGAATGGTAGCACTCAGCTCTTGTGAAGCAGAGTTCATGGCTGCGACCTCTGTTAAAAATAATATGTTATACTTCAATTCCATTATATTAGTTCTAATGTTAATATTATGTGTTTGTTTGTTTGTTTGAATGGTCAAATGAGCTTGGAGATGCTGCTGTACTGGGCTTGCTGAACTGGGCTTGGATGCTAATCTGCTGACTGGACAAATGGACCAACATATAGTTGGTTCTTGTCTTGTTTAGGCATTTGGTGCCTTCTGCGGCCTGCTTAGGCAAGCCACCTTCTTTGGGGTCAGTGAGGAGGACAGACAATCCCACTCGGCGGTTTCTTTCTTTCTTTCAACCGATTTACCCGGCCCGTCCTACTTCAACAAAGAAGCAAAGAAGGAATATAAAGAAGCCAAGTGTCTTGTTTGTTATAAAACCCGGGTTGTTCGGGTATCAGTTTGCTGAACGGTCTTTATATATTGACTTATCTCAGATATTTTGATCTTATTGAGATATTGTAAAGTTCTCTTGTTTCTCTCTCTTGTGAGCGATTAGGGTTTGTAACTGAGAATCATTCTGATTCTCAGTTCTTGAGTGTCTTGTAATCGTTTGTTGTAATATCATTCTGTTAATGATCTTTGAGAGTTAGGAGATCATGTATCTAGATCATCTGAGTGTAAAGATCAGTTTGTACTTTAGGGTTATAAAACTTAGTTTGGGCATTTTCTGAGTTCTTGCACTTTGATATCATATTTTTCACATGGTATCAGAGCATTTATGATGCTCTTTGGGATACTGCTTCTGTTGTTGATTTAATTGGAGATCTAAGAAATTAGGTTTTCAATATTTGGGGTTTTTTGTAGATCTGTTGTGTTCTTGATAGATCCGTTTGTATCTGGTGTTGTTGTGTACAAGAAAGTTTGGTGGAAGGTTAAAGGAGATTTAGATCTAATCTTGAAGTTGTTGTTCTTGTTTCTGGGTTCAATCAATATTTTGGTTCTGAAATCTGGAAGAAGAACTCGAGAAAACCCTCTGCTAGGGTTTTGCTATTCGGGTGAGATCTTTCCTTTATTTTTATTCCCAGATTTATTTTATTCTTGCATTCTTAGGCATTTATTTTGTCGGGGTAGTGTGAACCGGTTTGATTGATTGGGATACAGGTTGAGTCATCACCTGTTGCATTTTATCTTTTGTAGTTTGGTAATATTGAGTCCAGCTTCTGTGCAAAGACTTGGGTAGGCACCTATTGAGTGACGAACCTACCATGTGGACACTGGCACAGTTTTGCTATTTTTTTGTTTGATTGGTCATATTTTGTGTTCTTGGATTTTTTGATTGCTTGTTTATGAATATGCTTTCATGATAGACGTCGATGGTAATCCTTTGCAACCTTGATTAGTAAGCTTGAGCCTAGTAATCCTCTGTATTTAAATCATAGTGATACTACAAAGCTAACCATTACCAGGATAAAGTTAAAGGGTGCAGAAAACTATACAGTATGGGCTAATTCTCTAATATTGGCTTTAAAGGTAAATAATAAGTATGGGTTTATGATGGTACTTGTGAGAAATCCTTGATAGATCAGGTCTTAGCTAATCAATGGGAAAGTGTAACTCTATTAACTTGGATTCTTAATTCATCATCTGAGGAACTTTTCTTATGTTAAGTGTATTCCAAACTTGCCTTTGAAGTTTGGAAGGACTTAAAAGAGACCTATAATAAAATAGATGGGTCAGTAGTGTTTGATCTTTATCAAAAGTGTTTGATCTTTATCAGAAGATAAACTCATTTAGTCAGAATGGTCATTATAAAAAATAAATGTAATGTGGAAACAATTAGACCAGATATTACAACTCCGTTCTTGTATATGTCAGGCTGCAACTGAATTTAACAATTTTAGTCATATGATTAAGCTAATGCAATTTCTTATGGGATTAGATGACAATTATCAATCTGTTAGAACCATTTGTTAACTAAAGAAACTTTACCCTCAGTTAAAGAAGCTTTCTCTATAGTTTCTAGGGAAGAGTCTTATAAGAACTTGTAATAATAGTATATATGGGTTTTGTGTCTAAAACAACTCAAGGCACTGAGTTTAATAAGAAGTTTAATAAAGGTTCAAATAATAGTTTGAAGTGTTCACACTGTAACAAAGTGGTTCATACTATTGATAAGTGTTTTGAGTTAATTGGGTATCCCTCTTGGATGAAACCACCAAGAGGGAATCAAGGGAGAAGAACTGGGTCTAGTAATAATGTCGTTATGGATGAGACTAATTCTCTTGTTACTTCTTTAACTCCTGATCAAGTTTCTAAGTTGTTGAGTTTGTTAAAGGGTAAAGCACCTGAAACAGCACAAAGCTGCAATGTTTCATGTGAGTTTTTTCTTGCTCTAATTTGTTTACCAAGCCTATATACTCTTTTGGAATAAAATTGGGAAAGGAACAGGTTGGATGATTGATTCAGGGGATAATAACCATATGGTTAAATCAGAAAATGATTTGTCTGATTTTGTAGATGTGTCAAACTTAAAAATTCAAGTAAAACACCCTAATGGTACTAGTGCTCTTGTAACTAAAATTGGGTGTTTAAAGCTGGTTGAAGGGGTTGTTTTGCATGATGTTTTTGTAGTCCCTGACTATCTGTTCATAAGTTGGCTAGAGATAAAATTGTATATTGGGTTTGATGAACACAAATATTATATACAGGACTTATTAACCAAGAAAGTCTGGTGATTGGTAACCAATTGGAAGGGTTGTATGTGTGTGGCAGTACTATGATGATTAATGAGGTGTGTTTTAATAGTGTTGGTTTGTATAAGATTTGGCATGCTAGATTAGGATATCCTGCTGATCAAGCTATTAAAGTTTTCAAAAATACTTTAAATATATCTTTTGATTTGGATCATGGCCCTTGTGATGTGTGTCATGGGGCTAAGTAGCATAGAGATCCTTTCCCATTAAGTGACCACAAAAGTACTCATTTAAGGGAGTTAGTTCATTTGGATGTGTGGGGTCCTTATAGGGTGGCTATAGGGAAGGACATAAGTATTTTTTAACTATAGTTGATGACTATTCCAGGGCTGTTTGGGTGTGTCTCTTAAAAAATAAGAGTGAAGTGTTTGAGAATATTCAAATTTTACACATATCATTCAAACTCAGTTTAAACAAATAGTTAAATGTTTTAGGAGTGACAATGGTTCTGAATTTGTTAATAATCAGATGTCTTCTTTTTGTAAACTGAAAGGAATAGTTCATCAAACTACCTGTGCTTATACCCCTCAACAAAATGGGATTGTTGAGAGGAAGCATAGGCATTTGTTAAATGTTACTAGAGCATTACTTTTCCAAAGCAATTTACCTGTGAGGTTTTGGCATGAATGTGTTCTAACTGCTGCATATCTTATAAATAGGACTCCATCATCTGTTCTCTCTAGCAAGACTCCTTATGAAATGATTTACAGTTTTAAACCCTTCTTAGATCATTTGAAAGTGTTTGGTTGTCTGTGTTTTTGTACTTGTTTAGATGAAAGTAATAAACTTAATAGTAGAGCAGAAAAATGTGTTTTTATTTGGTACCCTCATGAGAAAAACGGATACAAGGTAGTATAGTCTTGATTCCAAGACTGTACTGTTTTCAAGGGATGTCAAATTTTATGAAACCATATTTCCTTTTAAAGAGAAAACTGTGTTTGATTCTTATGATTCAAATCCAACTAAAACTGTTAATTCTTTAAAATTTTTTGACTTGTATGATAACTCAGACTCTAAATTTCTACTGTGGATGATCCCAATGATGATAGAAGGGATAGAGGTGAGTCTGATGTGGGAACATGTGGTTCTCAGCAGTCTGTGTTACCTACTTCTCCTAGGGTTATGGCTGATACTCAGCAAACCAGTGAGGCGAGTGTATCACGAGACAGGGCTGAACATATGAGTACCACAAATGAAGCTCATAATACTTCTGAGAGTGACCCAGAAGAGTCTGAGGAACCTGTTGTTGAACCAGTTGTTCTTAGAAGGTCCTCAAGGACCACTAGTTTTCCCAAGAAACTTGATGATTTTGTAGTAAATACTAAAGTAAAATATGGTATTGAAAAAGTTGTAAACTTTCCAATTTGTCTGTTAAGAACAAGTCTTTTGCATCTAGTTTGTCTAAAAGTATTGAGCCCAAGACTTATAAAGAGGCTGTGCTTGACCCAAATTGGGTCAATGATATGAATGAGGAAATTCATGCATTACACAGGATTGTACTTGGGAAATTGTAGATAAACCTTGCAATAGAAGTATTGTAGGATGTAAATGGATTTATAAGATCAAGTGTAAAGCTAATGTGGAAATCGAAAGATATAAGCCTAGACTTGTAGCAAAGGGGTTTAGCCAGAAAGAAAGAAGGGATGGATTATGAGGAGACCTTTTCTCCTGTTGTTAAACTTGTCACTATTAGATGTGTGTTGTCTCTAGCTGTTCAAAATGGTTGGGATCTGTTTCAGTTAATGTAAATAATGCTTTTTTATATGGTGAGTTAAATGAGGAAGTTTACATGTATCTTCCTGAAGGTTATCAGTCATTTGATGTCCCTAAAGTGTGTAGATTAAAAAAGTCTTTGTATGGGCTAAAACAGGCCCCTAGAATGTGGAACGAAAAATTGGTCAGTGTCTTGATTGATTGTGATTTTGTGCAAAGCAAGTGTGATACATCTTTGTTTATTAAAAATGTCAATGATGTATTTATTGTGCTTCTTGTGTATGTTGATGACATAGTTGTTACTGGTAATTCTGTTGCTGAAATTGAAAAAGATAAGCAGAAATTTAAAACTAAGTTTTTAATTAAAATCTTGGAATATTACAATATTTTCTTGGCATAGAAGTGTTAACTTGTGAAGATGGTGTATGCTTGTCACAAAGAAAATATTGTACAATTTGTTAACTGAATATGGGATGTTAGGATGTAAGTCTGTTAGTGTTCCCATAGATCAAAATCATGTAGTTAACAATATGCTTAACAGTAATACTAGTCCTTTACAAAACATAATGGTTATCAACAACTTGTAGGAAAACTAATCTACTTGTCTCACACTAGGCTAGACATATCATATGCAGTTCATGTGTTGAGTCAATTTATGCACAGCCCCACTGATGGGCATTTGAAACTAGCATTTCATTTGTTAAGGTATTTTAAAGGGGCGCCTAGCAAAGGCTTGTTATTCATTAAAAGTGACTTGTTTGAATTAAAGGCCTTCTCTGACTCAGACTGGCAAAATGTTTGGTTTCCAGGAAATCTGTTACAGGGTTTTGTGTATTTTTAGGTAACAGTTTAGTATATTGGAAAAGTAAAAAACAAACAATATGTCTAGGTCCTCAGCTGAGGCTGAGTATAGAGCCATGTGTGCTGCTGCATGTGAGACAATTGGCTTAAGAATCTATTTAAGTGAATTACAAGTAGATGTTAAAATTCATATTAGGTTGTTTTGTGATAATAAAGTTGTAATGTCTATTGCAGCTAATCCAGATTTCCATGATCGGACCAAACATTTTGAACTAGATCTATTTTTTCTACGAGATCTAATTGCTAAAGGTTTGTTAAAATGTGTTGGTATAAAATCTGAGGATCAAGTTGAGACTTGTTTACAAAAGGAGTTTTAGTCAAAACTCATCAAATGTTATGTGATGAGTTAAAACTATTTAATGCTTTCAGCTGATGGAATTGTGGGGGGTGTTAAAAATAATATGTTATACTTCAATTCCATTAAATTAGTTCTAATGTTAATATTATGTGTTTGTTTGTTTGTATGGTCAAATGGGCTTGGAGATGTGGCTTGATGTACTTAGGCTTGCTGAACTGGGCTTGGATGCTGATATGCTGACTGGACAAATGGACCAACTATTAAAGAAGCCAAGTGTCTTGTTTGTTATAACAAGTTCAAGACTCCCGGGTTGTTCGGGTATCCGTTTGCTGAACGGGTCTTTATATATTGACTTATCTCAGATATTTTGATCTTATCTGAGATATTGTAAAGTTCTCTTGTTTCTCTCTCTCTTGTGAGCGATTAGGGTTTGTAACTGAGAATCATTTTGATTCTCAGTTCTTGAGTGTCTTGTAATCGTTTGTTGTAAGATCATTGTGTTAATGATCTTTGAGAGTTAGGAGATCTTGTTATCTAGATCATCTGAGTGTAAAGATCAGTTTGTACTTTAGGGTTATAAAACTTGGTTTGGGTATTTTCTGAGTTCTTGCACTTTGATATCATATTTTCACAACCTCGGCGACATGTCAAGGATTGTGGTAACGGAACTTGGTAAGTGATTTGATGGGAGAAAAGACGCAGATGATAAAGCTTCTTGTTGATAACGATTAAGCCATATCATTGATAAAAAAAATCCATCTTCCTCGGGTCAAGTAAACATATTTACATGAAACCCCATTTTATTCGGTAATGTGTAGAACGAGGGCAAGTTTGTATTGAACATGTAAGTGGAAATTTGCAAAAAGCTGATATATTGACAAAGCCACTACCCCAGGTCAAGTTTGCTTAAATGAGGAGTCTTGACGGTATGTTATGTTGGTTCAGGCCCCACAACACACACTCAATCACGCCCTTAACTCACATATGTATTATAGTGTATTTGATAATCAAGAAATGGTACATAAATAATCAATAAACTATCCTATTTATAATAAAAAAACACATGCATATAAAAAACCAAACCAATGTATTCCTTCCTTATTTTCATCAAATTACAAACAACTAAAGTTACTTGGTAACAAATATCCACACGTTCACAATGAACTCGGTACTACCAAGTCTTCCACAAACTCTAAATAGCATGTGACTGAATACGTTTTCAACTGCTCCAAATCCGGTTCCTGACCTGCTACCCATGTCCCGGTAACGCACCGAACCCGTGTGACCCGCAAACAAACCGAATAACCCAACATGTTAGACTTGCACAAGGATGTCAACACTACGGTAGTGTTGACCGAATCACCAGGAGGTGAACGTTGTGGAGCTATTGCGTAATAAAACTGGAAGACCTGTTAATCAGGGAATGAGTTAATTTCCATTTCCTATATAACGTTCCAGGAGTTATTCATTTTATTCAACGCCAATTAGTCAAAAAAAACTCTTGTAATCATTTGCATAAGCTTTGAAAGCATCCTATCAGTGAAGAAAGATTACATTCAGCTATCTGTTGTATCTTATTTTTCTTGATTCAACTGTATTCCTTACTTGATCCAAACCAAGAAATCTAAGCACCACAAATCTTTATCTCTTACCGATCAAGGCTTTCCCATGCCATGGTTTGAAAGCACATGTATCCATATCCACAATAATCACCATCCCATCTGTGGAGGAGTGATGAACTTTGGTCAAAGCCTCTAAAAAGGATCCCCACCCCCTCCCATTGCGTTGAAAGAAACCCCCGACTGGGTCTTTGAGTTGAACATTTTCGTAGCCTCCTATTGATGAGAGGTTGTTCATTTATGAGGAATAGATTCAGGGTTCTCCATAGAATACTTGGCGACGTTCACCTTCAGTTTTCAATTCCCAATCTTTACTGTGTTCAACGATCTTTCAAGAGAGCATGTCAATCTCTAACATTCTTGAAGCTTATAAAGCCAACTGTGCTGTCGATTTTATCTCTCTTTCTCACAACATAGGCCCCTGTTATGCTTCCATATATAGTCATCAAAACCTTGAGAAAGAACTCTAGTACAACAGGTGGCCTATGGGAGATTGGTAACAAAAAACTCCGTCACTCCCTCTTGGCCTTACCGGTGATAATCAACATTACCTTCTCCATATCGCTATCTTCTGCTCCTTTGGACTTCCCATTGAGGGGTCCTCGAGAGAGTTTCATTTGGTCTTCGAGAGAGAATCATGGTTTTGTAAAAAAAAAAAAGTACTTAATAAAATTGGACCATTTCTCAATTTATGAATGTCATCACAGGCCAGCTAATCTTCTCTGTGTTATTCCAATTTTCACTTGAAAAGTAGCTATAATGTCACAGCCACACAAATGGGGTGGAGCATAACAATCGATATCAATACAATGCATGGGAAAAATGAAACTAAGACTTATAAAGTGTAGAACACCTTTACAACAATGTGTCTCCAAAGTGACATCTGATCTAAAAGCCTATCTAGATCAACACAAGGTCTCTAGCTTCTAGGGTTCAATCCTAGCATTTAACCTATTCCAATTGTGTCGTTGCCAACAAAAATTTATATAAAAAAAAACGCATGATTTAAAACGTCAACAATAATGTTGGTGAGTTCTTAGGTTTGAATGACTGAACAAATAGTTTATTTGGAGCATGAGACTTTTCTTTAAAAATATATTGCATTGTTAATTAAAATAACACCAAATGAATGTTTGCGTTACCATAACCAACACTTGACATGTTTGTATGTTCGTTCGGCCGTAATCGATGTTCTATCACTAAACACCGAAATGTTATGAATAGTATCACCTGATCCATTCCCACTCAAGGTTAGAGCGACTAACAATGGGTGGCGTTGTCAGCCCGAATAGATCTAATCATACTATCCATGTCTACCAAAGCTAATGCTCACAGTACAATAGGCGACTTTGTGCACAATAATGTTTGCTACACATGTAACTACGGATCAATGTCGCACTTCCCAAGTATGACTCTGCATATTCGCGTGTTTCAACTTGCATCCAAATTATGATTTCTAGCATTTTTATCCCCTAAGTTTTCAAAAGCAAAACCATTTAAAAGAGGGGTTGTGAAACTCATTTGGTTCTCGTACAAATGTACTCTGTCAAAGCATGAACTTGTACGGTATGAGAGTATCACCAAGATAACCCATCCCTTCGTTTTGTTTCGTTTTGAAGACTGACACACTACCTCATTTAGCATGTTGACCCGTATCAATGTCTCACCCCCAAAATGCCACTAGGCTAATGTATGGGCAAATGAAGATATGTAAACCAACTAAATGAAGATATGTTAGATAACGCTAGTCGCCAACATTTCTTATGGTCTATATAGAGTCGAGAATGTAGATCGAAGGTCGGTATATACCATTTTGTTTCCACGTCGATTAGCGAGTGATTCCGGCTATATTTGATGACATAATCAGCAAATGTCAAGTGAACTTTTTTTTCTATTTAGAGTATCATATCAAACCAAATATTGAAATCCACCTCCCCCCCCCCCCCCCCCAACCAACTCATCTATAATGATAACCATAAAAGAACATGCTTTATTATGACAATACCCTGTCTAAGACAAAAATCTATCACATCCTTCAAACCCAAGCAATTATCAAAGTGCCTTATAAGAATCAAAACTATTATGACATAAAAAGGTTATATACTTACTTTACAACAACATAACACACCCTTCAAATATTCACAAGCTTCTTTTTTTTTTTTGCTCTAATCACATATTTTGGTTTTTTGGCGATAAAAACCAAACTGTCGTATAAAAACTCAACATACGCGTTCAAGTTTGGAATATTTAGTTCAGAGGAGGAGACGCGGGCTCTGAACTATATACCGAAGAATATGATATTGTATCCTCTTTTGGTATGGAAACAAAGTTCAGTGGTCCTATAGACAACTTTCTCGTATCTTTAAAATACCCGTTTTGACGCCCTGAATAAGAACGCGGGGTCATAAGATCCGGAGTTGGACTCCCGTTTGAGTTCCTACGGGGAGTCGCAGGCAAAGTCCCGTTTGTTGACTTTCTAAAACTACTCACTCTCCTTAGACTCGGTCTGGACCCGTATATAGATTCTTTTTCTGTAAGTAGCAAGTCTTGGAGCTTCTTTTGATCCTGCAGGAAAGATGTAATGATAACCATATTTCAATGATCAAATGACTTAAATGCCCTTAGTAAGTAGTCCAGGACATTCGTTGGTGCGATAAAATTTGCGATTTTTTTTAAGAGGTCTAATATATCCTTTTTATAATGATAAGAGAAATTTTGTGGGCCCAATCTATATAATTTTATTTATGAACCGAACGTCTAAAATACCCTTTCGAAAGGATGGAAATTTAGTTGAATGATACAGAAACAAAATATAACAGATTACCCTTAATCGCTTCTTTTCCTCTTCTTTTTGTATTCTCGAAAGTTTATATTCCTCCAAAATTGTCACCAACCGCACCTATAAACAATGTGTTTAAAAGTAATTAAAAAACCATAGGAGAAAAATGTGAAGAATAAAAAAAATGAAATATTTTCTGATATAATGCAGTATAAGTGTAAAACTCACCCCATCATAAAGGAACAACTTATTGTTATCATCTTCCCATGTGACCGTTTTACATATCAAGTTATCGACAATAGCTGCAATCGATTGATCATAAATATTCAGTTATATATTCAACCATATGAATGAGATTATGTTATAAACAAAGATAAAGTAAATACATGGAATCTTCTTGATGGTAATTCGAGCTCGTTCAGCCCGTTTTAAACTTATATGAGCACTTCTTCCACCACTGAATCGGTTTTGATCCTACAAAAAAGCAATGTGAACTAAAAAAACAGAAACATATAATTTTGTACATGAAATTGCAACTTTAAGGATGAGGGCACAAACTATAGGTGGCAAAAAACGTATGGGCCAAACGGGTCAAAACAAATTAATACTCAGGACACTTTATATACTATAATAAATATGATTTTCAAATACGCGTACTAACATATTTCTACAATTATTTTGAGCGGTAAAAACCACTTTGGGTGACTTTTAAACTGTTTGACCCGTTTCTTTTTGAGTTTTAAGAAAAGGAAAATACCAGATTGTAATCTTCAAGCCAGATTTCCTCTTCACAAGCAGAGAGCCACCGGTCTATGCGATGCATGATTTCTTTTCGACCCAAAGCTTCATTTGATACTTCACTTATTTGCGCTTCAATTTTCGCTAAAAGTTCACCAGGGTCCACCAGCCCTAAACCACAAAACACTTGAGCTTCAATTTTCTAACATTTAACACGTATATTATTTGCGAAAATATAAAAAACGGACAGAAGATATGTTTGCAGGCAGGCCCAAACCGCCCGACCTATACTAAAAGATTATTCATTTGACTCAATACTTAACCCGCCCGACATAACAAGACGCTTACCAGAATCTATTATTGCATTAGATTTTTCAAAAGTTGTGCTCGGATCAGGTTCGATGTGGGTTTTGAAACATAATTCTTCCAGTTCTGCCCTCCTCTTCATAACAAGTTCTTTCATCTTGCTTGTTTTGAGTTTATTGAGCCTCTCGACCTCTTGTGACGCCTGCCAAGAATGATGTTTATTGAATAATATAACCAATAAATATACAACAAAATAATAATTGAAAAAAAAACTGAGACATGGGTATGAACCTGTTGAATAATCTCGGTTGAAAGAGCTCCTGGTTCAACAACTTCGGCTTCCGACAGTCGAATAATGGATGTTACTCTTGAAAAGTGCTGTTTTTCTTCTCTTGTTGTGTTCATTATATTCCAAAGTTCAAATAGGGATGTTACAATATCTTTTAGCTGTATTTTATTATAAAAAAAAAAAAAGATTATTGTTTGCTATTAAAGTAAAACTATGAAAGCTAAAACTTTTATTCCTATCAAAATTAAACAAATGGATAAAATATTTTTTTATGACCCTAGCCCGTTACCAGCCCGATCCATCCATCTTGCCACCTCTAATGAAAACTTCAACTAATGTAGGATCAAAGGGTTGAACAATACCTTCTGAAACCGGACTTTTCTCTCTGTTTTCAACTTGAGAATGGTATTCTCGAGGCCTTCCAATGTGTTATCACTTATATTTGTGGCATGTTCAAGGCTTTTATCGTGCAAGCTTGGATGCACCGCGCTTACAGTTTTGCCGAAATCTAACCCAAGAATGCTGCATATTAAATGCACCTCGTTCACATATGCCAATACTTTCTGGATACGCTCAGACTGCAACACAAACAATGGCCAGGCACACAAAATTAGCTCCATTTGTTTGCCTTCCCATTTTGCTATAATTATTATTTTCTAAAATGAGCCGTTTCAACCCAAACTCGTTTTTTCTGACCCGAAAAGAATTGTCGTTTTCCTAAAATGGCCCGTTCTAACATGGATCCGTATGAAAAAAAAGATACCTATAAGTGAATGAAATGTTACCTTTTCCTTTTGGAGAGATCGGAGATGAGACTCGTATTCACCGAGTTTTCTGATAGACAAATCTTGTTCTTCAAGATTTAAAGAACTAACTGTGCTTGTAATTTGATTGTATCCCAATATTTCACCATTAAGCTTTTCGATTTGACTCTTGATGTCCGCAAATTGTTTGATTTGTTCCTCTTTCTTTGATTTTAAGTCCTCCACTAATGGTGTGACCATCATGAGTTGACCTTTCAATGATGAAGCTTTCTTATCCACATTTATCTTCAAAGTTAAGAACAGAAACGTCAAGTTTAGTAACATCAAAAAATACTTCCGAAATTGCAACTTTATTTGATTCCATCGGCTCACTAAGACAGGTGAAAGTGCATTACAAGCAACCAATTCATAAAAGAGATGAAAAATGTCCGTTGTCACCGGTGGCGGACCCAGGAATTTTTTTCATGGGGGCGTAAACTTTTAGGGCTAGTTTATCTATAGTATATAATAATTTTTTTCGGGCCTAATGGGGTCGGGTCATATAAAAATGGTAATCAAACTACATTCCATATAATGAATAAAAGTACATCAAACGTCATCACAAATGTATAATGAAGATACAACATATGTAAAGTTGTTTTCTACAGGTTTTTCATTTTTGGGCTAATTATATATATTGTATTAGTAGTTCGTGTTTATTTGCGAATTATTATTTATATTAAACTAGTATTAAGGGACCCCCGCGTTGCGACGGGGGCATAGATCGTGCCAAGTAGCACTAATGCTACACAACTACCAGCGACTACATTGCAAACATCGAATGATTAGTACAAACGTTATGTGATGCGTTAACCATATGAAAACGCGCGTTTCGACGTATCCAATCAAACTTAATGTAACCTATATAAGCATTGCGATTGGATCAAAACATAAAGTAAATCAAATTTATATCGTACAATCATAACGTATAATATGTGACCCGACTTGGGTTCAAATCTAGACTATGGGGGATTTTAATACTAACTTGGTGATACTAACATACTAACTACTAACCTGATTAACGACATCCTAGCAATACGCCATTCAAAAATAAGTAAAAAACTTAAAGTGGTCAAATTTAAAAGATAAAAACCTTTGTTAAAAATATAAGTAAAAGAATTAAAGTGGTCAAATTTAAAAGATAAAAACCTTAGTATAAAAAATGAAAATATCAATTATTTTTTAAAGACTCCCAATACATAGTGTACAACAATATTGAAGCAACTTTGTGTTGCTAATTTATATTATGGTAATATAAATTTGAAAATCTATCAACATCTGTTTTGGTTTTTTCTTTGGGGTCGTTTTCGATTCTGTCACATGAATACTGTAAATACCAAATATATGTGGCAAAACAGGTTGGTCTAGTAACTACCAAAACGAACTCAGGTCAAAACGGATTAGTAAATATGATTAACAAGCTATGCTATCAATACAATAATCATTTTTTAGTTTTACCCAAAACGACCCGTTTGCCATAAAACAAGTTAAAACTGTCATTTAACCAAGCTTATTTCAAACTCATAATACTGATTTTGGTTCACTATATTCTCGTTGCAGGGTATCTTTGTCATTATGCATACAGTTAAACATAAAAGCCAAGGAACATTTGGTCAAAGTTAACATTATGGTATCATTCAGTTGGAGAACCATAGTTCTAGTTTGATAAAACTGTTAGGAAAACCATTTGTTATGATTGATCTATTATTAACCACATGATTGGTATATGATTAATTTATTAATCAACATTGTATATGATTAATTTATTAATCAACATTAAAAGAAACAAAATAATTCTGCACCAACCAAAATAATAATTCAGATTAAGATATAAGATAAACCAATAATCCAAACACTTTCAATAATTATGCAAAAGAAAGCTAACGAATGCAATCAAACGAACGCCTAACAGAACCCCACATAGACTATAATATTGTGAAGCAAATAATTGAAGTTAGGGGTTTAACCCGATTAAAGCACCAACTTATCTAACAATTTGTACAAACACCAGTGACGGTTTTAACCCCCTTACTTTTAATGAATCGCTTCGAGTTATGTAACATCCTAAAACCATTTTATATAAAGTTGACATAAAAAAAAGACTTTTTATTTACTTATTAAATTGATTATAGTATTTACCGGGAATTGAATGGTATGGTCACCGAGGGAAGCCATGAGGTCGGCGAGTTCGGCTTCTTTTGCGGCGACAGATTGATGAAGACGGGCCTTGGTATTTGCAGCCTCGTCGACTTTTCTTCTGTACACTTCTAAACATTCTATCTCCAATTCTATTAACATTCTATCTTTCTCTGATTCTGTCTCACCTATGTCCATCCATATTTGCTGATGACACACAAATATATACAAAAATATCAAATAATGAGTATTTAAGAAAGTAGGCTGCTAAGCAGTAAATTCTGCAATCATAAGTAAATGAAAAAAAAGAAACTTTAATTAAATTCATTTGGGGTGTCAATTTCATGACCCTGTTTGTCACCATCACCAGTTCTTGATTTTGGAAAAAAAAACCCTAAATACCCAAATCAAGATTTCATTTTGAAGTATTAAAACACCATGAAAAGCATCATACTTCATTTTTTTATGATGGGCCCATTAAAAAGATGCCAATATCACAGCAAAGATCTTCAAGAACACAAGTTACCAATCAAAAGTAGGTAAAGTCTAAAAAATTGATATGAAAATTGAGCACCTGAAGTTCTTTATATTGGAAAAGAAAACTAACATGCCCAATTCAAGATTGCATTTTTAAGATTGAAACACCATGAAAACCATCATACTTAAAATTCTTATAATATGGCCCCAAAAACACAGAAAAAATCTTCAAGAACACAAATCACCAACCAAAACTAGTTAAAATCCAAAGAATTAAACTGAAAAATAAGCACCTGAAGTTCTTGAAGCAAAGCATTGCAAGTATTAGCAACCCTCAACATTGTTCTTCAATCTTTAATCTTCAATCACACTTTTCAACACTAAAACTCAAATCTTTTTTCACTCAAAAAGCAGAGCACAAACAACTCAAAAATGCAGCCTTTTTTGGGCCAAAATATAAGCAGCCACTAAATCCAAAAAAAATCAAGAAGTTTGTGGGTCACTTTCCACCCTTCTTACTTGTTTCTCTCCACCACCAAAACCCTTTAAACTAAACCTCAAACAACCACTATATCACCACCAACAGCAACAACCACCTGCAGACATATTTGAAGCTTCCTAAAAAAAGAAATGAAAAACAAACATACCCAACAAACCCTTTGTTTAATGATTTTGGGTCAACATTTGATCAAACAATATCCAAATATTATATTGGATTATATTTGTTTGGATTGTTGGTGACAGGGAATAGAAGATAAAAGCAGTGGAATTTGGGCATTTATGGAAAAGGAGGGAAGGTGGGTTGTGCTAGAATGCGCAGGCGCCGTATCCGATATTTAATACAAAAGATTCTTGTAACAATTATTTTTTTATAAAAGTTGTTATTCACGAGTGGCTAAATTAAAACTTATTGTTTAAATGATTTGTTTCAACAACTATATTTTTTTCGGATAGTATCTATTTTGAAAGAGACTATGTCAGTAACTTGTTCAATAGACAATTTGTTTTTGTTGGTGATGGTGATGATGATGATGATGGACGGGTTAAGAATGGGTATCGTATTCGTAATTTTAGTCTCATAATTGATTGTAAAATCATTAAAGAAAAATCGATGGGTAATTACTCGTCAAATAAGATTACTCCTTACCCAAAACAAAGAATAAAAAGGTGAAAAGAAATAGTTTGGGTATATCTCATGTAAACAGTATTATGCTTAATGTAATCGGGTCTGTTATCACTTAATACCATACTTGTTTAACGCCCAGCAGAATTTTTTTAACATTGATATCATACCCAAATACTCACCTAGAATATTTCAAATTTCTGATTTGTTGGTCAGGTCATTATCATCTCCATTTTAATCAAAATTAGAAAACAAGTAATTTTTATTGTTTATTTGATTTATGAAAGATTTTATTTACTCATGTATTTGCTCATCGTTAGATCTCCTCAACGGGTTAGTGCACATCACCGCGAAACCACTACGTGGGGTTTGTATGTTATCAACCAATCACTTGCTTTTTTTAATTTGTTAATTTTTTAATTAAATCACTATACAACTTTAAGTGTCTAATTAGTTAATTTAAAACCCTAATACCTAACATGGTAGGAACATTTTCATTGTTTAGTTAATCTACTACGCATAGTTATAAGGAAAACTTTTTTTTATTAAGACTACCTGTAATGGAGGCGTCAATGACTCCACCTCAACAACTCATATAGTTAAACACCATTACGTGTGGCCAAAGGGAGGGCGCCAAGGGCACCTTTCGCCAATCCTTGGCGGGTGAAAGAAAAAGGTGGAGCCCACTACAAATCAACTAATCACATATCTTTTATTTTATTTTTATATTTTTTCTTTATTATTTTTTACTTAAATCACTACACCTAATATTGTGTAATTTGGTTATTGTGTCTTTACCTATGTCCGAGTCACGATTAATTTAAGGTTACTAACAAGATTCGATCCAAAGAGTTACACTTTAACAACGAACAAAGATAATATTTTTTTAGATAAATGTTACCGTTCATAAGTGTGTGAGATCTAACAGCAATGCGCTTTCAACGTTTAAGGAATTAATTATTTACGAAATTATTAATTGAGTATTTAGTTGTTTATTTAATTAAATAAAAGGTGGATGAATATTATTTATTAGATTAATGATGTATAATTCATTCATTATGAATATTATTTTTAGTAATATATATATATATATTTATATATTATATATATATATATAATAGGAGGGTTCATACTGAGAAAAATTTTTCGTAAGAAGAAAAAAAATTTCAACCAATAAGAATGTTTTATTTTACTTTATTTAATATTTGCATTTAATTTTAATATAAGGGTATAATGGTAAACTTACATAGATCATTAATTTGTATTCTTCTTCTTTAATAACTAAGTAAATTAAATTTGTAACTCCTTTTTCAAAATAAATATATTTTCAAATTAAAAACCAACTTAATTTAAAGTGTAGAATAAATTACTATGTGTGTAGGATAATTACGAGTTTTGTAGGATATATTTCGAGGTGTGTAGGATACATTTCGACGTATGTAGGATAAAATTTATAATGTGTAGGGTATATGTAGGAAAATTTTGATATGTGTAGGTTTTGTAGATTATATGTAGGATAATTAATGATTAGTTGACTAATTAAATAAAGAGAGAAAAATTAATGAGATGAGTTATAATTGAATTATATTTTACTAATATATCATTTCTTCTTTTTCTTCTCACATTAAATTTATTCTTAAATAAGTCTTCCCATATATATATATATTATACTAGTGGGAATGCTCGCGCGCTACCGCGGATAGTCATGTCTTTTTGGCGCACGTTGCGTGACTTGTTTCATGTTCACAACATACACTAATCGATTTAAAAAAACATAAAGCATAATAGAGTAGAAAACATATGATATATGAGATTTATAAAGTCATCTAGTCGTACATTGGTTGAAAAGTTTTGATTTTATAATTAAATATTGCATACTAAACAAAAAAATTATTATCTTGATGTGAAGTGCACCTTTTATGTTTCTTATTTCCGCTTTACCTTTTCTGTAATAAGAAAAAGGTTGTCAACTATGTAAAAAGATATTTCCAACAAGCTGGGATTTTGTTGCATCAAAGTAGGACTAGAGTGTGTGCCAAATTTTGAGATTATCACAAAAACTTGTGTTTTCCACATTTAAAGATAAAACACCAAACAAACATGCAGATACAAAGTAAAAAAAAAACACTAACAGTGGCACAACCATAATATTCAGGTTATAAGTACCCAAAAAACTGTCTACTACCAACAACCATAATATTCAGGTTAGAAACAGAACAGTCCTTTCGGCACCTAAATCACTCAGGTACCGACTCCGGGGTAACCGAAGCATCCCTGTCTAGTTTGCCTCTCGAGTAGTCGCCGGCTTCCGCTTCTGCTTGGGCTTCGGCTTGTTGGCGGCAGTTTCACCCTTTCGGGACCTGGGCTTGGATTCCTTGAGTCGTTATAGGGTGGAGGATATCTGTCCCTGACAGGACTTTGACTACGCCTCTTAGACTCACCATTGTAAGGTGGAGAACCCTGCTCTTGCTGGTGAGGGTGAATATGACCTTTGTCGACTGTACCTTTCTACAAGGTGATGCTTTCTCTTGGGAGGAGTACTCAGGGCTGTGAGACCGTGATTTGCCATGGCAAGGAGGTGAAGAGCACAAGTAGCACGAGGTGAGTGAGAGTAGCGACGTGGAGGTGTTGCGTACGTCCTATATGACCGTTATCTTTTCCTGAACCTTATGCCACTCAAACCGCGAGGTCCGGTAGAATACAAGAACCGTAATCTTTACAAATCCTGCATCTTAACTTCTACATATGGCAATCTTTGATTTGTATCTGTATACAAACAAATAAACATGCAAATGTTCACATCATACTTAGTAAGCCTAAAAGGTATGTGTGTGCATCTGTGCGCACCTCAAGAATGGACCCAATTGGTAACATCCAAAGCACAACAAGCTTAGGTGCACAGTGTTTCTCTTGGACCACAAGAACCTGCACCCAAACTAGCATGTCAAATTAGTTTGATGAAACACAGAGCACTGAACATGTACAGCATCTATAAAGAGTTGTAAAACTCGTAAAATGACATCTAGACAAAAAAAACCTCCATTCTAATGCTCCAATCATCTGGATCTTCAGATTGTACATGATTTTTAAGGATGAATGAAAATTCAACCATCCAAGATTTTACTAATTGTAACATCAAGACACTTGTTTCAGTCTAAAAATCAAATGAAAGAATTTTATTATTTTCATCACATACCCACAGCTCCAAATAAAAGATCAGTTATGACCATTATAGTGAAGTATGTCTGATACTCGTACAAACTCTTCTTAGCCAAAGCATATGTATTGTTCGCCAGCCTAACCTGATACAATTTGAAACCACATTAAGGAAATACAAAATATGAATCCAAATTACAAAAATAGGTGGGTCGAGTCGGGTGGTGAGTCAAAACAGGTTCAGATCATCTTTCTTAATTGTGTCTCATCTACATGCTAATCTGAACACGAGACTTAACCACAGAGATTATGATAGAAAACAACAAGATAGAACACAATTCCATTTCGAACTAAAAAGCTTTTGAGCAGAGGTGTAAGTGGGCTGTTGTGGTTTAGTGTGTTGGGTACTTGGGTAACTGGTCAAACGGGTCACGTCAGGTTCGAATTGACCTCAAACTTTTGGGGTAACCGGTCAAACGGGTCAGGTCAGGTTCAAATTGACCTCAAACTTTTTTTATTAACTTTTTTTGGATTATACAAATGATTAATTTGCCAAAGATGACTATAGAAACTTTTTGGGAAAAAAATACATAAGAGCTCTTAGGCATTTTGATGGTGGACATTTGACCAGTCTCCATTTTACCATAATGCATATAACTTTAGGTATAGTCCAAATACACGTTTAGATTTGCCACCTCACATCTAAGAAAGAAAAAACAACAATACCAAACACCACCTATGTATAATAAAAAAACATGGAGCCATTTATTTTATTTCTATAATTCTAGTGTACAAAGAAAAACTACTGAAAGCTAGTTATGTAGAAAAGAGGTTTTATCATACCTTATGCTCACACAAAATCTTATTTAAATAACTTTTTTTGCTATGTAGAATGAAGAAGAATCAGTATTGCTTTCCGCAAGGCATGCTTAAATGCGCCATTCATTTGGACACAAAGAGAAGTTGCTACTGCAATCATCTAACACATCAACCACAAAACTAATATACAAAAAAATATAAAATTAAAATATTAATAACTCAACAAGAACTGAACAATTTCTCACTTGCAAATTGAAAGCATTCAAATGGTAACAGGGTTGTTGTTCCATACATGAGAGAACAAGATCGATTAGTGTTTCGAAATAAAAAAATATTGAGTGATACCTCTATAATCACTTGC
The DNA here is from genome assembly GCA_947069175.1 of Scalesia atractyloides. Taxonomy (NCBI): domain Eukaryota; kingdom Viridiplantae; phylum Streptophyta; class Magnoliopsida; order Asterales; family Asteraceae; genus Scalesia; species Scalesia atractyloides. Next base: position 51,156,634 of record CAMTDV010000019.1, read on the forward strand.
CTTCCCACATATTCAATAGTTATAGAAGCATTTGAATGAATATATATTAAAGATACACATTATTCAAAAAACTTAGCCTTACAATTGGGGACAGAAATAGAAATTATAAATCCTCATTATCATTATCAACATCATCAAAAGCCACAATTTAACTTTTGCAATCAATTCCATATATAATAAACAAACTTTCTAAAAACTGAAAAACTATAACGAGAGTTAGTAAATCACAAACCAAAGACAAGTGACGCAAGTACATCACCAATGCTCTATGGCTGCAAAAGAAGAACTATTGAATCAACCAATCTCATAAACCTAACAAAGAAAAATATGAAGGAAAGAAGATTTACAAGTAGACTGATGTACAGTAGGGGTTGATTTTGGAAAACCAACGTGAATGAGAAAAAGCAAGTTCTCTTAGCCCTAATCTCACCGCTCAATTTTCGATCAGAAAAAGCAATAACAATCTCATGTATGTCAATCGATTCTGCTGGGAATTGCAATCAAGACGAACATTGAATGGACAATGTGAGATTTGTAACTGTGAGTTGGTAGCCGTGCATCCCATCGCTCTTCTCTAATCCCCGCTGACGATTTATTTCACTTGCATAAATGTAGGGTTTGGATGAACCCTAGTTGATAGGTTCGGTCTTAAATAATCGCAGGTATGAATGGTAATTGATTGCATTAGTAATTGCAGACGCTTTAAGTCATCTTCAGGTGTAGAAGGCGTAATACATTGAATTAGGGGTAAAACTGAGAGAGGAGAATGAAGGAACAGGGAAGAAAGCGTGACTTTTAGTCTGCCCTCTTAATATTTGAAGGGGAAATTACATTTTAGTATTGAGGAGATATATTATATAGTAATATAGATATATAGGATCAGATTCAAGGGAGAACCACCCCAGTTACGAGAACTATAGAAAAAACTCTTAACTAATAGTATATTAACATCTCACTCAAACACAAATTAATTCAAAAGGGTAATTTGGTCTTTTATTCTTCATATCATATCATTTCTCTCTATTCTTTTTGAACTAAAGAGTTAATTGCCCGGATAGTCCATGTGGTTTCACGTTTAGTCCCCACCTTTTTGAAATAGCAGGTTTGTTCCCTGTGGTTTGTTTTGTTGTTACTCGGATAGTCCTGGGCCTAACAGACGTTGTTGATATCCCTACTGTCCCCACGTGAGGATTATCATTCTATCCTATTAATTAATGGCATGCAGTCACTGGTCAGTTGTATCTCCCTCCCAAAAACCCTCTTCACATTCTTCTCTATCTCTCTCTCTACACCTATCTGCGATTAGAAATGGAAGAAGATGATCCACAGTATCCTCGTCGCGCCCAGGTCAAAATTGGGAAATAAGGTGCACTGAAGAAGACGATTCCACATTTGTTCCAGAGCAAACATATGGTGAGTTTTTTAAACCCTAGACTGATTTTGTTCAAGAACAGGAAATTGTTCATAAGGTTGTCTCATTGTTGTGTTTAAACCTAAATTGATATGTTCTTTTTTTTGTGAAACAGAGGGTTTTGAGAACTGGTTCTCATTAAAGATTCATCATAGTGGAACATTTAGAAACTTTCCTGGAAAGAGATACTTGTGTGGGAGGTATAATTTTGTTGATTTTTGTAACTTGGAAGAGTTTTCTGTTCACGAAATAGATTACATGGTGAAAGACCTAAAGATTGAAACTGAAAATGTCAAGTTATACTACCATTTTCAAATTCCTGGAAAGACTTAGACTTTGGCTTAGCACCTTTAGGTAATGACTCTGATGTTCTACATTTGGGGAAGTATGTTGCAAAACACAAGGTAGTTAATTTGTTCATTGAACATGGTGTTACTAATCTTACAACTTACTTTACCTCTCCACAATCATCAAAAGTGGTTATTCAGGAATTAGACGATGCAGAGAATTCTTATAATACCCTTGCACTAGTTAACCTAGACAGAAGACTAGGGCTGCAAAAAAATTGCTTTTAGAATGGAACAAATCTGGTGATGGTTCTAGTGAGGCTGTTAGGGATAGTGTGCATGAGTATGATGTTATTAATGAGGGTGTGGGATCTAAGATTGTGGATATTGACAATAACATGCAAATTGTTGATAATAGACATTGCACTGATAAGGGGTCTGTGGATGGCAGTAAGGTTGATAAGGGGTCTGTTGATGGTAGTAAGGTTGATAAGGGGTCTGTGGTTGGTAGTAAGGTTGATAAGGTGGTTGTGGATGGTAGTAAGGTTGATAAGGTGGTTGTGGATGGTAGTAATGTTGATAAGGGGGTTGTGGTAGGTGAACCTGATAAGGTCCAAGATGCATCATTTATTGATGGTTTTTCCTTTGACATTGATAATGCTGACTTTTCTAAGGACTTCCCTCTAGATGAAGAATATCAAAATGTGAATGATAATCTAGATGACCATGAGTCTGATGGTAATGATGCATCAAATGAAGATAATGAATCAAGTGGGGCTGATGACTCAAGTGAGAATGACGACTCTGAAGACAGTGATTATGAGGTTGAGAAAGATTATGTAGATGAGGAGCCTGGTCTTGACAATAGGGAATTCCAACAACATGTTGACACTGGAGAGGAGTATATAGGATCATATCATGAATCTGTAGGCAACCATGAAGGGGATGATAGTGATGAGCTATTAGCTGGTGAAAATTTAAGCTTTGAATCATTTGATAGTCTAACTGAAGATTCAATGGAAGACTTTGAAACTAGAAGAAGCAGGAAACTGAAAGAAATTAAAAGAAAAATAGGGATGATACATCTGTGTCGGAGGTTAGGTTCTATATTGGACAGTTGTTTGGTACTGCAAAAGAAGCAAAGGATTGAATTAATAGGCATTCTATTGAAACAAAGAGGGAACTATCATTTTGAGAAATGATAAAAGGAGGATTAGAGTAATGTGTGAAGGGAATGTACTTGTTTTCAAGACTACTGAGCTTAGTTAGACTAGGCCAGATCATGCTAATGAGGCTGAAAGTTTAGAAGAGGCCCATAAAAAGGCATGTGCAAGTGGGTCAAGTGGCCCAAAAAAGGTGCAAGGAATCTTACATGTAATGACAAACGAAAAAGTAGGTTAAATAGTGTATCTTGTCCTTGGTTGCTTTACCTTTCAAGGCTCAATGTTGATGAAGAAACACTAGTAGTTAAAACATACAAACCAGAACACAAGTGTTTATAATCCAGGAAGATTCAAGCATTCACATCAACATTCATGGCAAAGGAAGATTGGATAATTCACCAAGTGCAAGCAAACCCTAATGTTCCAGTTAAAAGCATTCAAGAGGAGCTTGGAAGGCGGTATGAGCTCGGTGTTTCAAAAATGAAGGTATATATCTTATTTATGTGATAACAGTATCTGATAATTACCTTAGATCTTGTTTGTTGTGATAATAGTTTCTGATAATTACCTTAGATCTTGTTTATTGTGATAACGGTTTCTAGTAAGTAGCTAAACTTACAGTTAACTCGTTGTTTGTCTCTGTTTACTTGCTAATATTGTCATGATTTGTATTGAAGGCTTTTAGGGAAAGATTGAAAGAAACAAAGAAAATGCAGGGGGATTTCAAAGATCAGTATACTAAGTTGAGGGATTATGTTGTAGAGTTGACCAACACAAATCCAGGTACAACTGTTAAGTTTGTGGTTGAACCAGAATGTAACCCTAGTGCACCTACTAGAATCTTCAAAAGGATTTATGTTTGTTTGGGTCCATTAAAAATGGGATTTAAAGCATGTAGAAGGGAGTTGTTGGGGTTAGATGGGGCATTTATGAAAGGCCCCTACCCCGGTCAAATGTTGACTGCAGTAGGGTTAGACCCAAACAATGGCATTTATCCATTGGCTTATGGCATTGTGGAGACTGAAAACAAAGACTCATGGACATGGTTCTTGCAATGTATCCAAGATGATTTAGATCTTCAGTCAAATGCAAACTTCACATTTATTTCTGACAGGCAGAAGGTATACATGCATTAAATTCAGCATCTGTTCATTGGTTAATTTATTAACTCATTTATTAACTACTTGTATAAACTGTTTTCATTAGGGAATCATACCTGCAATCAATCAAGTTTTTCTAGCAGTTGAGCATCGTTTTTGCCTTAGGCATATTCACCAGAACATGAAGCTACAATGGAGAGGCATAGCTTTCAAACACTTCCTGAGAAATGCTGCAAGTGCAACTACTGTGCCTGAGTTTGAGGAGAAGATGGAGGAGTTTAAAAGAACAACCGTGAAGCATATGACTGGTTGAGAGAAATCCCACCACAACACTGGGCCATATCCCACTTCACTAGTAAACATTATTACATGTGATTTGATTTACAACATACATTAGATTAGATGCATATCATAATTTCATTGTAAACACTATGCAGGAAGGGCCATATCTGATGTGCTTCTGACTAATATGTGTGAGGTGTTAAATGCTAAAACAGTTGAGTGCAGGGATAAGCCAATAATTTCCGCTTTGGAGTTTATGGGAGAGTATTTAATGCAGAGGATTGTGAATGTGATCAGGGTCATAGGTAAATGTAATGGTCCACTAACACCTAGTGCTACCAAAATACTAGCAGAAATAAAAAAAGAGGCATCAAACTACACTGTTAAGTGGTCTGGGGGCCTAAGTACCATGTTAGTAGAGCTGGACACATTTCACAAAGGGTTGTCGATGTTGAAGAGATGGTTTGTAGTTGCAGGCAGTGGGAAATTACTGGGATCCCAAGTAGACATGCAGTTGCAATGAACTAGGACATGGCTTTACATGGGCAGGATGTTGGGCCCCATGAATCATGGGTAAATCAATGCTACTGGTTGGAAACTTGGAAAGTTGTGTACTCACACAAAGTAGAACCCATTAATGGGAGAGATCTTTGGCCAAAATCAATGTCCCTACCACCTTGACCCCTCCATTGCACCACAAGTCAGTTGGCAGGCCCAAGAAGAAAAGGAGAGAAGATCAAGTTGAATTGCAAGATAAATTGGAGAGGGCTGAAAGACAAAAGAAGGCAAAGGGGAAGGAAGTTGAGGTTGAAGGTGGAAAGCTTACAAGGAGGTGGAAACCTGTGAAGTGCAAGAAATGTGGTGGTAAAGGTCATAATTCAAGGACTCGTGGGCGAATCAAGAAAGGGAAACAACCAAAGAAAGGTCACCAAGACAATGCTGGGAATCAAGAAGGTCCAAGTATTTGAATGGCTTAATGTTTAGTGGTTCATGTCTGCTTGTTTTTTGAGGGCTTGTCCCTAAAACTGTTGCTACTATCTTTTGTGTTTGTTTAGATGTTTTATGGTCCGTGTTTGTTAAGACAATGTTTTATGGTCATGTTTTGTAAACTAAACCTGTTCGCTCGTTTGGATGTTTAATGTTATGGGTATTTTAAGTTAGTTATCACAACAGCTTGTTTGCTTGTATGCATTTTAATCACAGCAGCTTGTTTAATGTTAGTAAACCTGCTCTGCACATGTGTTGTCTTTCTACACAGTTTTTTTTGCACAAATAGGTTGTGTAGAGTTTGTATAACAGGTTACGGACACTATTAAACAGGTTTTGAACACTTTAAACAGGTTACGAACACTATTCAACAGGTTGCGGACACTTTAAAAAGGTTACAGACACTATTAAACAGGTTGCGGACACTATTAAACACGTTGCAGACACTATAAACAGGTTACGGACACTATTAAACAGGTTGCGTAAACTATTAACAGTTGCAGACACTTAAACAGGTTACGGGCACTATTAAACAGTTGCGTACACTATTAAACAGGTTGCGGACACTTTAAACAGGTTACGGACACTATAAACAGGTTACAGACACTTGTTTTAGCACAAACTTCTTGTTTTGACAATTTGTTTTGCGACAAACTTGTTTTCGCACAATCTTACAACTCAGTGACTATGCTTGTTTCTTAAATCGGCACAACAACATTTCATATACCATAAAGATCACACACTTCATTCATTCATGTTTTACAACGAAGATATTACATAAACCATAACAAGCAACCCACCTACACTTATCAAACCAACACAAACCTAAACCTAATTCAGATACCAAGTAACAACAAACATAGAAACCCCACAGTCATCAACAACACCAATATTATCTTATTCTTTAATCGGTTTTTTTCTTGCAGCTAAGCAACTTCAAGCTCGATCTGGTTCCTGTATCTCAGAAGACCTGGGATGATTGCAATTGCACGTCGACACATTTGGGGATCCACCCAACCTAAGAACCTTACACATTTGGGGTTCTGTAAAAAAACCTAAGGTAAGCATTCTGATTGCCTAAATTTTGAAGTGGAATAAAGGCTTTAAAAACATCACCTTGTCAGGGCATGCATAGAAACGGCGTCTGGGGTTGAGATCTGTCCAAGATGTAAGTATGGTTGCATCTTGACCACATGTGCAAAGCACCATTGTTGAACGATGGCCAGAGAATGCGAGGTTGAAGATGATGATCTTCAGACTTGTCGCGACAATGAAGATGATGATCAGATTTGTTTGTGAGGATGAAGATGATCTTCAGAGTTGTTGTGAGGTTGAAGATGATAATTAGTTAGGTATTAATAGGGAAAATAATAATAATAAAATACTAAAGAAAATGACTAAAATACCCTCACGTGAGGGACACGTGAGGGGACTTAACGTTCAAAACAAACGTCTGTTAGGCCCAGGGCCTATCCGAGTAACAACAAAACAAACCACAGGGAACAAACCTGCTATTTCAAAAAGGTGGGGACTAAACGTGAAAAAACGTGAAACCACAGGGACTATCCGGGCAATTAACTCTAAACTAAATAAATCAATCATTTCTTTCTCTTTCTCTTTTTCTCTCTTTCTTTTTAAATTAAATCATATTATTTCTCTAACTTCCTTTTTTAAACTAAATCAATAATTGTTGCTAGAAAGTTTAAAATAAAAGTGTGACATGCATGTTGATCTGTATAGTTATATTTTTGAATGAAATGTATATTTATGTACATCTACATGCTATACCTAAGTTCAAAATATGTATGTAGTCGTGTTGATTTTTTATCAAACTAGCTTTTGACATATTCACATGAAGACTAATTAGTATGTTTAGAAGCATTTTCTTAAAATGTATACGGTATGTTTAGTTGTTTTATCATGCGGTAGTCGGTTTTTAGTGGACGAATGTTGAAGGCAGTTTCAAGCCCATGGGGGGTTTTTTTAAAATCGGCGCGTAAAAATAATTTAATACAGCGCGTAAAAAACTTTGATACCGATGCGTAAAAAAAGTGTTATGCCGGCGTGTAAAAAAAGTTGTAAATCCGGGGCGTAAAAAATTCTAAACCGGAGCGTAAAAAAAATTTTAAACCGGCGCGTAAAAAAGGTTAAAAACAAGCGTAAAAAAATTTGAAAACCGGCGTGTAAAAAAGTTTAAAACCAGCGTGTAAAAAATTTTAAAACCGCGCGTTAAAAAAGTGTAAAACCGGTGCGTAAAAAAAGTCTAAAACCGCGCGTAAAAAAAGTTCTACACCGGTGCTTAAAAAAGTTTAAAACCACATGTAAAAAAAGCTTTATTTAATTAAATTATATTAATTTTTAGATTAATTAAATTTTACTACAAGTATTAAATCAATTTTTTTATGAGTTACTGTAAAATTTTTACTATAGATCACATTAGTTAAACTATATTAATTTTTTTATTTATTAAATTTTAGTGTAAAAAAATAAATCAAAATTTTTTGATGAATTATTATAAAAATTTTAATTAAATCATATTAAATTAATCATATCACATTAAATAAATCATATTAATGAGACCAATCGTTAATCTATATATAGTAAAAGATTTTTTTTTTGAACGGCTATATAGTAAAAGGTCTAATTGTCTTTATCTCACTAAAAACAAAATTTTATTAATTAAAGCATAATTATTAATTTACTTTATTGTCTTTTTAATCTCATCCATTCAAATACATTTGATCAATGGTTAGTATTGGTTCATACGGTTCTCACAACTCAAGGTGGTTCTCATTTTACCCATCCCACATATATATATATATATATATATATATATATATAGGATTAAGATCAAGAGTGAACAACATCCTTGTTTGTGAACCTTATGAACAAATCCGAGCCATTGATCATTTTTTTGGATGTAAAGGATATGATGGTAATTAATCAATTAAAATAAGGAAGTTATAACATAAAACTAACTACCCCTTACGATCTTTAAATCGTTATAACGTTTTCATATGTTAATATTTTTTTCTTTTAAATACACCATAAAAACGAGTTTTTTATTCTCTTTAATTTGAGTATAATATTGTTATAGTTTTCTTTTAATAAAAACAAAAAACAAAATGAAGTTTCGTTTTTTCAGCGTTTTACTGTTTATATACACAGGTGTACATGAGTTCAATACACAAATGTACAACAGTGTACAAACAGCTTGTACACTTGTGTACACATAACCTCAGTGAAATTTAAAAAAAAAATACAATATTTAGTTATGATAGGATAGCAAAATTACCAATACACCCTTATCTTTAATTAAATAAATTATATCATTAACCTCTTTATTTTATTGCCTTTTTTAATAACCGTCCATCTCAAATAGATCAATGCTTGAGATTGGTTCACAAGGTTCACAAATAACATTAGGTTCACTCTAAAACCCTACCATATATATATATATATATATATATGTATTAATGTATGTATATATATATGGGAAGGTTCATTGGGGAACACTAAAAAAGTGGGGAACCGACTCAAAAGAACTCGATTGGACTCATTCCAGCGGCGTTGGAACCGGCTCGTCGAACCCTAACTAGGATCTCTTAACCATAAATCCTAAATCCTAACCCCTAAACCCTAAAGCTAAAAAATAAGGCTAAAACCTAAAGCTAAATCGTAAATCTAAGCTATTAAACCCTAAAAGTTAACCCTAAAACCTCAAAGCTAAACCCTAAATATAATTAATTAACCCTAAAACTAAACCCTAAGGCTAAACCCTAATATAAGACCTTAATTCCAAACCCTAATATTATTTAGGGTTTAGGGTTAGGATTTAGGGTTTAGGGTTAAGAGATCCTAGTTAGGGTTCGACGAGCTGGTTCCAACGTCGACTGGAATGAGTCCAATCGGAGTTCGTTTGAGTCGGTTCCCCAATGTTCCCCACTTTTTAGTGTTCCCCAATGAACCTCACACTACACAAAACACACACACACACACACACACATATATATATATATGGAAGTGTGAAAACGGTAAGAACGGATCCTGGTCGAACACGTAGCAGGGGGCGCTAAATGATATGCAGGGTACGATTGTCATTGTGTAGGTTCAGCCCAATAAAAGGTGTTTTAATTTCATTTCAATCAAAATTCCAAAACTTTCGTAGTAGCTGTTACCTCCTTTCCAAGCTTTCGAGATCTATGGCGTGTAATGTGGATTTTGATCTCCAAAGTAATTTCTGATGTTGTTTTCATATTTGTTTCCAGCAAATCATGTAACAGATATGGTGTTTTCGTTCTTTATGGTTGTTTCAGTGGAGTTTTTTTTTCTCAAAGGAATATTTGAAAATGACGTTTTATTTTTTTTAGTATTGTTCTTCATATATTCAATATATGGCGTTTTCATTATTAATCTTAATTGTCGTTTGGGATCTAATATGTGCTTATTGGTTTACGATCAATGGTGTTTTACATTTGGTTACGTACATCTGATTAGTTGTAGATATTAGCGTTAATTTGTAAACATTAGTTCTTACTATTTTTGATTATTCAACTTATGGCGTTTTCATAACACGTTTCAGGAAGACTGTATTATCAGTTTTTCATATTGATTATTGTTCAACTAATGGCGTTTTCGTTAATATATTTTATTAAGAAAGTAACATCAATTATTCTTATTGTTTATTATTCAATTAATGGCGTTTTCATCGATAATGTTTTTTCAGACGAGGGTGTTTCTTCCAAATGAACATGTCAGTCAACAAAGCCAATGTTATGGTCATGTCTGGGTTCAAACATGTTGTGTTGCATAACTCCTGTAGGAAGACAAGTCTATGCTCGGTCATGATGTTTTCAATCATGTAGGCTTCCTGCTCCTCGTTGTCCCATACAAAACTCATTAAGTCTGTGTTTTCATCATAACGCCAAGATTGGATGATTAGATTCACAATTGGATTTGCAGGGCACGGTCCGAATTTTTTTGGTTTATCTTCTTGTAACCGTATGTGTTTTCTCATAGATGTCACACCCCAACCGATGGCGGAAACACCAGGGCGCGACACTAGGCGAATCAGATTGCTCAAGAGACATCATAACAACTATTAGGCGATAATATCTAAGCGTTTAACATCCCATACTATTAAACAATAAAATCCCAAATAATCATTACAATATTCAAACAATCTCTTAAACAAAATATCCGATTCGATCTCCCCTAGATTTTATTACATAACTTTCTAAGCGAAATCCTAAACTAAGCATCCATAGCTAAAGTCCTCAACCTGCCACATATGTTAAAATAAAACGTCAATACAATTAAGTAAAGGTGAGCATACGAGTTTTGCATACAATATTGATATAAAAGCTTTTAGAATACACTACATGACATACGTAACAGTTGTGAACTATGTGTCTACTTAGATTCAAGTAAACCAACAAACCGCGATTGATCGAGTCATGCGAACAAGCGCTCACATCCTAAAAGAGAAAATAAATACGAAATAAAAATGTGAGCCTTAACAACCCCGGGCCTCCGGGTGGCGGGTCAACCTCTAGTATACTATCATGTTAAGGGTGGCGTACTAGCAATCAAGTAACACATAAAGTTCAGCAGATTTCACGTAAAGTCATGTATAAGCGAGATGTCGAATAAGCATTTGAGTTGTGTGATGTGTTTTGATATACGAACATATGTGACACCCAAAAGTGCGTTTAAACGTAAAAGGGTTCAAGTATACTCACAGTTGGTGCGTTTTTTGGGAGAGATGAGGGATCTGAGAAGAGTTGCGGAGAGTGCCGGATCAGCCTGTAAGCGAACAGAAGTGCATCAGTCTTCCGAATTGTTGAAACGGTTATGGTTTGAGGGAGCAGTAAACAAGTTCGGGTGAACGTGTATGCCTGAACTTACTCTGGGTACAAGTTCGGGCGAACTTGTCTGATTTCCTGAGAAACGGGACAAGTTCGGGCGAACTTACCCTGTTGTTGAGGGAGGGTACAAGTTCGAGCGAACTTGTCTGATTTCCTTGGAAATCAGTACAAGTTCAGGAGAACTTGTGTGCATTGTTGAAGTTTTGGTCAAGTTCGGGCGAACTTGTCACCAAACTTGGTCACCATTCTGGTGACAAGTTCGAGCGAACTTGATGTAATCCGAGCGAACTTGACTATTTTGGCATCCAAATCGTGCGTTTTCGCGTCGTTTGCTGAGGAAATCGAGTGTCCATCTCTCCAACCTTAGGTTACTGAGCAAAACCAAGGCTGAAGAGGTCTTTTGGAGCGAGTTTTAGCCATTTTACAGAAACTCAGACTAATCCGGGCGAACTTGAAGGTTCGAACGGTTTAGTCCAGTTTGTGCAAAGTGACGTTTTCGTCCTTGTGCTTCTGGATCTGAGATCTAGCTTGACAACTCCTCGTTCCACTTCAAAGTGAACGAAACATACGTCATTTAGTCCGAATATGGTGTAAAAATCAATGTTTTAAAGGTTTTACTCAGATCTAAACATAGATCTGGGTGAAAAACAGAAGTTTTGCATAAAAAGATGAAGATTTTCGTAAAACAGAAGAGATTTGATATAAACGAAGGCAAAGCCTTGTGCAAAATCGTTGCAAAACGTTGTAGAACATTGTTGTAGTTGAAAATGGGTTGAATCTTACTTAGAACACAAAATGTTTCGGTTTTAGGGAGCTCCGGGCAAACTTGCAGCAAGTTCAAATGAGAAGAGGAGCTGGGTATTTATAGGTGAAGTGGGAATGAGTGAGTAGACATCAAGTTCGGGCGAACTTGTATCAAGTTCAGGAGAACTTGTTACAAGTTCGAACTTGTATGTTTCTCGTATTTTGGAGACAAGTCCGGGCGGACTTGTTAGTTTTGAAGAGTTTTATATGCAAGTCTGGCCGGACTTGCTGGTTATTGATTAATTAGGTGCACTATACAAGTTCGGCCGAACTTGATCTAGTGGCCAAGTTTTGTTCGATTATTTCGCGTTACGAGTTCGTTCGACGATTCGGCTCGTATTAGATAGTTAAATTAAGCGTTTAGCGAGGCGTTAAGCGTTATATTAAGAGAGAATGAGTTAGCGTGAGCGTGCGAGCGATTTAGCGATAATAACCATAACATAAACTAACATAACACACATAAAACATAATTCCACATAATTAACTGCGTTTTGCGATTCGATGGCACAAGCGTTTATTAAACAATAACACACTTGGCTCATATAGTAGCATAATTAGTTATGTTTGCATTGAATTGACGATTAATAAGCGATTAAATGCGATGTAGATGTGACAAATCATAATTCCATTAACATAAACTTTTCATGATCCAAATCTCGGAATACAAGATGATTGGGATAAACAAAAATAAACATAAATAAATAACAACGAAAATTGGAGTTGTTACAGTCTCCCATACTTTAGGAAATTTCGTTCCGAAATTTAAGTAGTGGTCGTAACAAAGAGGTGCGGATATTTAGCCTTCATGTCACTTTCCAATTCCCACGTGAACTCGGCACCGCGTTTGCCTTCCCACCGGACTTTCACGATAGGGATGCGAGAGCGCCGTAACTTCTTGGTTTCTTGGTCCATGATTTTGACAGGCTTTTCCACGAAATGCAGAGTCTCGTTTATTTGCAAGTCCTCGAGGGGACGTGGATATTTTCTTCAGCTAGGCATTTCTTGAGGTTAGACACGTGGAAAGTCGGATGAACGTTGTTAAGTTCCACCGGTTGTTCGAGTCGATAGGCCACTTTGCCGATCCTTTCCAGAATCTTAAAGGGACCTACTTATCGTGGCGCTAGCTTTCCTTTCTTCCCGAAGCGGATCACTCCTTTCCAAGGTGCAACCTTTAAGAGAACGTGATCTCCCACTTCAAACTGCATGGGCTTGCGGCGTTTATCGGCATAACTCTTTTGACGACTCCGAGCTTTCAGGAGATTGTCTCTGATCTGGAGGATCTTGTCTGTCGTTTCTTGAATAAGCTCGGGACAGGTGATTTGTGCTTCTCCGATCTCGTGCCATGCAATAGGCGATCAACATTTTCTTCCATACAGCGCCTCAAAAGGGGCCATTTGAATGCCTGTGTGATAACTATTATTGTACGAGAATTCTACTAAAGGTAAATGCGTATCCCACTTACCACCGAAATCTATGATGCACGCACGAAGCATGTATTCGAGGGTGCGAATCGTGCGCTCGGTCTAACCGTCGGTTTGAGGGTGGAAAGCGGTACTGAGATTGAGAGTAGTACCTAGAGCGGATTGAAAAGTCTCCCAGAGACGTGAGGTAAAGCGACCGTCGCGGTCAGAAATGATGTCACGAGACGTCCCGTGTCGACAAATGACTTCTTGAGTATAGATTCAGGCTAATCGTTCGACCTTAAAGTCTTCTCGTATAACAATAAAGTGCGCAGATTTGATAAGACGATCAACGATAACTCAAATGCTATAGCATGTATGTCATGTGATTGATTAAACAAAGGAAGGACATATGTATTTGTAGAAGCAAGAAATTCCCATAATCATGCGTTTTATCCATAGCAGGAACCATGATTTAGCATTAAGGCGTAAACGGACAAATCCCTCAATTTTAATTCTTGATTTACACAGGTCATCCCTTGACTATTGAAGAGATTATTATTTTCCTTTTTAATGATATGATATTGGTTCTTTAACTTGGTCCGTAATAAAATATACAAGTTAATGACGAGGGTTTAAAAGTGTCGTATAATATATGAGGGGTGCCAATTTGAAAAAAAACAAATGTGAACACAAGGAAAAGTTAAGCACGTGCATGGTGTTCCTTTACAAAACCAACGCCACAAAACATTTTTAGTTTTTTCAAAGATGATAAATTTGAATCAGAGGCATATGGTGCCAGCCTATATAAAACTCTTTCTTCTTTCAAAAGCATCATGGCGGAAAGGATGCATCTCTGGCGCCTTGCAAAACGTTTACACCTTCGCGTGCCCAGCATGCCTCCGGCATGCGCGGAGTACCGTCCGCACGCGAGTGTGGTCTCACACATGTATGGCGCTCGAGTCAGCGGAGTTTATTACCAAATGCGTGGCGTAGAGCATGTCTGGTGCGCGAGTCAGCGGAGCTTGTTTGTCGTGCGCGCGAGGCGTAGAGCATGTCTAGTGCGCGAGTCAGCGAAGCTTGTTCCCGATGCACGAGGCGCAGAGCATTGTCTGGCGCGCAAGTCTGTGGAGCTTGTTTGCGTGCGCGCGAGGCGCATAACATGTCTAGCGCGCGAGTCAGCAGAGCTCGTCTGCATGAGGCGCATGTAAAGGGGTGGATGTTTGTCATGCGCGGTGGCATTCACACTCACATCCTTTTTAAGGAGAGTATGGAAGGACTGTAAAGAAAAATTCTATCCCTCTCTTTACCGGTAAAAAAGGACATGAGAGTGGTATCCTCATTTTTATTTTTAGAGATGCAAATTGTATGCCACCTGTGTCTGACACTTTATTGGGTGTTTACAGTTGTAAAGGGTTTATAAAACGGTGATTGAATCTTTTTATTATTAATACTTTAATAATAAAACTAAATGTGGTTACATCTTGATTCTTTGTATTATCAATATGAAAATTAGAGTTATTATTGACACAATATTCAATAACTTAAGTGTCAAAAATAAAATATTAAATGACTTTCTTGAGCCGACTATTGAAGTGACGTAAGGGACATCTGCAATTTGTTTTGCTTTGTAAATAGCCTTGTGAATAAATTTGTTTCACATGACTGTGATACCTCATTTTGACAAAACTTGTATCACAGAAAGAAAGGTAAGTATTTGCCTGATATGATGTAAATTGCGGCTGTCAATGGAGGTATATAAACCCATGGGACATGAGTAATCGAAATACAGTTTGAGAAAAACTTGCACAGCAACAGATCTGTACCCACTTGCAGCTGAGCTTTGTATCCCCTTCAAACAAAAGCGGATCTCAAGGGCTTTAAAACCGAAAATCTCGTATGGATCTGGTGAAAACAACATAGAACTGAAAGTTTGGGCAGAGGAGAATAAGTTATGATTCTAGGATCTATATTTTGAACCGGTGGACGCCAATGAAGAAACAAGGATTCACCCGAAGGTTGATTCGAACCGCTTTCTCTAAGAGGGTAAAGAATCACACCTTGTTTTTACTCTTGAACCTAGATCTGCCATGGAGAAAAGAGAAAAGTAAGAATGTAGAGATGGCCGGTAGGAGAAGAATCTCCTTTTTCCAACAACAAAGTGTGGCGGTCCATATCTTGTGCCCTAATAATGAGGTGAACACCTCTTTATATAGGAGATATGGGTCTCCTATAACCTCAATAGGCCAGGCCCAGTTAGGGGTTATCTCTACAAGTCCCCGACCTAATGTAGCGTTGGGCCTCGCGGTTGGGTTAGTAAGCAACAATAATAAATAATTAATATAAAAGCAATAAGTAACGGGAATGTCCGATCGCTCGGATCGGTCCATTACCATACCTCTACAAACGATAATCCAAATGCTATCGTGACCAGATGAAGTGCGGGGAAGTTTCGTAATAAAGTCCATAGCTATACTCTTCTACTTCCACATAGGAATTTCGGGTTGTTCGAGTAAGCCAGAGGGTCTTTGATGTTCGGCTTTAACCTTCGAGCAGGTCAAGCACTTTGAGACGTACACCGGCGATATCCTTTTTCATGCCCGGCCACCAATACTTAGGACGATGGTCCTGGTACATATTGTCGGCTCCGAGATGAATGAAGTATCGAGATTATGAGCTTCGATCATTAGCAGTTCACGAAGATTATCACAGATGGGAATCCAAATGCGGTCGAGATAGTAGTAGATACCATTAGATTTAACAACGAGCTGAGTTTCGGCACCACATTTCATTTCTTCCTCCAGTGTATTCTCTTTAAAACAAGCGAATTGAGCGGAGCGAATCATGAATTCGAGATCATTCAAAGCTTGAGAGGTACGAACACTATACACATAGCTTTGTCGACTAAAAGCATCGGCTACGACATTTGCTTTGCCAGGATGGTAGCGTATCTCACAATCGTAATCGTTGAGAAGTTCAACCCATCTGCGTTGGCGCATATTCAATTCCTTTTGATTGAAGATATGTTGTAAGCTCTTATGGTCGGTGAAGACCGTACACTTAGTACCGTAAAGGTAGTGTCGCCATATCTTCAATGCAAAAATAACTGCACCGAGTTCGAGATCATGGGTTGTGTAGTTCTTCTCGTGAATCTTGAGTTGTCGAGACGCATACGCGATAACCTTGTCTCATTGCATGAGAACACAACCAAGACCAAGATTAGAGGCATCACAGTAAACAACTAAATCGTCGTTTCCGTCGGGAAGAGCGAGTACGGGAGCGTTGCACAGCATACGCTTAAGAGTTTGAAAGGCTTTCCTCTTGCTTGGAATCCCAAACGAAAGGTTTGTCCTTATGAGTTAAAGCGGTAAGCGGAACGACGATTTTTGAAAATTTGGCGATGAATGACGGTAGTAATCCGCCAATCCAAGAAATGAACGAATTTCGGAAGCATTCTTCGGTGTAATCCAACTCTTGACAGCTTCGATCTTGGCAGGGTCGACGTGAATTCCTTGACTATTAACGATATGGCCGAGAAATTGGACTTCTTCGAGCCAGAATTCACATTTAGAGAACTTAGCATAAAGACGATTAGCTTGGAGAAGTTCGAGGACTAAACGGAAATGGCGCTTGTGTTCGTCTCTCGACTTCGAGTAGATAAGGATGCCATCGATAAACACAATGACGAAACGATCTAGAAAACTTTACACACACGGTTCATCAGATCCATGAAGACCGCGGATGCATTAGTAAGACCAAAAGGCATGACCATGAATTCGAAATGGCCATAACGATACGAAAGGCGGTTTTTGGAATATCTTCTTCCAACACGCGTAACTGATGATAGCCGGAACGTAAATCGATCTTGAAAAACAAGTAGCACCTTGAAGCTGATCAAATAAGTCGTCGATTCGGGGAAGAGGGTAGCGGTTCTTTATCGTGAGTTTATTTAAGTTCAGATAATCGATGCCCATTCAGAACGTCCCATCTTTCTTTTTCACAAAAAGAACGGGTGCGCCCCAAGGCGAAGTGCTCGGGCGTATGAAACATTTATCAAGAAGCTCTTGAAGTTGCTTGATAGCTCGCGCATTTCGGTTGGTGCGAGACGATAAGGAGCTTTAGCAACAGGAGTAGCACCGGGAATCAAATCGATACGGAATTCAACATCTCGAGTAGGGGGTAAACCGGGTAAATCGTCAGGAAAAACTTTGGGAAATTCGCAAACAACGGGTACATCTTTCCATGTTTTCTTTTCTTTCTCCGGGTTTACGATATGGGTTAGCAAGGCAACGCATTGCTTTGGCAGATGCTTGCTCGCTTGACGACATGACATAAGCATCAACTTCTTTGAGGGAGTTTCGCCATAGACATGTAGCTGATCACCGTTAGGGAGAGGAAAGCGAATCAGTTTATCGAAGCATGCAACTTTAGCATGATTCTCACGAAGAAAATCCATGCCTACTATGACATCGAAGCTACCTAATTGCATAGGTATGAGATTGATCGAGAAGACATGGTTGTTGAGATCGAGAGTACAACCACGTAGGACAGAGGTGACGGTGACGGTTTTTCCGGTGGCGACTTCCACATCGAAAGTCTTTGGGAGTTTAACGCGTTTACATTTTAAAACCTTTTCAAATTCTAACGACACAAAACAATTATCGGCACCAATATCAAATAAACATGAAGCATAAATAACATTGACAAGGAACATACCGTTGGACAACATTGTTGTCGTTCTGAGCCTGGCGATGATTCAGGTTGAAGGCTCGTCCACGCGTAGCCTGTTATTGCTACTGAGGCTATGTTGGTGGCTGCTGTTGAGGCTGAGGCTGCTGTTACTACGGCTCTTGTTTGATAGCTCGATTAGGGTAGACATTGCGAAGTGGTTTGGCTCCCCACATGTGTAACAAGCACGGGCCTTTTGGGGCTGGTGCTTGCTGCTGATTAGCATGAGGAGCGTGAGGGGGAGCTGGTAAAGCTGGTGCTGCTGGGGCCTGAGGAGCTGATTGACGTGGGCCTGAACGACAACTGACAGTAAAGTGGCCGTAAATGTTGCAGTTGGTGCAGAAGCGACAGTTGCCTCCAACTGCATGATGATAAGTGCATTTAGAGCACAAAGGATGAGGGCTAGTATACGCACGCTTTGCCGGCGGTGCGCTCGGTGCTGCGGACTGAAGGGCTGAGGGTTTTGCGGAGTGGTAAGTGCAAAGTTCTTGCTCGGTTTTCCCTTTTACGACCTCGGCGGCTTGATTTCGACTCGAGACTGATCGGTAGGAGCTGCTGATTCGGTGATGGCCTGGTTTGCGACCTTGCTGTTCTTGAAATAACCAGACTGAACTCGTTTGTCATTGATCTCTGCGGCTAGCTAGTAGGTCTCTTCGATAGTAGCAGGGCGTGCTGCTTGAACAAAGTCAGCGACACAGTCTGGCAGGCGTTGAGGTATTTCTTGATTGCTTTCTCGTCGTGTCCACTTGACCATGACAGATAATGCTCAAAAATGTTTGAATCGGGCCGTTAGACCAGCATTGTCGGGACCGTCTTGCTTGATTCCCCAAAACTCGTTCTCCAACTTCTGGATTTCATAGGGGGGACAAAATTCCATGATCATTAGCTCCCTAAGTTCCTCCCAGGTGAGTCCGTAGGCTTCATCGTTTCCCTTCTGTTACGCCCGCGGTCCACCAGTCGAGAGCCCTGGACTGGAAAACGCCGGTAGCGTTAATAGGCGAAGGGGTTCGGGACACCCACTCTGGCGAAATGTGACCTCGATAGCATCAAACCAGTGGAACATGGCACTTGGTCCTTCGGTGCCAGTAAAAGTAAGGGGTCCACAAGCTTTGAACTTCTTAAAGCTGAAGGATGTCTTGGGCGGGTCGACCTTCGAGTCCACAGAAGTGTTGCTGCTGGCAGCTTGGATTTTGCTGACGATTTAAGGGATCACTTTGGCCATTTCCTTGGCCACTAGCAATGCAATGCGCTTGTCAGCTTGGCTGCGCTGATGATTCCTTCCGGTGTGCGATCCCACTGAAGACATCTACATTGAAGGATTCGATCGAGTGAGATTTGATTATGATAAGTTTATGTTCAAAAGTTTATTATTATTATTATATTATTATTATTATTATTATTATTTTTTATATATAAATTAAGGCATAAAATACATAGGCATGTATACACGTAAGCACATAAGCACATAGGCACATAAGCACGTAGTACATAAGCACAAATCACATATTTTGCACGTATTCATCTTCAAACTAAACCATGCGTAGCGCGTACGAGATGCGATATAATAGCGTAAATAGCGAGTCGAGTTGCGTATGAGACACGTATGTCCTCATGAGCGTAAGCGAATTGAGCGATTAGTTTGGTTGGTGAATTAGTTAGCGTTTTAGATTTCGAGAGCTGTGCGAGTTGTGCATATATCGATGGAGCGTAAAGGCGATAAATTGATAAATCGATAAAGCGAGAAATCGAATAATCGAAAATCCATAAATTTAAATACAATAATAATAAATAAACTCGATGATGCGTAAAATCGACGATTATAGGCTTAAATCAATTGGGAGCGTCCTGGGTTTTGAGACAACAACTACCCAAAGTGATTCGAAAATTCTCTGAGTTCGGACACACGATTTGGCCTAATAGACAAACGCTCTCGCCGTACAACGGTTAACGGCATTTATCCTTCCAGTTACGTCGTGTTCCGAGTTATCGAAATAATCGAGACTTTGGTGAGATTGAAAATCGAGGAGTGGAATTAGTTATTAAGATGCGGGTTTCACCCTTAACTTAACAACATCATCCCTAGTTGTGGTTATACTCACCGATCGAGCCGGGAGTTCCCCAAGATAGAAATGGAGAATTTCGTCGAGGTTTGGATGTCACACCTAACTCAACGAAGGTATCTCATGCGAGAGAGAATGCGCAGAGTGAGTGATCTCATCGAGAGTTCTTTTTTTCTCACCTATTCTCGACTTGATCACTCGTTTTGTGTGATACGAGCGTTCTTCACGTGTGTTGTGGTTGCTTTAGGAAAAGCAATGTTTAAAGTTCGTGTCGAAGGATTTTGGTCAAGTTCAGGCGAACTTGGCATCCGTCTGGTGTCAAGTTCGAGCGAACTTGGTCAATCCCAAGCGAACTTGTTTGTTGTTGAGGGGACAGGCAAATTCGAGCGAACTTGGTCAAGTCCGGGCGAACTTGGTCAAGTTCGGGCGAACTTGGCCAATTTCAAGCGATCTTGTCCACTTCGAGCGAAGTTGTCAGTTCGTACTAGTTTTGGGCGTTTAATCGATGCGTAACGGTCTGATTTGGTATCCTAACTATAGTCTAAAGCAAACATGGCAATTCTACCTAATTTCCCTATAGGTATGGCTCTGATACCAATCTGTCACACCCCAACTGATAGCGGAAACATCGGGGCGCGACACTAGGCGAATCTGATTGCTCAAGAGATATCATAACAATTATTAGGCGATAATATCTAAGCGTTTAACATCCCATACTATTAAACAATAAAATCCCAAATAATCATTACAATATTCAAACAATCTCTTAAACTAAATATCCGATTCGATCTCCCCTAGATTTATTACATAACTTTCTAAGCGAAATCCTAAACTAAGCATCCATAGCTAAAGTCCTCAACCTGCCACATATGTTAAAATAAAACGTCAATACAATTAAGTAAAGGTGAGCATACGAGTTTTGCATACAATATTGATATAAAAGCTTTTAGCATACACTGCATGACATACGTAACAGTTGTGAACTATGTGTCTACTTAGATTTGAGTAAACCAACAAACCGCGATTGATCGAGGTATGCGAACAAGCGTTCACATCCTAAAAGAGAAAATAAATGTGAAATAAAAATGTGAGCCTTAACAACCCCGGGCCTCATGTATAAGCGAGATGTCGAATAAGCATTTGAGTCGTGTGATGTGTTTTGATATACGAACATATGTGACACCCAAAAGTGCATTTAAGCGTAAAAGGGTTCAAGTATACTCACAGTTGGTGCATTTTTTGGGAGAGATGAGGGATCTGAGAAGAGTTGTGGAGAGTGCCAGATCAGCCTGTAAGCGAACAGAAGTGAATCAGTCTTCCGAATTGTTGAAACGGTTACGGTTTGAGCGAGCAGTAGACAAGTTCTGGCGAACTTGTACTTGAAAGTACAAGTTCAAGCGAACTTGTATGCCTGAACTTCCTCTGGGTACAAGTTCGGACGAACTTGTGTGCATTGTTGAAGTTTTGGTCAAGTTCGGGCGAACATGGTCACCATTCTGGTGACAAGTTCGAGCGAACTTGAGGTAATCCGAGCGAACTTGACTGTTTTGGCATTTAAATCGTGCGTTTTCGCGTCTTTTGCTGAGGAAATCGAGTGTCCATTCCTCCAACCTTAGGCTACTGAGCAAAACCAAGGCTGAAGAGGTCTTTTGGAGCGAGTTTTAGCCATTTTACAGAAACTCAGACTAATTCGGGCGAACTTGAATGTTCGAACGGTTTAGTCCAGTTTGTGCAAAGTGACGTTTTCGTCCTTGTGCTTCTGGATCTGAGATCTAGCTTGACAACGTCTCGTTCCACTTCAAAGTGAACGAAACATACGCCATTAAAATATGGTGTAAAAATCAATGTTTTAATAGTTTTACTCAGATCTAAACATAGATCTGGGTGAAAAACAGAAGTTTTGCATAAAAAGATGAATATTTTCGTAAAACAGAAGAGATTTGATGTAAACGAAGGTAAGCCTTGTGCAAAATCGTTGTAAAACATTGTAGAACATTGTTGTAGTTGAAAACAGGTTGAACTTACTTAGAACACAATAGGTTTCGGTTTTGGGGAGCTCCGGGCGAACTTCCAGCAAGTTCAAATGAGAAGAGGAGCTGGGTATTTATAGGTGAAGTGAGAATGAGTGAGCAGACATCAAGTTCGGGCGAACTTGTCTCAAGTTCGGGCGAACTGTATGTTTCTCGTGTTTTGGAGACAAGTCCGGGCGGACTTGTTAGTTTTGAAGAGTTTTATATGCAAGTCCGGGCGGACTTGCTGGTTATTGATGAGTTAGGTGCACTAGACAAGTTCTGGCGAACTTATGATGCACAAGTTCGGCCGAACTTGACCTAGTGGCCAAGTTTTGTTCGATTATTTCATGTTACGAGTTCATTCGGCGATTCGGTTCGTATTAGATAGTTATATTAAGCATTTTAGCGAGGGTTAAGCGTTATATTACCATTGATTTGAGAGAGAACGAGTTAGCGTGAGCGCGAGCGATTTAGCATAATAACCATAACATAAACTAGCATAACACACATAAAACATAATTCCACATAATTAACTGCATTTTGCGATGCGATGGCACAAGCGTTTATTAAACAATAACACACTTGGCTCGTATAGTAGCATAATTAGTTGTGTTTGCGTTGAATTAACGATTATAAGCGATTAAATGCGATGTAGATGTGACAAATCATAATTCCATTAACATAAGCTTTTCATGATCCAAATCTCGGAATACAAGATGATTGGGATAAACAAAAATAAACATAAATAAATAACAACGAAAATTGGAGTTGTTACAATAGAGGTTATCAAGAGGAATGTCAAGTGTTAGTATCCCCATTTGAACTTCGTCCAAGTTCAGTATGGCGTTGGCGGTTTTCACAAACACTCTTCTTATGTTGTTGAAGAGGATTACGAATTTATTGATTCTAGTGTTGAATCTCCATGAAACGATGTTTGCCATTTGTTCTTTTTTCAGGGTTTTTTTTTAATTTGGCGTTTTGGTTAAAGATGGCGTTTTCTAAGTATGATCAATGGAAGGGATGTCAACATCATTTATATAATGATGTGTTTGGCGCGTAGTTTAGGCAGGAATTTTTTTTAATAAATGTTAGTAATAAATTTTCAGTTACCGTTTGTTCAGCTTTTTCTCTTAATACTGTAACGTGTCCCATCATTAATTTTGGTGTTTGTATCAATGGCGTTTTATATAAAGATGGCGTTTCATCTGGAAGGGACTGATGTACATGGCTCATAGTTTAAGGCGGGAATGTTAATGGCGTTTTATGCATGAGTTTGGCGTGTTTATTCGTATTGATATATGTGCTTATTCGTATGTACAGTTTTGTATCGGTTTTAAGTGTTTAAACTTGTTTATCGTATTGATATATGTGCTTATCACGTGTTGGGTTTTTCAGGATTAACGGGGTCTAAATGAGGAAAAACGAGCATCCAAGCTGGAAAATGGGTTTGACAGGTCAACACGGGACTACAGCACAAGTTCTGAAAACACGACTCCCTCGTGCCATGCGAGGGAGCACATTTGGTATGGCACGTGGCATGACAGACGCGAAGTCAACAAAAGTCAAACCTGACTCCTCGCGCCACGCGAGGGAGCAAAGTGGTTCTGGCGCATGGCGCGACAGCGTATGGCGGTGTATAAAAACCTAGTTTTACATGGAAACATTCCCATTCAATTCCCAGCCGTCAGAGACGAACCAGAGGGAGATTTTCTCAGTATTCTTCCATCTTTCAAGTTGTTCCTTCATGTTCGATCAATTCCCGATGACAACTGAAGCTGTGATGACTTCTATGCGCAACTAAACGCTCGTGGCTTCTGCCTTGATGAAAGATTTCTTGTTTTGCGTTAAAACTTAGTTTTTTGGATTCTTTTTAACTGGTTAATATTGATTACTTATGTTGAATTTGTGCAACGTTTATTATATTAGAATTGTTTGTCATTTATCAAGCGTATTGGTGATTTCCTTGCATTGCTATTGGTTTGGTAAATTGGTGGGTAATTGGTATAATCAAACGGGTTATTAGGTTGTATGGTGAGTCTTAAAAACTATCCCTAATAATTAATCAAATTCATTAATCGCAAGGCCATGTCCATGTGGTGTTATGATTCTGTAAATAGGTTTGTATGTTAAAACGAGCAATCGGGATTCTGGGTGGAGGTTACTTTTTCTCATCTTGATCACAACTTTCTTAATTAGTTTCTTTGTTTTTAAAATCAATTAATCAAACCCCCAAATTTGAAATTTAGTCTTTAGTTAAAATCTCTACACTGACCACAAATTCCCCGTGGATACGAATACGATACCCTACTTACGCTATCTACTTAGTTTAATTTGGTTTTTGCATGACCCTTACTACAGTCATCAACAAGATTGGGTATGGTGGGGTAGACTCGCCAACTTGTCCGGGTAAGATGGGGTAGCCGCTTCGGCAAGTTCGAGTAAGATGGGGTTTATGATTACATAATTCCCTAACAGTACCATGACTTGATGTCTAGACTGTTCTTGGGAAATATGGACATGTAAAGCCCAAATACATTGACTTAATGTATGATATGTATGTTATAATATATAGTATATGAAACATATGAGGTGTGTGCGTGTGTGTGTGTGTGTATATATATATGTACATAAGAAAATCTCAAAGTCACAATGTTTGGCGATTTTGGGATAGATCGTGAGCATGTGTGCGAATGATAATTTTAGTTTAGTTTATTATTAACCTCTCGTATACATCTGCAATTCAGATGTCGAACACTCTTCCATTTGATCATCTGTCTCATAACTTGCACCGCAAAAATGTAATTAAGAAAGATGGGAAACCTTTGAGTTGGGACGCCATCGAAAGTATAAGAATTGCCAATGCGTTACCTTAGATTTTTGAAGCCATTAGGAAACCTGTAACTAAAGTTGTGCTATGATTGAAGCAACAAAACGTATAACTAGAACTTACACTAATTCAGTGTAAATGAAAGTAATTCTATAAGAACTCCTAAGAAGATGAAAGTAACTACGACTAGATGCACTTACAAGGATTTTTCTCACCCATAATCCTATTAAGATTGCCAGTAATAAAGAAGTTGTTATGGGAATACATGGGCTACAAAAGACTAAAGTTGTCGTAGCCATTATGTGCTGAGAAGGATAAAGTGATGTATGCTTCAAATCTTTTCAAAAATGAGGCATTAGAATGCTTCAAATCTTTTCAAAAATGAGGCATTAGAATGGTGAGACATGATCCTCCAAGCACAAGATCATGACACGGCTTATGACTGGAATGGAGAGAATTAAAAGGACTGACAGAAATTAAATTATGTCCACCTCATAAAAGGAAAATGGAAACAAAGTTCCTGAATCACCAAATGATTGGTGTAAATTGTGACATCTCGGTTTTTCAGGTATCTTAAACGCGTTACTTTATTGTTATTCATTACTACGCTGATTTAATTCAGAGAATTAAATTATGCACTCGTAATAACTACGCTAACTTTAGTATTTAGGGAATACACAATGTTTGGAAATCCTAACAGGTTGTATCTGAATTTCGTGCTACATGTTATTAAATGTTTATGGATAATTGTCGAGTCGTATTATGTGTAGTTATTTATCATATTATAATGATCGGTTAGTAAATTCTATTTATAAGCCGAACCGAACCAAGCCTGTGAAACGTTTCGACTTCGCGACCAAGCAAACCCAACCTGCCACCCACACCCCCTTGCGAACACAACCCAACCCGCCACCCCACCCTTGCGGCCCAAGGCAAGCCCAAACCGCCCCCTTGCCCCTTATGTATACGTATGTATGCATGGGGTGTTCAAAAAAAAATACTCAAAATCCTAATCCCCTAGAAGTGTGCGACGGTAGCCCCCCCCCTCTCGGTCGCGCAAACCCTACAACTCTCGGATCGATCCCAAGCTTGTCCTGGTTCGCAAGTTGTCTTCGTTTAAGGTTAGGGTTTTTCGATTTTGTTACGATTCATGTGATGATCTTCCGTAGAATTAATTATGATTATGTGCTCGTATGCTTGTTGTTATGAAAAGTGTGGTGGTGTATGATTAGTTCGGATGAATATGCGAATCTTTGCGGTTGTGATGATATGTTTGAATATGAAAATCGTAGGCTGCGTTTTATCTATAAATATCATGATATATACTTAGGGTTTGCATGAATACGCTAAACTTTGAAACCTTGAAATTTTGAAAATGACTATGCATGTTTACAACAAATGTTTTTGGAAAACGTTTAAATAAGTCATATAGAGTCGTTCGACATTGCTAGTGTCTGAGATTCTGGTTTGATCACACGCCTCGCGGTAATACTCCGCAAGTGGAAATTGAAGGTGTGACAGATTGGTATCAGAGCCTCTAGCTATAGAGAAACCAGGTTTGCATTTAAAGTAGACCTAAACTATAGCTGGTACACGACACTAGACTTAGTTGGCACCGAACTGTGATATCTTGTTATGTGTTATACTACAATTGTTCTATGTGATACATATATATATATATATATAGTGATATACGTAACTCGTAACTAACTACACCAACCCAGCAGGCTATGTCATCATCATCATCCGACAGATCTCGACAATCAAGGGCGTTGGGGAAGGCACCCATGGTCGAACCCTCACCACCTCGTGGCGTGGAGACACGCTCAGCTGCCAGGAAAAGACTCGCTCTAGGAGGGGAGTCGTCCTCCCATCCAACCACCGCTGTACCGGTCAAACCGGTCAACTATTAGGAGTGGGGGACCATCTACTTAGAGCTGTGCTAAGGAAACAACAGGAACAGCTGGAGAGAATGCAAGAGACTATCGAAGCACATGGGATGGCTGATACGTCAGCTGACTGGTAAAACTGAAGAGCTCGAGGAAAAGCAAGATGAGAATAAGAGAGTTCGAAGCATTTTAGCTAAGGACCTTCGTGCTGAGCAGCTGAGGGCTGAATGGCTCAAAGACAGAGTTCTTGAGTCCAGCTGGAGGATTCATGAACTGGAGCAGAACCAAGCACCACCTATCCCAGTACCCGCACCAGCACCGGCCCCTCCAGCGCCGGTAGAAGACGAAGAGGAGGATCCAGAGGAAGACCCGGAGAAGGATCCGGAGGAAGAAGAGCCGGAACAGGACCCGGCTGTTGAAGCTGAAAACGCTGAAGAGGAAGACGGCAGTGATGGCGACTTGGGAGATGGAGACATAGATGACTAACTCGTCTCGCCAATCTCCATTTTGTTTCCTTTAGTTTGTTTGTTTCCACTTATGTTTGAACTTGGAAATTTTATAACTAAACTGATATGTTTGGTTGGTATTTTGTGAGACATTACAATTTATTTAATCGAATGTTCCTTTTGATTGTTTAATTTGTTGGGTTGACATAAATTGTGTGATCATTTAAGTGTGGAATATGATAACTATATTGGATATATACTTATCGGTGTGTGTTTGTGTTGTCCTGCGAAGATCTGAAATGGCAACGGTCGCCGGGAAATCTCAACATGTCAGCTGAAGACTTGGCCGCTTTAATCCAACAACACGTGAATGCTGCTCTGGCAGGTGTTCCTAACCCACCAGCAGGTAACCATTATTAAATTTTCATGGGAAAATCAAATAGTTTGGCTAGTAGACTTTCTCGCTGACTACCTACCCTCTATCCTCAGGAGGGGTCTTAACCCCTACAAGATGTTCCTGGATGCGAAACCGAGCAAGTTCACGGGAGTTGAAGGACCCATAGGACTGGTCCGTTGGGTCGAAAAGTCTGAATCGGTTTTCGAAATGTGCAATTGCCTCGAAGCTAATAAGGTCAAGTATGCTGCCTCGACGTTGGAAGATGGGGCATTAACCTGTGGAACGCACAAGTCCAAACGCGTGGACTTGCTGCGGCGAACGCAATGGCGTGGACCGAGTTCAAAGCTCTAATCAAGGAGGAATACTGTCCGCGGGACAAGTTCAGCAATTGGAACAAGCGTTATGGAACCACAAGATGGTCGGGTCAGAAATTTAAGCGTACACGACAAGACATCATGATCTGGTGTTCCTTTGTCCCGATTTGGCTAACACCGTCGTTAAACGACTTGAGTTTTATCTTGGGGGTCTGGTCCCTGAGATCCAGGGCATGGTAATGTCTAGCAACCCTACAACGGAGCAACAAGCGATTAGGCTGGCGCATAAACTCACCGATAAGGCGGTGGAGCAAAGGAAGTTGCCACCTAGGGGTGCAACTGAAATTGTCCCTGACAACAGAAGGAAATTTGAAGATACACCTGCTTGGCAGTCTTCATCAGCCCAGCCACAACAAGGAAACCAGAAGCGGTCCAACAACTTCAACAACAATCGGGGTCACAACAATCAGTCTGCCAACAACACCCAGAACTCGAGCGGCTATGCGGGTCGATATCCGCAATGTAATCGTTGTAACCTCCATCATCACGGCCCTTGCGCCGGAAATCGCTGCCAACAATGTGGCAAAGCAGGACACGGGGCAAAGGATTGTCCCGGGGAGATTATGTCACGACAGAATCAGAACCAGCACCAGGGTCTGCAGCAGGTAATAACCGGGGATGCTATCAGTGCGGTAGCACTGCCCATTTCAAGCGAGACTGTCCGCAAATTCGCAACAACAATGGTGGGAATAACAACAACAATAAAACAAATGGAAATGGTGGCACAGGAGGTGCCAAGGGACGTGCATTCACGCTAGGCCGTGGGGAGGCCCGAAACGACTCGAATGTGGTCACCGGTAAGTTTCCACTTAACGATCATTTTGCTACTGTACTTTTTGATACGGGTGCGGATAAGAGTTTTATATCTGAGTCTTTTAGGAAGAACCAAAATCTCACACCCAAACCCCTAGAGACCCCTTACGTCATAGAACTAGTAAATCTGTGTATGTGACTCATCTAGTGACCGGCTGTCAACTTAAACTCGCGGGTCACACCCTTACCATTGATCTGATGACAACTACTCTGGGTAGTTTTGATGTGGTAGCCGGAATGGACTGGCTATCCTTCGTCCGAGCTAAAGTTCTCTGTTTCGAGAAAGTGATCCGTATTCCGCTCTCTAACGACGAAGTCTTGATGGTGCGAGGCGAGAAGGCAGGCGTCGTCACGAACATCATCTCTTACATGCAAGCTCAGAAGTATCTTCGGAAGAAGAACTCTTTTGCTTTGCTCGCACTGGTCACCGAACAGTCTAAGGACGAGAAGCGGATTGAAGATATTCCCATCGTCCGTGACTTTCCCGATGTGTTTCCAGAGGAGTTACCCGGTCTTCCACCACATCGACAAGTAGAGTTTGAAATCGAATTGGCGAGCCATGCGACTCCTATCGCCAAGGCCCCGTACCGCTTAGCTCCAGCGGAGCTGCAAGAGTCGTCTACCCAACTTCAAGAATTGTTGGAAAAAGGATTTATCCGACCCTGTACTCCGCCATGGGGAGATCCGGTCCTTTTTGTCAAGAAGAAGGACGGGACCTTTCGCATGGGCATCGACTACAGGGAAATCAATAAGGTTACCGTCAAAAACCGATACCCATTACCTCGCATCGACGATCTTTTCGACCAGCTTCAGGGGTCAAGCTACTACTCCAAGATTGATCTACGGTCCGGTTATCACCAGCTACGCGTCAGGGAGGAGGATATCTCCAAGACGGCATTTCGCACTCAGTATGGCCATTACGAGTTCTTGGTCATGCCCTTTGGTCTCACCAATGCACCCGCGGTGTTCATGGACCTCATGAACCGCGTATGTAAGCCGTATCTCGACAAATTTGTCATCGTGTTCATCGATGATATACTCATCTAAGAAGAACATGCTGAGCATCTGCGGTTATTGCTGGAACTACTTCAACAGGAGAAACTATATGCCAAGTTGTCGAAGTGTGATTTCTGGATTCGGGAAGTTCAGTTCCTCGGGCATATCATGAATGAAAAGGGATACACGTTGATCCCGCCAAGATCGATGCTATCAAGAACTGGGAAGCACCCAGGACACCGACAGAGATCCGCCAATTTTTGGGTTTGGCTGGTTACTACAGACGTTTCATCAGGGGATTTTCCAAGATCGCACAACTGCTTACCACTCTCACTCAGAAGGGCACCAAGTATGCTTGGGGTGACAAACAGGAAGCAGCATTTCAATTACTGAAGCAGAAGCTTTGCAGTGCGCCCATTTTGTCCTTGCCAGAGGGGACAAATGATTTTGTGGTATATTATGACGCTTCCATTCAGGGATTGAGATGTGTGCTCATGCAACGTGATAAGTTCATCGCGTATGCATCCCGACAGTTGAAGGTCCACGAGAAGAACTACACGACACATGACTTGGAATTGGGAGCAGTTGTGTTTGCACTTAAGATTTGGAGACACTACCTATATGGAACAAGGTGCACAATCTACACGGATCACAAGAGCCTCCAGCATATTTTTGACCAGAAGGAGTTGAACATGCGACAACGTCGCTGGGTCGAACTCCTGAACGATTATGAATGTGCCATTCGGTATTCACCCGGGTAAAGCTAACGTGGTATCTGATGCCCTCAGTCGGAAGGAGCACTTGAAACCTCGTCGGGTACGAGCACTACAGTTCACAATTCATTATGGGTTACCCGAACAGATACGCGACGCGCAGCTAGAAGCAGTTAAGGAAGAGAACATCAAAGCCGAATCTGCGGAAAAGATGGAACGCGATTGGGAAGTGAAACCCAATGGTACCCGGTATTTCATGAACCGTATATGGGTACCTCTCTACGGAAACCTCAGAAAGCTAGTTATGGACGAAGCTCACAAATCCCGTACTCTATCCATCCTGGTTCGGATAAGATGTATCAAGACCTTAAAGTCGCGTACTGGTGGCCCAACATGAAAGCGGATATAGCCACCTACGTGAGCAAGTGTTTGACTTGTGCGAAAGTCAAGGTGGAATACCAGAAGCAAAGAAACAGATAAGATGGATAAGTTGACTCGCATCTACATTAAGGAAGTAGTTTCTCGGCACGGGGTGCCAACGTCCATCATTTCAGACAGAGATACTCGTTTC
Source organism: Scalesia atractyloides (assembly GCA_947069175.1). Lineage (NCBI taxonomy): Eukaryota > Viridiplantae > Streptophyta > Magnoliopsida > Asterales > Asteraceae > Scalesia > Scalesia atractyloides. The sequence continues at coordinate 51,187,761 of CAMTDV010000019.1, forward strand.
ACGTCCAACTTTTGGCGGTCACTTCAGAAAGCGTTGGGTACACGCTTAGATATGAGCACAGCTTACCACCCTCAGATGGATGGTCAAAGTGAAAGGACCATTCAGACCTTGGAGGACATGCTTAGGGTATGCGTGGTAGACTTCGGGAACAGTTGGGAAATCCATCTGCCTTTAGTGGAATTCTCGTATAACAACAGTTACCATACTAGTATTCAGGCAGCACCGTTTGAAGCATTGTACGGTCGCAAATGTAGATCACGGTCTGTTGGCAGAAGTCAGTGACAGTCAACTCACAGGTCCTGAGTTGATACTTGAGGCTACTGAAAAGATTGTGCAAATCAGAAACGCATGGCAGCGACACGGGATCGACAGAAAAGTTACGCTGATCAACGACCAAACCGCTCGAATTTTCAAGTAGGTGACTGCGTCCTACTGAAAGTGTCACCCTGGAAGGGTGTAATTCGTTTTGGGAAACAGGCAAACTAAATCCACGGTACGTAGGCCCATTTGTGATTTCGAAGCGTATCGGGCCCGTAGCTTATCAGTTAAACCTTCCTGCCGAACTCAGTGGAGTTCACAACGTTTTTCACGTGTCCAATCTGAAGAAGTGTCTATCAGATGAGACCCTAGTCATTCCATTGGACGAGATTCAAGTGGATGAGCAACTGCATTTTGTGGAACAACCTATCGAGATCATGGACCGTGAGATCAAGACTCGAAGGCACAGCAAGATACCGATCGTCAAGGTTCGTTGGAACTCTAAGCTGGACTGGAGTTCACATGGGACAGAGAGGACCAAATGAAAAGCAAATATCCACACCTTTTTGCAGCTGAGCAGCAATCTGACGTTACCGCCAACTGAATTTCGGGACGAAATTCTTTCAACATGGGGATATATGACAGCCTGGGATTTACTTGTACCATTCTAACAAACTGAATCTTTGTGCATTGCATTCTAAACCGCAGTTTACTCAATTTTCAGGACGAAAATTCTTTCAACATGGGGATAATGTGACATCCCGGCTTTTCAGGTATCTTAAACGCGCTACTTTATTGTTATTATTCCTACGCTGATTTAATTCGGAGAATTAAATTACGCGCTCGCAATAACTATGCTAACTTTAGTATTTAGGGAATACACAATGTTTGAAAATCCTAACGGGTTGTATCTGAATTTCGTGCTACATGTTATTAGACATTTATGAATAATTGTCGAGTCGTATTATGTGTAGTTATTTACCAGATTATAATGATCGGTTAGAAAATTCTATTTATAAGCCGAACCGAACCAAGCCTGTGAAACGTTTCGACTTCGCGACCAAGCAAACCCAACCCGCTACCCACACCCCCTTGCGAACACAACCCAACCCGCCACCCCACCCTTGCGGCCCAAGGGCAAGCCCAAACCGCCCCCTTGCCCCTTATGTATACGTATGTATGCATGGGGTGTTCAAAAAAAAATACTCAAAATCCTAATCCCCTAGAAGTGTGCGACGGCAGCCCCCCCCTCTCGGTCGCGCAAACCCTACAACTCTCGGATCGATCCCAAGCTTGTCCCGGTTCGCTCGTTAAGTTGGTTTTCGATTTTGTTACGATTCATGTGATGGTCTTCCGTAGAATTAATTATAATTATGTGCTCGTATGCTTGTTGTTATGAAAAGTGTGGTGGTTATGATTAGTTTGATGAATATGCGAATCTTTGCGGTTGTGATGATATGTTTTAATATAAAATCGTAGGCTGCGTTTTATCTATAAATATCATAATATATACTTACGGTTTGCATGAATATTGATATATTAGATGATATTTGACAAGTTAACCTGTTGTTAATCAATACAACTAAGCGTGATGGCCATTTACACATGTTCTAATGCGATAAAGTCGAAAACAGTAAGCTGATTGACATTTACAGCCAACTTTAGTTGGCTGTAACCTGATCATTATTTATCGAAAATTTGAATTTCTGAAGCCTAAAACGTGTATTTTTGAAAAACGCTTCAAATGGCGCTAGATTCATATTTTTCTGAGGTCGTTTGCTATTTTAAATGGTCATTCAGTGTAGCAGCTGAAGCTGCGTAAATTCTGCAGAATTTGCAGGTTGTTTATCGAGTCGGTTCTCATAGTCTGTATGGGTTTAGGTCACGAAATCTGTACAGTAACTGGAAACGGGATTTTTTGAAAATCTCCCACTGGAATTTCGTTAATCGGATGAACGATGATTTTTAAATGATTTTTCTCGTGGACTGCAGTCAGAAAGCAACGAATCTGACTGCAGCCTAGTATATAAATGTTTATAAATAATTGGTAAAGATTTAGGATTTGAAAATTTTTCACAAAATTCTAGCAGTCTAATTGACACCGTCTGTAAAAAAATTTGAATTTTTGGAACATTGGAACTATTTTATAAAAATTCTCGAAAACAGCCCCGTTATGAGCGTACAAGCTGAAACATGATAACTTGCGTTTGTGTGTACCTAAGTGTTGTATGAGTTATCCTGTGTTTATGACAAGTTGGTTTGATAGTTATTTTGTATGGTGATACTTTGCATGCATGATTATGGTTTCGAATTGGTTATTTACGTGTGCCGTACTGTGTGTTAGTTATGCGTAGGGTTTTGTGTCAGTGTGTTCACACACTAACTTTGAATCGGTTGACATGTTAGGACGCGATTAGCGGTTCCATCATTTGCTTCTTTTGCGTTTATCTAACCGAGCAATTTAAGGTGAGTTCAGGCCCCTATTTTATCCGGTTTGTGAAACAAAGGGGAGAAACATGTATACGCTCTACAACTCAATCTTTTACGTTATGCGAAATTAACACCGTTAACTATTCGTAATTAAGTTAATGTTAATGTAGTTATGGTCACTAAGTAGCTTTATCACGGAAGTCCTCAACCAACTCTCAAATCGTTAGTATTGGGTTAGATAGCGGGGAAATTATAGTAGTACTACTGGGCCCGACAAGCCCCACCCGAGCTAGTCGCGCTAGCCGACCGGAATGGTTAACGGTGATTAATTTGGCCTAACTTTCACCATGGTCAGTGATAGACCTGGCAACACAGAGGCAACAACAGTCAGCTTCGATCGCGAACTCTTACGTGACGTAACTTTAGGCTCGCTACCTACATGTTAACATTGAACTTATTACGAACCAACCTTATTATTCCAGGTTAGACATGAACTATGTCATTATCCCGGGTTAGGGATAACGGGGGAAAACAATCTTTTAAACCGAACTTGTGAACTTATAAAAACCTGTGAACTCACTCTTCTTTAATGTTGACACTTGTTTCTTTGCATGTTTCTCAGGACGCTAGGAGCGCTAGGTGCACTCACTTGCATTTGATCAAGGCACTTTTATCGAGTCTTTATTTACGAATAATTTTTGGGATTTTGGTTTTGGCGTTTACGTTGGCGCCCGTTACTTTATTTTAATGCTTCCGCTAAACTTTGAAACCTTGAAATTTTGAAAATGACTATGCATGTTTACAACAAATGTTTTTGGAAAACGTTTAAATAAATCATATAGAGTCGTTCGACATTGCTAGTGTCTAAGATTCTGGTTTGATCACACGCCTCGCGGTAATACTCCACAAGTGGAAATTGAGGGTATGACAGATTAAATTGTTGTGAGTATACGACAAAATTCTTCGGATATGTGAGAATGGTACCGACTTTGTCATCATCAGAACATGTGCTAACTTCCCGTTATATTTGGGATTGATAAGTCAGATTAGTGATCTGGTAAAGGCGGCCAGACCACACACCATTAACAGTGTAGTCGAGTTAGCAAATACTTTGACCGAAGGGTTCATACTGGGGCACAAAGATGAAGAACGTAGAAAAGAAGAACTGTACATGTTTTCATTATGGAAGCAGGTCATCTTCATCCAGATTGTCCGTACCTGACTCATGGAATCTGAGAACAAGATGAAAACAACCAAAGATACCAAAAGAAAAGCGAGAGCATTGTCCACACAACACTGGAAGCAACAATGTTTCTTGAGGTGATTGTTGGTATATTTTTGTACATGATGTTTACGCTAAAGTATCATTTGACTCTTGTGTAGACCAAGGTTTTATAAATACTAACATTTGTTAAGCAATTAATCAACATTTAATGAAACTTAGTCAAGCCTGTACAGTAGAAACAGGTTAAGGAAACTCCACCAATATTCGGAAAGTATTTCAAGAAGGGAAGATAGAATTATTAAGACATAAGTTTAGTGCAAACCTACTTCTGATGAATCTAGCTAGATTCGATGTAGTATTAGGAATGCATTTGTTAGCAGCCAATCATGCTCGAAGCTTATGTGATCAGAACTCTATTGAGATCCGTACACTAACATGAGAAATGTTCATAATCTAAGAAGACAAGCCAACCAAGTCAACCAAAGTCATATCGCCAATGAAAGTTGTAAGTAATGTACGGAAGCAAGGTGTAGTGTATATGATCTTTGTGATCATTTTCACCAAATAAAAGGAACTGCAATAGATTCTGGTGGTATCGAGTTATCCTGACGTTTTTTCAAAAGATCTACCTTGTCTAACCCAATTTTGAGATGGAACTCAGAATTCCCCTGCTATCAGGAACAACACTGAATGCTAAAGCACCTTATCAATTAGTGCAAATGGAAATACTCAAGCTGAAGAAGCAATTAGACGAATTGTTGGACAAAGGTTTCATACAACAAAGTCCATCCGTGTAAAAGCTTAATAGGTAAGTGGCTTGTTGCTTGATTCACTGGTGAAACAAACATACTTAATGTTGACTGATTTAGAGGTAGTCTCTTAATGGAATCTTAAAGAGGCTGCCAAACAGCCCTTTAGTTGGTAGGTTATTATCCCACATAACTAACTTGTTGGTACATTTGTGAAATGTACCACTTGAAACAACTTTTTAGTGCACATGCTAGCGGAAATTCATACCATGTCAATGAAAGAGACATGATCACATTTCCAAGCGTTTATTTAATAAATTGTTGGTTCCCCTCATGTGTTAATATGCCATGTTTAACGGGATTTTATGATATACTTATAGATCCTTCATTTCACATAACAGCTACGGGAAACCAATTTCAGTGACCACTTTTCTTACTTAAAGCAACTCAAAGCTAGTAGAAAGAGGAACCATCTTTTAACAGCGATGGGATCCCATGTTGTCATCCTTCTAAACTCCAACTCAACACTAGAAAGAGGAACCACCTTTTATCACTTCGTTACATAAGTCACTAGACTACCTCCTACAGAAGTATAATAGTTGGGGGGATATGTTTTATTTATTTCATCTACTTTGCAATTTGCATATGTAAATGTCTACACTTAGATTTCTTTAAAACAATCAACTCACACACCCACTAAGTCTACTCTTAACTTTTTTTAGTTCTTGCTTCACAAGTCACTACCTCCTATAGGAGTAAAGTAGTCTGTGGAAAATATTTTATTTATTTGATCTCCTTCGCAATTTGCATAAGTAAATGTCTAGATGCTTAGATTCTTTTCTAGAACGACTAACTCACACACTCACAACTCACTAATCAAACTCTTAAATCTACACATTTTGTCTGATATGAGACAAGATCCCTCAACCTCATGAGAAGGGACATCTTTTCATCATACTTTAGTATAGTTAAGCTACAATCCCATAACTATTCTAAATGAAATTCCCTTCCAGGAGAATGATATAAGTACCTTATTATGTCTAAGGTTTCACATTTGTGTGTTCCAGTAGTGGTTCATGCATAAATTAACTCACCACTAATATACATACACTATAATAGGCGATGTATTATGGTCATCCCCTTCCCTTTCATCCTTCACTGTCATGGAGCGGACCTCCTATCAAGCATCTGCGCTCATTTAATGTGACATGCATGCAAAAAAGTCAGATACATTATTGAGTGAGCCCTAGTTTTAATAGAACAAGAAGTTAATGGTTTAATTAAAACGTTTAATAATTATCATCTAACCACCTTTTAACATTAAACATGCATGTCAACTTCGATCGTAAATAAACATCAATTTATGAAGCACACTTCACCGCTAACTGCTTGACACAAAGCCAAACAGGCTTATATTAGTATAAAAATTTGTCTTTACTACTACATCATTGCCCTCACAGGGTCCTGATCGGAGTGTCGCGCCCCGGTCAAATATAATACTTATATGCCCGAATTACCCTTAAAAATGCGTTAGTGGTAGTAAGGGGTCGATCCACGAAGAGTATGTGGTTTATGTATGGATTAATTTGATTATGAAGTTGTCACATTTATGAAGCTTGCTATTTTGATTGACTTAATTTGTTGGTTGGAAAAAGTGTCGGAGTTCACCGACAATGTTTATGAATGTGATTAATTACTATGATTGTTCAAACACAAGTAAACGCAATTGCAATTGAAGATTTAAACAGTAATGAGAAAAAGGGTTCACATCCGGTTTCGATAATTGCAATCCTAGGGTTTCTACAAGTTTTAGAATTTCCTAATTGGATAAACGATTAACAGATTTTGTGTACCGTGACTTAGGTGTCAATAATTATCAACATTCATGAGAATGGCCAAAAATACCCTTTATAATCAACACAAGTAAATCCTAACCAAGATAACGCATAAGTGCACAAATTCATTTCACAAAGTCATAACTTTATCATCATTCGACAGTTTGCAAATTCAATTCAAATACACGACAATTATCAAAGATGTTCTAATCAAAACACAATTTGTCACACAAGTCAAAACTAGCACAAATCAAAACCCAGAATTAACAACTACCTACACCGAGGTGAAACTGAGGTGATTAGCCGCTCATGGTTGAAGGAACTTGATCACCGAATAATGAAAGCTCGAGTCTTGACATCTTGAAACTTGGTAATGGAGATGGATGGTGATTATGGTTTTTGTGGGATGGTGGAGATGAATGGATGAAAGGATTAATGATGAAGGTGATGGTGATGATGTTAGGGTTATGATCGAAGAATGAAATCAGATGATTCGGATGGATTAGATTGATGGAAGATGATGATGGTGGGTGATTGTGGCTCCGAAAACTTGTTTCAAACTCCAATAACTCGTAACTCCCCAATTAGGTCGAAAAAACATGTTTAAACCCGTCCCCAACTAACAAAAATAAAAAATTCGCGATACAGGTTTTGGAGGCCCTTCACTGACGGCCTGATGCCCCGTCGGCGAAGGCCTGTGCTTTCTGGCTTTCCTCCCGACGTCTTATCCTCCTGTCTACACATAATTTCGGGCGATGAAAGTATATACGGTGCGTCACCGACGAGACAATGTGGCGTCGGTGACGGCCTTTCTAAAATCAGTTTTCTGTTTTTCTTGTTTCTTGGTTCCGGTTAATCCAGTTCGCGTCCCGGTGCTCGGTTGGCTCCCAATTAGCTCCTTAAACTCCATAAGACCTGTAAAACACAAACCTTATTAAAAGTAGGCTATCCGGAATTAAAAGTCACGTAAAAACATAAACTTAAACCTAAACAAACACCGGTTTTCGACCACGTATCACATCCCCACACTTGTCTTTTGCTTGCCCTCAAGCAAATCTGTTTTTCACTTTCACGTGGGTCAAACAAGAAACACACTTCCCATTCTCAGACGTAAGTTAAGGTCTCAAGTATACCCGGTTCAAGATATTTTGCAATTTCAAGTTACTTAACAATCAATGAACTAATCACATGGAAATGGTTACTCATAATTAACCCGCCCTTAAAACTCATAATATATGCATATCCCTCACAATGTTCACTCTACTCGGTTACAAATTGGCTAATTATATGATGTATTAGCACTTTTGAACGTGATCACTCGAAACCGAATAGAACATGTACCCGCATAAGCTTGCAACTCAATCATTCTCCACCACTGAACACGAATACTAAGCTCAAGTCAAAAGGTCTTTGGAGGGTTGTAACGGGGCTAGGCGAAGGGTATGGAATAGTATATTTTTAAAGTGACTAAGGTGATGAAAATTCGATCTTTATTACAAAAAAAACTATCTAAACAAAACTACTACCAATTATCAACTACGAGGCAACGATCTTCGCCTTTTATTCAACAACCAAAACTCATATTTTTGTTCTTTTCTCAATGAATTTCTCATATTTTTCATAACATTTTCCACATTTTCCATTTTTTTACAAAGACAACTAATCCTATGATCAAATTTTCATCACATTGGTTTAAAGGTTTAATGGTTAAGGGCTAATTGGGGTGATCAAACGAAAGGCTTAGGCTCAAAGTTGGCGACTAGGGGATAAATTTCGGGTAAGGGTAAGCAAATGGTGTTAAAGAAAAAGGATTACCTAATGCCTTAATCATTCTCGTGCTTGTATTCGGTCTATGGTCTCAAATGTATCAAAAGGTGCAAGTGACTAATGGTCCACTCAATGAAGAAACATAAATATGCATAATGTATCTAAGTGGCTCAAAACCTCACATATAAAGGGTATGAAGTATGATATGCACAAATTACAAGTTCCTTAGGCGAATTATTCCCAAATAACCACCCATTAAATACCCTTCATGCTATTAACTTGAACTCGACCATGACGAAAGACCAAATGGGTCGTGCCATCCCTTGCTAACTTAGTTACTTGTGCTTCTTAGATCGCTCCAAACAAAGACCTTTTTGAATTTTTTTTTGAAATTTTCCCCCATCCCCACACTTGAAGTCAACATTGTCCTCAATGTGTAGTGTTTAAATGAATGGGTCAAAATCGAAAAACTTTTTCTCCTCCATCCCCACACTTGAGGTAAGCATTGTCCTCAATGTGCAAGAATAGGCTTTTTAAATCGCATAAGGGATGCGACACGGCTAACTTCCCCGAAATTTCACCCCAGAAAATAATCTACAATTTACAATCCACTTATTTGCTAACTAAAATATCAAAAGTAAAAAGAAACGCCTGCACCTGATTTTTCGAGCTCGTCCGTCATGTGCTCTTCATTCTTCAACAAAATGGTCGCCTCACGAACATGTTGTACCTACAAATCTCAATCCTTGTGTAGAAGCATGCTTCTCACAACCATGAAAATTAGTTAGCAACCTAGTTCTACCATTTTTATGAACATTTACCAAGGCATACGTCAATTTACTTTTGATTGGTGTGGAAAATAATATACAACAATAACAATCCTAACTCACTTTCGTAGGAATCACGGTTGCATTTAGCTTATGCAACAAGCCCTTTTAAACCTTCCGATAGCTCGGAAGGACGAGTAGGTCTCGTGAAGGTTATATAGAGAACACATCCACAACGTTCATTTAACTAGGAAAGCAATAAAGACTATCTAATAAAGTTAAAAACAAAAATTACAACAACAACATAAAACATACCTTGCCTACCTTTGGTAACGCTCGTTTGGGTCCTTAGGCGGGTACGGGTTATATGGGAACCCGTGAGAGATGACATCACCTCTTTCCAATTGCCGAGTGGACCCGATTCCCCTTCAGTGGTGGTGGTATATGCATTGGGAGGAAGCTAGAGCCCGGCGCCTCGGGCCAATGAGGAGTTGGGTCGGAGGGACCTCGTGGTACGGTTAGATTTTGGAAATTAGTCCATGGCGAGTGCTCGCTATACCACAAGCCGCCAACCAATCCCGCTGATGCCATTCCTGATCATGAAGGGCCTTAGCATTAAGGATCGCTAATTGTTGATCCGTGCCCGTCGCCATCCAACGGCGATCCTCAAAAGCCTCTCGCTCCCTACGGAGACGATCCCGTTCATCCTCCCATGATCATCTTTGAGCATTCTCTTGAGCCCTTTGTTGCTCCATCAAATCCCATTAGGATTGTTGTTGGGCTTGGAACAACCGATTTTCCTCCCAAAACTACTCAGCCTTAGCCCGATGGGCAGCTTCCTCATTCCAATGAGTTTGATATTGTGCTTGGAATCTTTCTTCCCACTGGCGCCTTTGCTCGTGGTACCCGCGGTTCTCCCCAATGCCCATATATACGTTATCACAGATACTTTGGTCTCGCCGATTGTAATTGCAGTGATCGGGCTTTCTTCATGAGACCACAATTTCAGCCACCTCATTCGAGACCTCTCGTGGGCTCTTGGGTATCTTTGACGGGGTCTCCTATCAACACCCTGTTCTTCTTCTTTCTCTTTATCACCCATCTGTACATCCCCTTGGGCTTCTTGATCTACAAACTGAAAACTGTTGCCATGCTCATCCTTAACTGTGTATTGGTTCCCAAAAACTGAAACATGAAACTTCCAGTGGGCTTCATTGATGCAAAAGAAATTTGATCAATTGGTTTATCTACCTATAGTGACTCTACAGGCAACGCATTTTGCTGCAGGATCATGGCACTGATTATCCTCACATATGGGATCATCTTTCTGTTGCATGCCTCTCTTGTATCCCGTGTATTCATCATGACAATTTGGCGCCACGACAGTTTTGGCGAACCGTATAACAAAGCATGTAACACCCGACAATCCGGGGCTTTCACCTTCCCGCGGTCTCCGAACCGCACCATTACATTCTCCAATGAAATGCCTTGAAGAATCTTTCCTTCCAAAGGCAGATCATTCCTTGATTCCCCCAAACCTCCTGATTCCACTAACACCGCCGCCAACATACCCGGCGGATCAGCACCATTCATCTTGTTATCCAGAAACTGATCACTTGTGTAATAATCGTAAGCTTCAACCCCAACGAATCAAACCGAGCTATTGCGTTCATGCGCTCAAATGACATGATCATTTGATTTTTACCAATGTCACCAATTAGTTGCCATGTGTGAGCGGGCCCATCCCGGTTAACAAATCTCAGCGTTGACAACCATTCACATACTGCCACCAAATAACCCAAGGCGTGATGTCCTCACACCAATCCAACACACGTTCCCATCCAAGCCTCTCAAACTTTTGGACTGTTACAATCGCTCTAAACTCCTCCACATTCACTGATCTTTCCGGAACAATTCTTTCCGGAACTGATGTTGTAAAATTCCCTAAAACCATCTTCCATTTCCACATCTTAGCTTCCAACTTTTTATTATTGAATCTTGAAAGAGGTTTCTTCTTCTCATCGTTCCACGCAGATGCGGTACGACTGTTCTTGAACTCTTCCCAAGCTCAATCCTGCCGATATAACCATTGAATCCCTATCTTCAACCGCACTCAATTGTTCCCACTTTCGTTGAACATAACCCAAGCTAGAACCGGCTCCCGAGGATGAGCCTTCACCGGAAATATTACTCCTCTTCCTTCCAAACATGGCTACAATCACAAACAAAGGGGAGAACAATTAGCTAAACCCATTTTAAATAATTTTCAAACTTTGAAATAGTCGCAATGTTGAACCAAAAATCAGATTTTAGATGTAAATTAGCTTGTTTAAACTTGAAAAGTTGCAACTTTTATCACCTAGTACTAGTTCTTTCATGTTTCACTCTTCAATTCTTAAAAGCTCCACAAGGTTCAACATTATGTTTATGTTCAATCATGTAAACAACGAGTGTAATCACATCACTATAGTTGTTGCATGCTCAAATCCACCCAAATCAAATATTCAATCTCAAATTCAAGCCATAACATCATAAATTGCAATAAACAACCTACTCTAAGCAAGAAGCATAAAATTCCGAAAGAAATCAACTAATATTCATGCTTAAATTTAAACAAAAACAATACCTTTGATGTTATTTAAGCAAGAGAACTAGAAAAGGATGAAAAGCTTGAAGCTTGACAATACTCTTCAAAAACCCGAATTTAAAAACTCCAAAATCTTGCAAACGAGCAAGAATTGATGAAAGATATGATGGAGGTTTTGTTCCTCTAAAAAACAAGCAAGATAGGCTCAAGAACCACTAGATTTGGTGGAAGATTGAAGGAGTTATGGAAGATTGAAGGTTTAGGGTTATTGAAGAAGAAGATGAAGAAGATGTAGGTGATTGGTTGAGATGAATGCAGAGAATGGATGGTGGAATGGAGTTGGGGATCAGATGAAGGGTCTCTTGGGTCAATTATGTGGTTAAAACAAGGGTCGGGTCAAGTTCGGGTGGCTAAAAATGAGTTATGGCTCGAAAAATTGCGTCAAACCTTAATCAGCGTCGGCTGACAAACCAAGACCCATCGCCGACAGACCCCAGAAATGCACACTTTTCTCCGACGCGCTATCCTTCTGTTTACGCAACTTTTTACCCGACGACCACTATACACAGCTCGTCGGTGACGGCCTGAAGCCCCGTCGCCGACGCACCCCCAATTTTCATTTTTTTTACGGAAGTATGGGCAAAAATATGAACTTTTATAGAGGGAACCTATGCTAGAAAAATTCCTAAAAATTATTAAAAATCTTTTTGTGTGACTTTTTCGGTTTTAACACTCACTAACGACCTATCGTTTAACGATCCTACTACCCCCCAAATAGTCGTGTATTGTCCCCAATACACATAAACAAGTTCAAAAACATACCTCATGTCTTCAAGACTCGTTCATAGCTTCCGGAACTTCACACATCTCAAAGAGTTGTTAGATCGGAACAATAAGCATAACTATTTTAAAACAATGTTACCAAACAATGAAAAAGATACAAAACTCTACAAAAATGTGTTACCGTCCGTTTCAGTCGACCTCATACACCGGAACAGTTGTCAAGAAACTCACCAATTCCTTGCCGTGTTCCACGCCCTCGTTACCATCAAGAAACGGCTTGAGTCCGTGACCATTAACCGTTTGTCGCGACCCATCCTTTGGATCCTCGATTGTAACATCACCCAATTGTCCGACCCGGGTGATCACATAAGGTCCTACCCATTTACTCCGGAGCTTCCCGGGGAAAAACTTGAGTTTCGAGTTGTACAACCATACCTTTTGTCCCACCTCGAACTCTTTGTTCTTCAGCTTGGCGTCATGCGCTCTTTTCATTCCATCCTTGTATTTGGATGCGCATTCATATGCCATTTCCCGTAGTTCCTCCAACTCACAAAGGTTGAGCTTTCTCTCCTTACCTGCATCATCATATTTGATATTAACTTCTTTAATAGCCCATAATGATCGATGCACTAATTCGACCGGTAAATGGCAATTTTTACCATAAACTAGCCGATAAGGTGTAGTGCCAATGGGTGTCTTATGTGCCATCAGGTAGGCCCATAAAGCATCGTTCAATTTAATTGACCAATCCTTACGGTCCGTCCGTACGGTATTTTGCAAAATTCCTTTGATCTGCCGGTTTGACACCTCTACTTGTCCGCTGGTTTGCGGGGGATAGGGAGTAGCAATTCTATGGTTAATGCCATACTGTTTCAATAATTTGCCAAACCCAAAGTTTTCAAAATGAGATCCTCCATCACTTATGATGACACGAGGAACCCCAAACCTTGAAAATATGTGGGATTGGACAAAGCTACAGACAACGGTATGATCGTTTGTTTTGGTGGCTATTGCTTCGACCCATTTTGACACATAGTCGACGGCCACCAAAATATAAAATGACCATAATAATTGGGAAACGGGCCTATAAAGTCAATGCCCCACACGTCGAAGACATCAAGGATGAGGATTGGCTGCATGGGCATCTCGTCTCTTTTCGAAATACCCCCTAATTTTTGGCACTCAACCTAATTCTTTGCAAACTCAAATGCATATAGTTGGCCAATAGAGGCCACTATTCAACACTTTATGACCCGTATTTTGACCACTAAAGTGGCCACCACATGCAAACGAGTGTACGTGTCTCAACACGCTAGGAATATCTTCATCGGCTATACATTTCCAGATTCTCTGATCCGCACACTCTCTCCACAGATCCGATTCCTCTAACCGGTAATACTTGATTTGAGACAAAAAAATGTTATCTCCTCCGTCGATCCCAATGCTCCGGTAAGTCACCTGTAACAAGGTAGTTAACAATGTTAGCATTCCATGGCAACTTAGATAAACTCAAAATATGCTCATCCGGAAACAACTCATTGATCTCTACAGATGTAGGATCCTCCTCAAAAACCACCCGGGATAAGTGGTCGGCCACCACATTCTCACTTCCCTTTTTATCCCGGATTTCCAAGTCAAATTCCTGTAACAACAAAATCCAATGGATTAGTCTAGGCTTAGCATCCTTCTTTTCCATAAGGTACCGTACGGCACTATGATCCGAATAGATAATCACTTTACTACCCCAAATATAAGCCCTAAACTTATCCAATGCATATACTACCGCAAGTAGCTCTTTTTCAGTTGTCGTGTAATTCAATTATGTGTCCGAAAGAGTCTTATTTGCGTAGTATACCGCAACGGGTTTCTTATCAACCCTTTGACCTAAAACAGCCAAAACCGTATAGTCACTTGTGTCACACATAATTTCAAATGGAAGTGACCAAATTGGTGATTGCGAAATCGGGGCTTCAACCAACTTTTGTTTCAATATGTTAAAAGCCTCTTTACATTTTTCATTGAATTCAAATGGCGCATCTTTTAAAGGTTACATAATGGTTTCGTAATGTAACTAAACCCCTTAATAAACCTCCTATAAAAATCCGCGTGCTCCAGAAATGACCTAATGCCTTTAACACTCGTGGGGTAGGGTAAAGTCGAAATAACTTGAACTTTTGCGCGGTCTACCTCTATCCCACGACTCGACACTACGTGACTATCCCCTCTTGAACCATGAAATGGCTCTTCTCCCAACTCAAAACCAAATTAGTTTCAACATATCTTTTTAGCACTCTTTCAAGTTGGTCTAAACAAGTTTCAAAAGATCCCAAAAATGGAGAAATCATCCATGAAGATCTCCAAAGACTCCTCCAGCATATCCGAAAAGATACTCATCATACACCTTTGAAAGGTGGCAGGGGTGTTACATAATCCAAAGCAATTCGCCTAAATGCGAATGTGCCGTATGGACACGTAAAGGTAGTCTTTTGTTGATCTTCCGGTTGAATAGCAATTTGATTGTATCCGGAATATCCATCCAAGAAACAATAAATTTTTTGTCCGGCCAATTTCTCCATAATTTGATCATGAATGGTAAGGGGAAATGATCTTTAGAAGTAGCGTTATTCAACTTCCTATAATCTATACATATACACCACCCGGTTACCGGCCGGGTAGCTACCTCCTCACCTGCGTCATTTTTGACGACTTGAATACCTGCCTTCTTGGGGATGGTTTGTGTAGGACTCACCCACTAGCTATCAGAGATGGGGTAAGTGATACCCGCATCGAGCCACTTCAACACCTCCTTCTTGACGACTTCCCACATGTTTGGATTCAACCTCCTTTGTGCATCACGGGTGGGTGTTATGGTGTCATCAGTGATGATCTTGTGCATCACTACTGAGGGACTAATACCCTTCAAATCTCCAATGGTCCATCCAATAGCCGCCCTACTGGTGACAAAAATCCCCATCAACTTCTTCTTGTTCTTCGGTCAAATTCGAAGCAATTATGTCCGGAAGCGTGTTGCCCTCTCCAACAAAAGCATACTTGAGGTGCTTGGGCAACACCTTCAACTCGACTTCCGGAGGTTCCACTAATGACGGCTTCAACTTTGTTTCAATATTCTCCGGTAAGCTCTCCACTTGGTGCGTCCATGTCGGTTTTCCTTCTTTAACCGCAAGCACCTCCAAACTTTTCACCTCCACATCTATGCTCCTGTTCGTCTCCACCTGTGATCTGCTAAACATAGAACATTCCTCCATTGTGTTCTCCTCATCCACAATGGTGTCGCAGAGAGGTATACACTGGTCAATAACATCTGCCATATAGCATTCGTCATGAACTGAAGGATTCATCAGTCCGGAAAAAACATGCAACCTCAACCTACGATTGCCGAATGTTATGTCAACCGTCCCCTTTTTACAATCAATTTGAGCATTTGCAGTTGCAAGGAACGGTCGAACCCATATTACCGTAGGTTGTTTAGTTGGGTCCATGGCCACATAATCAAATACCAAAAAGTCTACCGGATAGTAAAATTCCTCGACTTTCACTATCATATCGAAGACAATCCCACGGGGTAGTTTAGGGGTCAAGTCGGCTAACACCACGGTGGTATTTGCCGCTTGAAGGGGACCAAAATCATATTGGTCATACAAACTTCCCGGTAGGATGCTCACGCTAGCACCAAGATCAAGGAGCGCCCGGTTGATTTTAAAATGCCCACTTGGACCGAGATAATGGGTGCGCCAGGATCTTGAAGCTTGGGTGGAAGTGCACCCGAAAGGATCGAACTCACATTTTCGGTTAAATCTAATTTCTTTGGAAATTTATGAGTTCGTTTTTTGGTGCATAATTCTTTTAGGTACTTAGCATAAGACGGAACTTGTTTGATTGCATCCAAAAGAGGTAAATTAATTTTTACTTGTTTAAAAACTTCTAACAACTCTTCTTGTTGTGGACCTCTTTTGTTTACAATCTTTTTAATGGGTCCCTTCAATGCTTCGGGATAAGGGGCGGTATTACCCTCCACACCCTTTTCCTTAGCAATGGGGATGGATACGGTCACAACGGGTGTTCTTTCATCATTATTAGCAACTTTTTTGTTTTGACCGTTTTACCATCATCACTCTCTTCATCACTCACGTCTTCCACCACCCCCTTCAACAAACTGAGATGGTGGGGTTTTGACACCGTTATCAACGACTCGACCACTACGTAAAGATATTTTATTAATGGGTACCTCTCGTGTGTTCTTGCCGGATGAACCTTGATGTTTCGGATTTACCGTGGTGTCACATAGAAGCCTTCCTCCGCTTCCCCTAATTTTAGCCATTTCTTCCGCTAGTTGGCCCACTTGCTTCGCTAATACTTCATGTGATTTGTCTCTGATTTCATTCTCTTTCTTTGACTCTTGCATCATTGATAGCATTGCATCCATCTTGGCATTCAAATCACTACCACCCCCACTTTGATTTCCCGAACTGCTTCCACCACCACCTTGGTTGTTGTAATTCCGTTGGTACCCTCCTTGATAATTATTATTTTCACATCCTTGGTACCCTTGATTGTAATTACATTGATAACCTCCTTGGTTACCCCCTTGACGGGTTTGGTAGGAAGCTCCGCCTTGATTACCCGCATGAAAATTCGGGTTCAATTGGTTCTCGGTGTTCCCATAACGGAAATTAGGATGATTTCACAGACCGGGATGATAAGTATTTGAATTCATGTCGTTATTCTTGCGATCACCAAACACTTGATTTACTTCCTCGACGTCTTCGGCTTTTCCCATTTGACACTCACTGGTACGATGGTTAAGTCCCCCACACCCATTCCAACCCGCGAACTGCACCGCATTCACATCTTTCTTTTTCTTGCGTGCTAATTCCTGCTCCAAGGTAGAAATCCGATCCTTAGAATTAGAATCGAGATCGGGGAGTGATCGAGAATAGGATGTTTCTTAGCCCGATCGGCCGACTCTTTGGCCTTTGATATCTTTGCCATTCTTTCGAGGAATTCCCAATCGTCATCCTCATGATTGCTTAGTAGCGTCCCATTACTCGTTGACTCAAGGTGATTCCACGTTTCTCCATCCAAACCTCTCACAAAGCACTTAACCAATTCCCATTTCTCGATCTGATGATGAGGACACTTTCGGATCAATTCTTTATACCTCATGAACGCTTCATGTAACGGTTCACTCGAGAGCTGTTTAAACGCTCTAATCTCATCACGCGCATCATCAGTCTTTGCCATCGAGTAATACTCATCAAGGAAGGCTTGTTGCATCTCCACCCAAGTGTGAATGCTATTAGTAGGCAATGTCAAGAACCATTGCTTAGCCTTGTCCTTTAATGAGAATTGGAAAAGACGTAGACGAACCTCATCTTGAGTGAAATGACCACCCCCAATAGTGCTACAAATAGCCGAGAACTCTGCTAGATGTGTGTATGGCTCGTCATTCGATCGCCCATTAAAGTGAGGAAGGATGTTAATGTAGTTCGGTTTGCAATCGAAGGCTACACTTCGCGTGGTGGTGGTACAATCGGAGAATCATTCTCTGAAATCATGGGCCGAAATCGGCCGTCGACTTCTTGTGGCAGTTGACGTCGATCATTGTTACGATTATACCTTGGTGGACCCTCCACCTCTTGATTCACCGGTGGTCCACGATTCACCCATCGATTCGGGTTTTGATGTGCCATACCCACAATATTAGGAACCCTTGCATTATTGTTGTTGCGATTGTTATTTGGATTCCCTCAATTGTTGTTCCGGGGTTGGCGGTTGTTTTGGTAACCGACACCTTGGTTGTACTCACCATCATACACATTTCCATAACCGTACCCATCGTCCCACTCATCATTCCCATTGTTGATGTTAGCAATTTGATACCCATCTTCATGGTTGAAACCCCTACCGTTGTAGAAGTTCCCATCATTTCCATTCTCCCCGAAACCATCATTCTCCTCATCTTCCGATTGCCATGTGTTAAACCGATCCGGTGACCGGTAGCTTGGAACACTAAATCTAGCATCATCCGGAATGTTGTTCCTTAACTCGCCGTAATTCGGTTCATATTGATTCGCATTGTTTGGGTCTACCCGTTCGAATTCAGGTTGCTTAAAATTTTGCTCAGGACCCAAGTTTTGGTTGCGGTTATGGTTGTTAAGGTTGGGTAGAGGATTTTGGTTTTGAGGTTCATTTTGTCGAAGTAGGTTAGTCGGTGGGCGGTTGTTGTTGGCCCCCGAGCGATTGTTACGGTTTGAGGGTTTGCGTTTTGTTAGTCCATTGGAATGGTTCCAACAGACGGTGTGGATGGTGAGGTTTGGGTGTTTTGGTTAGGAGCAAGTGTTGCCTCTAACCGGCTTGCTAAGTTTCTCCTTGCCACTCGCTCGATTTCCGGTTCGTATACTAACGGTGATGTTCGCCCGGAATTCCGTGTACGCATGCACTACCTGTAATCTGCACAAGTAACACACTCCGCGTAACACAAAAGCAAATAAACTGGAAGGAATAAGCAGTTAAACAGATAATCACAGAAATCAATAAATCCAAACTCAAAGCGCAGTAACTCCCCGAAAACGGCGCCAAAATTTGATCGGAGTGTCATACCCCGGTCAAATATAATACTTATATGCCCGAATTACCCTTAACAAATGCGTTAGTGGTAGTAAGGGGTCGATCCATGAAGAGTGTGTGGTTTACGTATGGACTAATTTGATTATGAAGTTGTCATGTTTATGAAGCTTGCTATTTTGATTGACTTAATTGGTTGGTTGGAAAAAGTGTCGGAGTTCACCGACAATGTTTATGAATGTGATTAATTACTATGATTGTTCAAACACAAGTAAACGCAATTGCAATTGAAGATTTAAACAGTAATGAGAAAAAGGGTTCACACCCGGTTTCGATAATTGCAATCCTAGGGTTTCTACAAGTTTTAGAATTTCCTAATTGGATAAACGATTAACGGATTTAGTGTACCGTGACTTAGGTGTCAATAATTATCAACATTCATGAGAATGGCCAAAAATACCCTTTATAATCAACACAAGTAAATCCTAACCAAGATAACGCATAAGTGCACAAATTCATTTCACAAAGTCATAACTTTATCATCATTCGACAGTTTCCAAATTCAATTCAAATACACGACAATTATCAAAGATGTTCTAATCAAAACACAATTTGTCACACAAGTCAAAACTAGCACAAATCAAAACCCTAGAATTAACAACTACCTACACCGGGGTGAAACCGAGGTGATTAGCCGCTCATGGTTGAAGGAACTTGATCATCGAATAATGGAAGCTCGAGTCTTGACATCTTGAAAATTGGTAATGGTGATGGATGGTGATTAGGGTTTATGTGGGATGGTGGTGATGAATGGATGAAAGGATTAATGATGAATGTGATGTTGATGATGTTAGGGTTATGATCGAAGAATGAAATCGGATGATTCAGATGGATTGGATTGATGGAAGATGATGATGGTGGGTGATTGTGGCTCCAAGAACTTGTTTCAAACTCCAATAATTCGTAACTCCCTAATTAGGTCTAAAAAACATGTTTAAACCCGTCCCCAACTAACAAAAATAAAAAATTCGCGATACAGGTTTGGAGGCCCGTCGGCGAAGGCCAGTGCTTTCTGGTTTTCCTCCCGACGTCTTATCCTCCTGTCTACGCACAATTCCGGGAGACGAAAGTATATATGGTGCGCCGCCGACGGGCCAATGTGGTGTCGGCGACGGCTTTTCTAAAATCAGTTTTCTGTTTTTCTTGTTTCTTGGTTCCGGTTGATCCAGTTCGCGTCTCGGTGCTCCGTTTGGCTCCCAATTAGCTCCTTAAACTCCATAAGACCTGTAAACACAAACCTTATTAAAAGTAGCCTATCCGGAATTAAAAGTCACATAAAAACATAAACTTAAACCTAAACAAACACCGGTTTTCGACCACATATCAGGTCCCATCAATGGTTACTAGCAAAAAATGCTAGTGATGGTTAGCGGGTACTTCAAAGGGTATAACCTTCAAGGTAGGATGCATATCAACTCGAATAATAAAAACTCTAAAAATGGGCATCTAGTACTCACCTAATAAACTATACTTTACCTATTACCGTTTATATAATGACCTCAAACTTAAGCTAAGCTTTCCAATGTGATCAATGGGTTAAACAAGATGCGGGTTAATCAAAATTTCGCTTAAACAAGGGAGTGAAACATAGGTTTCATTGAAACAATGTATGTTGCGCCTGAACAATTAGGCGAAACAGGGGATTTGGCCTAGTTAGGTTCCGCGTGTAACATAGCAATGAAACTTAGGTTTCCCTTGTGCTAGATTGCGACTGAAGGGTAAGGTTGCGCTCGAATAGTAGTGTTTCTCTTAAATGAGGTTAGCTCAATCTTGAATGGAACCCTAACTTTTTCCCTTGGCGGCTACAACCTTTTTTGCTCATATTTTCACGTCAACATTCCAACTTTATTATTGGAAATGTATTGTAATCATCATATATTATCAAAACGTGGATTAATCATCCAAAATATGTAACTTTTGTGTAAAACTTACCGTTTTGGTGAGATCTTCTCCACCCAAATCCGATCCGGACGAAAACAGGTAAAATAAGGCTTCTCTATCTCTCAAAGTTGATTAACAACACTAAAGCAAGGATCCCTCGTCGTTCTCCTTCAATCTCCATGCAAAACCAGTGAGAAACAAGCTTGAAACCAGCTTTGTCTCTTTAACTTGTGGGTGAAATTTGCAAGAATGAGAAAAGAGAAAATGCTAATCCATGTTTTCATTATATGTTTTTAACTTTTTTGTGGTGTAATTATCATCATGTCCATTGTGGACTTCCTTTTTCTTTCCTATTTGAGCCTTTAAACCCATGATTACATTCTAATTAATATCAAGTCCATAATCACATCAATAAATTAAGTCCATCAATTACTTTATTATGATATTTGCATTTGTCTAATCTCTTGTACATCAAATTTGAGGTGTTACACCTATCTATATGTATCGCATATGTGCAACTATATTCTCAAACTCACTTCAAATAACTCAAATCATATATTCAACTAGTGTGAGCCTCCCGCGCTTTACGGCGGGCATTCCTTCTTTGTTTGGTTCATGTCATGTTTGTTACGATACTGATACTCAGTGTAATAACCTAAGGGGATAGGTTTCATTGTTTGTTACGATCGAATTTAAAAACTATTATTTGTTTCCTACATCACTTTAATAAATGCGTATATATCTAAAGTAAAATTTGCGTACAAAAGCAAAGACCAAGAACTATCAGCTTAAAGTTGTTTGAGGTTTAACGCTTTTATGTGATTAGTTTGTTAAAAAAGAATATTCTACGCAATTACAAAATTCATTAACTATAAAAACATCTTTTTCTGAACAACAAATTTCTTTTAACCTGTAGTCTATGGCACTTGAACCCATTTGCTCTTAAATCTCGTATACACAAACACTTAAACATATATCATTTCAATGTATTTATGTTTGTAATATTTATTATATTGTATTGGACTTCTAAAATTTAAAAAAAATATCAATGCAACAACATTTAATACATACTCACTTAATTATATAGATAGTCTTTTTGGTTAAACCCCTGCGTTGCCGGTGCAGAGGTCCTAAAACGATGCTAAATGGTAGCAAACGACAAACAAAACCG
Source organism: Scalesia atractyloides (assembly GCA_947069175.1). Classification (NCBI taxonomy): domain Eukaryota; kingdom Viridiplantae; phylum Streptophyta; class Magnoliopsida; order Asterales; family Asteraceae; genus Scalesia; species Scalesia atractyloides. The sequence goes on from CAMTDV010000019.1 coordinate 51,209,859, forward strand.
GGAATTCATAAAACAAAAACAAAAACACAAATTTATACCACTACGTGTCGTAAAACGTAGGTAAAGATAAACACAAACTTATACCACGAGCCAGTGTAAACTAGCTCGATTTTATACCGAGAAAACTTTAAAAAAGACAAAAAAAGAAAACAAAACTTGAAGTGACAAAAGTGAAACATCCAAATTGAAGGAAATGTAAATGTAAATGTAAACCACCTTAATTCAAGACAAAAACAATAAATAACTACAAACAAAATCACTAGAAGACAAAAAAATAATGCAATGTTTCTAAGACCTACCTTATTTGTTATATACTAGTGTTTAACTCTTACAATCTCATGTTACAGACACGAAAGTCGTAAAAACGTGCTAACTACGCAATGCTTGAAACCCTACGTATGTACTAAACCCGTAATACATGATTATAAACATATTTGCATTGTCTAATAGGATTTATAATTTAATTTAATTGAAATTGGATTGTTACATGTACTTACTACATACAACGGAAATAGATATTTCAAGTGACAATGGTGAGTATTATTGTGGGGCATAGAAACATTTGAATATCCTCATTCAATAAAACAATTTTATACGTGTCCACAAAAGTCCAATAAAATCTAAAATATTGAGATAAGACGATCAACCTTTTACAGCGGATTAAAAAGAATAACAAATAGGCCGATCAAAACATAACACCACAAAATAGCAACAACACACTATTCATAAGCTAATTGTTATTATTGATGAAAATAACAAATAGACCGATAAAAATATAACACCACAAAATAACAACACACTATTCATAAACTAATTGTTATTATAATGAATTCACTCATGTTCTTATAATATCTTTGTATCTTATTTTCATTAACAAAAGTTGCTTGAGTTATTGTATAAATCGATATTAAATTTTATATGAAATTAAATAATATTCGATTCATTTAACCACTTTGTCGGTTCTTATTTCCTACATATACATTTACAAAGTTAGGGAATAGTGTCAGCCAGCTTGCCTGGCACTCCCCTATTTAACCAACCAATTTATAATTTTTTATCCAGTTTAAAGTAGTGTTGTAAAAATCACGATTAATCGGCGAGTAGTCGTCGATTAATCGCTAGTCGGCCCTATACTTAATCGCTAGTCGGCCCTAGCCGTAGGAAAAAATTCGGAAACAAGAAGAAAAAAACAAAAAAATCAGAAAAATCGGAAAAATCATATATTCCGGCCAAAACATCCCAGGTACCGGTCAAAACTTGTCCACTTAAACAAATTAAGTACAAAAATATGTGTATATATGTATAAAACTTAAAATTATACATAAAAAGTCTGATCCGATTAATCCCGAGTAATCTCGATTAATCGCTAGTCCCCACTCCACCGACCGACTAGCGCCTAGCGAGTTTTAAAACCATACTTTAAAGTATCATTTCGTCCTCAGTTTAAAATTACGTTTTCGCCCCAAATTGATAATAAAATTATGTTTTTGCCCTTAGCTGAAATTACGATTTTGTCTTCAGTTCAAAATTACATTTTCGTCCTCAGTTCAAATAAAAGTTATGTTTTCCCCCTAGCTCAAAATTATTATTTTGCCCTTAGTTCAAAACTATGATATCGCCCCCAGTTCAAAATAAAAGCCCTAACTTAAAATTACGATTTTGCCCTCTGTTCAAAATTATGATTTTGTCCCCATTTCAAAAATTACGATTTCTCCCCAGATAAAAATTGTAATGTTGCCATCGTTTTACTTTTTTTTTGCAAAACTATATTTGTGTTTTATTTTACTTGGTTCACTCAATAAAATTACCAATTTACCTCCTGATCTAACTTACGATTTTCTCCCAGGTAAAAAATTATTGAATCGCCATCGTTTAGCTTTTAGCAAATTACGATTTTACCTGAGCCCAAAATTACAATTTTACCCCGTTAAAAATTACAGTGTTGCCATTGTTTTAGTTTTTTTAAGGGTGCGTGAGGAAATAGTGTCAGACTGTTGCATGGGACTCCCCCGTCGGCCCAGATATGTTACGATTTTACCTCCAGTTCAAAATTATGCTTTTGCCCTTAATTCAAAATTACGCTTTTGCCATCGCTTTAGCTTTTGCTAAATTACGATTTTACATGGTCAAAAAATTACGATTTTGCTTTTAGTTCAAAATTGTTGTCGCTTTAGAATTTCCTAACAAAACTTTATAAATGTTTTGTTTTAGGTGGTTGAGTTGATTTAATTCTTTATTCGTGTAAAGGAATTGTCTAAGACTTGTATGACACATTTGTCATTATCCAATATCCATAGACCACAATTGTTTTCAAGGGTGAAATTACATGTTATTAGAAAAACATTTTCTGAAGCTTTTTTTTATGTAAGTTTGTTAAAAACTGATAGCATATGTTGATAATTGTATGTTTGAGATCCGGCGGTTCTAGACGGAAGTTAGTGCATAATATGTCAATTTCGGTAGAATGTTATTAAGAAATGAATAGAAGCAGAATGCAGCGGAAGTTATATGTTATTCATTCAACTGAAAGAGTTTACATCTTGTCCAGCTGCCGGAGTTCCTGGAGAGTATCCGGCAGCGCCTCCCCGTCCGGGAGTGCAAAAACTTAATCACAAATTAACACATACCACCTATATATAAACATCCTAGGGTAATTCGTACGAACTAGACATTGTAATTCGTACGAACTTGGCAATGCCAATTCGTACGAACTAGGCTCCACTTCATACGAAGTACTACTTCGTACGAAGTGACACTGTAACCTCCGGTCAGTTCGTACACGGTCATGTATTCGTATCTAATCTATACAATATTCAACACACGTTCTATCTAGCCTATTCGAATAGTAACGAACACAAAGTGCATCAACAAATTCCACCTTGTCCGTTGCTGTCGAAGCTTGATCTTGAACTTGAAATCTCTGAGCCGTATTTGAATATTCTGCAACTTCAATCACGGTATCTACTGATGTCGTCAAAACGCGTCAACAAATTCCCCCTTAATTGATGATCCGAGTATGCATTATCAACTTTAAATTCCCCCTGAAATCTCCAGTTCAATGCAGCTTCTTCTCCGTTTCAACGATAACCGTATCCGAGTTCAGTTTTTGAATAAGCATTGTAGCACCGAGAGTCTATTACGCAAACTCCTAATCTTTCAAAAACTCAACTGGCAATTGATAGAAACTTCGAATGGCCACACCGGTAAACTTTAGACCAATGAATACCTTTGAAAATCTGAAATCCCGATTTCCGTAATCGCATTTAAGCACACTCCTAAAAGATTGATTAGCACATCGGTAATATGCTAAATCAGCAGATCATCATCGGAATCAAATCATCTGGTAACACATGAAATCCGAGAAACATTCGTCCGCGATCAGAATCACATTCTTCCTTTTCAGTCACAATAACATATATATATAGCTCACTTTGCAGACGCTGACGCCTTGAAACTACAAAACATCCCCATTTCTGGATTGCCTGACCAAAATAGTTCATTTGCATTGCAGAGTTAAAGATAAGCAATCGTGTATGCATCAACCCCACATCGAAGATCAGGATTTTAAACCCCTAAGCATCAATCTGTATCACGAACTAAAAATTCTGAACTTCCTGTGATCACGAAATCCCAAGTATAATCTATTTCATGAGCAACTGGTACACAGCTTTGTCTGAAAGATTCATCATACCATCTTATTTAGTCATGATTCCTCGTACAACCTAAAGCAACTGAAACTACAAGACATCCCTATTTTCCGACGGTTAGTTCAGAAAATAGTTCATATGCAATGCAGAGTTAATGATAGGCAGTTGTGTGTGCTTACACCACCATACGAGGACTTTAGTGTCAATCCACGATCACGACCTTAGAGTCAGATAAACAACTCCTGCAAAACTCAGTTATGTAACCATCTGCTTTAATGAAAAGTAGACATCAACTTGATCTCTTTACAAATGAATCTAGATCCTCTCCATTTCCCAGATAATCTGCAATCGGTAACCACCCGGATACTGTTGCAGCGTCACGAATTTCAAAATCGCCGAAATCTTCAAATATACTTTGAAATTTTTATTCCCCCTCATTTTTGTAAATTCTGACCATACCAAATTTTTCACTGAAAATCCCCCTCAAATCTGGAGAAATCAGTTTTCAAAAAATGCGGATTTAACATTTAGGCTCATTGATAATCACTATACCAGAAGATCATCGTTCAGTATCGGTATTAGTGACTACCCCAATATCTTCAAATTTTGCGATTGTATCATAAAATCTATACTCTGAAGCTCTAGACGGTGTCCCCGAACATGTCGTTTCGGTCATCGAAAATTCGAAAAAATTTCTATCACCAATTTTTTCTGGACACCCATCCTGTCAATACGATCAACAATTTTGTTTAGGAACTACATTTCGTACGAACTGGACCCCTACTTCGTATGAATTAGGACCCCTACTTCGTACGAATTACAACTCACACAAAGTGATTCTTGTTATGTTTTTCGATCCAGAATCTTTATTTTTTCGAATTTTGAGATGATTCCACCATAGATCTGGTCGAAAATGGTTTTCTAACAATCCTATCCGTTCAATTTTACTTTTTGTCCATGGATTGTCCTTTATTTGGATGTTTTATGTCTAAATCCCCTCCTAAGTCCATAAATGTCCAAAATTAATGAGCGTAGGTGATAACCGTAGCTCTGATACCAATTGCAGGTCCGAGATCCGGCGCTTCTAGACGGAAGTTAGTGCGTAATATATCAATTTCGGTAGAATGTTATTAAGAAAGGAGTAGAAACAGAATGCATCGGACGTTATACGTTATTCATTCATACCGAAAAAGTTAACATCTTGTCCAGCTGCCGGAGTTCCTAGAGAGAATCCGGCAGCACCTCCCCGTTTGGGAGTGCAAAAACTTAATCACAAATGAACACAGATCACCTATATATAGACATCCTAGGGTAATTCGTATGAACTGGGCTCCACTTCGTACGAAGTACTACTTCGTACGAAGTGACACTGTAACCTCCGGTCAGTTCGTACTCGGGTCGTGTATTCGTATCTAATCTATACAATTCAACACACGCTCTATCTAGCCTATTTGAACAGTGACGGACACAAAGTGCATCAACAATAATCCGAAAAACATTTTTTATATACAATAGGTGGTCTGGGTAAAACTTATAAGCTTTGCCCGAATAACTAATTTTATGTATAAATTAAAATTTTAATAACATATATATATATATATATATATATTTATAGGACAAGGAACCGTTAGGAACCACCCTTTATTGCGAGAACCACGAGAACCAGTGTGAACACAAACAGTAATACCTAAAAAAATACAAAAAAACGCCAATTTTTTTTTTGGTTTTTTTAATATTTTTTTTTGAAAAAGTCGCTATATTTACTCAACAATAAAAAAAATTTCAAAAAAAAATTCTTTTTTAGTACCAACTATCCATGCACATGTGCATTTTCGTCATTTCTTTGACAAATTCCATAATAGATTACAAACATTAGACAATTGTACTTTCATTTACACTACCATGTGTAACACACTACTTTTTACGTTAACAATATTAGCAATGCACATGTGTATCTATATATATCAACATGAAATAAGGTGTTTTGGTACACTAATTTGAATACATTTTCTCTTTCATCTATCATACCATCCATAATACACTACCATGCACATGTGCATTTTCATCATTTCTTTGACAAATTCCGTAATACATTACAAATATTAGACAATTGTACTTTCATTTACATTACCATGTGTAATACACTACTTTTTACGTTACCAATATAAGAAATGCACATGTGCATCTATATATATCAACATGAAATAAGGCGTTTTGGTACACTACTTTGAATACACTTTCTCTTTCTTCTATCATACCATCCATAATACACTTCCATTACCTCCTACCATCCATAATACAATACCATTACCTCCTACCATTTATAATACAATACCAATACCAATATTTTCACTTTATTACATGTATATCAACACCGTTTATACCATCCAATCAACATATTACATTATAAAGTGACAACTATAATGAACCCATCAATCACTGGATATAACTAACCAAAAAACATATTTATAGCCTACTTCATCATTCAAAATCACAAACATTTTGTACCAAAACACGATATATAATTGTTATACATAATGATGCACATGTGCATTTAATGTAAAATTGAGTGTATTATGGATGGTATTGTAAATTAAAGTGCAATTGTCTACTAGTGATAACGTATCACTGAATTTGTCGAAGTTATGATACATATGCACATGTGCATGGATAACTGTTACTCGAAAAAAAAAGTTCTTTTTTGGTAACGAAATATAACGATTTTTATTAAAAAATATTAAAAAAATTTGAGTGTTTTTTTTATTTTTTTAGATTTTATTTTGCAATAAAGGTGGTTCTCACATGAACCTCACCCTATATATATATAAAAGGAATAGTAAATATAATTTAAAATAATATACAGTTTTTTAAAATTATGTTATTTTAATTTATATATTATAGTTTATTATTATATTTATTTTAAACATATTTTTATTTTTTCCTTTTATTATTATATTTAGTTTTAACATATTTTCATTTTTTTATTTCTAAAACCATATTTCCTTTCATTTATTTTTTGTTTTTAATAATTTCTTTTTTCCTTTTCTAAATCATCTTTACTTTATCAATTATTTTGATATTTCTTTAATAAGTTACGCTCTTAATATTTTTTTTTCTAAAAATTTAAGTACGTAGTTGTGCTTAATTTTTACCCTCGACCAATATAAGTTTTATTAAAAACAAAGTTGTATTCAAATTATAATATTTATTTGGTAGTGCTGAATCGATTCTAATAGTTTGACTTTCTAAACAAATGCTTCATTTTCAAATAATGTTTGTTTTACATTATCATTCGCTACGTTTAGTCGCACCACGTAATGTCAAAAAACCTAGTAACATTAAAACACTACACGAAACTACAAAGGATGTAAATAAATATGGGTGGATGGTTATGTAAAAATTCTTTAAAATGTATTTAGGTGTTAAAAGCACCAAATCTTTATAAATTCTTTGTTTAATAATGAAATCAATATGTTTTATTTTGATAACATAATGTTTGAAGTCAAACTTATTAAATAGATCATTTATAATGCACATAAAAAGCACAAAAACATTAACCATCAAATCAACTCAGCTCGTATCTCTTTTTATTGATGATTCCTAGATTTTTAAAATAAATACATCACAATCCCTGTAGACTTTAAACTCTCATTCATTTAGTTATGGAATACAAAACTTACCACCAAGATGTCCCCTTGAGGACCGTCTCAACTCTTATCTACCCGTTCAAAATACATGCATTAACGTATACATGTTCGAATCATTTACTATACTCTTTGATCCAACTAATATTGCAAATGAACTCAAAGTGCAATAGAGCAATTGTGAATTGTACCGGAGAAGTACATTTATGTTTGTTGTCTAATAACAAACACAAACAACAAATTGTGTGTGTAAATTTAAACAAACAATCACAACAACTACACAAGTCTTATTGGTTCATTTCTGTTTGTAAACCCTAATGGATTTCCAAAGTGTCAAAACGAGTGCTAGACCTTATTGAATGTAACACCCCGACCGTGAAATAAAAACAACCCGCGGCGGAAACGTCGGGGGGTAACATTACAAATTGATGCAAACACATGGTCAATAAGTTTGGTTTTATTGAACTTATAAATTACATCGTCTTTGAGAATTCGAAACAAAATACAACAACTAAGTTTATTTTTAATCAAGCTAAGGCCAGCGTCCATCCTATGTGTAGCATACTTGATCATGCATTAGTACCTGAAACATATGGGAAAATAAAGTCAACATTGAATGCTGGCGAGTAACATAGGTTTTGTCACGACTCATGGCTTTTGAATATTGAATGATGTTTAATAAACTTCAACAGTTGATATTTTACATAAATTTTTGTAGCCATGAATCTTTGACAAAAATGTTTCTTTTGTAAGATCGTATGAGAAATCATTCAATTTAAGAGAAATATTGTATGGTTTACTTAGAAACCATTTGTGACTTTGTATGAACCAACCAAATGTCTTGTATTGTATAAACATATATCTTTGTAAAAACCAAATGTCTTGTGTAAACAAACGTCTTGTTTTGTATATAAAACAATTTTCTTTTTGTATAAAACAAGTGTGGTTTGTTGGTGAATACATTCAAGCCTTGTTGACTGTCGGACAAACCTTTATAAATAAAGGTCTGTCAAATGTGTTACACAGATTCTGTCATTCCCAGAGGAAACTTCCAAACAAAACTAGGAAGCGGGAATGGGGTTGTCAATCCTATGCTACCATAACATACTGTCGGTCGGCGTGATCAAAGTTAATGAATGTATCATTGTCATATTCAACATACCATCACGTTTCGTACAATGTAAAGCATGTTGTGTATATAAACCATAGGTAAATAAGTTTGGTAAACGTGGGAATATATAATTCACCTCAAAACATTTAGAAAACGTAAAAGAGGAGTCTAGTACTCGCATTGAAAATTATCTTGTATATATAAACCATATACATATTGTAGTGAAACTATAAAAATAGTTAAGGCACATATGTTTCACCCCAAAACATCTAGAAAACATAAAAGAGGGGTCTATGTACTCGCCTGTAACTTTAGGGTTTTTAACTTAAAGCTTCTTGGTGCAAATTCTGAGTTCCTAATAATAATACAATGCATCACGTGTTAGTAAAATAACCCAAGTCACTTTAGCCACACAACACGAGACAGAACCCCAACGAACTTAGTCAGGCAGAGCCTCGACATGCGTTGGTGGGTCCTAAATCAATCGGGTAGAGTGGCCTTACTACACGAGACAGAAACCCAACGGACTTAGTCAGGCAGAGCCTCGACATGCGTTGGTGGGTCCTAAATCAATCAGGTAGGGTGACGAATTAGGGATCAGGGGTTAAAATACTTACAACGGAGCAAAGTTTCGCAGGTTTAGGGGTTTAGAGGGGTTCGGAACTCAGACAGAGTTTAGAGAGAGTAAGAGATCGATTTTTCAGATCGATTTGAGCAATTAGAACTCATCTCAGACCAGGCTTTATATACAAAAACTGGGTTTCTCCAGCGCGTCGCGACAGAAATAGGGGAGTCCCACGCGTGGCGCGGCAGGTAACCCCTAGGGCTAGTCTAGCCTCGTCAAAGGTATAGGCTTAACACTTATCGCAAAACGGAGACACGTGTCCTGGTACTCTCCCGCGCATCGCGAGAGGTACGTAGGATTCTGGCGCATGGCGACTGGGAGGTCTAATTTTTTTTTTCGTGTCGGCTTTCGTCGTGTGTGTCCGGGGTTGCGATTAAGGTCTTTACAAGGTGTATTTGGGAATATGTTACAGTAACTTGGATATTATTCCAGAAATGTTGTGAATATCATTTTGACCGATTGTATGTAAATAAAATACATAAACGATTGAAAGTGTTCATTGGTTGAAATGCTACAAATGTTATAGTCTCCCCTGCTTTGGGGAATTTCGTCCCGAAATTGAAGCAAAGGAGACTTGTGAAAAGATGTGGATACTTTGCTTTCATTTGATCCTCCCGTTCCCAAGTAAATTCTAGGCCACGTTTGGATTCCCAGCGAACTTTAACCATTGGAATTCGACTATGCTTGAGCTTCTTGACTTCACGGTCCATAATTTCCACAGGTTTCTCGACAAAATGCATAATGTCATCAATACGAATTTCATCAAGAGGGATGTGGAGGTTTTCATTGGCTAAACACTTTTTCAAGTTGGACATGTGGAAGGTTGGATGAACATTTCCAAGTTCAGGAGGTAGTTTGAGTTTGTAGGCTACCTTTCCGATCATTTCAATGATCTTAAAAGGTCCCACATATCGATAAGCTAGTTTACCTTTATTTCCAAACCTGACTATACCCTTCCAAGGGGATACCTTGAGAAGAACACGGTAACCAATTTGGAATTCCAAAGGTTTGCGTCTTTTGTCAGCATAACTCTTTTGACGACTTCTAGCTGTTAAAAGGTTATTGTGAACTTTCAAGATTTTGTCTGTTGTTTCTTGAATGAGTTCAGGTCTGGTGATTTGGGCTTCACCAAGTTCATTACAACAGACAGGTGAACGACATTTTCGACCATAAAGATCCTCGAAGGGAGCCATGTTGATGCTGGAGTGATAACTGTTGTTATAAGAGAATTCGATCAAAGGTAGATGCGAATCCCAATTACCACGAAAGTCAATCACACAAGCTCTAACAATATCCTCAAGCGTTTGAATTGTCCTTTCGGTTTGTCAATCCGTTTGAGGGTGATAACCAATGCTTAGATTTAATTTGGTTCCCATGGCTGATTGCATGGTTTCCCAGAAACGAGATGAGAAACGAGCATCACGATCTGACATGATATTCAAAGGAACACCATGACGAGATACAATCTCATCAATATAGATCTCAGCAAGTTTGTCAGCAAAGAAGTCCTCATGGATTGGCAGAAAGTGTGCTGACTTAGTTAGACGGTCAATGACTACCCAAATGGCATCATGGCCTCTAGAAGTGCGTGGTAACTTAGTGATGAGATCCATAGCGATGTTCTCCCATTTCCATACCGGAACTTCTAGTTGCTTGAGCAAACCGGAGGGACATTGATGTTCTGCCTTGACTTTAAGACAAGTAAGGCATTGGGACACGTACAAAGCTATATCCTTCTTCATACCCGGTCACCAATACTGGGTACGAAAATCCATGTACATTTTGTTTGTACCCGGGTGGATGGAGTAACGTGACTTGTGTGCTTCGTCCATCACTAAGGTATGGAGATTATCTTGGTTTGGAACCCATAAATGATTCAAGAAATAGAGTAACCCATCATCTTTTGTTTCAAGCTGAAGTTCTAGATTATGTGGTAGTAACCGGCTAGACCAAGAAAAGAACGAACTTCGGTAGGAGTAGTAGGTGTACTCCAATCCTTGATCGTTGTGATTTTGGAGGGATCCACATGTATGCCTTGTTCATTGATAATGTGACCTAAGAATTGAACTTCATTTAGCCAAAATTCACACTTGGAGAATTTGGCATAAAGTAGTTCCTTCTTTAGAAGCTCCATCATTAGACGGAGGTGATGTTCGTGGTCAGCTCAAGATTTCGAATAAATCAAGATGTCATCGATAAAAACAATGATGAACTTATCTAAATATGGTTTACAATCCCTATTCATTAAGTCCATGAAAACGGTAGGAGCATTTGTTAATCCAAAAGGCATGACAGTAAACTCATAATGGTTGTATCGGGTTCGAAAAGCTATTTTGGGAATATCTTCTTCTTGTACATAAAGTTGATGATACCCTGAATGGAGGTCGATCTTTGAGAAACAGTAGCACCTTGAGTTGATCAAAAAGATCATCAATACGAGGTAGGGGATATCAATTTTTAATTGTGAGTTTGTTGAGTTCACGATAATCGATGCACATGCGAAAGGATCCGTCCTTCTTTTTCACAAAAAGCACAGGAGCGCCCCAAGGTGAAAAACGCGGACGAATGAAACCTTTGTCTGAAAGCTCTTGGAGTTGTTTCGACAATTCTTGTATTTCAGATGGTGCAAGACGGTAAGGGGATTTAGCAATTGGGTTAGCACCAAGTATAAGATCGATGAGAAATCCCACTTGGCGTATCAGGGGTAAGCCAGGTAGATCTTCCGGAAATACCTCGGGAAAATCCCGAACAATGGGGATATCTTGAATACTATTGCTCTTGTCTTTCTTTTCCACGATATGTGCCAAGAATGCTACATATTTCTTTCATAGGTAATTCTGAGCTTGAGTACACGTCATAAGTTTGAGTTAACTATAAGGTTCCTCTCCATGAATTTTTAAGATTTCACCAGATGGAAAGGTATACAGACAATCTTATCGAAACATATTACTTCAGCATGGTGTTTGGTTAACCAGTCCATTCCGATTATGACGTCAAAACTCAAAAGTTGCATTGGTGTGAGGTCAATGGGAAGAAGATGGTTATTGAGGTTTCATTGACAATTGAAAATAATAGAATCAAGTATAAGGGGTTTGCCATTAGCTATTTCCACCGTTAAAGGTTTTCCTAGTTTAGTTCGGGGTATCAAAAGAAAAGGTTCAAATTCTATGGATACAAAACTTCTATCAGTACCTGAATCAAAAAGAATAGAAACAGGATGGTTATTAACAAGGAACGTACCGTTAACCACGTTATTATCAGCATGAGCCTCATTAGCATTCATGTTAAATGCACGTCCACGAGCTGGATTAGCATTAACAAGCTTCGGGCAATTGTTTCGGTAGTGATAAGATCACCACAATTATAGCAGGATCCAGGTGGGTAATGAGGGCGGTTAGGTACTAGTTGATTTTGAACAGGATTTGGAACAGTTTGGTTCAGGGTAGGTGCAAAATGACAAACGTTGGCCAGGTGACCAAACCATCCACAAAGGGTACATTGGCGACATGGCAAATGATGTTGGTGATGACAGTTGCATCGGTTGCACAAAAGGTGCAGTATCAACGTATTGTTTTTTAGATGGAGGTTGAGCTAGTTGATTGGGGGTAACTTGGTTGGTTGGGGTAACATTATCAAAATTCTTTGAAGCCTTACGCTTCCTTGAATTTTTGGAGGGTTCGGTTTTGGTTTCTTTTGGTTTCTCTGGGGTAGTCTTAGCAGATTGTTTCTTGTCACCCTTACGGAAAAGTTTCCCTTTCTTGACATGAGAATCAGTGAGGGTTGCGGCTAGTTCAATAGCTTCTCTAACAGTGGCTGGTTGGCTACTAGTAACTATGTCTTGATAGGACCGTCCTCCTCAGCTCGGGAACCTAAATTTGTATCTAATGTCCATATAAGCAGAAATTATATGACACGTTAACCAAATACACAAGAATTACAGTTTAATTGTCAGTTTATTGATGTCCATAAGTATTACAACTTGAAATCCAAACTGACAGAGCTTCGCCGTAGATGTCGCAAAGTTGTTACAATGAAAGACCCATGACTATCTATATATAGACACACAAGTTCGCTCGACTTGCCCTGATAATAGTGGCACGATATCCAACCAAGTTCGGCCGAACTTGTGTTTACAACATAAATATCTTTCAAGTTCTAACATTTCAAAGCCCTAATCACACAGACTTGATCTAATATGATAACGTAGGCAACAGACATATGCATCAACAGACTCCGCCTTGGATGTTGCCATAGTCGTCAGACTTCAATTAAGTTTCATCTCTTTAATATTCTTGATCTTTAGTCTTGAATAACTTTATCGTCCTTGATCTTCATATCTTCTACAAACTTCTTTCCTTTTCTTGAGCTTGTCTTGATAAAACTTTAATCACCATGCTCCCCCTTACTTTGAGCTTTCTGGTATCTTCATATTACGTTTTATCTAGCTCCCCCTAAAAGTTTACTTTCTGTTTCAAAGATCCTCAGACATTCAAATAAACATTTCAAATTCAAACTTTGAAATTTTTAAACATCAACATTTCAAATTTTAATCTTCTCATCAACGTTATTCAAGTTCAAATTAATGACCTTGAATACTTTTTACATTTAGGATCTTTAACTTTGATGTTTTACCAGTTATAAAAATCCACTCAGTAGACCAAGTCCAAGTTAATGACCTTGGTTAACCAATTTGTCTGCCGATTCCAAATTAATGACCTCGGTTTGACACGTTATGAACAAACTCGTGTTTTCTTCAAATTTAAAGTTTCAAATTAATGAACTTTTCATCGTTTTTCATGCATTTTGATTTTACAGATTAGCTCCCAACCCTTTGTCATCAAGATTCCCACCAATCTAGCACCTTTCCGAACTCCGAAGATCCGCTTTCCATCATTGGCTGTTGAAAACAATTTAGAAACAAAATCTTTTTGTATTTTCGAAAGTTTATGCTAAAACACACTAAAAATATTTTTGGGTTTAAATCTGAAATTAAAATAAGCTATGTACAAACATATTTACAGACATATTTTTGTGAATTCGTGTCTAAGGATCATATCAGTTGATTGAGACATATCACCAGTACCGTAGACCTTTTTGATGACTTTAAGTTTTAAACTCGTTTACCTAGATTGTCTATATGTTTGTCCACTTAAACTTCGACACATTTTTCAATTGTTCCAAGATATGTTAGGTAGACTTATGAAACTTGACTTAACTATGGTTCCCATCTCAAAATACTCCCGTATCAAGATTCCCTAGATTTCATCTTACAGGTGAGTATAGCGTAACTGATATCTGTATCTGGGTAATGCGAGGCCTTGAGAGCTCAGGTTAGTACCACCGTACAGACAAAGAGATGAAGGCTCGACTTTAAGGTAGTGTTCCATATTTGGAATCTTTTTACTGCAATTGATTAGATCTTTTGATTCTTTCAATTTTGCTGTAGTTTAAGGGTTTTTAGCAAAAACATTATAGAAGTTCTAGGCCATTGCTTACACAAAATCAGAAGAACTTGTATAATACCCCAGATATCAATCATCTATAAGGACCTCGTATCTCAGAATCAGGCAATCTCTCAAACAAAATTTCGGAGTACTAAGTCCATATATCCGAGAGATGTTAATCCACAAGTTTAAGCAGTTGTAAAATTTAGTTTATATCCCGGAAACAATTTACTGAACGTGTAAAGCCTATCGACACATCCACAGTAAAACCTTTTTTTTTTACTTTTTAAACTTTACAAATTCTTAGCATACTGTGATAATCACTGATGTACTATCATTTCCTTTTTGACACAAAAATTCTTTTTGTCTTTTTCAATGTTTTTGTACTTTTTGGCTTTTCCTATGTTTTTGTATTTTCTGCTTTCATTTCTGCCCCTAAAAACAAAAATATATTTTTGGATTTTATGTTTAAGAAATTCTAATCTAAAAAGATAACAAAGCAATGCGGATCACGAGAACTCGTCGTCCGATCCATATTAAACCTCTGCTTCCGTACCTGTCAACAAATTTTTCATACCGTTAAGCCTCATTAGATATTTAAATCTTGTTAATATAAACGCTTTGGTATAAAAATCAGCTTTTTGTTCATCGGTGTGGATTTTCTCAATTCGTACCATTCTTTTTTCGTAGCAATCACGAATAAAGTGATAACGAATCTCGATATGTTTAGTTCGAGAATGATGAACTGGATTTATCGTTATGTCGATTGCTGCCTTATTATCGACATACAACGGTGTGTCAAGAAATTGTAGGCCATAGTCTCTCATCTGTTGTTGTATCCATATGATTTGTGAACAACAGCTGGAGGCCGAGATATACTCAGCTTCACAAGTAGAGTGAGCGACCGTAGTATGTTTCTTACACTGCCAAGTTACCATACGACTTCTGAAGAATTGGCAGCCGCTGTAGTTGATTTTGCATTAAGTTTATCTACACCAAAATCGGAATCAGCATATCCCGTCAGATCAAAGTTGTCATTCTTCGGGTACCATAAGCCGTTGCTTGGACATCCCTTCAAGTATCTGAATATTCGCTCACGATCTACTGTAGAAATTCTGGACTGACTGAAATCTAGGCAGATGCAGGTAGGATACATGATATCCAGGCGTAATGCCCTCAAATACATCAATGATCCTATCATCGACCTGTAGAGAGTCTCGTCAACTTTGGTTCCGGTTTCATCGATGCAAATTCCGTGATTGAGTGCAAGAGGAGTAGATAACGGCTTTGTGCTATCCATTTCAAACTTCTTCAAGATGTCATGAACATACTTGGTCTGATGAATGAAAATACCGTCTGGCAATTGATCAACTTGCAATCCGATGAAGAATTTCGTTTCGCCCATCGAAGACATCTCGAATTTCTTCTTCATGATTTTATCAAACTCTTTGCAAAGATCGTCATTTGTCGAACCAAAGATGATATCGTCCACATAAATTTGTACAAGAATCAGATGATTTCCAACTTATCTGTAAATAGTGTATTATCCATTGTTCCTCTAGTAAATCGTTCCAACGAGATGTTAAGATAACGTCTCGTACCAGGCACTCAGGGCCTGATGTAAACCGTATAATGCTTTATCCAGAAGATAGGCTTTCTTTTTGTTCAGCGGATCGACAAACCCTGGTGGTTTTCCGACGTACACTTTCTCCCGTAGCTTACCGTATAGAAAAGCATATTTCACATCTTATTGATATACTTTAAAACCTCTCCAAGACGCAAATGCTAGGAAAATTCGAATGGACTCCAATCTCGCAACCGATGCATATACTTCTGTGTAATCAATTCCTTCTTGTTGATGGAATCCTTTGACAATGAGTCAAGCTTTGTTTCGCACTATCACTCCACGATCATCACGCTTGCACTTGAAGACCCATTTAGTATCTATCGCCTTTTGATTCTCTGGAAGGTCAACAAGCTTCCACACTCCCAGCTTTTTGAACTGTAGTAATTCTTCTTGCATCGCAAGTACCCAATTCTCATCTCCTAAAGCCTCGGAAACATTCTTCGGCTTAATCTAGGATATGAAACATGAATAGTAGCAATAGTCTTGAATTGGAGCTACTCGAGTATAGAAACAACTCAAGGCTTTGTTGATCTGGCCTCTCGTTCTAACATCAGCTTGCAATTCTCCAATTATGGAATCTGATGGATGGTATGTATAGGTTCTTGGCATCACCTCACTTGGAACATCAACAGTATTCTCCTGATTAGTGATATTCTGATCAACCACCACTTCAACTGTAGGAGCACTAGAGGACACTTCATTTTGAGCACTTGGGCCAGCAGATTGATCTGCTTAGATTTTTCGTCAGAAGAAGATTCTCCATCATCATCAAACGTTGGAGCCTCGTCCGAGTCGGAACTATGTGCTTGAGAAAGATTGGGTTCCTCTGTAGTATTCACTGGTTCTGTAGCCGGTGTTTCTTGTTCAACATTTGTTTCTTGAACACCGCTATTGCTTGGACCTGCACCAGAAGAAGATGATGATCCAACTGTTGGTTGTTAAACCACTATTGGTCTGGTAATCTGCTCCTGATTAGCTGACTGATGTAGATAATATAACACCGCAAGATCTTCTTCAGAAGGCTCTTCTGGCAAGTCAAATGATTTCCACAATTCACTATAATTGAACAACCAGGCATCGTCTTTTCTTTGAATAGGAGTTGTATATCGAAAACAATCGACGTGCTGTGCTTCTACCACTCTTCTCAAACTTGGAAGATAAACTCTCTTGAGTGGACTAGCGTAGCCGACAAAGAAACCTTCTATCGATTTTGCACCAAACTTTCCGTCTTGATCGATAACTGTACACGGTGCGCCAAACGGTTCTAAATACTTTAGATTTGGTTTCTTCGGTTTAGTAGCTCGAAGCAAGTCTTCTTGGTTGGTTTGACCGTCAAGACTCTGTTCAATGTATAGCATGCTGCTGCGACTGCTTCACTCCAAAAGCTGACAGGAAGCTTTGAATCAGCAAGCATAGTTCTTGCTGTTTCTATTAATGTTTTGTTCTTCCTCTCTGCTACTCCATTTTATTGCAGAGTGTATGGAGCACTGAATTCGTGTAAGATGCCTTTGTCGTTGCAAAACTATTTCATTCAGGCATTTTTGAACTCTGTACCGTTGTCGCTTCGGAATCTTCTAATAGGGAGATGGTACATATTTTCAATCTTCCCGCATAGAATCATGAGATTATCAAACGTTTCGTCTTTACTTTCTTGGAAGCAGACCCATGAAAACCTAGAATAATCATCAGTGACGACAAGACAATAAAGACCTCCATATATACTATGAACATTCACTGGACCGAAGAGATCCATATGCAATCTTTCGAGCGGTAGCTTGATGGAGTTAAGAATCTTTCTTGGATGCGACTTCTTGGTCTGCTTTCCTTTCTTGCATTCTAGACAATTATCGGTCATGTGAAAGCTTCTAAGATTCACTCCTTCAACTAAATCATTGTGAACCAAGTGATTCATCTTTCTGAGATGAATATGACCCATCTTTCTGTGCCAAAGAATTGACTCATTCTCAGTGGCTTTTGTAACGAAACATTGAGCCGACTTGGAAGTAGTTGTAGCGACACTCATATCCAGTACATAAAGATCATTCTCGTGAGGAGCTCTCATGAGAATCCATTCTTCCGGAATTTTGAAGCCCGGTTTAATGATCATGCACTCTTTGTCATTGAAATGGGTGGTAAACTGCTTATCACAAATCTGAGAAATACTGAGAAGATTGTTCTCCAGCTCGACGATATAGTTGACCTTATCGAATAAAACCACACCATTCGATAACTTGCCCTCAGCAATGATTCTACCTCCTTGATTACCCACGAATCCCACGTACCCTCCATTGATCGCTTTAATCTCGTAGAGTAAGGCACGCATCCCAATCATGTGACGTGAAGCTCCGCTATCCATAATCCACTTTGATAAGATGGATCTTTGGAGCCCCTGCACAATGCAAAGTAACTACTTAAAGATAGAAACCAAAGCCTCTTTGGTCTTGGGTGGAATCGGATAAACATCTTCATTATCTCTTTCATACTCATCATCGTAATCAAAATTGCCATCAAACATTTCGTCCAGTGTCAACTTTGAAAACTTTTCAATTTTTTCTTTCTTAGTTTGTTTTAGAAGATCTCTTTTTAATTTTGGAAGATCATTTTTGATAACCCCCTTATCAGTCATTGTTTCTTTAGATCCTTTAACACTAACTGACTCGGTTCGTTTGACATTATCAGTTTTTTCTGAAACAGACTTTGCACTGCTTTCTTGATATAAAACTTTGAATCTTTGTTTTTGTTTGATTTAGAAGTTTCACCTTTTTCAAAATTTGATTTCTCAATTTTAGATTCAGTTTTAGGTTTCACTTCAATGTTAGATTCATTGTTTCATTTTAAGATCATGATTGGCTTTAGGATCTCTGGTTGCTTAAGTTTCTCATCATCTGAAACTTTCTTTCTTCGAGGATACACAGGCTTTGATTTCGGACACTTGCGAGCAATGTGACCAACTTCATTGCATTTGAAGCAAGTCTGAGTATCAAGAGGATGTCCATTCGTGGGTTTTACTCCACTTGTGATTTAGCCTTATCCCGAAGTTCTTTCTCCTTTTTAAACTCATCGTTCGATTGCCTTACAATCGAAGCTTTTTCCAAAACCGTACTAGTCGCAAACACAAATTGTATGTTTTTATTCTTATATTCGTGAAATGGTGACTTTTGTTTCTTTTTCGGTTCATCTTCTACCTCCAAACCCAAATCTGCTCTCCTGTTTTCAGGAAAGTCACCACCATTCCTTCGGTAGTTGTTATAAACTTTCTTGGGTTTTGAATAAAACTTCTTCTCATTTCTCTCAAGATCATCTGATGATACTTCAACGAGTTTGAATAGTTGATCGATTTGATCTTCTTTCACATTTCGAATCGGAAAACTATCGTCGAAATATGGTCTATCAGAGTCCTTAACTTTGTACATCACAACGTTAGGATCATCACCTAGACTATCTTCCGATGATGTATCGTCATTTTGGGATTGTGATTCCGAACTGTTCGAACTTGAGTTGGCGCTCTCAAAGCTGCCTCATCAGAATCATTTCCCAAAACATTTCACAACCGCTTCACTAGTCATCATTTTATGTCGTATCGACTACATCAATGTTCTCAGGCAACTTATCATTTGTTTCTGATAAAAGCGTTATGTTAGTTGTCTTTTCAATACCATCCTCTTTCTTGCGACAATAACTTGCAAGCAGTGGAGGAGGAACATTTCCATACTCTTTACGCTTCATACCTTTTGGTTTTTCAACATTTTCCTCCGACTTAATCGTAGGAAGAATGTGATCGATGACATAAGCGTTTGTTGTGTAACTGAGCAAGAGTTGTCTCACTAGTTCAGTTTCGATTTTCATGTCTTGATGCTCTTACTTGTTTCAGCAATGGTGTTTATGTACATGTTAATTGCTTTTTGTTTTTAAATTACCGTCGCATTTAACATTCTTATGTTGGCGGCTTGTTCCAAATTAGCTTTTTCAACATTGCAGTAAGTGACTTCCATTTTATCATAAGCTTCTTTCATCGTGCGATAATCATATCGAAAATTTTCGTTATGCACATTCAATTCACTTATGATTTGAGCTTTTTCAACACATTGCTCACAAGGATTTGTGCACTTTGTGCAAGGTTTTTCAACCTCTACAACTTTCACAACTTCCTTCTCAATCACTTTTACCTCTGAACCCACCTTTATCAGAATGGCCATCATTGCTTTGTCAGCCATCTTAGTGAGGTTTTGTTCAATCAATTCCTCTGTCACGTCAATGATTTCTTCGACCTCTGGTTTCTTTTCCTCAGTCACTTGCTCTTGCGATGTATTCTCGAAGCAACCTTCAAAATTAGGATTAAAATTAGGAGACATAACATTCTTCTTCTGAGTTTCAAGATAAATCAACTCCTCTTCCTCGGTTCTCTGCATATATTCTTCTAGAATCGCATTCTCCAGAGCAGCCTCATCAATTATCAACTCTGATTCGTCCACTATCTCAGCCATTAGAGCAACTCCAGTCTTCTTACCAATGTACTTGTTCCAATCAAATCCTTCGTCCTCATTAGTCACAACTAAAGCTTGTTTTGTTGGTTTTGAGGAATTATCTTGATATTAAATTGAGTTCTCTTTGGATATGGCTTGTATTGCAACGCTTTCTTGTAGTAATCATTGTTGTTGCCGAAAGGACTTTGGTTGCCGCTTACTTCTTGATTCGGACACTCACGTTTGAAATGCCCTTTTATCGGCACTTGAAGCACGTTACTTTCGATTTATCAAATCCAAGCTTGTTGCTTGAATTACAATGTCACTTCCAATGAGCGCTACAAATTTCGTGACTCTTCTGATAATTGAAGCCAAACTCCATTTGATATCCATTAGTTCCAATTCTTCTTCATCCACCTGATCGTAATCCTCCGCAGTCATTTCTGGATTTCTGATCTTCCCAGCAACTAAACTCTCGTATGATTCAAGAACAGTAGCAAGAAGTGCTATATGTTGTTTAGCCACTTGCTCAGGGAAAACATTCTTCAGGTTGACCACTATATTGCACTGGAAAACATTTGGATCAGAACTTAATGATTTGTCTGATTTGGTTGATTCTAGAACTGAGAATTTGAACCAGCACTTGAATATCCTGTGTTCGGAGGACTCTGATCATATCTTTGGTATGATTGAGTGTTCTGTTGACTTTGTGGTGAATGATTCGAAGAATTAATATTCACACTAAATGTTGTTTGAATTTTCAGACTCTGAATATCTTGAACACCTCCTTTATAGTAAACACCTACATCTTGCATGACATTGGCATTCTTTGACTTGGCCATCTTTAACAACTCCATTTCTTCTAATTTGTTAATGAAGGATAATAACTTGTAATGTTGCCAACCTGGACTGTTCTTCAAAACCATCAAATATGTCGACCACTCCCCCTCAGGAAGTGCGTCAGCCAACTTGTCAATCTGTTCTTCATCAGTCTTTTTAATATTGTGTCTTCGCATTTGAACCATTAGATGACAATATCTGTCAATCTTTGCTTCATAGTCTCGCCTTCGATCATCTTGAAGATGTCGAACTCTTTCTTGATCAACGCTTTCTTGCTCTTAATCATTTCGTCACTTCCCAGATATTTAGCACAAAGAGCATCCCATAGCTCCTGTGAGGTTTCACATTTGGGTAGTAAGATCAGGATGTCTTCTTTCACCGATTGTTGAATCAAACTGATCATTTTCTTTTCAGCTACGTACGCATCTTTATGTTCTAGTGTGAACTTGACCAAAGCAAGATCTTGATCACGTTCGTCTTTTGTCCACTTGTATCCGTTTACCACAGCAACCCAACTATGAAACTGGTTGGCTTGAACCCAGTTGACAAATTTTTCCTTCCACCCTTCGAACTCGTCCATGCTCATTAGCTTCGGTGGCTTCACCGGCATTCCCTTTTCATTTTCCAGATTAAATTGATTCACCATATTAGCATTTGATGATGAAGCCGTCATAGACGCATTGTGTAGATCTTGATCCATAACGAAAAGCAGATGAATATAACTGAAAACACATTTAAAAACTTGAAAACTTGATTAGTAACTGACAAGTTCGGCCGAACTTGTGAGAAAAACATATTTTAATTTCAATTTCAACAAGTTCGGGCGAACTTGTATGAAATTTTCAAGAATTTTCAAGTTTTGATCAAGTTCGGTCGAACTTGATTGAGATTTTCAAAGATTTTCTGAATGACTAAAGTTCGGGCGAACTTGTGATTGGTTTTGAAAATTTTCCAAGATTATCTTCCAAGTTTGGGTGAACTTGTAAGAAATTTCAATAAAAATGAACAAGTTCGGTCGAACTTAGTCCAATTTCACTGAAAAATCAATCAAGTTCGGGCGAAGATGGTTAAAATCGGTGTTTAAAGATTTTAATTAAGTTCGAGCGAACTTGTTGTGTAAGTTCGAGCGAAGTTTGGTTCCAAAACATGGTTTTTGACAATTTTTTACATGAATTCGTTGATTTTGGTTCTGAAACTTTCAAGGGTTTATCATTATGTGATTTTGTATGACATATTCAATTTTTAGCCATTTTTGTCCATGAATTCATCAATTATGTGAAAATGTTAAGAAAAATGGTAGAAATGAGAAGAAATAGAATGTTTCTTGTGTTGATAGGACCGTCCTCCTCAGCTCGGGAACCTAAATATGTATCTAATGTCCATATAAGCGGAAATTATATGACACGTTAACCAAATACACTAGAATTTCAGTTTAATTGTCAGTTTATTGATGTCCAAAAGTATTACAACTTGAAATCCAAACTGACAGAGCTTCGCCGTAGATGTCGCAAAGTTGTTACAATGAAAGACCCATGACTATCTATATATAGACACACAAGTTCGCTTGAACTGTGCCATTGGATAGATCAAGTTCGGGCGAACTTGATCATCCATACACAAGTTTGGCCGAACTTGTGTTTACAACATAAATATCTTTCAAGTTTTAACATTTCAAAGCCCAAATCACACAGACTCAATCTAATATGATGACGTAGGCAACAGTCATATGCATCAACATGTCTTGAACGGGGTCAGGTAGCCATCAATGTATTTCTCAATGGCCTTATCCAAGGGCGTGACCATAGTGGGACATAGTAGGCTCAATTCCTCGTACCGATCTGTGTAGGTACGATTCTCGCCACTATCTTGCTTGAGATCGTGGAATTCATTCTCATGTGCCCTTATCTCATTGTGTGGGCAGAATTCTTTCATCATGAGAGTTCTAAGTTCTCCCCAAGTTTGTGACATGGCTATGTCCGCACCTCGATCTCTCATGATCCAATTCCACCAGGTGAGTGCTCTCTTCTGGAATACGCTTGAAGCAAACTCTACTTTACGCTCATTGGGACACTGACAATGGCGGAAGTGTTCTTGATGCTTTCAAACCATTGTAGGAGCCTAGTAGCTCCTTCAGACCCATAAAACTTGGGTGGTTTAGCTGAATTGAACTGTTTGAAATTACACAGTACATTTTTGTTGTTATTGTTATTGTTGAGTTGATTGAGTTGGGTCACAAGGTTTGGAAGTATCACAGCATTTATTGAGCGATCATAGCTGCCATTTCGACGTTTTGAGTAGTGTCGCGACGTGGAGGCACTCTAAAAGAAAAAGAAATATGAGAGGAAACGAGTGAGATTGGTAAAGGATGGTTAAAAAGAAATATTAAAATATCGACGAAGCATGAGGAGTGTATCCATTTATTCGTTACTTAAAACGAATAAACGACACGGTGACTAATCAAAGTAAATGGGTCTTTATAATGTATAGCGAATACATGTTTTAGCCTATAAGTGGACACTCACCCTAAGAGTTCCCAGGTAAGAGTGAATGGTTCGATTAAGTGGATTTATACGAACACTCTAGCCTTAGACAGAAAACTTAGGGTACAGGCATCCACTCTTCCAGATTGCACGTGTTCACATTATTAAAACCCAAATTTTGACGAGATTTTGAAAACTTTTAAGGCTCTAAAAGCCTAAAAACAAATCATCTAAGGATAGATGATGATTTCTTATAAAATTTTGGGAAATCTTGACTTTTAAGAATAAATGTGAGATTTTGTATTGTTTTATAATCACCTAAGAATATGTGATGGTATTGTACTTAAAATCTAAACGCAAGATAACTCGCGTTAGGGTCCTAGGAAGGTTATAGTCTAGGTCAAAAGTGTTACTAATAACCTAATTCCCTATAACCATGGCTCTGATACCAACCTGTAACACCCCAGCCGCCAAATAAAAACAACCCACGGCGGAAACGTGGGGGTCATGTTACAAATTGATTCAAACACATGGTAAATAAAGTTTGGTTTTGTTGAACTTTTAAATTACATCGTCTTTGAGAATTCGAAACAAAATACAACAACTAAGTTTATTTTTAATCAAGTTAAGGCCATCGTCCATCCTATGTGTAGCATACTTGATCATGCATTAGTACCTGAAACATATCGGAAAATAAAGTCAACATTGGATGCTGGCGAGTAACGTAGGTTTTTTCACGACTCATGGATTTTGAATATTGAATGATGTTTAATAAACTTCAACAGTTGATATTTTAAATAAATTTTTGTAGCTATGAATCTTTGACAAAAATGTTTCTTTTGTAAGACCGTATGAGAAATCATTCGATTTAAGAGAAACATTGTATGGTTTACTTAGAAACCATTTGTGACTTTGTATGAACAAACCAAATGTCTTGTATTGTACAAACATATATCTTTGTAAAAACCAAATGTCTTGTGTAAACAAACGTCTTGTTTTGTATATAAAACAATATGTCTTTTTGTATAAAACAAGTGTGGTTTGTTGGCGAATACATTTAAGCCTTGTTGACTGTCGGACAAACCTTTATAAATAAAGGTCTGTCAAATGTGTTGCACAGTTTCTGTCATTCCCAGAGGAAACTTCCAAACAAACCTACGAAACAGGAATGGGGTTGTCAATCCTATGGTATCATAACATACTACCGGTCGGCGTGATCAAAGTTAATGAACGTATCATTGTCATGTTCAACGTACCATCACGTTTCGTACAATGTAAAGCATGTTGTCTATATAAACCATAGGTAAATAAGTTTGGTAAATGTGGGAATATATAATTCACCTCAAAACATTTAGAAAATGTAAAAGAGGAGTCTATGTACTCGCATTGAAAATTATCTTGTATATATAAACCATATACATATTGTAGTGAAACTATAAAAATAGTTACAGGCACATATGTTTCACCCCAAAACATCTAGAAAACATAAAAGAGGGGTCTATGTACTCGCCTGTAACTTTAGGGTTTTTAACTTAAAGCTTCTTGGTGCAAATTCTGAGTTCCTAATAATAATACAATGCATCACGTGTTAGTAAAATAACCCAAGTCACTTTAGCCACACAACACGAGACAGAACCCCAACGGACTTAGTCAGGCAGAGCCTCGACATGCTTGGTGGGTCCTAAATCAATAGGGTAGGGTGGCCATACTACACGAGACAAAACCCCAACGGACTTAGTCAGGCAGAGCCTCGACATGCGTTGGTGGGTGCTAAATCAATCGGGTAGGGTGACGAATTAGGGATCAGGGGTTAAAATACTTACAACGGAGTACAGCTTCGTGGGTTTAGGGTTTAGAGGGGTTCGGAACTCGGACAAAGTTTAGAAAGAATAAGAGATCGATTTACAGATTGATTTGAACTCGTCCCAGACCTGCCTTTATATACCCAAACTGGGTTTCTCCCGCGCGTCGCGAGAAAAAACAGGGGAGTCCTATGCATGGCGTGGCAAGTAACCCCTAGGGCTAGGCTAGCCTCGTCAAAGGTATAGGCTGGACACTTGTCGCAAAACGTAGACACGTGTCCTGGTACTCTCCCGCACGTCTCGGGAGATACCCAGGATTCTGGCGCACGGTGCCTGGGAGGTCCAAGTTTTTTTTTCGTGTCGACTTTCGTCGTGCGTGTCCGTGGTTGCGATTAAGGTCTTTGCAAGGTGTATTTGGGAATATGTTACAGTAACTTGGATATTATTCCGGAAATGTTGTGAATATCATTTTAACCGATCGTATGTAAATAAAATACGTAAAACCATTGAAAGTATTCATTGGTTGAAATGCTACAAATGTTACAGTGAATACTTTCGTATACATTATTTTGTTATGCTTTGCCCCAAATCCCGAATCTTCCATTATCATCAAATACTCACACCTACGTTTCCTCTCGTAGGATAACTCGGTGTTCCTCCTATAACCAAACAACTCTTCACGGAATTGACGAGTCGGAAAGCTTGCAAACCGTGACTACACTCAACCCATTTTCTTTTATATCACTTTGGGTGTAACATGTTTACCTTACACAAAAATCATTAAACTTATTCTTTATGCAATGCACAAAACAATCCAGTATACATGAACGCTTTGATACATTACTTGATGATTATATTTAGACCATTCTTATGTAATACCATAGTCATGAGCTTATCTTAAGCCTCCAATTGACATGTATAGCGCTATAGGAGTAATGCACCACCCGCTTGTGAACAAGAGGTCATGTTAAATTATCATTATTATGTGTAAGCAAGAGGTTGACTAGAAATATTGCATGCCATGTATAATGCTCTTGTATAAACTTAGTTACCATGTGGATTCGTTTTAAACCTTATTTGTATACGTATGCTTATGCTTAAATTTGTGTACTCGCCTTTGATTTTTGCATTGAACTCTATTTTAAACATGTTACAGTTGAGGAAGATGATGCTATGAAATTGAAGTAGTGCTGATGCTAGATACACACATGGACTCTTAGGTTTATTAATGTTGTATCAAATTTTGTCTTTGTTATTGTTGTGATTTGAATTTTCCTTGTATTGTAATGACAATTTATCTATGAAATGAAATTTGGTTTAAATTAATTATTGTCAGTATTAGCGTTGTGAGCAATGAGCAATCTATTTCGTCCCGCCTCAATGTTTCTGCCATCGGTTGGGTGTGACAGATTGGTATCAGAGCCATAACTATAGGGAATTAGGTGGAATTGTCATGTTCAACCTAGTCTATAGTTTAAGCGTCCCATTTTTGACCATTCTTATCTCATACTTAAAACTTTATTCTTCCTACATTGCTTCTTCCTTTCTTTTTGTCTTAGTACTTACATAGTGTCTTTCCTAAGACATTTTACACAATACACTTTGAAGACTTGAAGACACTCATAATGCAAATGAGGCGATTTGCACCAAGATAGGCCCAAATGAATTTTGACCCGACGAGTACCACACTTAGGGTACGAAATCGTCAAGTTAGTGATGAAACCCGCACCTTTTCGATTAAGTCCCGTTCCTCGATTTTCAATCTCGCCAAAGTCTTGAATTTTTGATTGACTAGGGACATGTAGTAACTGGAAGGGTAAAATACCATTAATCGCTTCTCGACGAGAGTATTTTACCTATTAGGCCAAAGCATGTTCCCTAACTCAAAAGATCTTACGAATCACTTTGGAATAGTCGACGTTTCTCTACCCGAAACATTCAAATGTTTTATTGAGTCAATCTTTTATGTTATCTCAATTTTTATGTGATTTTATACTTGTTACCTCATTCAATTCAAACTGTTACACAATTTGCACGTCAGTCGCAATGAAAAACAATGATAATCCTCGTGAACACACTAAATTTATACTCTTTATACACATTCATACGTGATATTATACATGCCAATACGGATGAATACATGCAAACTATGTGAATCATACGTGAACATACCCATGCTTTATACATGCCAAACTTATTTTTACGTTATGATAAAGTCTCATCCTTTTCCTTTCTATTTCAACCCTAGATATCTTTTCCAAGCTCATTAAAGAAATCCAAGGGTTCCAAGAAGGGTTCCAACAACAACGACTCTATATCAAAGCAAGAACTCGTAGGTTTAGTCGCTGAGCATATGGCTAAGATTATCCCCGACATCGTTAGCCAAATTTGTTCCATCCATGACACCCCCAAATCCTCTGTCGACTCCAAGGTGGAAACACCTAAAGCATCATTCCAATTCATGGTCCTGTACGCCTCTGGAGTTTATAATGAGAACAAGTATATATAATCAAATTTTAAATTTGTTATGCCCCTTTTTATAATTTCTTATTTGGTTCTTTTTATCACACGCTATTGGTTGTTAATTTGTAAAAACATAACTTATTAGAACTTGTTATTCCCAAATTAAACCAAGACAAGTAAAAGAATGAAAATTTTGAAAAATATTTGGGTGATTAGCGGTTCCAATAGAGTTTTGTGTAAGGCTTGTTATTAGGACTTGCTAAATTCAAAGTGTTAGTTACCCCCCCCCCCCCCCCACACTTAAATTACACATTGTCCTCAGTGTGTCCAAAAATAAATTTTTCGATTGATTCGAATGCATAAAAGTGCATTTAAAAATAAATTTTTGTGTTATTGGGCATTTGGGCACGGGCCGTGTGGTCCGGGCACGGCCCCGTTTCCAGAGTGCCAGTAACAAGCTTGACAACGGGGCATAGCCAGTCAACACGGCCCGTGGTCGGTTACCTGTTGTTGGACTTTTTCTTGCATAAGCTGAGCACGGGGCGTGTTAGGCTGAACACGGCTCGTGCTGCACATGCTGGAAGGTTGAAAATTTTGTCGGAAGGCACTGTTTTTATGCATGGGGTGTGGTTTTGACGTCCCTTTGGTAGTTTCCATCTTTTCTCATGTGTTTTGCCATATTTTAAGTTTCAAACACCACAAAATAACTTAAACCATCATATTTCATAAAGCGCGGTTCAAAATAAACATCCTTAGATTAGTCCTAATAATTAAAATTACAAAGTTCCTAATAGTAGATAGAAGAAAGAAACCTAAACCACAATGAAGTCCTACCCTAGATGATTATTTCTTTAAACGATCGACAAAAACCCGAAATTAATTTTTTGGTGGATAGGGACCTCTAGGAACTTCAACCTGGAAGATGCACTTCCTCAAAAGTCGTTGGGCATTTCCTCAATCTCCCGAGGGAGGAAGAGGAAAGGCTCTTCTTCCGCAGTTTCATACGGGGGAGGAGTGGGAGGTGCGACCATCAATGGAACCTCGTGTAATGCATCTAGAGGAGGTTCCGGGGGAAGGTCATCCCATCCGGTTGGAATGATGATTTCTTGAGCAAGGTTCCAATCTTCTTGGGGAAAGATTGGTTCCATGGGAGGTAGTGCAAGAATGTTCAACCTTTGGTGCAAAAGGTTGATCTCATGCAAGCAATTCTCCAAGCCAACCTTCAAATAGTTAACACGATCGATAAGGGCCTCTTCCACTGATGTCATTTCGTAGATGGCTTCCCTTAGAGCATACATGCCGCAAACTAGGGTGGCCTCAATCGACGGTCTTCTTCGTCCTTGGTTGTTTCTTGTTGTTGATGACGTTCCGCTGTTTTGGGCCGACATGCTAAGAAAACAAAGGTGAAATTTCAAAAGAAAAGGAGTTTTAAACGTTCACTACGGCCCAGTGCCCAGCGGACACGGGCCCGTGTTCGTCCCCTGCACAGTTTTGAACTCAAAAATTCTCATTGTTTAACTTATTTTCTTAGGTTTTGATCATTTTTGAACAGAAATAACTAAAGCAATGTGATAAACAGATAGTTTCTTGGGTTTAAAACATATATTTTGCAAAAATAAAGCTTGAAGCTATGGATATTCAAGCTTCAATGGAGGATTTGAGTTCAAGAGGAAGAAGGAAAGTGACAAAAGAGGCAAAGACAAGATGGATAGAGAAACTTCTTTAAGAACATACCTTTTAAGGTATGTGTGAGAAATCTCAGCAAATCTCTGTCTTTGGAATGAGGCCAAGCATGTAGAAACAAGGCTGACTTTATAGAAAGTGACAGCACACTGACCACGGCCCCGTGCTGGCTGAGCACGGCCCGGTGGTGAGACATTGTTCTGACACGTTTGTCGTATTAAGGACACGGGGCGTGTTGGCCTGGGCACGGCCCCGTGTTGAATTTTTCGATGGGCACGGGCCATGTTGGTTGAGCACGGCCCGTGTTGGAGTTTTATGAAGTGTTGTCTTTTAAGGACCTCAGTAATCGGGAGGTTCTTTACTGGAGGGAACAACACAGAAGTGCATAATGTACCGAAGTTGCTCCTGGTTTATTCATGAACGCAAGAAGTTATCGGAAAGGGTAAAAACTAATCTACTTACCGGTGGGCGAAACCAACCTTTATTCCCCTTATCTGGGCTCTCGTTAAAGAAGGTGTATGTCGAATCGCTCAGGTCTATGAGCGCATCGATGGGGGCCGATGGAGAGTCCTTCATGGCACAATCGACTCAGGGACGACTATCGCTAATGCTAACGTAAGAGACTAAAGTACTTTTTATTACCTCGACATTGTTGGATTCCAAATGCGAACTCAATGATTCTTCTTGGCCTTGAGCTTGTGAGGAGTACCTCTTTTTTATCATAAGCTCTATTTCCTTTATTTTTTGGAGAATCCTTTCTTCCATTCGGCTTAATTCGGAGGAGCTAAAGTCATATGGAAGGGAAGTTTGAGTGCATTTGGTTAGGTAATATGGATCATTTTTACATTCGCCAACCTTATGGTGGTCTCCACATGAGAGAGATGGGTCTGCTAAAAAATGGGGTTCAAGATTTAAAATGTAGCATTCCAAATCTTGATGGGTTCCTCCACATAGTTGACACAACTCGCCGTAAGATTGGCGAAATAAAAAATAATCAATATCATCCATGTGTGTGTCAGAAGTTATCGACTGTCGG
The DNA here is from genome assembly GCA_947069175.1 of Scalesia atractyloides. Lineage (NCBI taxonomy): Eukaryota > Viridiplantae > Streptophyta > Magnoliopsida > Asterales > Asteraceae > Scalesia > Scalesia atractyloides. Next base: position 51,240,724 of record CAMTDV010000019.1, read on the forward strand.
GATCAGACGGTCCTGTTTTCTGTAACTGGGTGATGGACACGGACCCCTGTTGGCTTGACACGGCCCCGTGTTCAGCTACTGTTTGACTTAAAACAGATTATGTTGCTGCTGCTATTTGGACAAGGCCCGTGTTGGTTGAACATGGCCCGTGCTGCACATCTGAAGAAAATGCAGATTTCCAAAAAATTCAAATTTCCTAAAAAGAAAAAGAAAAATTTGTTAAAAATAATTAGGCCGTTGATTTTAAACTTTCTCAAAATCCTTGTGTCCCCGGCAACGGCGCCAAAAACTTGATGTGTGCTAAGCGTACTATATTTTTATTGTCATTTTTAGTCCATTTTACGCATAGTCAAGTTTTAAATTTATAAAACACGATATTCTACTAACACTAAACACACACTTGGGCAAGTGCACCCATTGTGAGCGTAATAAAGCGTTGGTAAGATACCGAGATCGTCCAAGGACACAAGAACTTTTAGTACCGGTTTATCGTCAACGTCTAATCAATCTAAATTTTTGATAAAAGGTTTAAAAAATAAATAAAATAAAATGGAATACAAATAGACAAGATAGAATCACTTGGATCCAACTTCTCTTTTATGTATCCTTTGATAGTTTTCGCACTTTCGGACTTTTTAAGAGATTATCTTAGTTATAGTAGTAGGCCCCTCTTTTGAAGGTGACGTTACCCTCAACCCAGCGGTTTGAGTCAGCAGGGATACAATCCCAAAAGGTCGGAATATTGGAAGATAATTAAGTAAGTTACTAATATGAAAAGTGGTAGGCCCCTCTTTTGAAGTGACGTTACCCTCGGCTAAGTGCTTTGAGTCAGCAAGGATACAATCCCAAGTAGCCCGTTTAAAGTATTAATACTAGTTTACATATGAGGGGTTCAAGCCATTCGCGCCCCCGCCATCCAATACCCGTTGAGCATTGAAGGAGGCCCTAATAGGCTTGAACCAAGTCCTCGCAGTATCTATACACTGAACGAGACAAGAACTTTACCAAACCACCCTTCTAACCCTCCTCCAAGTAGTTAACGCGCTTTATATAGACCGTAAAGACACGAATGAGCAAATCAATGACATCATGAAGAAATGGTTAAGAAAATTCACTTTCAACATAAGAAACTAGTTATTAAAGTCATTAATACAACCCCAAATAAAAAGTGTCGAAAGATTAAAAACTAAAAGTAATACATAAAAGGTTAGTCTTCACCAAGTGATGTAAGGATTTATCCAAGCATGGCCTTTGTTTGACAAGAACCCTTACAATCTATCTTGGATCCCGAGACTAATACACACTCTAAAGATGGAAGATGGATGATGGTGGTGGGTGTTGGTGTTGTAGTGGTGATGGAGTGGTGGCAAAGTGAGATAGAAGTGTTTGCCAAGGGATGCCTTTGTGGGTAACCAAGCACCCCTATTTATAGTCTGAACAGAAGCCCGACCACGGCCCCGTGTCCAGCGGACACGGCCCGTGGCCAACATCCTTCTCTTTCTTCATTAATTGCATTTGTCAGCAGAGGGCCCCACACGACCCCGTGGCCTCTAGGCACGGCCGCGTGTTCAACTGTTAGCTGTATTATCCATTTTCTGCAAATCTTATAGCTGACCACGGCTCGTGTTACTCTGGACACGGCCTCGTGGTGGGCATGGAAGCTTCTGAATGTTTTTTCTGTAGTGTAGGGCTTGACCACGCCCCGTGCTTGGTGGACACGGCCCGTGCTCATCATCTGTGATCTGGTTTTTTTGTCTTTTGGGGTGTTGCTGAGGGGTCGGGCATGGCTTATTATCCCTTCTTTCTGTATTTATGTTGGTTTTAGTGGCTTATTTGCTTCTTTTGTTCGTTTAAGCTCTTTTATCCTGAAAATACAAAAGGAACAAAGAAACGTGCTTTTTCCAACTTTAGTACTAAAAAAGGGTTAGTTTTATGTCTCATTTGATGTAATTTATATGTTGCATTTTATGTACATCAATTGCGATGCCTCAAACCAAGGTCTTGGTTGCGTTCATATGCAACGGGACAAGGTTATCGCTTACGCGTCGAGACAACTCAAAATCCATGAGAAAAACTATACTACGCACGACCTTGAACTTGGTGAAGTTGTTTTTGCATTAAAGATTTGGCGACACTACCTTTATGGTATTAAGTGTACGGTCTTCATCATCATAGGAGCCTTCAACATATCTTTGATCAAAAGGAACTCAACATGTGTCAGCGTCGTTGGGTAGAATTGTTGAACGACTACGACGGTGACATTCTTTATCACCCTGGTAAAGCGAATTTTGTAGCCGATGCACTCAGTCATAAAGTCACCAAAAAGACTCCAAACTTTCTGTTATGAACAAAATCTCTTTAAACGTATGTTTTACCTCAAACAACCTTGAGTTCTCATGCTCCTAATCAAGTTTATGATTAGTGAAGCCTAACCAAGCTTGTTTTACATGAAATAAGGGCTGTTCTAACACCCTAAACTTTCTGTTTTACATGAGCTTTAAGCTCACAAGTGTTGCCAAGTCTTGACTTGAAGCTAGTGTGACTACAAGGTTAGCTTGGGCTATCTTACATCCAAGTCCACACAACACTTGATGTTTTCTCATTCCATCCTAAGTAGCTTTCTAGTTGAAAGTGACACAACCCCGTCTAGCCTTCGACTTTTGTCGATGTTGGCTCACCGGGTTGTAGATTACTTGGCTACTTAGTATAGTGATAACTTGTAATTTCCAATTCCATTATTAATCTTGTTCTTGACCCTCCTTGTTGTCTATGACAACTTGTGTAGTGGTGAACTTATATGAGGTTCCTAAATGGATGGTTATACCACCTACCTCCTACATGACTTCCATGATATTATTGTTAGTTAGACTTATGATAAATACATATGGACTATATAATATACTTAAAACCGAAACCTTGATGATGACTACATAATCATATGTCAAGTTACTAAGTTTAATCACCAAAGTGTTTAGTTCCTCGTTTCGATTCTAACAGGTGTTATAACCTATGAAATCACATAAACCCTAATGGGTTCCCATAGTGTCAAACGAGTGCTAGACCTTAGTCAATACTTTCATATACATTATTTTGTTATGCTTTGCCCCAAATCCCGAATCTTCCATTATCATCAAATACTCACACCTACGTTTCCTCTTGTAGGATAACTCGGTGTTCTCCTACAACCAAACAACTCTTCACGGAATCGTCAAGTCGGAAAGCTTGCAAAACCGTGGTACACTCGACCCATTTTCTTTTATATCACTTTGGGTGTAACATGTTTACCTTATACAAAAATCACTAAACTTATTCTTTATGCAATGCACAAAACAATCCAATATACATGAATGCTTTGATACGTTACTTGATGCTTATATTTGGACCATTCTTATGTAATACCATAGTCATGAGCCTATCTTAAGCCTCCAGTTGACATGTATAGCGCTATAGGAGTAACGCACCACCTGCTCGTGAACAAGAGGTCATGTTAAATTATCGTTATTATGCGTAAGCAAGAGGGTTGACTAGAAATATTGCATGCCATGTATATGCTCTTATATAAACTTAGTTACCATGTGGATTCATTTTAAACATTATTCGTATAAGTATGCTTATGCTTAAACTTGTGTAATCGCCTTTGTTTTTGTATTGAACTCTATTTTAAACATGTTACAGGTTGAGAATGATGATGCTATAAATTGAAGTAGCGTTGATGCTAGATACACATATAGACGTTTAGGTTTATTAATGTTGTATCAAATTTTGTCTTTGTTATTGTTGTGATTTGAATTTTTCTTGTATTGTAATGACAATTTATCTATGAAATGAAATTTGGTTTAAATTAATTATTGTCACTATTAGCGTTGTGAGCAATGAGCAATCTATTTCGTCCCACCTTGATGTTTCCGCCATCGATTGGGGTGTGACAAGAAAGGAAGTTGATGTGTCATACCGACCATCCGAGCTTCACCCCAAGACCAAAAACAACGAATCAAAAGACATGCATGGGGCCGTGCCACCAAGGCATGGGGTCATGCTCCACTTAAGATTCCAGAAATAAAAAGACAAACATAAGCAGACAAGAGACACGGGGTTGCGTCTAATGGACACGGGCCGTGGTTAACTCCCAGATTTGCAGAATCTTGGATAGTACAGCAAGTACATGGGCCATAGAGCTGTGTCGTTGATACACGAGGTCGTGTAAGCATACAGACTGACACAACTCATTAAATGAAGACAGAGAAAAAAGGAGGCACGGGGCCGTGAAAACCGTCTGTTTCCAACTATAAATAGGGGTGCTTAGATCAATTACAATCCATCCCTTGGCAAACCATTTCTCACACCTGTCACCACTACACCACCACATTACCACCATCATCCACCATATTCATCCATCATCCATCGTTAGAGTGTGTAGTAGTCTCGGGATCCAAGATTGATCGTAAGAGTTTTTGTCAAACAAAGGCCATGATTGGCTAATATCTTACATCATTTGGTGAAGACAAGTCATTTATGTATTACTTTTGATTTCCAAGCTTTGGTTAACTTTCTAATTGGGCTTGTATTAATGACTTTAATATCTAGTTTTTTATATTAAAAGTGAACTTTATTCAATCATCTCTTCATGTTTTGTTGATTCACTCATTCGTGTCTTTAAGGTCTATATAAAGAGTATTAACTGCCTGGAAGGAGGTTAGAAGGATAGTTTAGGTAAAATTCTTGCCTCGTTCAGTGTATAGATCCTACGAGGACTTGATTCAACTTATTAGGACTTTCTTTGTGACAAATAGCATCAAATCGAGAGAAGTAAGAATGGCTTGAATCCCCTGTAGATAAACTACTATTAAAACTTTAAACCGTCTTGCGGGACTGTATCCCTGCTAACTTAGACCAATATGGTCGAGGGTAGCATTGCCTCCAAAAGAGTGACATGCCATAATTTGCATTAATAACTTACGTAATTATCTTTCAATACTCTGGCCTTGCGGGACTGTATCCCTGCTGACTCAGACCAATATGGCCGAGGGTAGCATTGCCTCCAAAAGATGGACATGCCACTATAACCAAGGTAATCTCTTAAAAAACCCAAAGTGCGAAAATCATCAAAGGATACAAAAAAGATGAGTCGGAACCAAGTGATTCTATCTTGTTTATTTGTTTCTTTTATTACTTTAGTTTCTTTCTTTATTTGGTTTACTAAATTTTTTTTCATAAAATTTGGTTAGATTAGACGTTGATGATATTCCAGTATTAAAAGTGTAGGAACGTCCATGATTAGCACGGGAACCTAAATTTTTATCTATTGTCCAATTAGGCGGAAACCAATGACAAGTTAACCAAATAACAAGAATTACTCATTTAAATGTTGTTTTCATTGATCTAAAGTTCAATACAATCAAGAACCGGATCCGACAGAGCTTTGCCGTCTCTGTGCCAAAATCTCTCAAGTTACAAATGAAATCACCAAGGCACCTATATATAGTAACTCAAGTTCGCTGGAAGGAGGCTGAGTTCGGGCGAACTTGACCTAGTTAAGTTCGGCCGAACTTGACATCATCAAAACCATTACCAGCGAACTTAGCCTATTTCACACTTAAATACGTCTCGTTTCTAACAGATTAAGCTCTAATCACTTAGACTCGATATACACTGACGTAGGCAACAGACATATGCACTAACAGACTCCCCCTTGGATGTTGCCATAGTCATTTTCTCTCGTAGTCATTTAACTTCGAATAAGCTCCTGAGTCTTTTTCATTCTCTTGATCTTTAGTCTTGAATAACTTTAACATCTTTGGTCTTCAATTCTTCTCTTGTCTGTTGAGCTTGTCTTGATAAAACTTTAAACTCCATGCTCCCCCTAGCTTTTAGCTTTAGCCTTCAAACTCCCCCTTGCTTTGAGCTTCCTGAGTTTTTTTTTCAAAGTTTTATCCTGCTCCCCCTAAAAACTTTACTTCTGTTTCAAAGTTCTAAGACATTCAAATAATCATTTCAGATTCAAATAAAACTTTCATCTTTTCAAATTCTAGTTATTCAAGTTCAATTTAATGACCTTGAACACTTTTAACATTTAAGTCTTTGTCCACGTAATAAAATTTTCAATTATGAAATCTACTTTGGTTGACCAAGTCCAATTTAATGACCTTGGTTAACCAATTTCATTTACCAAGTTCAAATTAATGACCTTGGTTTGAAACCGTTGATTGAACCAATGTTTTCTTTTAATTTTAAAGTTTCAATCTAATGAACTTTTTAACAATATTGATGATTTTTGGTTTTTCACAGATGTCAACAAAATTTCACCATTTAACACCTTACCAGACTTCGAAGAACCGTTCTCCATCATTGACTTGTTGAAACTAATAAAGAAACAAAATCTTTTTGAATTTTAGAAAGTTTATGCTAAAACACACTGAAAATCTTTTTTTAATTTTTATCTGTAAAGCAATTAAAGAAAGTAAACTATGTACAAACATATTTACAGACTTATTTTTGTGAATTCATGTCTAAGGATCATATCAGTTGTTTGAGACATATCACCAGTACCGTTGACCTTTTGAGACTTTAAGTTTTAAACTTGTTTACCTAGATTGTCGATATTTTTGTCCATTTAAACTTCGACACATTTCTCAATTGTTTCCAAGATATGTTAGATATGAATTATGAAACTTGACTTAACTATGGTTCCCATCCCAGAATATACTCCCGTATCAAGATTCCCTAGATTTCATCTTACAGGTGAGTATAGCGTAATTGATATCTGTATTTGGGTTATGCGAGACCTTGAGAGCTCAGGTTAGTACTACCATACAGACAAAGAGATGAAGGCTCGTCTTTAAGGTGTGTTCCACTTAAGGAATCTTCTCAGCATTGCAAATGATTAGATCTTTCAATTCTTTTCAAATATTGCATGCTATTTTGGGGATTTTTGCAAAAGCATTATAAAAGTTCTAGGCTATTGCTTCCGCAAAATCATAAGAACTTGTATAATACCCTAGATATCAATCATCTATAAATACCTCGTATCTCAGAATCAGGCAATCTCTCAAACAAAATTTCGGAGTACTAAGCCCATATATCCGAGAAATGTTAATCCACAAGTTTAAGCAGTTGTAAAATTTAGTTTCTATCTCATAAAACAATTTACTGAATGTATAAAGCCTATCGACGCATCCACAGTAAGACTCGTTTATCACTTTTAAACTTTTCAATTCTTTAGCATACTGTGATAGTCCACTGATGTACTATCATTTCCTTTTTGACAACAAAAATCTTTTTGTCTTTTTCAATGTTTTTTGAGTTTTCAACTTTTTCATATGTTTCTGAATTTTTACTAAAATTTTTCTTACTCCCCCTAAAATCAAAAACATATTTTTGGATTTTAGGTTTTAAGAAATACTATTCTAAAAAGATAACAAACCAATGTGGATCACGAGAATTCATCGTCCGGTCCCTTTTCTAGTATCAACATCTGCATTAGTTTGAACAAATAAACCATTAAACTCATTTAAGGGAAAGAACAAATGGTTATAAAATCAGTGTTTCGTTCAACAGTGTGGATTTGCACAATTTGATTTTTGAAAAAAAAAATTCTTTTTCACTTATTCTTTCTCAAAAATGATTAAGATTTTCGACTTTCTGAATAAGTTAAGAAACATGAAGCTCCACTATCCAGATTTAACTTTGACAAATTGGATCCTAGTAACTCCTGCACCTAAAGCAACTATTTGAATAAAGAAACCCAAACCTTTTTGGTTTTGGGTTTGACATGATAAGCATCATAAACACTTTCAAAATCATCATCATATTCAAAATCATCATCAAACATTTCGTCCAATGTCGATTCTGAAAACGTTTTGAACGTTTCTTTCTTTGTCTGTTTGATTACTGACTTAGTTGATTTAACATTTTCAGTTTTGACAGCAACAGACTTTGGTTTTACAGATGATAAAAAAATTTCTTAGCAACCCAGGATTGTAGCTTGCTTCTCGCTTTCTTGATATAGAAACTACAATCTTTGTTTTCATTAAATTTTGAAATTTCACCTAAGTTCGACCGAACTTATCTTTTTCTTGAAAATCTTCACAAGTCCGCTCGTAATAATTCAAGTTTGAAAACTTTCATCTAAGTTCGACCGAACTTGACTGTGTGTGATAAAATTTGAAAATTTTCATCTAAGTTCGACCGAACTTGTTGAAAACTGAAATCAAAATCTGATTTTCACACAAGTTCGACCGAACTTGTCTATTGCTAATAAATTTTCAAGTGTTTTTGATCGTATTTTCATATAAGTATTCAGATTGTTATAATGGAAGATTTCCATAACGTGTTCGTTTCACAAGTGGCTTCTTCATCAAATGTTAATACTCTTGCGGCGAACCAGATGAATATCGACAACGAAATGGGTACTACGACAAAACCGCCAAAGCTAATGAGTATGGACGAATTCGAAGGATGGAAAGAAAAATTTGTGAATTGGATACAAGCAAATCAATTCAACAGCTGGGTTGCAGTTGAAGATGGTTACAAGTGGCCAAAAGGTGAGCGTGATCAAGATCTTCAACTGAACAAATTTTCACCGGCTGACAAAGAAAATTATGTAGCTGAGAAGAAAATGATTAGCTTAATACAACAATCAGTAAAAGAAGATATCTTGATACTATTGCCAGAATATGAAACGTCACAAGATTTATGGCACGCTCTCTGTGACAAATTCAAAGGAAGTGATGAAATGATCAAAAGCAAAAAGGCCTTGATTAAGAAAGAGTTTGAAATTTTCACTATGATTAAAGGTGAGACGATGAAGCAGATGATTGATAGATATTGTCACCTCATGGTCCAGATGCGAAGACATGATATCAAGAGATCTAATGAAGAGCAAATTGAGAAGTTGGCCGATGCACTTCCTGGGGGAGAATGGACAACATATCTGATGATTCTGAAGAACAGTCCATCTTGGAGACATTTCAAATTGTCATCTTTCATCGACAAATTAGAAGGTCATGAAATGGAGTTGATGAAGATTGCAAAATCAAAGAATGCTAAGGTTGTTCAAGATGTCAGTGTTTATTACAAAGGAGGTGTTCAAGATACTCCGATTCAAAGTCGAAAAATTCAAACAGCATTTAGTGCAAATATGAATTCTTCTCCAAATCAGAGCTCTCCATATGCTGGATATACTAGTGCTAGTTCAAGCTCTTCATTCCAAAATCAGAACAATCAGTCGCATTAGACAAACCAATCTAGTTCTGATTCAAATGTTTTCCAGTGCAACATAGCAGTCGATTTGAAGAATGTATTTCCTGAAAAAGTGGCCAACCAGCACATAGCACTTCTTGCTACTGTTCTAGAATCGTATGAAAGTCTTGTTGCTGGAAAGATCGGTAATCCGGAAATGACCGCCGAGGATTACGATCAGGTGGACGAAGAAGAGTTGGAGCTGATGGATATAAAATGGAGTCTAGCATCTATCATCAGAAGAGTTACAAAGTTTGTGGCACTCACTGGAAGGGATATTGGCAATTCAAGCAACAAGCTTGGGTTTGACAAGTCAAAAGTCACATGCTTCAGGTGTCGACAAAAGGGACATTTCAAACGAGAATGCAACAATCAAGAAGCAAGTGGAAACAAAAATCCTTTCGGCAGCAATAATGAGTACTACAAGAAAACTCTTCAATACAAGCCATATCCAAAGTGAACACAAGTCGAAGTAGAAGATAAATCCGCAAAGACAACCAAACAAGCTCTTGTTGTTACTCATGAAGAAGATGGTTTTGACTGGAACAGATACATCGGAAAGAAAACTGGTGTTGCTATGATGGCAGAGGTAGTGGATGAATCTGAGACATCGTACGTTGATGCTGCTTTGGAGAATGCCATTCTAGAAGGATATATGCAGAGAGCCGAGGAATAGCTTATCTTGAGATACAAAGGCAAGAAGCATTGAAATCAGAGGTAAGTATGTTTGAAAAGGAAGTTGTGAAAGTTGTGGAGGTTGAAAACCTTGCACAAAGTGCGCAAATCCTTGTGAGTCTTGTGTTGAAAAGACCAAAATCATAAGAGAATTTAATTTCAAGAAAGTTATCAAGTTCGGGCGAACTTTGTGAGAGAATTTCAACAAAAATTGATCAAGTTCGGGCAAACTTGAACAAAAATGTTGAATTAACTTGCAAGTCCGAGCGAACTTATATGAAAAACTAGAAAATTCGAACTTGATTAAAATCAGTGAAATTTTAATCAAGTTCGGTCAAACTTGATGCTAAGTTCGGCCAAACCTAGTTTGCAATTCATGGTTTTTTCAACCTTTTGATATCAATTCGATTGAATTTGATGTCCAAACTCTCAGGGGTTTATCACAATTGTATTTTACGTGACATATTCAATTTTTAGCTGATTTTGTCCATGAAATCTTCAAATACATGAAAATGTTAAGAAAAATGATAGAATGGAGTAGAATAAGAGAAATTCTTGTCTTGATTCCAGCAAAGTTAGGTATCCAGGCTCTGATACCACTTGTAGGAACGTCCACGATTAGCACGGGAACCTAAATTTGTTATATATTATCCAATTAGGCGGAAACTAATGACAAGTTAACCAAATAACAAGAATAACTCATTTAAATGTTGTTTTTATTGATCTAAAGTTCAATACAATCAAGAACCGGATCCGACAGAGCTTCGTCGTCTCTGTGCTAAAATCTCTCAAGTTACAAATGAAATCACCAAGGCACCTATGTAACATCCGTAAAAAACGGATTTACCAAACCCGCTCCGTTTATCAACCGAACAGTCGGTTAAAATTTTCGTTACGAATTAAATGCCCAAAATAATTTTAAACGATACATAATCAATTATTATACGGGGATATATAATTAGTTTTTGAAAAACTGTTAAAAATCGCAAAATAAAAATGTTTTGTTTCTGTCGGGTTTCGAACCCGGGTCTGTACCGGTTCAACAAACAACTTATCACCCAGCCGACCAACCACTGCGCCACTTGTGATTTTTGTTAGTTATTAGAATTAATTAATTGATATCATGCGTTTCCTAATTCAAAACCGGCGCCCAAATCCACAGACGCCGGAAAGTCCGAAGTTTTCGCCAATTACGACAATTACTCTTTTTCATAACGTTTATATTAACGACGACATCGGTTATAACCGATGTCTAGCTTTAATTCCGGTTCGTAACCGCTGAAATGACAAGGAAGTCAAGGGCATAAGCAGCCTATAAATACAGAGCTTGTTTTCTCAATCCAAACAGTCTAATCTCTCAAACACTCTCTGAAACACTCACTAAAACACTAGGAATCAGTCGCTGCAAGTCGCCGGAATATTTCTGTTTCGTCGCCGGAAAACCGAGTCCTTAATCTCTGAGCTTTACTGAACCCCCTAAACTTTTGCCGAAGTCACCCACACCCTTTGTAAGCTTTCTGAAGATTCTCTGCTGCAAGACACTCGTCGCCGGAAGAGATTGCTGTCGCCGGAGTTCTGCCGGAAAACAGAGGAAAGCCAGTCGGTACTTTTCACGCCTAATTTCCTTTCTTTTTTACTTTTATCTCATCTGTAATTAATCATAAAACGCTAAAGAAACCTGAATCAACACTTCGAACCAGTCAGTCGTCACTTCCGGTTAAAACCAGTGAAGAAGACGATGTTTCGGTAATGGTTAAGTATAATTAAAATCAAGTTATTTAGCGGGTTAGACACACAGTCCAGCGGTGGACTGTGTGCACATTAAACGCTAAGGTCTCGAGTTCGAATATTGTTTCCTCACACGCTGCCTTAATAAAAATTCCTTTTTTTGCAAACTGAACCGGATTGATTTTAGGTATATGTTAAGTATATTAATAACCGAGTTAATAACCAAGTGAGACACACAGTCCAGCGGTGGACTGTGTGTACGCTAACCCACAGGTCCCGGGTTCGAGACCTGTGGAGCGCACCGGTTCTCTGGATTAAATCGTTTTTAAACTAAAGGAGTTCTGTTTAAATCTAATTAATATATATATATATAATTAAAATCGGATATATGACGGGTTAGACACGTAGCTCAGTTGGTAGAGCTGCGTGCACGCGTACGGAAGGTCTCGGGTTCGAGCCTCACCCAGCGCACAACAATATGCACTCGAACCGGTCAATGGTCAGGTCAACGGTCAACGGTCAAGTCAACGGTCAGAAAAAGTCAAATTTTTTTATTATTTTTATTTAATTATTTTAATTAAAAATCAATTAAAAATACTTAAAAATAACATTTTTAAGGTTAGAAAATAGCCTCAAACTCACAAAAATACACCCAACAATCATACTAAAATAGATTAATAAAATCCGTTTGCTTACCGAATCAAAATGCTATTTATCTAGGTTAATTTCACTCGTGGTTAAAACCATTTCGCGTGCATTCAACCTCATCAACCGAACGCACCCAATGTGAGTGAATTCTTACAAACTCCCCTTTTTATTCATGTTTTGGGGTGTATCATGTGTCGCTTAAACTAATTCTCTTATGCAAACTCGTGCTATACCATTATATGATCTAAACTAGAATGTAACTATTGTTGGTTGTGATGTATTACATATTGTCAAAGTTGTATGCAAATTATTTAGGCCCATCAGTTCCTCGTGGGAGACGAGTTGAACAACGCGTGCCTCAAAACTCATTCATTAGGCCCATCAGTTCGTAGAACAACGCGTGCCTCAAAACTCATTCATTAGGCCCATCAGTTCGTAAGAACAACGCGTGCCTCAAAACTCATTCATAAGGCCCATCAGTTCGTGGAACAACGCGTGCCTCAAAACTCATTCATTAGGCCCATCAGTTCCTCGTGGGAGACGAGTCGAACAACGCGTGCCTCAAAACAATCATTTGATGTATGTGTGTGCAATATTCAATAGTGTTTGTTGTGTGAATAAGTTTACATCTACATTTACTCATATGTGGTTATGCACATTGTTTATAATCAATTGGATAAACTTGTTCAAATGTTTTTCATAGGATTCACTCGCCAACTTTATGTTGATCCAAAAACCCTTTTACACATGATACAGGTGAACAGGTTGAAGCAAGGAAAACATAGGAAATGCCTTAGAAGAGAACCAAGGAGCTTAGATTGATAGTTAGAACATGTTGTATCATTTATTGTAAATTTCCATTAAATTGTATTAATGAATATGAAACATATAATAAATGTCATGAGCTTTGATGATAACCCAATTATGCCCCGATCACCTTTTCCGCTGCGGGTCGGGGTGTGACAACCTATATATAGTAACTCAAGTTCGCTGGAAGGAGGCTGAGTTCAGGCGAACTTGACCTAGTCAAGTTCGGCCGAACTTGACATCATTAAAACCATTACCAGCGAACTTAGCCTATTTCACACTTAAATATGTCTCGTTTAATCACTCAGACTCGATATACAATGACGTAGGCAACAGACATATGCACTAACAAAAAGCTCTTGTGTCATTGGTCGACCTTGATATCTTACCATCACTATACTACGCCAACGATGGGTGCACTTGCCCTAGTGTGTTGTAGAATATGATAGTGTTATATCGTGTTTTATAAATTTAAAACTTGATAAAAGAATGAAAAGTGCTAAAATTATATAATAAGAATCATACTACACTCCGACCACATCAGCGCACATGCTCGATACGAAACCAATTTTAAGCAGGTTTACGCATTGTACACATTGCTTGTCCAATACGGTTACGAAGGTTATATAACCGCTTTATTTATCATTGTTAACGTAATATGTTCAATATGGTAATATATTGGATATATATCAATTATTGTTCATTTATGTTTATTTTTGGGTAGTTCTAAAGAGAGGTAAAGGAGCTTGAATAATGTCAACGCCTTCTTTAATGAAAGGATACAAACAAAAAAAATGTGGTTTAGATGTTATCTCTGTTCGATTATTCAGTGATATATTAAGAACAAACACGAATATAACCTAGACCATGCTTGTTCTATTTTGTTTAGAGCCCATATTCAATCATTTTAGGACTATGAAAATGTCTAATTAAACAACATTATTCTACATGAAAACCTAAATGTTTTTATAGATCTCTTAACCAATATATCAAAAATGATACCACCTATATTCAAAGTGTCACACGTACTTAAATTTGTCAGTACAATTGTTAGTCATAAGACAACACTTTTTAAAAAGTTAAATGCCATTTTCGTCTCTATGGCTTGTCCAATTATGTCAGTCAAGACCAAATTTCAAATTTGTACCATTTCAATCTCTAACATTCTTGAAACATGCCAGTTCCGTCTAAAAAACTAAGGTTAAATCAACTAATTGGACAAACCACAGGGACAAAAATGACAAATAACTCCTTTTTTTAGGAAACTAACATGTTTCAAGAATGTTAGGGATGAAAATGATACAAATTTGAAATTTGGCCTGAACTAGCATAATTAGACAAACTATAGGAACGAAAATAACAGTTAACTCTAAAATATCCTCCGTTTCTAATAACAAACACATGAACCTTTTAAAATATCTTTCGTTTATAAGAACAAACACATGAACACATTTGTGTTTACATTTTTTAATTCACTTTTTACTCTATTATTTCATAGCTAAACTATAACCTTCATTAAAGTTCCCTCATTTGGTAGCTTTAACATAATATATTATAGGCTTATTGTATATTTTCTAAAGAACATTTCTTATAATTTTAGGATAACTACATCAATACATACATCATATAGGTTTTTGAACTCTATTTTTTTTCTTTTTGTTATAAAACACACTAGTTAAGGAAATGTTTGATGCGAATAAGAAAGAGTAATATTTGCCGTTAAAAAAATCACCACGATAATGTCTCTTTGAGACTATAGGTTTATTATTTGGCAAATTTATAAAATAAAATAGAATAAAAAAAGCCTCAAACCTTTCAAGTTGGAGCGTTTTATGTGGGTGCAACCCAATATTGATATGGCGGTGGTCAATGGCTGACCCACTGACAGCCAAATTATAGGGATAGTTGGAGACTCATCGCCAGTGATTATGGATGCCAATCTGAAAGTTGACCTTTGGAGACTACGTACAAGACAGACTACATATTGTTGAACCCAATTTTGTTTGTTTTGAAATCAATTTTCTTTTAACAATAAATTTTTATAAATATCCGTTTCCTACTTGAACTTACAAATTTTCAGCTGACGAAGATCTAAATGTATCACAACTATTTTATATGAAACTTTTAAAGTTTATTTTAAGTATATTTTATATGAAACTTTTAAAATTTAGAGTAAATTGTCAAAATCGTCCCTGAGGTTTGAACAATTTTGTCATTTTCATCCAAAACAACTTTTTTGTACCATATAGTCGTTTACTTTTAGGATTTTTTGGCCATTTTCATCCAAACGTCTGACTTTTTTTGCCAAAATCATCCATGCGATTTGAGATTTTTTGCTATTTTCATCCAAATATTTAATAGAAAAAATAAACCAAATTAGATGTTTGGATGATAATAGGCAAAAACACCCAAAGTGAAGGACTATATTGTAAAAAAAAATTGTTTTAAAAGAAAATGACAAACATGTTCAAACCACATGGATGATTTTGACAATTTACCCTAAAATTTATTTTGAGTAAATAGTCATTTCATTTATATGGTTTGACTATTGTTATCACTTTCATGCAAAAGGTTTATTTTTCTCGCATTTGGATCCTTGTGGTTTTTAGATTTTGCCATTGTCATCCGCTTGGCTAACCCTGTCGAGTTTTTATACTAAGTCAGAAGCATTTTGTTCTTTTTTTACTTTTATTTATTTTAATTGAATTTTAAACCCTTAACATAAAAAAGAATCGCGGAAATCCCAAACAACCCTCTCTTTATGTGAAAATACACCCATGATGATTTGAATTTGAAGGGTTGGTTGGGGAGGCAATGGTTGCGGATGGGGCTGATGATGAGAAAGAAAGAAAGTGGGGAAATAAGGTAATGAGTGCTTGTACATAGACAAGATGGTCCTCTTTGACTCGGAGAGGACGCCGGTGAAGTTAAGAGTGTGCACCTGTGTTGTTTTCATGGAGCTGATAAATCATTGTGGTGTTGGTGGTGGCAAGATCTATTGGCAATTGGAAAATGAGTTGTGTTTCTATGTTCTGGTGTTGTTTAAAAAAAATCTTTTTGTGTTGAAGGTATAAAATATGAATAAAATAAACAATGTAAAAAAAGAGAAAAACACTTGTCATCAACGTTAAAAAATGCATGGCGTTAACCAAGTAGATGATAACGACATGATTTGAAAATCACAAGGATGTAGATGTGAGGACAATACTTTTTGGATAAAAATGACAAAATGACCAAACCACATGGACGAAAATGACTATTACCTTTTTTTTTGTCAAATAGAAAACTCATTAGTCGTTATGTATGTGATACATATATTCGAGAAATATTGATTTAGTGATCATTCTCAAGTCAAACACCGATAAAAAAAATTGAGTCCGTTCACTATTTGACGAACGGCTTTCTATACCCTAGGTAAAAATGCTTGTGATATGTTATAAAACTGCAGATAAAACTCAAAAGATATTTTACATTCACCTTTTCAATACGTGACACCTGGCAAATGGTTGTGATATCTTATAAGACTGAAGATAAAACTTAAAAGGTTTTTTCTCATTTACCCTTGGAGACATTTCAAATTGTCATCTTTCATCGACAAATTAGAAGGTCATGAAATGGAGTTGATGAAGATTGCAAAATCAAAGAATGCTAAGGTTGTTCAAGATGTCGGTGTTTATTACAAAGGAGGTGTTCAAGATACTCCGATTCAAAGTCGAAAAATTCAAACAGCATTTAGTGCAAATATGAATTCTTCTCCAAATCAGAGTTCTCCATATGCTGGATATACGAGTGCTAGTTCAAGCTCTTCATTCCAAAATCAGAACAATCAGTCGCATCAGACAAACCAATCTAGTTCTGATTCAAATGTTTTCAAGTGCAACATAGCAGTCGATTTGAAGAATGTATTTCCTGAAAAAGTGGCCAAACAGCACATAGCACTTCTTGCTACTGTTCTAGAATCGTATGAAAGTCTTGTTGCTGGAAAGATCGGTAATCCGGAAATGACCGCCGAGGATTACGATCAGGTGGACGAAGAAGAGTTGGAGCTGATGGATATAAAATGGAGTCTAGCATCTATCATAAGAAGAGTTACAAAGTTTGTGGCACTCACTGGAAGGGATATTGGCAATTTAAGCAACAAGCTTGGGTTTGACAAGTCAAAAGTCACATGCTTAGGTGTCGACAAAAGGGACATTTCAAACTAGAATGCAACAATCAAGAAGCAAGTGGAAACAAAAATCCTTTCGGCAGCAATAATGAGTACTACAAGAAAGCTCTTCAATACAAGCCATATCCAAAGTGAACATAAGTCGAAGTAGAAGATAAATCCGCAAAGACAACCGAACAAGCTCTTGTTGTTACTCATGAAGAAAATGGTTTTGACTGGAACAGATACATCGGAAAGAAAACTGGTGTTGCTATGATGGCAGAGGTAGTGGATGAATCTGAGACATCGTACATTGATGCTGCTTTGGAGAATGCCATTCTAGAAGGATATATGCAGAGAGCTGAGGAAGAAGAAATAGCTTAGCTTGAGATACAAAGGCAAGAAGCATTGAAATCAGAGGCCGAAAAAGTAAAATCTGAGGTAAGTATGTTTGAAAAGGAAGTTGTGAAAGTTGTGGAGGTTGAAAACCTTGCACAAAGTGCGCAAATCCTTGTGAGTCTTGTGTTGAAAAGACCAAAATCATAAGAGAATTTAATTTCAAGAAAGTTATCAAGTTCGGGCGAACTTTGTGAGAGAATTTCAACAAAAATTGATCAAGTTCGGGCGAACTTGATCAAAAATGTTGAATTAACTTGCAAGTCCGAGCGAACTTATATGAAAAACTAGAAAATTCAAACTTGATTAAAATCAATGAAATTTTAATCAAGTTCGGTCGAACTTGATGCTAAGTTCGGCCAAACCTAGTTTGCAATTCATGGTTTTTTCAACCTTTTGATATCAATTCGATTGAATTTGATGTCCAAACTCTCAGGGGTTTATCACAATTTTATTTTACGTGACATATTCAATTTTTAGCTGATTTTGTCCATGAAATCTTCAAATATATGAAAATGTTAAGAAAAATGATAGAATGGAGTAGAATAAGAGAAATTCTTGTCTTGATTCCAGCAAAGTTAGGTATCCAGGCTCTGATACCACTTGTAGGAACGTCCACGATTAGCACGGGAATCTAAATTTGTTATATATTGTCCAATTAGGCGGAAACTAATGACAAGTTAACCAAATAACAAGAATAACTCATTTAAATGTTGTTTTTATTGATCTAAAGTTCAATACAATCAAGAACCGGATCCGACAGAGCTTCGTCGTCTCTGTGCTAAAATCTCTAAAGTTACAAATGAAATCACCATGGCACCTATATATAGTAACTCAAGTTCACTGGAAGGAGGTTGAGTTCAGGCGAACTTGACATAGTCAAGTTCGGCCGAACTTGACATCATTAAAACCATTACCAGCGAACTTAGCCTATTTCACACTTAAATACGTCTCGTTTCTAACAGATTAAGCTCTAATCACTCAGACTCAATATTCAATGACGTAGGCAACAGACATATGCACTAACAAAAAGCTCTTGTGTCATTGGTCGACCTTGATATCTTACCATCACTATACTACGCCAACGATGGGTGTACTTGCCCTTGTGTGTTGTAGAATATGATAGTGTTATATCGTGTTTTATAAATTTAAAACTTGATAAAAGAATGAAAAGTGCTAAAATAATATAATAAGAATCATACTACACTCCGACCACATCAGCGCACATGCTCGATACGAAACCAATTTTAAGCAGGTTTACGCATTGTACACATTGCTTGTCCAATACGGTTACGAAGGTTATATAACCGGTTTATTTATCATTGATAACGTAATATGTTCAATATGGTAATATATTGGATATATATCAATTATTGTTCATTTATGTTTATTTTTGGGTAGTTCTAAAGAAAGGTAAAGGAGCGTGAATAATGTCAACGCCTTCTTTAATGAACGGATACAAACAAAAAAAACATGTCGTTTAGATGTTATCTCTGTTTGATTATTCAGTGATATATTAAGAATAAACACGAATATAACCTAGACCATGCTTGTTCTATTTTGTTTAGAGCCCATATTCAATCATTTTAGGACTATGTAAATGTCTAATTAAACAACATTATTCTACATGAAAACCTAAATGTTTTTATAGATCTCTTAACCAATATATCAAAAATGATACCACCTATATTCAAAGTGTCACACGTACTTAAATTTGTCAGTACAATTGTTAGTCATAAGACAACACTTTTTAAAAAGTTAAATGTCATTTTCGTCTCTATGGTTTGTCCAATTATGTCAGTCAAGACCAAATTTCAAATTTGTACCATTTCAATCTCTAACATTCTTGAAACATGCCAGTTCTGTCTAAAAAACTAAGGTTAAATCAACTAATTGGACAAACCACAGGGACGAAAATGACAACTAACTCCTTTTTTTTAGGAAACTAACATGTTTCAAGAATGTTAGGGATGAAAATAATACAAATTTGAAATTTGGCCTGAACTACCATAATTAGACAAACTATAGGAACGAAAATAACAGTTAACTCTAAAATATCCTCCGTTTCTAATAACAAACACATGAACCTTTTAAAATATCTTTCGTTTATAAGAACAAACACATGAACACATTTGTGTTTACATTTTTTAATTCACTTTTTACTCTATTATTTCATAGCTAAACTATAACCTTCATTAAAGTTCCCTCATTTGGTAGCTTTAACATAATATATTATAGGCTTATTGTATATTTTCTAAAGAACATTTCTTATAATTTTAGGATAACTACATCAATACATACATCATATAGGTTTTTGAACTCTACTTTTTTTTCTTTTTGTTATAAAACACACTAGTTAAGGAAATGTTTGATGTGAATAAGAAAGAGTAATATTTGCCGTTAAAAAATCATCACGATAATGTCTCTTTTGAGACTATAGGTTTATTATTTGGCAAATTTATAAAATAAAATAGAACAAAAAAAGCCTCAAACCTTTCAAGTTGGAGCGTTTTATGTGGGTGCAACCCATATTGATATGGCGGTGGTCAATGGCTGACCCACTGACAGCCAAATTACAGGGATAGTTGGAGACTCATCGCCAGTGATTATGGATGCCAATCTGAAAGTTGACCTTTGGAGACTACGTACAAGACAGACTACATATTGTTGAACCCAATTTTGTTTGTTTTGAAATCAATTTTCTTTTAACAATAAATTTTTATAAATATCCGTTTCCTACTTGAACTTACAAATTTTCAGCTGACGAAGATCTAAATGTATCACAACTATTTTATATGAAACTTTTAAAGTTTATTTTAAGTATATTTTATATGAAACTTTTAAAATTTAGAGTAAATTGTCAAAATCGTCCCTGAGGTTTGAACAATTTTGTCATTTTCATCCAAAACAACTTTTTTGTACCATATAGTCGTTTACTTTTAGGATTTTTTGGCCATTTTCATCCAAACGTCTGACTTTTTTTTGCCAAAATCATCCATGCGATTTGAGATTTTTTGCTATTTTCATCCAAATATTTAATAGAAAAAATAAACCAAATTAGATGTTTGGATGATAATAGGCAAAAAACACCCAAAGTGAAGGACTATATTGTACAAAAAAAGTTGTTTTAAAAGAAAATGACAAACATGTTCAAACCACAGGGATGATTTTGACAATTTACTCTAAAATTTATTTTGAGTAAACAGTCATTTCATTTATATGGTTTGACTATTTTTATCACTTTCATGCAAAAGGTTTATTTTTCTCGCATTTGGATCCTTGTGGTTTTTAAATTTTGCCATTGTCATCCGCTTGGCTAACCCTGTCGAGTTTTCATACTAAGTCAGAAGCATTTTGTTCTTTTTTTACTTTTATTTATTTTAATTGAATTTTAAACCCTTAACATAAAAAAGAATCGCGGAAATCCCAAACATCCCTCTCTTTATGTGAAAATATACCCATGATGATTTGAATTTGAAGAGTTGGTTGGGGAGGCAATGGTTGCGGATGGGGCTGATGATGAGAAAGAAAGAAAGTGGGGAAATAAGGTAATGAGTGCTTGTACATAGACAAGATGGTCCTCTTTGACTCGGAGAGGACGCCGGTGAAGTTAAGAGTGTGAACCTGTGTTGTTTTCATGGAGCTGATAAATCATTGTGGTGTTGGTGGTGGCAAGATCTATTGGCAATTGGAAAATGAGTTGTGTTTCTATGTTCTGGTGTTGTTTAAAAAAAAATCTTTTTTGTGTTGAAGGTATAAAATATGAATAAAATAAACAATGTAAAAAAAGAGAAAAACACTTGTCATCAACGTTAAAAAATGCATCGCGTTAACCAAGTAGATGATAACGACATGATTTGAAAATCACAAGGATGTAGATGTGAGAACAATACTTTTTGGATAAAAATGACAAAATGACCAAACCACATGGACGAAAATGACTATTACCTCTTTTTTTTTGTCAAATAGAAAACTCATTAGTCGTTATGTATGTGATACATATATT
Source organism: Scalesia atractyloides (assembly GCA_947069175.1). Lineage (NCBI taxonomy): Eukaryota > Viridiplantae > Streptophyta > Magnoliopsida > Asterales > Asteraceae > Scalesia > Scalesia atractyloides. Next base: position 51,262,368 of record CAMTDV010000019.1, read on the forward strand.
CGACAAATATTGATTTAGTGATCATTCTCAAGTCAAACACCGATAAAAAAATTGAGTCCGTTCACTATTTGACGAACGGCTTTCTATACCCTAGGTAAAAATGCTTGTGATATGTTATAAAACTGCAGATAAAACTCAAAAGATATTTTACATTCACCTTTTCAATACGTGACACCTGGCAAATGGTTGTGGTATCTTATAAAGCTGAAGATAAAACTTAAAAAGTTTTTTTCTCATTTACCCTTTTAATATGTGACACATGGGTTGATTTTATACCATGAATTGTTTACCCTCCTAATATTACTATTAATATTACAGTAGAAGTAGAAGGGTTATACTACATAAGCAAATGGATAAAATCAAGAAGATATTTTCTAATTTAATAGGAAAAAGGTGTACTATATGTTGTAAATCTTGTACTTTTCTGTTAATCAAACCTACAAATGTAAGTATATATAATATAATATAATATAATATAATTAATATAATAAAAAATTACACTAAAAAAAAACTCACATGCAAGTACTGTACATGCAACTTTCAAATGTAGCTTTATACTTATATAATATATTTAATATTGCAAATTACATCTGGTATATTCAAATCAGACAATTTATGAAATCTTGCTTTTGTTGTTTTCAAAAGGGTTTTAAAGGGCAATAGTAAAACATTTATTACGTGGGGTGGTGGCGCAGTTGGCTAGCGCGTAGGTCTCATAGCAATTAGAGTGATCCTGAGGTCGAGAGTTCGAGCCTCTCTCACCCCATAATTTTTGCCCCGCATTTACTCATCAAATCAAACCCGCATTTACTCATCAAATCAAACCCGATAAGTTTATTGGAAGGCATTAATTTAAACTATGTATTGATTAAACAAGCCTAATTCGACAAGAACTAATAACTCAATTTTTAATAAATACCTATAAGGATAACCATCACATCAATTGTAACTTTTACTTTTTTTTTAACGCTAATTTTCTCCCTTAAATACTTACATCTCCCATGATTGAACCTTGATCTCCTCATAAGAAATAATTCTTCTTGACCACTAGGCCATAGCATAAGTGGCGCAACTTTTACTTAACCTGATACAACATCAATATGTAGACAAATTTGTTTGAGAAAAAATGCAATGGGCCAATTTTGCGTATTCTTGTCCCATCTAGTTCTCAATAAGGTTTGCCATGGACAAATTTCGCGTATTCTTGTCTCATCTAGTTCTCAATACGGTGACCAACTTTATGGAAGCGGTGTCGCAAAATCTGCTTAATGATTTTTCCGTTGACAAACTTTATGTAAGCGGTGTCGTAAAATCTGCTTAATGATTTTTTTCATCGGTTTTAATATTCAGATTCTCACTAATGTATAAGTTCCATAGCCTAATGGGTCATAGAGTCTTAAAATATATTAGTCTATTTATACATGTGTTTTGCAAAACAAAACAGTTATTGATCTCGCCTTACTGGTTAGCTTGGTATCATAAACGAGATGACTTTATAATTAGTTTAAAAACAAAAATTAATAATATATTTATACGTGATATTCTCTAACTATTATAACACTGGATTATTTATTTTCTTTTGAAATAGTATTTTTCGAGCATTTGACATTGAACTAATCCTTGTCTTTTTATTTCACTAACATACTCTCTTTTATCTTGCCTTTCCTGGACTTGGCCTCTTTTCACCTTCACTACCACAATCATGATTAGTGCGTTTGATATTTCCCGTTTAAGATTTCCATTACCTTAGAAGCTTTATCGCGGCTTCCATTGGTTCAAGCCACGTACTCCGATTTTTGCCATTTCACTAATAACTAGGCGGGTCAAAGATGTCTAGTCCATCTACATGTAAACGAACTAGTGCTATTGACGGTTCCATTCCATGTCAAAATGGTTCGACCAATGGTCCGCTTTTACTAATTGATTTGTATACAAACTTTTAGTAATTAATTAATAACTAGTCTTAAACCCCCGCGTTGCAAGAGAGGGCATAAAACCGTGTTGCCAGCGTTGCGGAGTGTGGGGCGTGTGACGTAAAATCGTGCTAAGTAGCAACCAAACGACGACTAGAATCAGAAAAGGCGTAAAACAAAATCACGATTTTTTTAACATCGAGTGACTTTCTCATGTAACGTAAAACATAGACGAAGTTGAATGTATACGACACGTATTAAAATTTTGATGGGGTAAAAACAAGAGAGACTAAACGTGATCACCAAACACCATGGTAAGTAACAACCAAACGGTGACCAAACATGAGAAAAAAACGTAATAAATAAATAACAACACCAAAATTTTATTAAAAAATGAAAATATTAAAGCTTACTTTACATGAAGAAAAAAAGAAAGAAAAGAAAAGATTAAAAAAACCACTTTTCCTCAAAGTGTTAGGAATTAATAAATACGATCAATATTACACCTATTATTTACTCATCTAAAAAGCAACCAACCTCTATACTTGGTCTTAACAAGTCCCCTAATTTACCTATATAATTTTACGACAATCAATGGCCAAAACATACTGTGTGTTCTATAATGTTCAACTCATTGCTAAATTAATTAGTGGCATTAAGTTCACTCTCGCAGTAATTCTTGAACTTTTTCGCCTACATATAGGGATGGCAATGGGGCGGGGATTAGTGGGGATCCCATTCCCCGATCCCATTCCCCATTCCCATCCCTATACCCGTTTACCATTTCCAACCCCCATCCCTGTCTCCGTTCTCATCGAGTTTGGATGTTTTTGCCATCCCTACCTACATATGTTCTATAATGTTTTCGATGGGGCGTGTTCCTACATGGTACGGTGTTTAACGAATCGAGTTTTGAGTTACTCTAGCCAATTGAATCGAGTTATTCAATTCAGTTGCTGATTTGATTTAAAAATTCAAAAACCGAATTTGAATATGTATTTCGAATTCAATTTGAATTAAATTTCGAGATTTTCAATTCTGATTCGAATATTGAATATTGCATATCCACATAGTTTAAGTCCCGTTTACCAAATCTTCATATCGAAAACTGCTTTTAGCTTGTCAAATTAACTTAGACAATTCAAGCTTTCTAGCATTTATGTTGTACTTTTTTCTCAAAATATGGTCATCTGAATGATCAATAATATAATATGTAAAAGTGAAAGTCAAATTATCAATAAGACGATCAAACTACATGTTTTTTTATAGAGTAAACTGCTAAAATAGTCTATGAGGTTTAGTCACTTTTTCTACTTTGGTCCAAAACTCAAACGTTTTGAATCTGGGTTCCTGTGGTTTTAATTTTGTTGCCATTTTCATACAAAAACAAAATCTAGTCAGATTTTTCAGTTAACATTCGGCTTTTTTTGTCCTCTCTTTTAAGGGGGGTAGGGGTGGTCACCACCCATCACTCATCACTGACTCACAACTTCCAATCAAGTTTTGCCATGTCATCAAACATTATTCCATCACTCACAGCCTTTTTAGTGGAAATGCTCATCACTCAACACCACACCCAACAATTTCCCCCAAAACCCATACCCCATCACGCGTCAAAAAAATAACGCGTTCTAAAATTGACACGTTCTTAACACTAGTGGCGGTGGTGTTGTTTTTTGTATCACTCGTTATAAACGCCCATCACGTGCTAAAAGTTCACCGCCCCACCTCCCTTAATGAAGGGTAAAATGGTCAGATTTTTTTAATTTGTTATACCAAAACGTTAAAAGACCATTTTGCCCTTCATTAAAAGGGAGAAAAAAGACCAAAAAGCTAGATGTTAACTGAAAAATTTGACTAAATTTTGATTTTGGATGAAAATGACAACAAAATAAACCACAAGGACACAAATTCAAAAGATTTTAGTTTTAGACTAAAATGGCAAAAGTAACCAAACCTCAGCGACCATTTTAACGGTTTACTATTTTTTTTTATTATTAGCGTTAAAGTATTATGTATACTCTAAACAAATTTTTTAACATATATACATTCTATCTTTTCAATAATTGAAACTTATATTCAGTTTTAATCACACTTCAAATCAAATGCTAAACCATATATTATTTAACATATATTTTACATCTAAAAATAAGATACATTATTTGATTTGACCCTTAACTAAAACATGACTACATGTAATGCTATTATTCTACGTAAGTAAATAAAAATAAATTATTGTGGCTGGTAGAAAAAACATTTAATAAGTTTTTTCTTAATTATTAATTAAATTTTCTTTTGTTCTGTCGCTTACATATACACTAAATGGCATCCAATTTCATTATTTTCTTCGAGATTGTTTTATGATTTTTTGTTGTAGGAATCACAAAACACAAAAATAGAAAAAAGAAGTCCTAACTGCATTCTTTTAGAAAGCAACGAGTCAAGGAGTATGATATACCCTTTATTGTTGAATTAGGTCAGACTGAGATCGAACCACTTGTCCAATCCACACCCGAGCTTACTTATACCAGTGATGGATCTAGCCTAAAAACTCAGAGGCATCCCAATTTATTTATTTGGGGATCAGATGTATCCTTTGTATAAAATTGGATTTTTTTTACATTACGAAAACGGAACGAAGATGGGGTTGAGGGGTAGCCTGTGTTACCCCTCCTAATACACTAGCGCCCCCCCCCCCCCCCCCCGCTTATAGCCATTGGAAATACCATATACGTAGCCCACATGCCCTTTTGAAACAACGAGTCAAGGAGTACGATCGGGCTATATATTGTTGAAATAGGGTCGTACCATCCACGTCTAAAATAAATAGTAGTCCGGTACCACTTATATGTAGTTCACATGTAAGTCCACATGAATTTCACACTAAAACTAATTGAGTATAGAGGAAAATAACCTTATAATGTAGATGTATGCATTTTACTTTCATAAGTTCATCCTTTTCCACACTTTGTAAGAGTTGGTCTATTTAATAAAAATACTTTTATCGAATAGAAAAAACAATGTGCTCTAAAAAGAATCTCAAAAGATTAATCTCGATGGTATCTTGTAACCACCACAAAAAGACAATTGAATATATATAATATCTAGGAACAACTTTGCATAAAGAAGTGGATGACATGAGATCGTTTATGATCGGGTTGGTGAAGAAATGTAACAAAAGTCTTGGGCTCATTTATTGACTAAGTTGTGTACAAAAGTTTTAAACAGGATTATTAAAATTTGGAAGACAGAGAAAAAGGTGAAAAGAGCTTAGGCTGTTTGTTTAACTCTTAATAAGATTTTTAATGAGGCTCTTAATGCTTCAGACCTTTTACTGGTCAAACACTTAATGGTTCAGACAGTTTGTTTCGTAAGTGGATGTCTGAATGATTCAGGCATTTGCCTCTGAATGATTAACCATTATACTAAGTCTGAATGGTTAAGATCTCTTATCTTAATTGGTCAGACGTTTGCCTTTGAACGGTTAAGCATTATACTGGCTCTTAATAATTCAGACCTCTTAATGGTTCAACACTTAATTGTTTAGAGCTCTTACTGATTAATCACTTAACCATTCAGTGAGATTTTGTTTCAATAACGTGGTATGAGAGATTTTTTTTAATTATTTCTTTAAAGTTTATATTTTCAAACACTTTATAATTGGTTCATTATGTGGGAGAAACTGGAAATGTGACCCATGTGTAAAAAAAGGATATTTAGGGAGTACAAAAGTATAGCTGAACTCTAATTAGCACACACTAAGGTGGTCGATATATCCTAAAGTTCATGTGTGTATTAATGTTCATACACAAGTGAGTTTGAAACTCAAGCTCTCTATGTTTTACAAACCAAATTAACAACCGATTTATAACTTTAGAAAAATTAAAAAAATATATATTAATGATTCACCTAGGTCACTAAATTTTACATAACAATTTAACCATTCAAGCTCCAATTTTGTTTTAGTTTCATGATTTTATTTTTTAAAGGTGGGTTGCGGCCTAAATCGTATTACCCCGTTACATATGCGGTTATGAAATGACAATTGTCTAAAATAGTTGATGTAGTTTCTTGATCTATATTGTGGATGCACATTGTGTACAAAATTAAACAGTATGCCATGTCGTTGTCGGTTTTATACAATTGGCATGCCACATCACTTATTTTATAAAAGTGGGACCCATGTTTTGTAGTATATGCTTCATGTGAGTTTTGGAAAACTTGTTCACAATGTTAAAACAAAATTGAAACATGTGAGTTGAGTGATTAAATAAGTTTTGAATGCAACTTGGTTATGACATTTCCCCTATAATATATGTATGTGCAAGATTGGTGATTTTGAAAATAAAAAATGAAGCCTTTTGACTTACTTAAGTTTTTTCATCAAAGTTCAATATGGCTTTTAGCTTGGCAGGTTAAGGTGTATTGTAATTTGTAAAGGTGTTTTCTCAAGTATTCGAGAGTTTTAATCTCATGATGTGTTGATTTAGAAATAAGTTTAAAAAGTGTAGTTAATCATTCTAAAAAAATAAAGCCTTTTTAAGTCTATATGATTTGACATAGAACAAATTAATCCGCAATCACAAGACATCCAACCTGATCAACTTCGACGTTGCAATCCCATAGTAACAGTACCCGGCTGTACCTAAATATTCTTTTACCACGTGGAGTTTTTTTCTAAATAGGTGTAAGTGGAAAAACATATTTACAAAAATGGGTGATTTAAAAAATATTTAACAAATTGGGTGTTTTTTTAATTTTAAACTAACCTATTACAATCTTCTCTTTTTTAACTCAATTATCACTTTTATACTTTTTTTTCTTCAATCAACTCATTATTTTTTATATATAGCTAACTTATTATATTTTTATTTTTATGGTCAAACCATGTTAAAACAAAGTGAAATTGTTGAGAAATACCTCATACTTTTTTTAATAATATTTCATTCACTATTACGTCCGTATTCATGATTATCAATTCAATACTATTTTTATTTTAAGTTTATTGAATCAATAATGACAGAGCAAACTGTTTACTCGATTTTAAATATTATTGAATCAATAATTACAGAGCAAATTGTTTACTTGGTTTCACAGATATGTTGGTTCATTGGCGTAATTTAAACTCCATACTAATCTCTTTTAAATTATTAACTTATTTTTAAAAAATTCACGAACAACAATTTTTTTTATTTCGTTAATAAACTAACATGAACATATGTTTCATTCGTTTATTTATTTTCGTAAACGTTTGTTTATGTTCGTTCATTTAAATCCGCTTAACCCACCCTTATTTATGTTTGCTTGTTTACGTTAACTTATTTTCGTTAGTTTGCGTAAATTTAAATTCGTTCATTTACGTTTCTCTATGTATTCATTTATTTTTTTAGTTACATTACAATTAGTCTAGTTTTATAAGTTTAAAGTATTACTCATTATAGGTTAATCTAGATTTATTATTTTTTCCAATAAATTGATGTTCATGCTTGATAGGAGTAATATTATCATTATCTTTGTGTTCGTTTATAATCCTGAAATTACATGAGCAAACTTTATATTAAAAGAATTAAAATAAGTTAGTTAAAAAATAAAATAAAACGTATAATGGGTTGTTTGGTAAAAATGGGATATTGAATAAAATACAAAAGCAAAAAAATGCAATATATTAGTTTAAAATAAAGAAATAAATGAAAATACTCATCTTGATAAATAATTATTTTAAATAACCTATTTTGGTAAATATTTTTTCCTCCGTCACCATTTAGGAAAAAACTTAAAAGAAAACACCTATTTTAGTAAATATTTTTCAAATCACCTATTTTGGTAAATATTTTTTCCACCATCACCTTTTTTTTTTGAAAAAAACTCCATTACATTGTGAAATCTTGAGATTTTTTTTAATCTTAAGATACTTTCTTGAAGTGTTGAGATTTTTTCAAAAATCTTGCACAACAATGATATAAGATATTGGGTCTACTTTGTCATCATAAAAGGAAGCTCTCAATCATAATTGTAACATTGGTGGCTATAAGTTTACCCCACGACTTTAATATCTTCAAAATCAAATTTATATATTATTAGTTTGCAAAATACTTGTGCTTCTACTAGTTGTACTTCACGCATTAGGTCTTTAATGTGGAACTTAGGGTTGTAACTTTAGCTTTGTGGGTTGTTTTCTTAAGTGGGTATTTAAGTGGTGGTTTTAGTGGCTTTTGACTTCACTTGTCAGTTTTAACTCTCTCACTCACTCTCTGCGACCAATGAACTTCGACCGAGTCTTGGACAATGTCCGCTTGTGATGCCTGAATTGCTCCGATCATTGGCTTTCGCGATGTTTACAGGTAGATACTTGTTGTAGTTGTCTTAGATTATGTTTTTTTTTCATTTTTTGGCGCCGTATTATGCTACCTAAGTTCTTTATAGAGTTGGATGTTAGGGGTTTGTGCTGGTTTTAACGATTTGTTGTTGCATGGTCTTTATCTGGGGTTGTTCTTCCGTTATTCAAGATGACGAATTACGGTTTGACCTTCGATTTTGGACTTTCTAATATGGGTTTTGTATCTAAGTGAACGGTCTATTGGTGCATGTTTTTTTAATGTGAATCGGGGTGATGTTGTTTAACCTTGGTTTTTGTTTAAGGGTTTGTGATGGTGTAACGTTAATGTTCATTGGAGATCCTTTGTCGTTTTAAAGCTAATGTTTGTCTTTGTGGCGTTTGTTTGTTTTGTCGATGAAGATGGTCTATGGATCATCAGTGACTGTTGGTTATGATGTTGCTTTGGGATTAGCTTGGTAACTTATGTTGCAGCCGTCTATTGCTTATGAGCTTTGTTTTATGGTTGTTTTGATGGTGTAATGAAAATGTTCACCGAATATTTTTTGTGGTTTTAAAGCAGTTGTTTTCTTTGTGACGTTTGTTTGTTGGGTCGATGAAGACGATATATGGATCATGTAACACCTCGTAAAAACTCATCCAATAAAATCCCTACACGTGTCCCGCTGATCCTCGTATGTCACGTGCTAATGAGAGGGACCAATCATGTCGTCATGTTATTTTTATAACCTCTGAATGATGTTTGAATAAGTCAAGGGATCACTTTTAACAAAATAAAATTTTCATTTTTTGGCAAGGTCTTACGGACCGTAACCATGTTTGGTTACGGAGTTGGATCAGAGAAGGGGTTACGGACCGCAACCACATATGGTTACGGTTCGTAACCATTCAAAAACCATAGGCGCCAGATTTGGCGTACGGACCGTAAGCCATTACCCTTATGGTTCGTAAGGGGTTGCAGCTAGTAGTTTTGTTGGCAGCTTGCATGCTTGCCATTTCTCTCGCGAAGTTGAACCTTTTCCCTGCTTACGACACGTCCCAAAACACTTGTCTTCATAATACAACACCTGCAACACCCATGGTAACCTTATCGATTAATATTTCTATATAGAACACTTGTTGAACAAGAGACATGGATCTGATTTGAGTCTCATATATTGTTCAACTACTCTTGTACTCGTCTCTGATTCAGAATTGGTCTACAAACTACTCCTAGTCATACATTAATACCAGTTCGAATCTATGAGGGAGCCAAAGTGTTCAGCTTATCAAAATATTAAGTAGTACATGATTCCTTCGACATCATACAACTCCCAATTAGCTTCAGTTTATTCCCAATCAAATATTTGTATTACTACTTTTCTTGATGTAGCGTTAGATACGATCAAAGAACAAACTTACACTAAATTTAGTTCTAGTATGATTCTTACGTCTGAGGACATAAAGATCTTCCCTTTTCAAAACTTCTTGTGACATCCATGAAGATAATTTTAAAGTGAGTTACGTCCCATATCATTCTCCAATGCATATTTGTGAATCTTGACTCTCAACCCTTAAGCTTTCATCCCATGAAAAATCAAGCATTCACATTAGTCTTAATTTAAATTGATTCCCATGAATTTGATCGACTACGGGAATCTAGAGTAGTACTATACTCATGGATGCTTAAACTTACAAATATTTCGACATAGGAACATTGTTTACATGCCATTTAACCATTAAATCCAAAGTATAGAATTAAAACTCTTAGCAATGATGGCCATTTACTCTCTACATGCAAATTGTATCTCTACAAGGATACAATCAAATGGCTTTGCAAAATAAATCTTATTATTTTTTCTTATCAATAGGTCATCCAAATATCTCCATATTTAGATGTATTGGCTCCCAACCAATCTATCTATGTTATCTCACAACGTCTTGATTGACCACCAGATTGTTGGTGCCCTATTTATTTTATAAATGAACTATTCATTTCATCACTGTATCCTAAATGAACCTTTCATTTCCACTGTACCCATCATGTTAATCGAATAACACTTTCAATAATACTTATGTCCTACATAGATATCTCTTGTTTTGAAGTCTTTCTTGACTTGTCAAAACTATAATTTACCAATGATTTCATGTTTTGTAGAAACTGTGTTAACAGTTCCACTTATCCCAAGAACACACTTTCTTAGGTTCAACTCAACAATTCTCTTGGAATCTTTCACTAAAGGTTCCACAATCCACTACGAATCTCATTTGTAGGTTTGACAATAGTTTAGTGCACGTACTTCCTATCTCACATGATGGAATTAGAATATAATTTATTCTATTTTCTCCTCTCTGATTTGACTAAAGTGTTCTTATTTCATAAATCAATTTTGTTTCATATGCTCAGATGATGATCCTCTCTAGGTATCATTCGTTGAAGTTATCAAATGATCTTCTTATTACACGCATACATCTTCGATGACTATACAACACTTGTCACTTGTCATCCATAGCCAAGATCTTCATTACGGTTACATTTTTCTTAATGATGAACTTAATATCCCAAAAATTTCATAGCTCCCACTTGCCTTTACATTTATCCATAACAATCTTGTTTTGAACAACTTGCTTGCTCAAAAAGTTATAAATATTTTGCACCAAAACACAAATGACTTTATCCTATAAATTCATATTTGTTTAATTCTTAGTAGTGAGATTGTTCGTGGTTAGCATTGGTACCTTTATAAGAGATTCTCAATCTCCAATTGAATCTATGAAAATCTTCATTTGATAATTTTGTCATTGGATATTCAATATTACAACTATTTCTTAGATCCTCTAAGATCCATGCTCAACAACTTCTTGTTGAGTAATTTTTATTTTACTTTAGGCAACTTTAAAAGACTTTGTCCTATCCCATGAATCTAATAATAATTTAGAATCTTATTCTTAGATTTGATCCTTTAATAATTCCAAACAAAAACACGTGTCCTCTTAAAGATCCAATCTTCAGAAGGGATTTTTGAATCTATAAGTCTTTAAGGTAAGACAATCATTGTATAACCTTTATGCGATGTTCTATAAGATCCATGTCTACCATGTTTAGAGCTAGTAGTAATTTATTTTAATATTTAAAAAATAACTTTTCTTGTACTAGATTGCACTTTCATCATTTAATTGAAGTCTCATCCCATGCACTTCAACCCTTCTTTTCAACTTACTACCATAGTGCCTTGATTCGAAAAAATCTTTAATGGTGATCGTCTAGAAGTTTGATTAAGGTCTTTCACCTTTTGATCTAATAAAAATCCCTTACACGTCTTGATTAATCTTAGAAGTATCCAACTTCTGCATTTTAACTTCCTAAGTAAAATATGATTAATTTGTTTGCTTTGTCTCACTTTGTCTCGAAGGACTTGATGCATCGCTATGCACTCGATCTTTCTTTACAAGTTGATTCCTAATTACTCTTTTGTTGATTTGTCACTTAAACCTGATTCATAACTTGCTTGCTCAAACAATTTTGAGCATATATGTTAGGTTTTATATTGAGGTTGTAGTTATGACTAATAGGGGTCCTGAGTTGAATGATGACACAACGACTCTATTTCTCTGCTACGGTTCTTGGTTTAAAGCTAAAATGAGTATTAACTTCTGATCAGACTTATTTAATACTCATAATAAATGATTACTCGGCTAAATGGGAGAATGTAAGTTTAAATATATAATTATAAGTATTTAATCATGTAGCCATTATAATCATTTATCATTTATTTTATATAGATCAAAATATAATTATACCTTATAATATATTAGTTGGCAATTGTTGATGGACTCTTATAATAACATCACACGATCTCGACCTCCTCTCTCTCCATAATCACGAGTTCTTCAACCCTAGAACTCAGAACTACCATTAACCATATACACCCTAACCGGGAACCAGATCAAGCTCACTATCATGTCTACATCGATGTCTGCATCAATCATTGGACTATGTGCTGGCATGAATGTGGTAACATGTATTATTTACATGTTTTCCATTACATATTAACAGAACTGATCAACATGTTGTATTTTGATGACTTATGTATGTTTCATTTTTGATAAATGTGAGTTTGCCATTAACGCCTTGCCAGATTGTTTTGAATAAAAGTATTTCTATTGCTCGTTCAAAAAAGTATCATTCGTATTGTTTAATGTGTATGACTCCATAAAAAAAATTTAGTGATGATTAATCATTGTATCATTCATGTTGTTTATTGCGTAGACTCCAAAAAAAGAAATTTCTTTTACCTTGTTTATTTCAAATTCGCAATGCATAACATTTGCAAATTCATAACATAATTGGATGGTTGACGTAGATGTTATATCATCTACATGATTTTAGAAGGGTACGATATTATTATTTTACGTATTATTAGAAATGACTTAAATCTATATACCATGCTCTAAGAGTTTATATAAGTGTGTTGATTGTCTTTATAAGTTTATATACACATTAGAGTTTTGTAAAATTTTCAGGACCAAATTACCATGGTCTATGAAACATATACTTTTTCGTCAATGAAACCCTTTAAAGTTTACTCTTTTTAGAACAATTTGATAGCATTTGAGATCTTTAAAAGAAAAAAAGCAAATGGAAGTAGAATTCTTATAGTTTCCAATATAGTAATCGAAACAATAGTGTCAACAAAATCTTTTCCTTCTTATTGAGTTATTCCGTGCTACAATTTGGTTTTGTTCATATTAAAAATTATGTTTCCATCTATCTATAAACCGATTTAGTTCTAGTTCTTGATATGGATAGCGGATCTTATTTTTTGTGTTGTCTTCTCCTAAGGGCGGTCATTTCAGATACAACTAGGGACGCATCAACTACCATGGTTTTTTTATTTATTTACTAGTTTAAATTCTCGTGTGTTACACGGGTTGTATAAAGGAAATACTTCTTATAAGTATACTGATTTAATAAATTATACATAGATGTAGATGCTATTATCTCACAAATTGTTACCATGATATAATTATTAACATATTTTAACGCACCCATAATTTATAAGATTTCAACCAAACAACATCCAACATCATGGGCTATGAGTTATTTCAAGTCATGTTAAATTGACCAATCAAGCATAGTAAAAGCACAGAGTTGAAGATCCGTTATTTCTGGCATGAAAAAAATAATTATTTTTCACCATTTAAGGGTTGATGGTGAAGATTAGGGGTGCAGCTACCATGATATGGTAACAGGAGTTCAACCGATACCAACATTTACATTAAATGTTGCGGTATCGGCACTCGTATTAACTTCGTGATATGTCGGTTTCAAAACTACTAACAGGTATCAATGGCAATGTTATTTTATTAAAGTCGATCTGGTTCATCACTGGTGATTTACTATTGTTCGCCTTATAAAACTGAATTGACTCAAATCAATAAATATCAAACATGATTTAGAAAGTTGAATTTGTAATTTTCTAGTTGATTTTTGATGGGGACTGGTGCTTGTACTTATGGTTGGCTGCCTCCCTTAACTTCTTGCTAAGGGTTGGTTGTTGTTAGTAAAAACCTTGGATGCTCAACGGCATTCTAAAATAACCATAGCTTTTTGCAATAAATAAGAGAGAAAAAATAAATATAAAGAGTATTGGCAACAGCCATAAAAGTGTGCGTAATAAATTATTAGAGTTTCTTTCTTTATAATAAATAAATATCATAGAATTTGGTGCTTTCACAACAATAGAAACTCTCTTCGGTTTCAACTTGTTTTCAAATCTTGATAGGGCTGGTAAGGATCTTCGGTGGCCAAGTATGCACCAACTAGCATACCAGAGATTGTGTGTCCCATAAGCAATTATCAAGATCATCTGTAGGATTGAAGCGGGAAAAGCAAGTATTTTCCACTTATTGATCTCAACTAAGTTGGGAGAATGTGGGTCAGTGTAGCCTTTTACAATAACCATATTAGAGTATGTGAGGAAAGCCATGGATTCATTACCACGACTCCTGTTTGGTCTTCCTCTTTCCTTCAACCCATGTTTCAAACCTAGCAAAAAGTTTTGATCAACAATTGTTGTCAAACAATCTCTGTGGGTCAAATAAGCAGATTCAAAATTACAACAATTGAGCCAACATAATGTTAATGTGTTTATGACAATTTACAAGGGACTTGTTCTGGTTATACATCAATAAATAAAGAATTCAGTTATATCATACATGTTCTGGTTGTACATTAATAAACAAAGAATTCAATTATATCAAACATGCAAAGTAAAGTTGTTAACAGATTTAAGCATAGTTAAATATAAATTATCTAGAGTATATAAATGTTCAGTACCACAATAAAATGATTGTAATTATATTTATTAAAATTAAAAGGAAACTAACGGTCAAAGCTAACCTGACCCGTCGTGACCCACAAAACGCTTACAAGTCAAGTTGATTCGAATCTGAACCATCTACTAACAATACAGTTTGCACAATTATTACATACACAAAGATCATAGACACCAAGCGAAGCTCAATTTACCCGATTGATAACACATTTTGAGTATCATTCAATTGTGTTTAACTCACTTAGGAAACAACCCATTTCATCCTAAACCAGTGTTGATGTGTCACCCAAGCAAGTGTATGATCTAAAATTAAATACAGAGTACCTGAATTGTCCCCTTATGTGCATTGTGGCTTGTTTGTGTCCCCCTACTACGTCTGAACTTGCTTAACCATTACCCAACGACCCATCTTTCTACCTATACTTCAAATACTATTCAAAATACCTTATCAAGATCAAGATAGTGCAAATCACAAATACATATAGTCAGCCACAAGTAGTCGTTCTAGTTCAACCAAGAAGATTTGCCAGCCTGGCGTTACGAAGTTGACCCATTACCCCACCCATCGCGCCAGTTTTGCTAAGAATATATACACCAAACTCTATTATCTTTTAATGATCAGTCGTGCATCAAGAATATATCGAGCAAAAATATGACATAAATGCATCTTTGTTTTGAAGGTTTGGCATATAAAATAATTGCAAGAGATAGCTGAACCAGCTTCAAGAGTAAATTAGTGTGTGATCCTTGATGAATATCTAATAGTTAACTGTACGAGAAAAAAGTCACAGGACAAAACATCGGATTAGTCTAATAGTTTACATAACAACCATAAATCCAAAATAACGTGGCGAGTAAAGAAACACCAAAATAAGTTATCATACCCACACATAGGTACCAGGAAGATAGACAAAAGATAAACGTGAATACGCTCTCACTCATGTATGCTCTCTCCTGCCCAAGTTCCTAAAAGCCAAAGAATTACATATATAACCATAAAACTTTATTCCCTACAACACTAAGACCTTTGGCCCCAAGTCGGCCTTGAGCATGTGAACCGTAAGACCCAATAACTTGCCACCAACCCTTACACTTAACACACGTAACTGACATAAGCAAAAGTTTAAGCCTTAAGTTATACCTATAAGAAGTAGAAAGAACTCGGTATCCTGAAGAATCGGTCCTGGAAGATGAAAATAATGAACTCTTCAAGCTGCCAGTCCGCAAAATATACCAAAACTAAAGTTAAGATAAATGAACATCTTACTTGTAAAAAAAAAGATTAAAATACATAAACAATTAACAATAAATATAATTTTGCTAAACCAATATATTACAAGTATGGAACAATCTTGTTGTCTGCAAAATTAGTGAAAAATCAACTACCATGGTTTTTATTTACTAGGTTATTCCCGAGATTGCTTCCCAGGCTCAAGAAAGTTACTTATATTAAAAGCTATTTATGATTAGTACAACATTTAAATCAAACAAAAAGTATGATGTCACACCCCGACCCGCAGCGGAATAAGAGTCGGGGCATAATTGGGTTATCACCAAAGCTCATGATATTTACTAATATGTTTCATATTTATTAAAGTCAAAATTACATTCCCAATAATCCAAACATGTTCATACAAATACAAAGAAAAATAACCAACTAAACAATTCCAAGCTCTAAATCATTTTATTCTTCTAGGCTAATCCTATGTGTTTCTTGCTGCAGCTGGTTCACCTGTATCATGTGTAAAAATGGGGGTTTTTGGGTCAACATAAGTTGGCGAGTGAACCTTGTTAGATAAACATTTATTATTGATTTTCTTGTTATTTTATCAAGGAAAAATTGTGCATAATCATAAGTGAGCAAATGTAAAGAATCAAACAGTAGCAATAACAATCACAAACTATAACATACAATAACATATAATAACATACAATAACATACCAACATCATACAATAAATAACATGAATGAAACTGTGCGATCAAGGCTCAATCAAACGGAGCCGATCGTATTGCATGTACTGAAAATGATAAATGTCTGTGCGATCAAGGCTCAATCAAACGAGCCGGTCGTATGTTGACACGCCAGGTTCACGCTCATAATATAATGGGGAACATGCTCAACGCTCATAATGTAATGGGGAGCGGCGGCCTATGAAATTGCATGTACTGAAAATAATAAATTAAATCTAATAATAACCACACAAACAGTTGAAATAGGCTGAATACACATTTGTTCATGATATGATGTATGCACAATGATTTAAATATAATAAATGGCAAGACACATGATACACCCCAAAAACGTGATTAAAACGGGGAATTTGTAAAGATTCACTCACATTGGGTGCGTTTAGTTGGAGATGGTGAGATGCGCACGAGTTGGAAGAGTTGAACAACGAGAATTAACTAACCTAAATAATAACGGAAAATATAGTAAATGAGTGGATTTTATTAATAATTTTAATAGGAATTTTAGATATATTTTTGTGAGTTTAAGGCCATTTCCTATCTTTAAAAACATTATTTTTAAGTATTTTTAATTGATTTTTAAATTAAATTAAATAATTAAAAATATAAAAATATGTTGACTTTTTCATTGACCGTTGACCGTTTGACTTGTTGACCGGTTTTATTGTGTAATTGTATGCGCCGGGTGAGGCTCGAACCCGAGACCTCCCGTACGCGGGGCGCAGCTCTACCAACTGAGCTACGTGTCTAACCCGAAATAATTTTGTTTTTAATTATACTTATATTAACTCAGCTTATTCAAAATTCTTTTATTTTCAAAAACATTTTAAATCATCGAACCGGTGACACTAACAGGTCTCGAACCCGGGACCTGTGCTTTAACGCTACACACAGTCCACCGCTGGACTGTGTGTCTAACTTGTTTAATTTACAGATTTTTATTATACTTAACATCTAACGTAAGTTCATCCGGTTCAGTTAAAAAAATAACATTTTAATTACAGAGGGTGTGTGTATGTATCAAGGATCGAACTCGCGGCGTGTGATATGTATATGCACACAGTCCACCGCTGGACTGTGTGTCTAACCCGAGATAATATCCAGATTTTATTAAACTTATAATCAACTATCATCGTCTTATACATTACAAAATTACAGTCTGCGATTACGCTATTTTATCTTGTTTAATTCGATTGACAAACATTGAACAGACTAATATGAAATGGCAGAGATGATATTTAGAGGTAAACATACTGGAGAACGATTTATCTCCGAATTCCGGCGAGTCGTCGGCTCTGTGTTTACGGATTTCTACTGAATGAATAAATTGATAGTTTTGATTAGCTATGAGAGGAAGTTAAGTATTAAACAAGAGTTATCAGAAGGTTTGAAAGTCTATACCGTTTCACAGCTGAAGATAAGGATTTCCAGAAGTTTTTCGGCAAACTGGAATTATCTGATATTGACGTCTGAAATTGATTTCGATTGAAGGGTCTGAGTTAGCAATAGCTTAACAATTGATAGACCACGAAGGTATTGAAAGACTTACTGTTTTGATGAAGAATACGGTTTTCCGGCGACTTGCAATTTTCCGGCGAGTAAAAAAATCTTTTCTGATGAACTGAATGTATAGCGAAAGTGAAATGGCAGGTTTGTAGAATGTTTCTGAGTTGCGAGAGAGAGCAAAGATTGAAGTAATTCTGATATTGAAAGTTTTCGGTTATAAAAACCGATTCACTTCTAGAATTCAAGTTCATTCAAGGCAAACTTGATTAGAATCGTCGGTGCATCGGTTATAAACCAGAATTCGCGATAACTCAAACGTTTTGGACGGTTGAATAGCCGATTACGGTTTTCAGTTGCGCAACCGGTTGATCTATGATTGACTATAAAATTCATTTGTTTCCTAGAGTTGACAGAAAACAACAAGTGGCGGAGTGGTTATGTGTGTGTTAAGTCTTTGGAGTTCTCTTCCGGCTGACCCGGGTTCGAGTCCCGGCAGCCTTATTTTATTTTTAATTTTTTTATTTTTACTTTTTATCAATTTATAACTTTTATAGTTTAGTTTGTTTATTAATTATGTATCATTAAAAATCAAAATAGCCATAAATACGCAACGTGACATTTATAACTTGATATTCGATTACAAAACGGAGCGGGTTTGGAAAAACCCGTTTTTAACAAATGTTACATATGACATACTACATATCATGGCTATAAAAGAGTTATAAACTTTTGATAAACTTAATTACGGGTTATGAACATGTAATAAAGTTTATAACCTTATTAATTGTTTATGATTCATGTTTATAAATTAATTTGTTGTTGAAACTTATCTTATGTTTAATGGAGAATTATTTTGTATCAGTTATCACCCGGACGCTTTTTAGGCTCGAGCAAATTATTTATATTAACTATTAATGATTAATATAAAATAAAATAATACAAACAAATTGACATATTACTAAATTAATTTATTTATTAATGATTTACTTTGTAGTATAATTTGTATCATTAAAAAAAGTCATGATATATCATAAAAAGATTCCAAGAATACTATAACTATCTCGAATGACACGTTATACACATACATCTATGCGATTTTATTTGTTATATACATATATCTATGCGATTTTAGTTATATTTTTCAGATATTCATTCACGTTGTGTATTAACTAATCTAGGAGTTAGCATAAATGAAACTAAGGTCGTAGTTACCCGTTCGTTACGCAGGGATACGGATAGAATTCAGAACGTATAGCACACCATGACAATCAATAAATAAATTAGTAAAATTAATTAAAATGATACAGTAATGAGTTATGCTATTTGCGTCGTAACTCGACTCTGAACATTAAAATAATAATAAAAGGTAAAACGATATAGTAAATAACAAAGGTAAAAATAAGGTAAACAAAAAAGAAAACGATAGAAACTGGTCGGTTTTTGCGCGCGCTCGTTACAGCAAAAAAAAAATTAAAAATATGTTCAAAAGAGTATCGGCATGTTTTTTAAAAAATATTAAACTAAAAAAACTTTTGCCACACTCGTTATAGCAAAGAAAAAGAAAAATTAAAAAACTATGTCTAAAACGGTATTAACGCGTTCGTTAAAAAAAACTATTTAGGGGTAGAAAAGTAATTTGGTTAAAGTAAACGAAAAAAATACAATAATTAAACTACATGAGTTGTAAATAAAAAGGTTTACACTAAATGACTAAATAGAATAAAAGGACAAAAAATTGATGAACTTATAAAAGATGCATTAGAAATTGTACAACCTATTCATCTTCTCTTCTTTTATATTATATATAATGTTTCATTTCAAAAAGAAAAAAGGATTGGCTTACAAAGCGAGTTCCTTTAGTTAATACACAACCAATTTTAGTCCATTCAACCCGTTTATGTTTTTTTGTATGATTTCAAACTTACCCTTTACGTGACCACGAGACAAAATTCAACAACAAAATCAACTCGTAAAAGAAAACATTAAGCGGGATGGGGCTCACATACCTTAGTGGCAATCGATCTAAGTAGGTTCTCGTTCTTGGGGTTATGGTCTAGTGGCAAGGCAAAGCCTTTTAAAACACCTAAGTGTGAGATCTTGGGTTCAAGTATCACAAGTAGCAAGAAATTCGTCGTTAAAAAAAAACAATGCTTAAGACCCGTACATCCTTTTTGTTAATCATCTACACCTCTGTATAAGTTTACTTTGTGGGTTACCTTATTGCAATCCATTTATACCTCATCAGTATAACTCAGTTTATCCCTCATTTTCCTTATATACTTATGAAAATAAATTTGAAAATTAATGATATTCATATTTGATCATCAGAACAACAGAATTAAACACAAAGGTGGCATTTCATTCCATTTATACTTGGGTTAATTTTGGACTGTGGTTTCTATTAATGGTAAAAAATAACTTAAGATTAAAATTCACAAATGGGTCAAACAATGGATAAAACTTCTAACTCCTTTTGTTCTGCCAATTAGGTAGTAACTTGTAATCATATTAGACATTGTCTATACAAAATTTGGCAAGGTGTTCAAGTTCAATCCAACTCAACCTGTAACAACTCGAAAATTCGATTGTTATCTTTTCATTTTGTTTTCCTGTTTACCTATCTTTTGTAATTCCGAGATTCGACTTATGATAAAGTTTATGTTAATTAATTATGGTTGTACGTTATTATCGCATCTAATTGCTTATTAAATCGTATCGCTAATCTCATCGCATCGCAAATCACAATTGTTTATGTGGTTTTATATTATTTATATGTTATGTGTGTTTGTGGTTATGTTTACGCTCGCTATCGCATCGCTCTCGCACTCGAATCGCTAAATCGCACTATTATATCAACTATAACGCTTAACGCTTTAATTTAACGCTTAATATAACTATCTAATGCGAACCGAATAACCAAACGAACTCTTAACGCGAAATAAACAAAGAAAACCCAATTTTTGGGTCAAGTTCGCTCGAACTTGGTGTTACCAAGTTCGGCCGAACTTGACTGGCCAAAACAAAGTTCCTTCTTTACACTCAAGTTCGCTCGAACTTGTTTGATTCCTCACAGAATCAACAAATTCGGCCGAACTTGACTGATCTCTTTTGAAATCCTAGCAAGTTCGCCCGAACTTGCATGAATCTCATGCAAGTTTGACCGAACTTGGTCTCCACCAGCTCTCTTTTTGTCTTCTCCTATAAATACCAAGCTCTGTTCTCTCATTAGAACTTGCTGCAAGTTCGCCCAGAGCTCTCAAAACCCAAAATCTTCGTGTTCTAAGTAAGAATCAACTCGATGTCACTGCAACAACGTTTATCAACGATCTACAAAGGTTTACAACGATTTTGGCACAAGGCATAGCCTTCGTTTTCATCAAAACTCACTCTTTTACGAAAACCTTCATCTTTTCTTCAAAAACTTCTGTTTTAAGCTTAGATCTACACAATACGAGTTCGTTTGGCGATAGTAGAGACTTCCCAAACAAGAGATCTGCAAGATCTCGGCTTGTAAGTGATATATCTGAGAAAAACCTTTGAAAACCATTGATTTCTACACAAAATACGGACTTTTGATGATGTTTTGTTCATTTTCTGGTATGAAACGAAGCATCTATCATTCAAGATCCCAGATCTGGAAGCACAAGGACGTTTATGTTGCTTTACACAAGCCGGACTAACCCGAACGAACCTCGAGTTCGCCCGGATTAGCCCACGCTTTTGTAAAACGCCTAAAACAGCTCTTAAAGACCTCTCCGACCTAAGTTTGCTCAGTAGCACAGGGTTGGAGGGATGAACACTCGATTTTCCTCAGCAAACGACGCGAAAACGCAATATTTTGGACCCGAAAACATCAAGTTCGCTCGAGAATCACCAGCCTCACAGGTCAAGTTTGACCGAACTTGCACCCAAATGGGTCAAGTTCGACCGAACTTGGGCTAATCTCACCAAATATCCTACAAGTTCGACCGAACTTGACTAGTTTCTTAAGAAACTATGCAAGTTTGCCCGAACTTCTCTCCTCAGTAAGAGATCCTTACAAGTTCGCCCGAACTTGACAAGTTTCTTAAAGAAATTCCTCAAGTTCGACCGAACTTGGCTCTAATCTCACCAATTCTACACAAGTTCCCGACCTTGTCTATTGCCCAACCAAGACTTAACCGTTTTAGCTTTTCGGAGACTGATGCACTTCCGTTCGCGTATGTAGGCTGATCTGGCGCTCTTCTCGACTCTCCTCAGATCCCGAACTCTTACCTAAACGCACCCACAGTGAGTATACTTGACCCATTTTCGCTTTAACGCACTTTGTGGGTGTTACATACGTTCCTATATCAAAATCACTTCACAAATCAAACTTCTTATCACACACGAATAATCTGATTATATATGCTCCATACGTGATGCTAGAAACATGTGACTAGGACTTATTTTCGTTAACTTGTCTCCTTAGCTAGTATGGTACTATAGTGTGGCTTACACCCGACGGGGTCTGGTTAGGATGGGCGCGCAAGCCTTCTCACGGTAGTTAGCATGAGAAATAAGCCTATGTTAATCTGTGTGAAATGTTTCGGTGTATCATGATATGTAGTTACGTTATTTCGCGAACGCTTTCTCGATTATGCTAGTAGTACTTAAACATGTATGCTCACCTTTACTTAATTGTATTGACATGTATTTTAACGTATGTAACAGGTTGAGGATTTTAGCTATGGATGCTTGGATGTTGCATGCTTAATGTAGTTTAGTTTTGTTTGTTGATGTATTTCAGATTTGGAACTTATGTATGAAATCTAGGGGAAATCGAACCCGGTTGAATTTTATGAGAAATCTCCGTTTTGTAATAATTGTTTAAATGTTACGTTTATAGTATGGGATATTAAGCAGGTTGTTATATGTTAAATGATTGTTATGGAACATCTCATGAAATCAATCTGGTCGCCTAGTGCCACTAACCCTGATGTTTCCACCATCGATTGGGGTGTGACAGATTTGTATCAGAGCACCATAACTTAAGGATAGTAGGTAGAATTGCCATGATTCGACCTAGTAGCATGTTTAAGTACCGGATTGACCTATCTTTGACTTAAATGTTAAACTACTTGCCATAAATGCTTAAATGTGCCTTTCCTAAGGCTAATACAATATACACGATTATGAAACGCTCGTATCACACCAAACGAGTGATCAAGTCAAGAATAGGTGTGAAAACCGAGAACTCTCGACGAGATCAGTCACTCCGCGCATTCTCTCGCACGAGATACCTTCGTTGAGTTAGGAGTGACATCCAAACCTCGACGAAAATCTCCATTTCTATCTAGGAATGAAGTTGCTAAGTTAGGGGTGAAACCCGCATCTTAGTAACTAATTCCGTAATTCGATTTTCAATCCCACCAAAGTCTCGGTTACGCTGATGGTTTGGAACACGTATTAACTGGAAGGGTAAATGTCGTTTGCCGCTTGCGGTGAGAACGTTTATCTATTAGGCCATGGGTCCAAATGCAAAGGGTAAACGAATCACTTTGGCGTGTTAAATGTCTCAAAACCTCAGACACTCCCAATTGATTTAAGCCAATATCTACGATTTACGCATCATTGAGTTTATTATTATTTATGTGTTTAAAATTTTGAGAATTTTCACTTTATTCGATTTCTCGCATTGATGATTTATCATATCATCGATTTCTCGATTTATCGCATTTACGCTCCATCGAATGTATGCACAACTCGCACAGCTCTCGAAATCTAAAACGCTAAATTAATACACCAACCAAACTAATCGCTTAACTCACTTACGCCTATGAGGACGTGTGCCTCATACGCAGTATTATCTCGCTTATCTCGCTATTATATATCGCTTATATCCCGCATCTCGTATCGCGCTACGCATTGTTATTATAAGAAGGTGAATACGTGCAAATATGTGCTTATGTGCTTGCGTGCTTATGTGCTTACGTGCTTATGTGCTTAAGTGTTTACGTGCCTACGTGTTTATGTGATTTTGTGCCTTCTATGAGTAATTATAATAAATATTTTATACATAACTCTATTATAATCGAATCTCATCTAATCTAAATCCTTCGTGTAGATGTCTTCTATGGGATCGCACACCCGAAGGAATCTCCAGCGCAGCAACGCCAACAAGCGTATCGCTACAATGGTAGCCAAGGAGATAGCTAAAGTCATCCCGCAAATTGTCTCAGAAATCCATGCTGTAAGCAGCAACTCTTCAGTTGACTCCAAGGGAGATACCCCGAAACCCCACTTCAGCTTTAAGCAGTTCAAGGCATGTGGACCGCTTACTTTCTCAGGCACCGAAGGGCCGAGTGCCATGTTCCACTGGTTTGACTCTATCGAGGTCACATTCCGCCAGAGTGGATGTCCCGAGGCTCAACGCGCTGTCAACGCTACCGACGTGTTTCAATCAAGGGCTCTTGACTGGTGGACAGCCGAGCGCAACAGGCGTGGGAACGACGAAGCTTACGGACTCACTTGGGAGGAACTTAAGGAAATTATGATCAAGGAATTATGTCCTCCCTACGAGATCCAGAAGTTAGAGAACGAATTCTGGAATATGAAGCAAGATGGTCCCGATAACGCTGGTCTCACCGCTCGCTTCAAACAGTTGAGCATCATCTGTCCCGGTCAAGTGGATACGACCGAGAAGGCAATCAAGAAGTACCTCAATGCTCTCCCCGATTGCGTCGCTGACTTTGTTCAAGCAGCACGCCCTACTACTATCGAGGAGACCTACCAGCTAGCCGCCGAGATTAATGACAAACGAGTTCAGTCTGGTTACTTTAAAAGCAGTAAGGTCGCAAATCAGGCAGTCACCGAATCAGCAGCTTCTACTACCGAACATCCCCGAGAGCCAAAGAACAGTCGCCGTGGTCGAAAAAGGGAAAACCCGAGCAAGAACTTTGCTCTTACCACTCCAGTGAACCCTCAGCCACTCCATTCAGCAGCACTAAATGCACCGCCAGCAAAGCGTGCGTACACTGTCCGCACCCTATGTGCCCTAAGTGCACATATCATCATGTCGTTGGTGGCAATTGCCGTTTTTGCATGAACTGCAACTTCTACAGCCACTTTACAGTCAGCTGCCATAGTGGTACTCGTCAGCCAGCTCCTCAGGCTCCAACAGCTCCAGCTTTACCTGATCCTCCTCAAGCCAACCAGCAGCAAGCTCCAAAGGCACGAGTGTGCTTCGTGTGTGGTGATCCGAACCACTTTGCTAATGTTTGCCCAAACCGCACTGTGAAACAAGAGCCGCAGCAGCAGCAGCCACCACCGCAGCCTCAGCAGCAACAACAAGCTGCGCGTGGAAGAGCCTTCAATCTCAATCACCGGCAGGCTCAGAATGACAACAATGTTGTCAATGGTACGTTTCTCGTTAATGGTACTGGTGCCGATAATTGTTTTGTATCGTTGGAATTCGAAAATGTTTTAAAATGTAAGCACGGTAAACTCCCAAAGACTTTCGATGTGGAAGTGCCACCGGAAGAACCGTTACTGTTGTGTAGGTCCGTTGTACGGATCGTTCGGGCACTAATCTGACAAACCTAAGGTAAACGTGCGGAATCCGTTTGCTTAGGCGACATTGGATACACTCATTTGTTTCTATTTAATCACCGTTTCATTAATATTCAACGTTACAGATCCTGGAAACACTTTGACAGAGCTTCGTCTCTGTCGTGACAAAATCTCTGAAAGTTACAAATGAAACATCAAAGCTCCTATACTAACACAAGTTCGCTGGTGGGAGTGCAAGTTTGGGTGAACTTGCTTAGTCAAGTTCGGCCGAACTTGACTACAACACTACCATTTCAAGCGAACTTGTCCCTAAATATACATAAACTTCGACATTTCGCTCCTAAATACTGACTCGATATTATACGATGACGTAGGCAACAGACATATGCATCAACAGACTCCCCCTTGGATGTTGCCGTAGTCATCATTCTTCAGTTAAGTTCCTGAGTCTTTAATGTTCTCTTGATCTTTATATCTTGAATAACTTTAACATCCATGCTCCCCTTTTCTTTGAGCTTTCTGGTATCTTTAATCAACGTGTTTATCTAGCTCCCCCTTAAATGATTCTCTGAATCTCTAAGATTTGACGATTAAGAACAATCACACGTATCCACAGACAAACAGTTTCTTAACAGTCTCATTGGTCCGGCTCACATTCAACATTATCAGGTTACCATGGAAGATTTTGAAAGAAAATCTTTTTGGATTTTTAATATTGAATGCAGAAATGTAAACAAACAAAAATTTAATATTTACAGTTTATATTTTTGTGAGAAAACGTGCTAAAGGATCATATCAGTTTTTGAGACATACTACCAGTACCGTTGACCTTTTAATGACTTTAATTTTTAAACTTGTTTGCCTAGATTGTCGATATGTTTATTCACCTAAACTTTAACACATTTCTCAATTGTTCCAAGATATGTTAGGATAAGAATTATGAAACTTGACTTATCTGTGGTTCCCACTTCTTGAATATACTCCCGTATCAAAATTCCCTAGATTTCATCTTACAGGTGAATATAGCATAATTGATATCTGTATCAGTATAATGCGATGCCTTGAGAGCTCAGGTTAGTACTACCGTACAGACAAAGAGATGAAGGCTCGACTTTAAGGTGTGTTCCATTTAAGGAATCTTTTCAGCACTGCAAATGATTAGATCTTTCGATACTTTTCAAGATTGCATGCAGTTTGGAGGTTTATAGCGAAAGTATTATAGAAGTTCTAGGCCATTGCTTCCGCAAAATCAGAAGAACTTGTATAATACCCCGAATATCAACTATCTATAAAGACCTCTTATCTCATAATCAGGCAATCTTTCAAACGAAATTTCGGATTACTAAGTCCATATATCCAAGATATGTTAATCCACAAGTTTAAGCAGTTGTAAAATTTAGTTTATATCCTTGAAACAATTTACTAAACGTGTAAAGCCTATCGACACATCCACAGTAAGACTTGTTTATAACTTTTTAAACTTTACAAATATTTAGTGTCCTGTGATAGTCCACTGATGTACTATCATTTCCTTTTTGCGCACAAGTAATCTCATTTTTTATTTTTTAATGCTTTTTATATTTTACGATTTTCTATTGTTTTTGGCTTTTTCAATCATTTTATCTATCTAAAATGATTTCGAAACGATGTTTTTCAATTTTACAAGAATTTTTTTACAATTTTTATCTCCCCCTAAAATTGAAAACATCTTATTAAAATCGAAAATAAGAATCTTCCACTTTAACCATTTAACGATTTTTTTACGAATGTGAACGCGAGACTACCATTTTGTTTGTGTGGAATATCACTCTTGTCTCTTGTCTCTCTGCATGAACAACCACTGCTTCTCAAATGAAGTTTGGCTTGAAGCTTGGTTATCCTGCACATTCAAACAAACTTTAATCAGTTTTGAATTGGAACCCAATCCATTCTGGATTTAGGTTTACCAAAATCATTAACATCTGAAGTAAACAAACATTCACACTCTTTTTGATATTCAAACAGTTTGATAGAAACTTTATTTGAAATTTTTACTTTCTTTGATTTTTTAACTGTTTGAATTATCAAATTTTTCTCCACTACTCTCTCTTTTGTCCTCAGATTTGTATCTGATGAATTCGTTTTACGTGACTGTGAGTAAAATGATTCATTAGAACTTTTATCTGATTTTTTAGACGTATCCGAGGACAAAATCTTTTCCAAATACTCTCTAACTTTTTTTCCTTTTTTTTCTTAATCTGACTTTTTGCCCTTATGATAACTTAACTTTTTGTTCTTTGGGCTTCTCTACAGTTTTCTCATTTTTCTTCTCTGTTTTCTTCTCCTCTGGTCTTTTCTCCCCCTGAGATTTAACCGATCTTCTTTTCAGATTAGTCGGACAATCCCTAGAAATATGACCTTTGATTTGACATTTATAACATCTTCTTGTATCAAATCTCCTTTTCAGACAGTTAACAGCAATGTGTCCACCAAATCCACAGTTGTAACACACTATGTTATCGTATCAATCTCTCCATTCAGACCAAACACCCAAATCAGCACATTGATTTGACATGTAGTAGTCATCTTTCCTGCTTCTTCTATAAAATTGATTTGACTTTGAAGCACTGTGATCCGACCTGCACCACTTATTCTCAAATTTTTGTGAGTTTTTATAATGATTGGATGACTGTACCGATGAACTTTTTGTTTTGAAAATTTTTAGAATTTTGTTTTTCATATTGTTTTTGTTCTCTATTCTGCTTAGAAGGTTTTTGCGTTGATCATTCACCTTTTTCCGCAGATTGTTGAACAGTTTCTTGAAATTTTTCTTTTAGTTTCAAAAATATTTCCTTTTTATCATCGGTATTATCATCACAATCCTTAATTATGACATCGTCATAATTTGTGACATTGTCACTTATTGGAATTTTCTTTTTATTATCATTGATCGGTTTTGGACATATATGATCTAACTTTAATGAGGAGGTCACAAAACCATTCAATAATTTTTCTGAATTAACAGCTTTATTTTTAACAATCTCAACTTCCTTTTCAAGTTGAGCAATTTTCTCAATATGAGAATTTATTGCTATTTGATTTTCTATATTTAATTTTTCAAAAACAATTTTATCATTTTCTAAAATTTTTATTTGATTTTCAAAATTCTTTTCATTTTCTTTTAACTTTTTATTTTCTAATGAGAAACATTCCAAATCTTTCATAAATTTGACATTAATAGATTTGGATTTTTGACAATTTAAGCACACAGATTCAGTAGACTTTGTGCAAGGTTTTTCGACCTCCACAATTTGCACCTTTACCACTTCTTTATAAACAACCTTTACCTCCTTGCTTTTAATCATCTCAGCATGCTCCAGATATTTAGCACGTAGAGAATTCCATAGCTATTGTGTCGTATCACATTCTGGTAGCAGATTCAAGATATTTTCTTTCACCGACTGCTGTATCAGATTAATCATTTTCTTTTCAGCAAAATAATCATCTTTTTGTTGAGTAGAATATTTGCACTTCTCCAGAATTTGCTGATTTTCATCTCTAGGAATGACATAACATGTCTCAATCACGACCCAACTACGGAAATGCATAGCTTTGACCCAGCTCTCAAATTTTCCTTTCCAGGCTTCGTACTCTTCTAATCTCATCAACATTGGCAGCTTCACGGACCCCATTTCGTTTTCCAAATTTATCTGTCGTTTAAAACACTTGAAATATGATTAGCAAACAGACAATTTTAGCAAAACTGACGTTTTAATTGACAATGGGTACATTAAAAACGTTTAAAATTTTTCGAAAAACTGTCTTTAGCAGATTAGAGCTTTAAACTCGTCTTGTCGATACGATTCTGACGATATAAAACGTTTAAAATTTTTCGGAAAACTGTCTCTAGCAGATTAGACGTTTTTTTTAGAAAACTTGGACAAGTTTGGTCGAACTTGTCACAACGTGTGAAACTCAGCTATTTAACAAGTTCGGACGAACTTGTATAAGTTTCAAGATAAATAAGCAAGTTCGGGTGAACTTGTAAGAATTTCAAGAGGCTTTACAAGTTCGGGCGAACTTGTAATATTTTTCAACAATATTTAATCAAGTTCGGGCGAACTTGATGAAATTTGTTTGAAAAATAAGCAAGTTCGAGCGAACTTACCCCAAATCTTTGAAAAATCAATCAAGTTCGGGCGAACTTGATGAAAAATGTGAATTATTCAGTCAACTTCAAGCGAACTTGATGTTAAGTTCGAGCGAACATGAGTTATTGGACATGGTTTTTTGCAATTTTTGACATGAATCGTTTGTTTTAAGCTCTGATCTTTTCAAGGGTTTATCTATTATGGATTTTACGTATTATACTTGAGAATCAGTCCATTTTGTCCGTGAAGTATCCAAGAAAAGTAAAAAATGAAGGAAATGAGTAGAAGATGAGATGATTTCAGTCCAATGTCTTCAAATTAGGCCAATCCTGCTCTGATACCACTTGTAGGTCCGTTGTACGGATCGTTCGGGCACTAATCTTGCAAACCTAAGGTAAACGTGCGGAATCCGTTTGCTTAGGCGACATTGGATACACTCATTTGTTTCTATTTAATCACCGTTTCATTAATATTCAACGTTACAGATCCTGGAAACACTTTGACAGAGCTTCCCCTCTGTCGTGACAAAATCTCTGAAAGTTACAAATGAAACATCAAAGCTCCTATTTATACTAACACAAGTTCGCTGGTGGGAGTGGAAGTTCGGGCGAACTTGCTTAGTCAAGTTCGGCTGAACTTGACTACAACACTACCATTTCAAGCGAACTTGTCCCTAAATATACATAAACTTCGACATTTCGCTCCTAAATACTGACTCGATATTATACGATGACGTAGGCAACAGACATATGCATCAATACGTTGATTCCGTCTTACGTGGTTGTTCTCTCGATCTTAACAACCATGCCTTCTCAATCAATCTCATACCTATGCAGTTGGGTAGCTTCAATATCATAGTAGGTATGGATTTTCTTAGTGAGAATCATGCTGAAGTTGTATGCTTCGATAAAATAATTCGTTTCCCTCTCCCAAATGGTGATCAACTTCATGTCTATGGTGAAACTCACTCAAAGAAGTTGATGCTTCTATCATGTACTCGAGCACACAAATGCTAGCAAAAGCGATGTGTTGCTTTCCTCGCTCATATCGTGAACTCGGAGAAAGAAAAGAAGACTTATAAAAATGTTCCCGTTGTTTGTGAATTTCCTAAAGTGTTTCCCGACGATTTACCCGGTTTACCCCTACTCGAGATGTTGAATTTCGTATCAATTTAGTTCCCGGAGCTACTCCCGTTGCTAAAGCTCCTTATCGCATTGCACAATCCGAAATGCGTGAGCTATCAAGCCAACTTCAAGAGCTTCTTGATAAAGGTTTCATACGCCCGAGCACTTCGCCATGGGGTGCACCTGTCCTTTTCGTGAAAAGAAGGACGGATCGTTCCGAATATGCATCGATTTATCGTGAACTTAACAAACTCACGATAAAGAACCGCTACCCTCTTCCTCATATCGACGATTTATTTGATCATCTTCAAGGTGCTACTTGTTTTTCTAAGATCGATTTACGTTCCGGTTATCATCAGTTATGCGTGTTGGAAGAAGACATTCCTAAAACCGCCTTTCGTACTCGCTATGGCCATTTCGAATTCGTGGTCATGCCTTTTCGTCTTACGAATGCACCCGCGGTTTTCATGGATTTGATGAACCGTGTGTGTAAAGCTTTCTTATCGTTTCGTCATTGTTTTCGTCGATGATATCCTTATCTATTCAAAGTCGAGAGATGAACACGCGCGTCATCTCTGTCTAGTCCTCGAACTTCTTCAAGGAAATCGCTTTTATGCTAAGTTCTCTAAGTGTGAATTCTGGCTCGAAAAAGTCCAATTTCTTGGCCACATCGTTAATAGTCATGGAATTCACGTCGACCCTGCAACGAGTGAAGCCGTCAAGAGTTGGATTACACCGAAGAATGCTTCCGAAATCCGTTCATGTCACACCCCGACCCGCATCGGAATAAAAGTCGGGGCATAATTGGGTTATCTCCAAAGCTCATGATGTTTACTAAAATGTTTCATATTTATTAAATTCAAATTACAACTTAAATATCCAAATCAAAATTCATACAATTACAAGGAAATGAAACTATGTAAATAATCCAAAGCTTAAACTGGTTTATTCTTCTAGTCCTTCCTATGTGTTTCTTGCCTCAGCTGGATCACCTGTATCATGTGTAAAACGGGGGATATTTTGGGTCAACAAAAGTTGGCGAGTGAACCTTGATAAACCATTGTTATTAATTTCTTGTTTTGTTTAATATGGAAAATTTGTGCAATAATCATATGTGAGCAACATATATAAGTAAACAAACACAAACCACTTTGAATGAGTATATGATATGAATGATGATGAATGTGAGATCAAGGCTCAATCAAACGGAGCCGATCTTATGAGGCACCTGATGCTCAACCCGTCTCCCACGGGGAACTGGGCCTAATGAAATGCGTGCACTGAAAATGATAAATTCAAACTACATATAATCCACACAACAATTGATACACATTTGATCACGGATATGATGTATGCACAAGTGTTTAAATATAATAAAGAATTAAACGACACATGATACACCCCAAATATGATTAAAACGGGGAATTGATAGAGATTCACTCACAATGGGTGCGTTCTTTGATGATGATGAAAGCGCACGAATTTATAATTCGATTGACGAGGGAAGAACTAACCTAGATAATAACAAAATGATTTGATAAATAAATAAATTTTGGTTAAGATTAATATTTTTAATTAGTGTTCTTAAATGGGATTTTTAGAATTATTTTTGTGAGTTTAAGGAAGTTTTCTAACCTTAATAATCTTATTTTTAAGTATTTTTAAATAATTTTCTAATTAAATAAATAACTAAAAAGAAATAAATAAAATAAAAAAAATTGACTTTTGACCGTTGACCGTTGACCGGGTCTGACCGGTCAGACTGTGTTTTCTATGCGCTGAGTGAGGTTCGAACTCGGGACCTCTCGTATGCGTGCACGCAGCTCTACCAACTGAGCTACGTGTCTAACCCGAAATATTCTCTGTTTTAATTATATTTATATACTAATTAATTTTAAACTTATTTGGTTTTTTATTAAAAATGCTTTATATGGCCGAACCGGTTGCAGGGACCCGGAGTCGAACTCGGGTCCTTCGGTTCGAGTGCGCACAGCCCAACCAGTTGGGCTGTGTGTCTAATCCGTTTAACAAATGGATTATATTATTCTTATAAACATCCTGTGACTTGTTCTGATTCAGTTCTAAAAATGTTGGTTTTAATTCTGAAAGTCGGTACGTGTGCGATTCGAACCCGGGACGTGTGTATTGTTTGTGCACACAGTCCACCGCTGGACTGTGTGTCTAACCCGTTCGAATATCCAGTTTTAATTATATTTATACATATACTCGACTTCATCTTCTTCGTTTACAAAAACACAGATCAGTGAAGTCCGACTGTTCTGTTTAAATCGGTCATCAAAACTTATAATTGGTTGGAATGAAATAGATAAAGAAGATTACGGAATAAAATGTACCAAAACAGAATGTTTTTCTCAGATTTCCGGCAAGAGTTGTCGGCTCTGATTGTTGACTTCCGGCTGAGTGAATTGTTTAACAGTTTTGATTAGTGTGTTGTGCAATTAAGTTACTAAACAAGAGATATCAAGAGGGTTTAGATGATTATACCGATCGACAGTGAGACTTCTGTTTTTCAGTGATATTCCGGTGAGTGTGGGGTTTTCCGGCGGCGTAGTCTGGGACAGACTCTGGTTGAATGATTAAAGTTAATACATGCCGAATAATGGATTACAAACAAAAGAGTCGAGAATTTTACCGATTTGAAGTAAGTCTCGGTTTTCCGGTGAAAGTCCGGCGAATGCAGAATATCTCCGGCGACGTGTTTTGGGATGAATAAAGCTTCGGAAACGATCGTGGTTCTGAGCGAAAGGATTTCCAGAGTGTTCAAGTGGGTATTTATAGTGGAAACAGGTTGAATTGGGTTTGAATTGGGTCAAGGTTTGCGATTGGAGATTTCCATCGGTTATGACGGAAATTGACTGCCGGCAACAGTTATAACCGACGTCGACATCAATTTTTGCGGTTCAGTCAAAAGGAATATGGCCAAAATCACGGATTGCCGGATTTTCCGGTGATTGCGAGTTCTGGCGCGTTGAATACCGGATTTGACTTTCAGTTTTATTATATATGTTATTCGGGTTAGTGTTTATCACAAAAACAGTGTGTGGCGGAGCGGTGTGTTGTGTGTTTGAGTTTGTGGGTGACCCAGGTTCGAAACCCGGCGTCTCCATATTTTTTTTAATTCAATATTTTTTTGTTATTTAATAATTATGTTTTAAAATTCTAATATATATATATTAATTATGTATTGTTTAAAATTCATCTGAGCAATAAATACGCAACGAAAAATTATAACTGAGTATTTGATTTATAAACGAAGCGGGTTTGGAAACCCGTTTTTCGACGAATGTTACAGTATCCCCTACTTTTAGAAATTTCGTCCCGAAATTTAAGTAGTGGTAGCAGTAAAAAGATGCGGGTATTTTTCGCGCATTGAGTCTTCACGTTCCCAAGTAAACTCAGGTCCTCGTTTCGACTCCCAACGTACCCTGACAATGGAATACGACTTCGTCTTAAACGCTTCTCTCCGAAGTCCATGATATCTATTGGTCTTTCAATGAAGTGCATAGATTCATCGATCTGAATGTCTTCTAGAGGAATATGGAGGTTTTCATCGGCGAGGCACTTCTTCAAGTTTGTTACGTGGAATGTGGGATGAATTCTGTTGAGCTCTTCTGGTAGGTCAAGCTTGTATGCTACAGGACCTACTCTTTCGAGTATCTTGAAAGGTCCTACGTAGCGTGGTGCTAGCTTGTCCTTCTGGCCAAAACTAACCACTCCCTTCCACGATGATACTTTTAAAAGTACTTGATCCCCAATGTCAAACTCCAAGGGCTTTTGTCGTTTGTCTGCATAACTCTTTTGACGACTTTGAGCCGCTAGAAGATTGTTTCGAATTTGAATGACCTTGTCGGTTGTTTCTTGAATTAACTCTGGACCGGTGATTTGTGATTCCCCAATTTCGTGCCAACATACTGGAGATCGGCACTTACGACCATATAAAGCTTCGAAAGGAGCCATGCCGATACTTGAATGATAGCTATTGTTGTACGAAAATTCAACTAATAGTAGATGAGCGTCCCAATTCCCTTTGAAGTCTATGACACATGCTCGAAGCATGTCTTCAAGAGTTTGGATGGTGCGTTCAGATTGACCATCAGTTTGAGGATGAAAAGCGGTACTGAGGTCTAATCGTGTACCCAAAGCGGTTTGTACGGCTCGCCATGTTCGTGAAGTGAAACGACCATCACGGTCTGAAATGATGCTTAAAGGTACACCATGACGGCTTACGATCTCGCTGATGTAGATACGAGCTAACTTCTCGTTCTTGAAGTACTCGCGAATTGGAATGAAATGAGATGACTTTGTAAGACGATCGATTATTACCCATATAGTGTCATACCCACTGGAGGTGCGAGGTAACCCGGTGATGAAATCCATGGTTATGTTTTCCCACTTCCATACAGGTATTTCGGGTTGGACTAGAAGTCCTGAAGGTCTTTGATGTTCAGCTTTTACTTTGGAACAGGTAAGGCACTTGGAAACAAAAACAGCGATATCCTTTTCATGCCAGGCCACCAGTAGGTGTATCGTAGGTCTTGATACATCTTGTCGGCCCCTGGGTGTACAGAGTACCGTGTTTTATGCGCCTCATTCATGAGGAAATCACGAAGGTTATCGCGATCAGGAATCCATATGCGATTTAAATAGTATAAATACCGTCGGATTTGGCTTCGATTTTGAGTTCAGCTCCACATGACAGCTCATCGCGTACGTCATTTTCTGTTACAGAAACATGTTGAGCTGCTCGGATTCGATCTTTGATGTCGGTTATGATTTGCGAACATAGAAGACGAATGGAGTTCACATAACCTTTTCGACTGAGTGCATCAGCCACCACGTTTGCCTTGCCAGGATGATACCGAATTTCACAGTCGTAGTCGTTAAGAAGTTCGACCCATCTTCGTTGCCTCATATTCAACTCCTTTTGGTTGAAGATATGTTGGAGACTTTTGTGGTCAGTGTATATTTCACACTTGGTACCATAGAGGTAATGTCTCCATATCTTGAGAGCGAACACAACGGCTCCAAGTTCCAGGTCGTGGGTGGTGTAATTCTTCTCATGAACTTTGAGTTGCCTAGAAGCATAGGCTATCACTTTTCCTCTTTGCATTAATACACAGCCTAGTCCTTGCCCTGATGCGTCGCAATATACTACAAAGTCATCGCAACCTTCAGGGAGTGTGAGGATAGGTGCGTCACAAAGTTTTTGCTTTAGAGTTTGGAAGGCTTCTTCTTGTTTAGGTCCCCATATGAAGGGTTTTCCTTTATGAGTCAAAGTCGTGAGTGGTACAGCAATACGGGAAAAATTGGCAATGAAGCGGCGCTAGTAACCAGCCAAACCAAGAAATGACCTTACTTCGGTAGGGGTACGTGGCGCTTTCCATTCCTGTACTGCCTTGATTTTTTAAAGATCGACATGTATTCCCTTGTCATTGACGACATGTCCAAGGAATTGTACCTCTCTTAACCAGAATTCGCATTTTGAGAACTTAGCGTAGAGCTTTTCAGTCCTTAAGAGTGTAAGGATGAGTCGAAGGCGTCGTTCATGATCGGATTTAGACTTGGAATAGATAAGAATATCGTCGATGAAGACTATGACGAAACGATCGAGGTAGGGTTTGCATACCCTATTCATTAGATCCATGAATACAGCGGGGGCGTTGGTTAAACCGAATGGCATGACCACGAACTCGTAATGACCATAACGAGTCCGGAAGGCGGTCTTTGGGATATCTTCTTCATGTACTCTGAGCTGATGATAACCAGAACGAAGGTCGATTTTTGAAAAGCAGGTGGCGCCTTGAAGTTGGTCTAGGAGGTCATCGATGCGAGGTAGTGGATAGCGATTTTTAACCGTTAGCTTGTTGAGTTCTCTATAATCAATGCACATGCGAAACATTCCATCTTTCTTCTTCACAAAAAGAACATGTGCACCCCAAGGCGAGGAGCTAGGACGCATGAATCCTTTGTCAGTCAGCTCTTGCAGTTGACTGGCCAGCTCTTGCATTTCGGATGGGGCTAACCTATAAGGAGATTTTGCGACTGGTGTAGCGCCAGGTACAAGATCGATGCGGAATTCGACTTCTCTCACAGGAGGGAGTCCTGAAATGTCGTCGGGAAAGACTTATGGAAATTCTTTCACAACTGTGATATCTTCGAGTTTCCTTTCCTTGTTTCCCTTTTTGACGACGTGAGTTAGGAATGCGACATAGTTCTTGCGGAGATATCTTCGGGCTTGATGGCAGGACATTAGTTTGAGTCCTTTCGAAGGGGTTTCTCCAAAAATACGTAGAGTCTGACCGTCTGCAAGAGGAATGCGAATGAACTTTTAGCGGCACACTACTTCAGCGTGATGCTGGCTGAGCCAGTCCATACCGATTATAATATCGAAACTTCCCAACTTCATAGGAATGAGGTCAACTGGAAAATCGTGATCGTTTAGAGTGAGGGTACAATTTCGTATAATAGAATTTAATGAAATGGGCTTTCCGTCAGCAACTTCCACCGTTAGAGATTCCATG
The DNA here is from genome assembly GCA_947069175.1 of Scalesia atractyloides. NCBI lineage: Eukaryota > Viridiplantae > Streptophyta > Magnoliopsida > Asterales > Asteraceae > Scalesia > Scalesia atractyloides. The sequence goes on from CAMTDV010000019.1 coordinate 51,299,734, forward strand.
AGATTATCACGAGTTTGGTTGAGGATAGGTTCGAATTCTAAGGACACAAAACTCTTATCCGCGCTAGTATCGAATAACATGGATGCATAACTACCATTGATGAGAAACGTACCGTTAACCACGTTGTTGTCAGCCCTAGCTTGGTTGACATTGATGTTGAAAGCTCTTCCTCTGGCAGGTGGAGGAGCTTGGTTAGCTTGGTTTACTGGGTTCGCTTGAGCTTGGGCATGGATGATGTTCACCAAGCGTGGACAAGTGTTCCTGAAGTGGTTTGGGTCCCCACAGTTGTAACAAGCTCGCATGGGTTGCATCATGGGGTAGTTGGGTTGGTAGTAGGATTGGGCTATGTGTTGTGCAGATGGTAGAAGTAAGGGTTGTTGGGCTTGACCCACTATCTGATGGTGGGTTTGGGTTGGGGGTTGATTGCGGTTCATTCGTTGAAGTGTGCGACAAGTTTGAATGGTGCAATGTTGGCAATGTTGGCAAGGAGTTTCGGGAGGGTGATGGTACTGACAATGGTTGCATTTTGGGTGTGGGCCGGTGTATGGCTTTTTAAATGGTGCAGTCGAAGGAGCAAATTGGGTGATTGGTGCAGCAGTGATAGGAGGGTTGGTTTGAGTGACAGCAAAATTCTTTTTGTTTCGTTTCCTCTTACCAGCAAACTTTGAGGAGGAGACTGAGTGGTTTGTAGTTGAGGTCTCTATGGGTGTTTTCTTCTTATCATCCTTAAATTTGCCGTTTCGGATGCGATTCTCAGTGAGTTCTGTAGCTAACTCCATCGCGGCTTCAAGTGTTGCAGGCGAAGTGCTTAGAACTGAGTCTTGAATTTTCGAGGGAAGACCTCGAATGTAATGTTCAACCAAGCGGTACACGGGGGTGAACAGATTTGGGATCATCTGGTTTAGTTCGAGAAATCTCTTGTTATAGGAAGTGTGATCTCCTTCCTTTTGTTTTAGCGCGTGGAATTCATCTTCCAACCTTTTGATTTCGCTTCTTGGACAGAAGCGTCAGGTCATGAGTTCCCTTAACTCTTCCCATGTTAAGGCCATGGCATCTTCAACTCCTTGTTTACCCTTTTCCGTGTTCCACCAGGTAAGGGCTACCCCAAACATTCTTCCTATTGCATAACGTACCTTGCGATCCTCGGGACAATCGCAATTGAGGAAAGTGTTCTCCATTTCTTCAAACCAGTGAAGGAGAGCAGTAACACCTTCGGTCCCTTCATACTTTGGGGGATCGCAAGATTTGAAGTGTTTGTAGGAGCACTTTTTGGAGGGAGGGTTGGCGACGCTCTGGTCTTCTTGATTGGGAGGGTTGATGGGATTCGCGGTGAGAGCTTGTTGAACTTGAATTACGATGTCAGGAAGTACTGCAGTCATTTGTTTAGCAATTTGTGTGGCCAAGCGTTCATTTGACCTTCCTGACTTTCTACCTCCACGTAGTTGCCTAACCGACAACTACAGGAACATACATAGGAAGATTGTGAGTTTAAGAAGTTTCTAGGTGTCATGTGTCGTTAAAAGAATAAAAAATATCATAACTAACAATAATGCAACTACATCCATAGGATGTCTTGGGTTTGCTCATGTTTGGGCCTCCAATGTCCCCCATACCATCGCATGTGTAGTCATGTGGGCCCCCATGACTTTTGGGTTTGGTAGGATTCACATTGGTGTTGGCGGATTAACACTCGCATCACCCGAATGAAAACCGTAAAATATGATTGCGAGATGTATGGTAGGAGGGTGTCCAGGTGTAGACACAATGACAACTCAAAGTGGGGTTAGCTCACACGACGTTTGGTATAGCATGCTTTGGCCTAATAGGTCCTTCGTACTCTCATCGTTAATCCCCAGGTAGGCAAAATGGTCCTTTATTTTGGATTTATACGAATGCCAAGCCTAGACAGGACGATCCGACTACCGGTACTCGTACCCTTCCAGTTACTACATGCTCGTCATGAGAACTCACTTTGATGTGATTTGAAAACACAAAAATCATTGCAAAAATCATGGGAATTGTGAGGTGTATGCTCTCATGGATATGATATGTTATGAGGATATGATTTATGATGAGCATTGTATAATAACATGTATTTGTGAGCATGCTTGCATAACATTGAGTGTAAAATAAACATAAAGCATATAAACATCATGAATTTTGTATGTAACGCATAAACAATTTAAAATTTTAATCAACTATAGTATAGGCTCTAAGGGTCTAATAACCTATCATATATCCCTATAGTCATGGCTCTGATACCAATCTGTCACACCCCGACCCGCAGCGGAATAAAAGTCGGGGCATAATTGAGTTATCACCAAAGCTCATGATGTTTACTAAAATGTTTATATTTATTAAATTCAAATTACAACTTAAATATCCAAATCAAAATTCATACAATTACAAGGAAATGAAACTATGTAAATAATCCAAAGCTTAAACTGGTTTATTCTTCTAGGCCTTCCTATGTGTTTCTTGCCTCAGCTGGATCACCTGTATCATGTGTAAAACGGGGGATATTTTGGGTCAACAAAAGTTGGTGAGTGAACCTTGATAAAACATTGTTATTAATTTCTTGTTTTGTTTAATATGGAAAATTTGTGCAATAATCACATGTGAGCAACTATATAAGTAAACAAACACAAACCACTTTGAATGAGTATATGATATGAATGATGATGAATGTGAGATCAAGGCTCAATCAAACGGAACCGATCTTATGAGGCACCTGATGCTCAACCCGTCTCCCACGGGGAACTGATGGGCCTAATGAAATGCGTGCACTGAAAATGATAAATCCAAACTACATATAATCCACACAACAATTGATACACATTTGATCACGGATATTATGTATGCACAAGTGTTTAAATATAATAAAGAATTAAACGACACATGATACACCCCAAAATATGATTAAAACGGGGAATTGATAGAGATTCACTCACAATGGGTGTGTTCTTTGATGATGATGAAAGCGCACGAATTTATGATTCGATTGACGAGGGAAGAACTAACCCTGTTATTTAACAAAATGATTTGATAAATAAATAAATTTTGTTTAAGATTAATATTTTTAATTAGTGTTCTTAAATTGGATTTTTAGAATTATTTTTGTGAGTTTAAGGAAGTTTTCTAACCTTAATAATCTTATTTTTAAGTATTTTTAAATAATTTTGTAATTAAATAAATAACTAAAAAGAAATAAATAAAATAAAAAAATTGACTTTTGACCGTTGACCGGGTCTGACCGGTCAGACTGTGTTTTCTATGCGCTGATTGAGGTTCGAACTCGGGACCTCTCGTATGCGTGCACGCAGCTCTACCAACTGAGCTACGTGTCTAACCCGAAATATTCTCTATTTTAATTATATTTATATACTAATTAATTTTAAACTTATTTGGTTTTTTTATTAAAAATGATTTATATGGCCGAACCGGTTGCAGGGACCCGGAGTCGAACTCGGGTCCTTCGATTCGAGTGCGCACAGCCCAACCAGTTGGGCTGTGTTTCTAATCTGTTTAACAAATGGATTATATTACTCTTATACACATCCTGTGACTTGTTCTGATTCAGTTCTAAAAATGTTGGTTTTAATTCTGAAAGTCGGTAAGTGTGCGATTCGAACCCGGGACGTGTGTATTGTTTGTGCACACAGTCCACCGCTGGACTGTGTGTCTAACCCGTTCGAATATCCAGTTTTAATTATATTTATACATATACTCGACTTCATCTTCTTCGTTTACAAAAACACAGATCAGTGAAGTCCGACTGTTCTGTTTAAATCGGTCATCAAAACTTATAATTGGTTGGAATGAAATAGATAAAGAAGATTACGGAATAAAATGTACCAAAACAGAATGTTTTTCTCAGATTTCCGGCAAGAGTTGTCGGCTCTGATTGGTGACTTCCGGCTGAGTGAATTGTTTAACAGTTTTGATTAGTGTGTTGTGCAATTAAGTTACTAAACAAGAGATATCAAGAGGGTTTAGATGATTATACCGATCGACAGTGAGACTTCTGTTTTTCAGTGATATTCCGGTGAGTGTGGGGTTTTCCGGCGGCGTAGTCTAGGACAGACTCTGGTTGAATGATTAAAGTTAATACATGCCGAATAATGGATTACAAACAAAAGAATCGAGAATTTTACCGATTTGAAGTAAGTCTCGGTTTTTCGGTGAATGTCCGGCGAATGCAGAATATCTCCGGCGACGTGTTTTGGGATGAATAAAGCTTCGGAAACGATCGTGGTTCTGAGCGAAAGGATTTCCAGAGTGTTCAAGTGGGTATTTATAGTGGAAACAGGTTGAATTGGGTCAAGGTTCGCGATTGGAGATTTCCGTCGGTTATGACGGAAATTAACTGCCGGCAACGGTTATAACCGACGTCGACATCAATTTGTGCGGTTCAGTCAAAAGGAATATGGCCAAAATCGCGGATTGCCGGATTTTCCAGTGATTGCGAGTTCTGGCGCATTGATTACCGGATTTAACTTTCAGTTTTATTATATATGTTATTCGGGTTAGTGTTTATCACAAAAACAGTGTGTGGCGGAGCGGTGTGTTGTGTGTTTGAGTTTGTGGGTGACCCGGGTTCGAAACCCGGCGTCTCCATATTTTTTTTAATTCAATATTTTTTTGTTATTTAATAATTATGTTTTAAAATTCTAATATATATATTAATTATGTATTGTTTAAAATTCATCTGAGCAATAAATACGCAATGAAAAATTATAACTGAGTATTTGATTTATAAACGAAGCGAGTTTGGAAACCCGTTTTTCGACGAATGTTACAGTTCATTCCTTGGATTGGCGGGTTACTACCGTTGATTCATCGCCGATTTTTCTAAAATCGCCGTTCCGCTTACCGCTTTAACTCATAAAGACAAACCTTTTGTTTGGGATTCCAAGCAAGAGGAAGCATTTCAAACTCTCAAGCGTATGCTATGGAATGCTCCGGTTCTCACTTTACCCGACGGAAACGACGATTTCGTTGTTTACTGCGATGCCTCTAATCTTGGTCTTGGTTGTGTGCTCACGCAACGAAACAAGGTTATCGCGTATGCATCTCGACAACTCAAGATCCACGAGAAGAACTACACAACCCACGATCTCGAACTCGGTGCAGTTGTTTTTGCATTAAAGATATGGTGACATTACCTTTACGATACTAAGTGCACGGTTTTCACCGACCATAAGAGTTTACAACATATCTTTAATAAAAAAGAACTAAACATGCGACAACGACGATGGGTTGAATTTCTCAACGATTACGATTGCGAGATACGCTACCATCCCGGCAAAGTAAACGTCGTCGCCGATGCTCTAAGTCGACGAAGCTATGTATATGGTATTCGTAACTCTCAAGCTTGTGCTAAACTTGAAACCCTTATCCGTGCCGCTCAATTCGCTTGTTTAACGAGAATACCCTTCTAGATGAAATGAAATGTGGTGCCGAAACTCAGCTTGTATCTAAACCGATAGTATTTATTACTATCTCGATCGTATTTGGATTCCTACTGGTGATAATCTTCGTGAATTGCTAATGACCGAAGCTCATAAATCTCGATATTCCATTCACCCCGGTGCCGACAAGATGTACCAGGACCTTCGTCCTAAGTACTGGTGGCCGGGCATGAAAAAGGATATCGCCTTGTACGTCTCAAAGTGCTTAACTTGTTCGAAAGTTAAAGCCGAACATCAAAGGCCCTCTGATTTACTTGAACAACCCGAAATCCCGATGTGGAAGTGGGAGAGTATAACTATGGACTTCGTTACTAAACTTCCCCGCACTTCATCCGGTCACGATAGCATTTGGGTTATCATTGATCGTCTCACTAAATCTACGCACTTTATTGCTATACGAGAAGACTTTAAGGTCAAACGGTTAGCCCAAATCTATACCGACGAAGTTATATGTCGACACGGGACGCCTCGTGACATCATCTCTGACCGAGACGGTCGTTTTACCTCGCGTCTCTGGGAGACTTTTCAATCCGCTCTCGGTACTACTCTCAATCTAAGTACTGCTTTTCACCCTCAGACCGACGGTCAGACTGAACGAACGATCTGCACCCTCGAAGACATGCTTCGTGCGTGCATCATAGATTTCGGTAGTAACTGGGATACGCATTTACCTTTAATTGAATTCTCGTACAATAATAGTTATCATACTAGTATTCAAATGGCTCCTTTTGAGGGCACTGTATGGAAGAAAATGTCGATCGCCTATTGCATGGCACGAGATCGGAGAAGCACAAATCACCAGTCCCGAGTTAATTCAAGAAACGACGGACAAAATCCTCCAAATCAGAGACAATCTCTTGAAAGCTCAGAGTTGCCCAAAGAATTACACCGATAAACGCCGCAAGCCCCTACAGTTCGAAATGGGAGATCACGTTCTCCTAAAGATTGCACCTTGGAAGGGAGTGGTCCGCTTCGGCAAGAAAGGAAAGCTAGCGCCTGGGATACGTTGGACCCTTTAAGATTCTGGAAAGAATCGGTAAAGTATCCTATCGTTTCGAATTACCGGAGGAACTTAATAATGTACATCCGACTTTCCATGTGTCTAATCTCAAAAAGTGCTTAGCCGAAGAAAATCTGCATGTACCTCTCGAAGATCTGCAAATCAACGAGACTCTCCATTTCGTGGAAAAGCCCGTTGAAATCATGGATCGGGAGACCAAGAAACTTCGACGCTCTCGCATACCTATCGTGAAATTCCGTTTGGGAAGGCAAACGCGGCGCCAAGTTCACTTGTGAACTCGAAAATGATATGAAAACGAAATATCCGCATCTCTTTGTTACGGCCACTGCCTAATTTCGGGACGAAATTCCCTAAAGTAGGGGAGACTATAACTCGAAAATTCGATTGTTATCTTTTCATTTTGTTTTCCTGTTTACCTATCTTTTGGAATTCCGAGATTCAACTTATGATAAAGTTTATCTTAATTAATTATGGTGTTGTACGTTATAATCGCATCTAATTGCTTATTGAATCGCATCGCTAATCTCATCGCATCGCAAATCGCAATTGTTTATGTGGTTTTATATTATTTATGTGTTATGTGTGTTTGTGGTTATGTTTACGCTCGCTATCGCATCGCTCTCACACTCGAATCGCTAAATCGCACTATTATATCAACTATAATGCTTAACGCTTTAATTTAACGCTTAATATAACTATCTAATGCAAACCGGATAACCAAACGAACTCTTAACGCGAAATAAACAAAGAAAACCCAATTTTTGGGTCAAGTTCGCTCGAAATTGGTGTTACCAAGTTCGGCCGAACTTGACTGGCCAAAACAATCTTTACACTCAAGTTCCCTCGAACTTCTTTGATTCCTCACAGAATCAGCAAGTCGGCCGAACTTGACTGATCTCTTTTGAAATCCTAGCAAGTTCGCCCCACCAGCTCTCTTTTTGTCTTCTCCTATAAATACCAAGCTCTGTTCTTTCATTTGAACTTGTTGCAAGTTCGCCCAGAGCTCTCGAATCCCGAAACCTTCGTGTTCTAAGTAAGAATCAACCGATTTCACTGCAACAACGTTTGTCAACGATCTACAAAGGTTTACAACGATTTTGGCACAAGGCATAGCATTCGTTTTCATCAAAACTCATTCTTTTACGAAAACCTTCATCTTTTCTTCAAAAATTTCTGTTTTAAGCTTAAATCTACACAATACGAGTTCGTTTGGCGATAGTAGAGACTTCCCAAACACGAGATCTGCAAGATCTCGGCTTGTAAGTGATAGATCTGAGAAAAACTTTGAAAACCATTGATTTCTACACAAAATACGGACTTTTAATGATGTTTTGTTCATTTTCTGGTATGAAACGAAGCATTTATCATTCAAGATCCCAGATCTGGAAGCACAAGGACGTTTATGTTGGTTTACACAAGCCGGACTAACCCGAACGAACCTCGAGTTCGCCCGGATTAGCCCACGCTTTTGTAAAACGGCTAAAACAGCTCTAAAAGACCTCTCCGACCTAAGTTTGCTCAGTATCACAGGGTTGGAGGGATGAACACTCGATTTTCCTCAGCAAACGACGCGAAAACACAATATTTTGGACCTGACAACTTAAGTTCGCTCGAGAATCACCAGCCACCAAACTTGCACCCAAATGGGTCAAGTTCGACCGAACTTGGGCTAATCTCACCAAATCTCCTACAAGTTCGACCGAACTTGTCTAGTTTCTTAAGAAACTATGCAAGTTCGCCCGAACTTGTCTCCTTAGTAAGAGATCCTTACAAGTTCGCCCGAACTTGACAAGTTTTTAAAGAAACTTATCAAGTTCGGCCGAACTTGGCTCTAATCTCACAAATTCTACACAAGTTCGCCCGAACTTGTCTATTGCCCAACCAAGACTTAACCGTTTTAGCTTTTCGGAGACTGATGCACTTCCGTTCGCGTATGTAGGCTGATCTGGCGCTCTTCTCGACTCTCCTCAGATCCCGAACTCTTACCTAAACGCACCCACAGTGAGTTACTTGACCCATTTTCGCTTTAACGCACTTTGTGGGTGTTACATACGTTCCTATATCAAAACCACTTCACAAATCAAACTTCTATCACACCGAATAATCTGATTATATATGCTCCATACGTGATGCTAGAAACATGTGACTAGGACTTATTTTCGTTAACTTGCCTCCTTAGCTAGTATGGTACTATAGTGTGGCTTACACCCGACGGGGTCTGGTTAGGATGGGCGCGCAAGCCTTCTCACGGTAGTTAGCATGAGAAATAAGCCTATGTTAATCTGTGTGAAATGTTTCGGTGTATCATGATATGTTTGTTACGTTATTTCGCGAACGCTTTCTCGATTATGCTAGTAGTACTTAAACATGTATGCTCACCTTTACTTAATTGTATTGACATGTATTTTAACGTATGTAACAGGTTGAGGATTTTAGCTATGGATGCTTGGATGTTGCATGCGTAGCGTAGTTTAGTTTTGTTTAGTTAGTTTGTTGATGTATTTCAGATTTGGAACTTATGTATGAAATCTAGGGGAAATCGAACCCGGTTGAATTTTATGAGAAATCTCCGTTTTGTAATAATTGTTTAAATGTTACGTTTAATAGTATGGGATATTAAGCAGGTTGTGATATGTTAAATGATTGTTATGGAACACTCGTGAAATCAATCTGGTCGCCTAGTGCCACTAACCCCGATGTTTCCGCCATCGGTTGGGGTGTGACACAACCCGACTCGAACCCAAGATTATCGGTTTAGACTTACCCAACTTGTCTGACCTGTCTATCTACTTAGAATGGGTTGATCCAAATTACACATCTATTACAGATAAAAGGAAACAACAACAACAACAACAACAACCGAACCCAGTAAATCCCATACATAGCACAACTATTGGTAGGGTCTGGGGAGGGTGAGATGTAGACAAACCTTACCTCTATCCCAGAGATAGAGAGGCTGCTTCCAGAGAGACCCTCGGCTCAGATCATATAGACAGATTTGTAAAGCAACACGTATATATGTATATCGAAAACTACCACATATAAAAAAACTACCGCTAATAACATAGGTGGCGAAAGAGTATATGGTTAAAAAGGCAAGTATAACGTCAGAGACAACCTATAAGCCTATATAAGAGTACATGGTTAAAAATAGGCAAACGTAACATGAGAGACAACCTATAAAAATATATATAAGAAACATTCCCATATAGATTCCACCTAACTTGCAAATCGAATGCAGGCCCCTACCACACATCTAAAAAACGCATTTACCCCGTCCCCTAAAAATCCTTAACCTTAATCCTCCGCCTCCACGAACTCCTATCATGGACCATGTTCTCAGAGAGGTGAAACCCTAGTAAATTCTGCCTAATCCGCTCGTCCCAAGTTAATTTGGGTCTACCCCTATCTCCTCTCCCTCCACATTGAGGGTTTCTACCACTCTAACTGGCGCAGTCGCTTGCCTCCTCTTCACATGCTCAAACCATCTCAATCTCCCTTCTCTTATCTTATCAGACAAACTAGCTACTCCCAACCTCTCCCTAAAAACCTCATTTCTTATTCGGCCAAACTGTGTGTGCCCACACGTCCACCTCAACATCCTTATCTCAGCTATCTCCATCCTGCGAGCCTGCGTTTTCTTGATGGCCCAACACTCGATCCCATATAATAAAGCAGGCCTAATTGCTACCCTTTAAAATTTCCCCTTTAGTTTACTAATAAAAGGAAATATAACCATAAATGGCTTAATGGATAAAAAGTCTCTCAAAATGTATATGTGTTGCCTAAAACTCCAAAATAATTTAATTTTAAAATAATAGAACATTAGTAATCATGTTAGAGACTGGGCAAAAGGTGTTCCTGTAAATTCAAATCAACCTGTCCCATTTTGACCCATAACCAAATTTAACCATTTTAAGTCGTCACCCAACCTCTCTGACTTACCATTTAGAATCGATTGATTTGGATCACATTTTATCTTACAGGTTAATGAAAATATGACTTAAAAGTGAACTCCAATGATCCAAATGGTCAAAAATGTATTTTTTATTCAATGCCCTCCTAAATCATTTTACTTAACCAGTTAGATTAATACTATATTATCAATATACCTGAAATAATTTTTGTTTTCTAATCATTAATATAACACCAGATGACATGTTAAAATACCACTTTTTGGATGTGATTACTGAAACCTAGAGTGTACCTTTCTTTCATATTAGTTTATCGTAAATTAAAATAGTTCTTGTTAACACGCATAAGATCAATATTTACCCAAATGGGAGAAAAATAAAAAGAACACCCGGCATGTCCACAAAATCTCAGAATGCCCGGATCTAGCAACAAAATGCAGTGCATTTTTCCATTGGCTTTAGAGATATCTTCCCCTTTGAGCCGGACTGAACGAACCTTGCACAAAATCTCATGTCCACAAAATCTCAGAATGCCCGGATCTAGCAACAAAATCTCATATATATTTTAACAATCCATCTAAAGTTTATTCTCAAGTAGCATCAGACACACCTTTGCCATTATTTCAATTCACAACCATCGACAACATTTTTTTACAAGTAATTTAAAAATATATATATATATTAACCCAGCTAGTCTAGTGAAAAACTTTGAATGTTTGGTGTACATGTAGCATATAGCATCCCTTTTAGTTATCAAGTTAATGAAGATCCAACACAAAAGTAAAGCTAAATAACATTATATTAAGCTTGGCAAACATGCAAAAACACATTAATGTATGCATGACATTTAAAATTTAGACAACTAAAAATAAATGATTTCTCTTGCATCAAGAACACCAACAAACCTTCGATCCCTGATGAACTCTACCCAAAACCTGCCCTTTGTATATCATACGAAGTCAGAAGCTTTAATTGGTCTTTGGAATTGAGAGAACATCTGAAAACAAACAACATATATTAAACAATAAATAGACAAAAAAACAAAATATATTAATTTCAACTACCAACCAAAAAAATAGAAGCAATAAACACAAAATGAGCGTGCTCACCATGAAAACAACAGAGTAAGTTTTGTCAGTCCTGACTTTTTTATCAAGTAATAACTACAACTGTCGTGCTTGGTTATTGAACCCAATCAAGTTGAAATTTATTTTAAACTTAGGAGTTAGAAACCAGAACTTGAGGTAAAATGCTTTATTTATTCACACGAGGCATAAAATAGCAATAATTTAACTATCATTGTATATTAAAAAATAGTGAACTCATAAAATAATTGTGTAGAAGAATTTACCTTTTGATCCAGTATATGTAGCATGGTTGATTCCAATTTCCAACTCAAACAATGAAACTGAATTTTTAAAGGTCTCCTACCATTTATCTAACTCCGTCTAGCATGCCCCAACTACTTTCCAGCACCAAGAAAAGATCCAAGTGAGTTGTTATACAAGAGATGAAAACAATACATTAGAAGTACAACTAAACCGGATTTCCCACTTCCTACACATTGTTGTTGTGTGGCATATAGATTTATCTTCAACTTGACTACAAAAGCTCAAATGTCATCTTTATTTAATAGACTACAATATTCAAAAACAGAAAACTAACTGCAATGTTAACATTCTCTTCAGCAAGTGGATTAAACGCACATCAGTTAGTACATATATATCATGAGATACAACGTGACGAATATTTGTAGCTGCTAAGAAATTTGATTCCAGTACCTACTATAACATCAAATGGATAGAATAACTCAAATTGATCAATAGCACATGAAACGTGAGTCCACATAGCAATCGATCGAGTTAAATATGAATTAAGGTCGCAATGCATTTAATCAAACAGTTGGAGTGCACAATGGATGGTTCTCATAATTATATTTTTTTAATGATTATTATCAAAATTTGACATGTATGTTGGATTTTAATCTCCATTCGGCCATAGTCTTTGTTAACTTCCAAAATATCTTCTTTGTACCAAAAGCACAAAAGTGTGGTTCTTGTAACATATGCAAGTCGCATTCTAATCATTAACAAAGGTATAAGCAAGTGAATCAGAAGTCCAATTCAACATAAAGCCCTAGATTCGAAACCGATTGGAACGAAAATTATAAGAAGATGTACCTGATGGTCGAATCGATTGGAAGAAAACATATGAAAGGAGGATTCCAAACCTGCTGAATCTCTTCAATCTCTATGCGGCTAGAGTTATTAGGGTTTGAGAAAGATTAAAGAAAATAAAGAACGGATTGAGCAGGTATACTATACATTATGGTTTGTTGATAGAATCAATCGCCAGATGGATTACAAAAGTTGAATCAGGAGAAGAAGAAGAAGGATAAACAACACGAAGAGGTTCTGTAAGCATGAATGAGAAGAATGAGGTGACAGGGAGATTTAGGTTTTTTAGATGGCTTATGTACTCGGGTTATAAAACGAATCAGATTAGCAAAATGGGGCTTCACTAACGAAAAAAAAAACCCAAAAGTCTTTCCGCCAAAGCACCATCTAGGAGGCTCTAGTTAAGTGCCATATCAGCCCAAATTCTTTCATTTATTATATATAACTAGTAGTAAAACCCGTGTGCAAACACATGTGGTTTTTAGAAATTTTACATAAAACAACATATCATAAATGAGTCATTATACTAATCAAAACTCCCAGTTTGAACACCAAAAATTGATCCCTAAGACCATACTAGTTACAGTGCAGCTTCCTCACCTCTATATTCCTTCCAAAATTCCAAAAATACCCCTGGCTCTGTATAAACATTAGAACTTTTTGATATGTCCATAAGAGCAATAGAACACATCTATATTGACCCAAAAACTGGTCAAATAATCCTTTAAGAGTCCCTTGATCTAATCTCTCAAAACACTATAAACCTCATACTGTTTATCAATTTTGAGTATAAAAAACTGCCCAAACTTCAACCATTTTAGTAGTCTCCAAATGTCTAAACTCGCATTCAATCACATGTTCATGCTGCTATTTTAAACTTATTGGTCACCAAAACAACAAAAAAAAAATCAATTTCTGAGCTAAAACTATAATCTACCTGATCTGATAAGACTAAATCAAATAACACAAAGCACAAAAGCCGGAATAGGTCACACACAAAATTATATGGTCCTATTATAATTTGTACCTAATGCACCAACAGTTCCTTAGTATCCATTGTCATTCTCACACACCTCATACTTTCTCTACGTCGTGTATCTCCAAGTACCGAATGAGTATGTATAAATAACTTAACATTTAACTTACATAAACATGTATGAATGAACCCAACGTTCCTAACATATTTACATACACCAATGAACTATTTGATTCACAGACGGACACTATATGCCACCTTCACCATGGACCCGAAATAGCCTTTTCAAAGCGGTTTCGTTTTGCTCCAGCTTCCGTATTCATCATCTCCATAACCTGCGAATAACATAAAGTTAAGATTCTAGAATGTAGAGCCCCAATTTCAAAGTTAAAAGAAATTCCTCCAACTTTAACAATCTTTATGTGTTACTTTTACATGTAAAAATGTGTGAATCTTTGCTTTGAGCCTTTGAGGCATTTGCGTGTTTATTTAAAAAGTGAATTTCCATTATTTTGTGTGATCTGCCATGTTAAACTCATCTAATAAAAGTAGAAACTTTAATATAATGATTTCAGTATTTATTAAAATATCAAATTTCTTTCTTTGAGATTATTCTCTATTTATATGCTTTAACTCTTGTCATCCAGTAGAAAAAAAAGTTTAAACTTTTAGTAATAACATGTAAACTATACAAATTATTTGAAATAAACGACAAGAACCAAACATATTCTATCAAAGGTTACTATGCTTAATGATAATAATGCTAATGAGAAGAGGCAATGTATAGAAACTAAATGCATTATCCAATCGTTCATTGTTAGAACTTTGGTACCTTTGTTCCATAGCTAACTCGATCTTCAAGTTTTCCCTTTTCCAGAGCTGTCTTCGATAATTCCAGAAGTTGATGTCCATCAGCAGACGAACATTCTGCTTGCTGCAATATAATATAAACAAAATCAAATATACGGACATTAACCGGTAAGATACGATCAAATAAGATCTATTGCAATCATAGAAAGGTGTGACTCAATTGAACATAATTCGGACTTTCTTTGTTGTTGTTATTATCATTATCATTATCAATGTGTCAAAACATGAAATGGCAATTTTACCATTTAATATCAAACACTGAATGTATTCATTAAACCTCTTAGAACCCTAAAATCATGAAATCTAAATGCATGTGAGTTCAAACCTAAAACCGAAATTAAATAGAAACAATACAAGTTGTGTAGAAAACACCAACATCATGTATGCATATGCTTATATTGAACCAGAAGATCATTTAAGAAGGAAAATAAAACCATTAAAATAAAGATCATAAAATCCAATTCCCACAACCAATTTACTTAATCATATACGTACATATGCTTATATTTAACCAGAATATCAAAACTAAACAACACTAATAAAAAAACTTATCACATATAACATACATATCTTTAAATTTGCTCTTTATAATTCCTCAAACTATTAACATCCTGCACCCAAAATTACGTAAGAAATTATATTAAAAAAATCAATTATGAACAATGTATGCAACATCATCATACAGAACCTAATGGATGTTGAATGTGGCATATTCAAGAATTCAAATAATAAAAAGACTAACACACTTCTAGAATGTTGTTAATCATGACCAACTCAACCCGATTGTTGCTAAAACCATTACCCTAATCTGTACACATTATCTCCAATTAACCAACTCAAATCCTCTGAGTTATCCTATTCACCTTGTTCATCAACAACCTCTTCTACTAAATAACAATCACTCCTACTAATTCCTTACAGTTTTACGAAATTTCATAGACGTTAGGTAAAAACAAATGGCAAAGGAAAAAAATTCGCATCTTATTGACGTATAAAACAATCATGTACCTAAAAAGAGCATCCACGTTCATGCCTCATCACACTATCTTTGTATTCAATACCCTGATGCAAAAAATTAAAATAAAAATAAAAATCTAGAAATGAGATGAACTTCTGTAATCAAATCTACGCACTCAAAAATATTTTTTCAACAATTTGGATCATACGATATAGATTTTGGTCTGTCATAGACACATATATATTACTGTTTGTATTCGATTTATAGAGAATAAAACAAATAATAATTTGAAACAATAAATCTTTAAACTCATAAAAATAAGTATTAAAATACTAACAATTACATATGAAAAAAGAAAACTACTCAGACATTTAAACTCTAATAGCAACAATCAAGAAATTTTAACTTCAACTCCATCGAGCACTGAACCTCTCGATGTATGTCCTTGATCTTTGTCATGAACTCCAGATCTCTACCTCCACACTCTATATTACTCGCAACACACAGGTCACAAACGGAAGTCGTCGGCAACACCCTCAGGTCTCTCGAAACCTGGTCTCTCGTCAGCAGACCAAGTTGCAGTCCGTGAAAACACCTCTTCAGCTCTTGAAGAGTAGACCTATCAACATAAACTTGCTCTTCAATTTGTTTAATAAAGCGTTGTTTTAAATCGTCATATTGTGCAGAAGTATATGATGTCATTCTAATGTATTTATAAGAACTGATGCAAAACAATAACAATTGCTCTTCTATTTCACTGAATAAATCGGCGTATGATGAAAAAATATTTGAATTGGAAATGGTATAATATAGTGAAATATCTACCAGCCTAAAGGTCAGATTTAAATGCAAGCATTAAGCAAAAATTATATTTAAAAACCATATACGTATTTAATTATTTAATAGGGAAAAACTTGTACATTTATATTCAAAAACCATGTGCATTTAATGCAAAACCTTTAAAATGAGTTTTCATGGGAAAGAAAGTAAAATTAAATATCTAGAAACCCAAAGGGCATATACTAACACTGTTAAAATGAAATTTTCAAGATGGTCACTCCAAGAACAGATGACAGATGAAGAACTTAACCAAAAAGTTGCTATCATGAGTGACAATTATTATAAGCAAACCTGGAGTAGCATTGCACTGCTGGATGAAGTTGTCCATTCTCATCCATCAGAGTTCAAAGATAAAGCAGAAGAGTTTATCACACAGCTGCTAAACACAGAATCAGAAGCATAAGATATGCTAGCCGATCTGCAAATTAAAAGAAAAGATGAAATTGCTTGGAAGAAGGCGAGAGTCATAGATACCCTAGGAAGTGTTAATTGTAGCGTGAAATTTTAATATTTTTCAAAATCATAATTTGTAATACTATTTAATTTTGAATGAAGAAAATTTGGACTTTACCCTTAAATTCCTAATATAACTTTCTAAGCAGAGTATGCACCATCATTACAATAACAACATTTTAAATTAAATAAAATAGTAAATGTCTAGAATCGAATTAGAAACTCACTAAACGTATATAATTTTGTAAATTTCAAACCACAAAGATAAAATCGTAACAATCAATGCAAATAAAAAAGGAGTGTATATGACATCAAAACCCTAAAATCGGCCTGTTATATAACGAAAATGAACAAATTCATACACTAAAGTTGACAACATACCAGTAAATCGGTGAAGGAAGCGCCGATTGGAAAATAGTCTCATGAGATTGAAGACAATCTTGATTGCAGAGAACGTTCCTGATTTGTTCATCATCGCCCTTATGACATATTTTTGCTAATATAACCAAAAATAAAAAATAGTAAATTCAGCCACTTTTTGTATTTAACGAAAGAGGCAGAGATTCAAGGTGTACAACCTTATACAATAAACAATAGTTCTTCATCACAACTCGATAAAATTACAATTTAAAAGCCTAATTGTCATCATAATCGTAAAGTAAAAATTCTCAAGATAACAAAAAATTACCTCGCTGAGATAACGCTTATGCGAGTGAAGATTCGTAAACCTCATCTTCAGGATCTCTACTCATTGAATAACCTCATCGTTCAATATTGTTCCGTAGTTGGATTAGGCTTGCAATTCAAACAACTCTTTTCAGGCAGATTGATTAGGCTGAAAACTGACATAAAAATAAAGGCAATTAATTACCCATAACGATAATAACTAAATTTTTCATATTAGTGGCTTAACATACAAATTGTATAAAACCTGTTGTCAATTAAATAAACACTAACATTGTGGTGACAGGCAACTGTGGTACCCTAACATTCTGGTGACAAGCAACAATCGTACCTTAAATCCGCCATGTCTGCCACACCATGGCGATTTATGTTGTAAGAAACAGCTATAAAATGTTACTATTCCTAAATTGGTGATTTATGATGTAAGAAACAACTATAAAATGTTACTATTCCTAAATTGGTGATTTATGATGTAAGAAACAGCCATAAAATGTTACTATTCCTAATGAGATAAGAAATGCATTGTTGGACAGACTATCTGATTGCCACATCAGCATGCTCATCTCTTCTTTATTAGATAGGGCAATGTAACGACTTCATACACCATTACTCATTTGCTATCATGAAACCTTGACCAATCTACTTTGCAGCTCGTACTGTTTGTTAGCCATAATTCATGAACGCACACTATCATAATTCCAAGTTTGTTACCATTACAACAATATTTTCTCATTACATTACAGTGTACATGATCTTCTAAACAAATAGGCAACAATGAATATATTCATGAGGCTCAGAGCATGCAAAAGGACCAAGTCATTATGGCTGCAATAGGGGTTGCAGGTACTAACCTGGCATCCTCCATAGCTGCCACACCATGGCAACATATTGCATTAATTTTTTATAACTCATCACAGCCTCTGTGTAACAACGATCCATTTAAACCAAACACAACTAATATTCCTATTTAACGGTCGTTATTTAACAGTCGTTATGGCTGCAATAGGGGTTTGCAGTTACTAATCTTCCATCCTCCATAGCTGCTACACCATGGTGACATATTGCCTTAATTTTTTTATAACTCATCATAACCTCCGTGTAACAACGATCCATTTAAACCAAACACAACTACTATTCCTATTTAACAGTTGTTATTTAACAGTCATTAAATTACAATTCCTAACCACCGTACAACCGTTTCATCACATGGTACAAGACCAAACAGTTATAAAATGTTACTAATTGATGTTGTATCAATTATAGTGCATAAATGAAGATACCAATGAACCAGCATCGACATAAGTCCAACGAAACCCTAGCCGCCATGCCCAAAGGCGGTGGCTAGGTATTCCAAACTAGTTTATCAAACTCCTCTCTTCTCCAACTGAAGAACACAATGAAGACTAGGCATTCCATCACCAATAATGGTGACATTAGGATCTTTAGATACCGGATCAGTGAAACCAATAATGAAGACTCATTATCAGTTCTGAAGCTAATTCTAGGAACATATTTTAGCCAGACTGGGAATCCTCTGAAATAATTCATACAAATAAATTTTTAGTAATTTTACATAATATTAATTGATAAGTGTTAAACCCTAAAAAGTAAAAGAAAATTCCAGATGTGAGGCGTAAACATTTGAAAATTATTTCTAAAAAATTACCCAAAATTCCATTCAGCACAAACTTAAGCTCCAATACGGAGATGAGCATAAAGCCCTGCTAGCATACAAACATAAACAACATCTGAACAATCTAGTGTTTATGATACAAACCGAGAATTTCTAAAACTATAAAATCAGACATATATATATCCATGGAATGATGTTATACAGTAACGGAAAACACATATACACATTACCTTCTCATCAATCAAGATAAGATCCATCTTAAACCCTGGATTCCATTTTTGGATGATTCGCGCCTTAATGTTCCACATGTCTCGAGCAGGATTCAAATCAACAATGAAACTCAGATTGTTATTCTCAGCTGGCATTGACATAGTTTGATTCAGATTCAAAATTCATATTTTGAATTCGTCAGCTGAAAGAAGAATGGAGAGTTTGAGAGAAAATGTAAGTTTATATGAATTGAGAAGATGAGTAAGAAATTGATATGAAGGCTCCTGATATGCATTAAATGCATATTACATATCCCTATGAGTTTTAAATTACAAATTACCGTTCATATATCTTATTAACATTAAACTTAATATTAAATATATTAAAGATAATCTGAAAATTAGTAATTTATGATGTAATAATGAGATAAGAAACGCATTGTTGGACAACCTATCTGATTGCCACATCAGCATGATGATATAATACTCATCTCTTCTTTATTAGACATGGGAGATAGATAATAGATTATTATTATTATTATGTGTAAGCTTTTTGAGTATTCCAATAACACTCTTATCTAATATTTTGAAAACTTTTGGTTCTTAGAAAAAAAAACTTACACCAATTAATAACACTCAAATGTGGAGGACTTGTCATTTTCACAAAACCATATTAATAGCATAATCATGAGTGCAGTAAAAAAAATAGTTAGAGAAAAAAAATGGCAGAATTATAAACATTAAATATTTTTTCTGTTATATTATTTATTATTATGTTTATTAAAAACTATCGACCTCTTCACTAAAAGTTTTTACTTACACACATCAATAGTTATCCTATATGTTTTGAAATTTATCATATACATATTAAAATTTATTCTACATAACTTGTAATTTGTCTTACATAGCTCGTAATTTATTCTACACTCTAATTTTTTTTTGAGAAAATATATATTTTGAAAACAATTTACATATTTAATGTAGTTAGCTACTAAGAAGGAGGACGATTGATTAATTATGTATGTAAGTTTACCAATAAACTCTTACAATAACATTAAGGGAAAATATCACAGAATAGTAACCAAGTTTTAAAAGTGTTTTAACTAAGTCATTCGTATCATTTTTGTACAAATGATATAACTTAACATTTAAATCAAGCCATGTCCTTTTTTCTACGTGTCAAGAAAAAAATGTAGGATAAGATGCAGCGGTCGGATTATTATAATATATGAAATTATTTTTATTAAAAATAAAAACACTTTAATTACATTAAAAATAAAATAAACAAGTTAAAAACCATGTAATCACTCGACGTTAGCATCAAATAAAAGGGAAAAAAGAAACAAAAAAATCCACATCACCACGGTTACCTATGAAATGGATGAAAACACCCTTAATTTTTAATGAAAAATGAATGTTGAGTGAACTGATTGGAACACTTTTGAAACTTGAGTAACCTAATTGGAACATTTTTAAAACTTGGTTACTATTCTACAAAGTTAAATACGAATATTAAATGAAGCCAAATGAATCATTTTCATTAGTTGAAATTTCTTCTTTTTTCTTATTACAAAGAATTATTTATCATTTGAACTCTCCACTATATATATATAGCCAAAATATGTCAAATTTATAAAAAAAATTAAGAAAAAATAATAATTAAACACACAAAGGTACTACATAATATGTTTAATTGAATCATTAATTTAATCATGGTAACTAAGTTCATGATTTGAATTAAAGTTTCTCTCCTCACCCTCCCTCCCAAATAGCAATGATTAGATGTGCTAAAGAAATGCACGATTGAGCCAATTGCACATTGAGTGAATAACAAGAGAAAATAACAAACAACAGCTTGGCGTGATTAGTTGTATCAAATGATGCAATAAAAAAAAGTAAGAAAAAAACTTGTATCACGTACCCAAAAAAGTTACCTACAATACACCAACGTGTGATGTGGATATGGATATCTCATCCACTAGGAAAATATTTCTATAACAGGACAGATAGTCAGTAGCAGATCTAAAAATTATTTGTTGGGGTGTGGATAAGATGTTCAACCATATTTTAAAGGGATGTGGTCGGTTTTTTTCCTTAAATATACGCTAACTTTTTTTTCAAGGGTGCGGCTGCCCCCCTTTAGCCAAAGGGTGGGTTTGCCCGTGCAGATAGTTATGCATCAAAATATAGAACATATACTTCTTGTAGCAAAACAAGCAACATATGCGAGATACCATAGTCTAATCACATTGCTATAGTTAGTTTATGTCCTCAATGAAGCACCTGCAGAGCCCCCTTAGGATGTGACAACTTAGGTAACTGAGTAATGAAACATAAGGTAAGGTAACCTATACCTAATATAGTACATGCAACACATCTCTACGAGTTGAATCATATTATCATATCAAGTAGTCACAACATGTGATTAAAAATACAAGTTTTAATAGATTCATCACATGTAAATGTATCAAGTACAACTCCAAATGACTGAGTATATCAAGATAAATATATTTCAAGGGTTAAACATTAGGGAGCATTAACTAAAGAGTTTTGTGGATACGACATGTAAGACAACTTTTAAAGAAAATCATATCAAATGCCCCGAAGGACAGTCGCGAAGCTTGCCGTCGAAAACGTGCGGGGGAGGGGGGTGGGGTTGAAAACGTATATACCCAAAAATTTCTATAGAACTTGGGGGGGGGGGGGGGGGGGGGGGGGGGCAAAAACGTATATACCCAAAAATTTCTCTACGAAAACTACATATATAGCACTACTGAACGAAAAGTTCGGGGGATCCTGCGCCAGATGATTTTCATGTAAAATATAAGATTTGAAATGTTAAAATACTTTAATGTCCTTTTTCAGGATTGTGACTAACCTAAATATAAGTTCATTTGGATTAGTGTCTAAATTTGATTTTGTGATGCCCAAGGGAAAGGGAAGCTCTCACTTGTAGAGATATTTATTTGTTGAACTATAACACTTTAGGGTTGGAGTAAAATGAAAATTCATACGAGTTGTGAGAATTTAGCCTTACGAAAAGTTTTTCCAAATTTTTTTTCACCAAAAATCCTAAAAAAAATTAAACTTCTTTTTAAAAAAAAACTTGATGCTGTAAAAAGTGTTGTCATGTTTATGTCATCACCTTTTTACAGCTGTTGTAAGGAACCGACAAACACAACTTCGAATTTTTTTTATTTTTCTACGGCAGTCTTTTCTAACATTTTAATCTTGGGGTGTGAAAAAAATGGAGTCGAAACTCGCACGGGAAGACAAAGTTCTCTAAGTTCTCACAATTCGTAAGAGTTTTCCCTTGATCCCAATCCTAACACTTTATTTATTATTACTTAAAATCTTTTGTCTTAGCTAACTTTTATTGGTTAGCAAAGTTATTATTTTAAAACGAATAAGATATATGTGGTTTTTCGATCGATCACGAGTTGTGAGAACCATGAGAACTCATACTTTTCCGCGCGAGTTGGGTCACAATTTTTTGCACAAACAAAGATGAAAATATTATAAACACATCTGTAAAAAAAATTGTCGAGTCGGTAGTTTTGCCTGATATAAGTTTGTTTATGGGCTGATGTAAATTTTGTTATGGCGATTAATTATTTTTATACACCTCATGCAAATTTGTACATGTGGCATTTTAAAAAAAATGCTGAAACAATGATTTTTTAAAGATTTTTGAGAATTTTGTTGTTTTTTAAAAAACCTTTTGAAAGGCCTAGTTCTCATGGTTCTCACAACTCAAAGTGGTTTTCATTATATATATATATATGATAGGGATCCTAAGAGAAGTCCACCCTATTTGAGAAAACTTGAAAAGCATTCTAGACCACACATTTCTATAAGCTTTTCGTAATATACACATACGTATAATTTAAAATTGACTATATACATATTAAATTGACTATACACATATGTATATAGTCAATTTTAAACTATACATATGTGTATATTACGAAAAGATTTAGGAAAATGTATGGTCCAGAATACTTCTCAAGTTTCTCAATTAGCCTAGTGCTTTTCACATGATCCTAACCCTATATATATACATATATATAGAGTCACTAAAAGTTTAATATCGCATAGTCTAGCACCAATACAATATCATAAGGAACTAAAATATAAATTAGTGAGTTGAACAATTGAAAATAGGCTAGTTGAAATAACACGTTACCTAGAACCTGTAGGAATACAGTTTTTAGATTTTTCAAAAAAAAATATAGCATTAAGTATGACATACCACAAGTAAATATAAACCCAACATATAGAATCAAAAGACTTTGTGCTTGGGTTAAATTTTGTATTCGCCTTAAATGGTTTTGTTACAATAGCTAGAGATTTTATTACACTTAACAAGCAAATCTATACAATACCAACAACCAGGTATAATCATATATCAGAGATTGCGCGAAAGCGTGGTGGACAAGGAAGTTTAGAATTTTTAAAACAACAAAAAAGAAACAATCCAATAGAAAATGAGACTATAAAATTACTAACGGATTTCTTAAGCCATGAGATAGAAAAAGGAAAAGGCATTACAAAAAGTATAAATCACCCTATGATCTTACATTTAGAAAAAAATAGGTCTTATAGGAGAAGATATTACAAAGTCACATGTAAAATACATATGTAAATTTAAATTAAAAAAATCCAGATATTACAATAAGAACTGATAATGTAGAATATAGTTCATTAGACAAAGAAGAGTATAGAAAACAAATCCCTGAAATGATTAATCAAGGATTAATTAAAAAATCAGAAAGTCCTCATAGATCAGCAGCTTTTATAGTAGGTAAAGCAAGAATGGTATATAATTATAAACGATTAAACGATAACACAGTAGGTGATGGATATAATATCCCCAATAAAGACACTTTACTAAATCTTATACAAAAGAAGAAAATCTTTTCAAAATTTGACTTAAATCAGGATATAATTAGTTAGCACTTGAAGAAAATTTTAAACCATGGACAACTTTTACATGCTCAGAAGGACAATTTGAATGGAATGTTCTTAGCTTTGGGTTAAAGAACGCTCCTTCAATATTTCAAAGATTTATGGACAGTATTTTCTTAAAATATGATTTTTGTTTAGTATATATTGATGACATATTAGTAGCAAGTCAAACAGTACAAGAACATGAAAAACACCTACAACAGGTATTTGAAGAAATAAAAAAGAATGGAATAGTAGTTTCCAAACGAAAGATGGAGTTATTTAAAAGGAAAATATCGTTCCTAGGATTAGAAATAGGCGATGGAAAGATAGAATTGCAATCACATATCTCTACAAAAATACTTGATTTCCCAGAGAAATTTGAGAATTTAAAGCAAATACAAGCATTTATGGGATTAGTCAATTATGCTAGAAAATATGTTCCAAACCTATCAAAATTGGTAGGACCTTTATACAGTAAAACAACTAAAAATGGTCAAAGATACTTCAATTCAGAAGATATAAAGTTAGTTAAAGAAATTAAAATGGCAATCAGAAACATTAAACCACTAGAGTTACCACTTGTTACAGATTACATAATTATTGAAACAGATGGATGCAAAGAAGGATGTGGAGCAGTTCTTCTCTGCAAACCAAATAAATATAGTCTTAAGGAAGAAGAGAAAATTTGTGCCTATGCAAGCGGTAGTTTTCAAAACAAAACAAGCTGGACTAGCATCGATTTTGAAATACAGGCATTAATATACGCACTAGAAAAGTTTAAACTTTTCTTTCACAAAGAATTTACAGTAAGAACTGATTGCGAAGCTATTGTAAAATTTATAAAAAATGACCAAAGCAAAAAGAAATAGAACCCGCTGGGTTAATTTACAAAATATTATCCAAGGAAGTGGATATCACATAAATTTTGAACATATTAAAGGAAAAATAATGGGATAGCTGACATGTTATCTCGTAACATTAATAAATTGTTGCTTTTAGATGGACAGGAAAACAGATAAAGGAAAGGCAAAACTTATACATCTTACACAGCCGATAAGGCCTTCTCCGATGAGTATATTATCTGAAGAAGAGAAAACAGAGAAGCTCATGAGCCAATTAATCCAAGCAGCAAATACACAGAATTTTAGACAATTTCCTGCAACACTAATGGATCTCAACAGTGCTACACAATTTTACAATCCAAGTCAATCAAAGGCTACAAATGTTCGTCCTCCAAAAAATAGACATTTTACACAAAGGACAAGTTCTAATTCTCAGAGCATACCAAACTCGGCCATTACCTTTGGAAACTATGCATTACAAAGGTGTGATGATCCTAATACAAAATTTTGCCCTATTATTGGGATGAA
The DNA here is from genome assembly GCA_947069175.1 of Scalesia atractyloides. Taxonomy (NCBI): domain Eukaryota; kingdom Viridiplantae; phylum Streptophyta; class Magnoliopsida; order Asterales; family Asteraceae; genus Scalesia; species Scalesia atractyloides. Next base: position 51,325,260 of record CAMTDV010000019.1, read on the forward strand.
ACTAACAGAAAAACAACAGTGTTTACTAGACAACCTATGGCATATTCAAACTATGCCTCAAGCTTCAACTTTTAAAGTCCAAGTACTAAATGCATTAAACATTTATTTTTATGAACAAAGTACCAAAACACCAAAAAAACAACAAAAGCCTAAGTTTACCCATTATGTCATATTTCGAGGTACTAAAATTGGTATTTTTAATAAATGAGAAACGGTGGCTAAACATATCCAATGCCCCAACCCAATTTACAAAGGTTTTACAGATTTCCAAAAAGCTGTAGAAACTGCAAGAGAACATTTTGGGGTAAGTGGCTTTTACATAGATACTGAAGAGGTTCAAACATTTGCAGACATGGCAAAAACTAAGCCCGAACAAGTAATTAAAGCCCAAGAAGAGCTGATCACTAAGTTACAAGATCAGCTTGTACAACAAGGAAAAAAATACACATTTTATACAATTGAAAATATAAAATGATATTCTCAAACAAAAAATAGCATTACTCGAAGATGTTACAAAAACTCGAGAAAAAAGAAGAAAAAGAAAAAATAATTGTATACAGAAATTATGAATCTTTCAGAACAAGGATTCTTGACACACCCTGGTGGAAATGCTTAAAACCAGTCATAGAATGGTTTCCAGAATTTGAGCATCTGGTATCACAAAAAGTTTGCGAAGAATTTCCCTTGATCTTATACAATCTACAACAACAACTTATAGACATGGCGTTTTGTATGGATAGCGAAGCTCAAGGTTACAAAGTAGTAGAAAGAACAAATGAAAAAGGAGAAGGAACAGGTCTCTTGCTGCTTCAAGTATATCATCCTACAAAGTTAAGACAAAAACAAATAATTCAGTTTTACCATCATGGTATGATTGATTATTTGGAAATCAAATTAGATAGAAAAACAGAAGATTTCCTAAATCAGCTCGGAGAAAAGATTATAATAACAGCTGGAAATATAGCAGCAAGAACAATGTCTCCAATTATTAGCTGCAAAATATTTTCTTCTTTTCCCTATGCAGATGCATATACCTACAGACCAGCCAGAAAAAGAATATTCATTGAACACAATATAATAAACAAGCTTCAAACAGAGGTGACAAAAACATATATAGATTTCTCCACAATACCCTGGATAGATCAGGTCACTAAAAAGTCTTCAAATAATTTCCAACAGTTTATTAAAGAATGTCAAGATACCCCTGAAATCTCTGATTATTTTCCTTGGAGAAGCTACAAATTAATAGGTGAAGGACACTATATACATATTTATGCCAAACAAAACTGGAGTATGCTTCTACCTTTTGCAGGAGAAGGAGATACATTACAGTTAGATCATATCCTCAACTTAGAAGACTATGAAGATGATGAGCAAGATGTATCAAGACCTCAATCCATTGACATCACACACAGAGATTTCTAAAGAATTACGTAAGCAATGACATCAAGAGGCACAAGAAAAGATCTCTAGACAGACATAATTGTTACCAGGCACATGCAGCTGACAAGGATTCTCTTATTGTATATAATTCATGTTGTCTTTTTTCTTCTTTAATTTGTATCCGTTTCTTTTTCTGACATTAGAGCATTATGTATAGTAGTACATTATTAGTTTAGCTTTTCCTCTTGCCTATAAAAGGCATAGAGTTCATTTGTAAAAGGCATCCCAGAGAATTCAATAAATTTTTGTGCATTCTCAATCACTCTTATGGCACACTAAATCTTTCTCCATCACTCCTTAGCCTAACCTCCTAGTTCCTTGGTTTCATCAATTGTTCTTCATATTATATCCCAAAAAAATTTTAAAAAAAAGTCTTTTTTACCTTTTGTTACCGTTTGCTCAACCCGCTGTGCATAAATCTCAAGGTTTGCTCGAGCTTCTGCTTTCACATTACGAAGTCATTTTCTCTTAAACCACTGTAAGTAAATTTTTTACCCACCTTATTTACTTTTACTGTAAAATTTTTACTTTTTTACTATTTCTGGCAAATAAAATTTCATGTATATACCCCTCTGAATATATATATATATATATATATATATATATATATATATATATATATAGGGTTAGGGTAAAATGAAACTTATACGAGTTGTGAGAATTTAGAGAACTCGTATAATGAAATATTTAAAAAAAAATCTTTTTACCAAAAATCCTAAAAAAGGCAACTTTTCAAAAAAAAATATATATATTTTTTCATTTACGGCAGCCATAGATGCTATAAAAAGTGATGTAATGCTTATGTTATCAGCTTTTTACAACTACTGTAAGGGGACGAAAAACATCACTTCGATTTTTTTACGGGAGTGTTTCTAAACATTTTAATCTAGGGGTGTAAAAAAATTGGAGGCAAAACTCGCACAGGAAGGCCGAGTTCTCTAAGTTCTCACAACTCGGAGTGGTTTTCTCTTGATTTTGATCCTCTATATATAGGAGAGGATAAAACGAAAACTCACTTGAGTTGAAATGGGTTTTTCTTCCTATATTTATGACTTTAACAAAAAATACTTTGATATTCTAAAACTGCATATTTTTTAATCTAGTTGATAATTGAAGTGCTCAAATGGACATTTAGATACCAACATTCCATGAAATGTTTAGCTTTGTCTCATGATGGATTTTGTTTGATTTAATAGATAATTAAGGACACTTTATAAAAGATTAAATCTAAATAAATTCCAAATCATATCCTTCTTATATAACAATTTATAATCGTATAAAATTTATCATTCTAGTAAATTTGATTCACACAACTATGCAAAAATGAAATATTAACATAATTACGGATCTAATTATATTTTGGAAACTTATTTTATATGTTTTAAGAATATAGAAAAAATGTACTTATTAATATATGGGCCAAAAGAATTGATTGGCTTTATTAGAATCCTTTGATTGAGGGCTTGACTGCTTTGGACTTTGAGCTGGAAACAGTAAATGGGACGAAGAGGTCTCATTAGACCCAGGCTAACAGGCCTGGCTCAGCAGGGCTTACAGAAGCAACAGAAAGATCCATTTTGGTAATTTAGCAATTGGTTCACGAAATTCAATAGAATGAGAATCTAAATTCGATAACATGTTTGGTTTACGAAATTTATTGGAATTTCAATTCTATTGTTAATGTGTTTGGTTGGAAAAATGAGTTCAAATTGGAATTTAATTTAATTTCTTCATGTAAAGAACTCAAAAACCTTTCTGTATGAAGGAATTCAACCACAAATTTATCAGGATCTTTGATTACTCACCGTCTCTTCGCGCCCATCACCCACCACTGACACCCTCGATCGTCAATGTGAACTGCCTCCCCGACCCGGACCCGACCGCTGACCCAGACAACCTCCTTGAACCTTTCTGTATGAAGGAATTCAACCACAAATTTATCAGGATCTTTGATTACTCACCGTCTCTTCGCGCCCATCACCCACCACTGACACCCTCGATCGTCAATGTGAACTGCCTCCCCGACCCGGACCCGACCGCTGACCCAGACAACCTCCTTGAACCAACCCAGACCTTTTTTTCTTTTATGCGGTTTTAAGTTGCTTTTTACCGCACATTGACGGAATCGTGATATGTAATGGCATGTATAGGTCTATGGGCTTATGGTGTACATAGAATTGTAGCTGTAAGTCTTGAGCCCATTTGTTGTTGTTTTGCGATTGATGGTTTTTGGTTTGCAAGAAAGGCTTTGATTCTTTTCCTCTAAATCATTCATGTTTTTAATATGTTTTTTCCTTTATTTTTTTCTTCTGGAAATACGGTCCTTCATTTTTTGGCATTTGGTTGTTGCTTATTTGCAATTTCGATTGCTGATCAAAATATCAATTTTTACTGGTTATGATAATAAAGACGATGACTGAGCCTCATCCTTGTTCACTTACTTTAAATAGGTGTATGATTTTTGCATATATACTTTATCATTTTGAAGGTGGTGTATCTTTTGCACTTTAGATTTTAGCAAGATTCATTGGCAATGATGATTTTCTAGCCTTTTTTTGACAAACTTTGAGATTATCTAATTACCATTGAAATGGGCTATGATATAATTCCAAGCCCATACCATGTAATTATTTCATATATGGTGTGTTATTGTTATCTTAGACTGATGTAATTGTACAAGTTGACAACACTAATATATAACTTTAATGTTGCTACTACCAGTCACTAGTACGCGAGAGATTATATATTGGAATCGGCAACTCAATGTTTAACACATAGATTTGACAACTTGCTTATAAGGTTTGTCTTTTTTGTTTATCATTGTTTCCGCTATGAATGTATAGACGTTGTTGTTTTATGTTTGCTTTTGCTATTTTTGTTTGCAGCCGTAAAAGTACACTTATATCAAACTTAGTAGACGCTTCACTTCACTAATATGTGGTGGATGATAGATTGGAATTGCCAGCTCAATGTACCCAAAATGCCTATGATACTTTGGGTTGTTGTTTTACTATTTTAGTAACAACACAAAATACATGTTTTCAACAAACGGATTTGGCATCTTCTTTAACAACAAGCGTTTGATTCATTTCCTCCACCCCATCCATTTCCTCCGTCTTTGATAGATTCACGATTGGTTAAAGGAACTCAGAGTTATGGGAATATGAGATGGAGAAAAACGGGTTTGACAGTTAGCTTGCATGGCTGATTACGTAGTCACTAATAGAGGCCAATATGTATAGATGCAAGGAAATGTGATAGCATCAACGACCTACAATGCAGAGTCGAGTGAAGATGCACCAGCATCTTTTACCAACAATGAAGGCGTACCTCACAACAAGATTCATTTTTCGAACTACAAATGGAACTTCAAGAAATGGATTTGACATGTGGTTGTGTTTATGGTTTAGCACTATTTATATTAATGTTCTATGTTTGGACTTAACGATTCATGTGATGGAATATCTTATATGTTTTTAGCCCTTTTGATTACCTGATGTGTTTAAGTTTTCGGGTTTAACACTATTTATATAATGTTGTATGTTTTGATTTGTTTACCTTTTATTTGCACCTAAACTATGTAACACCATGGCAATTTAAATGTTTCTTTTTCTTTTTATCGTACATTACAATGAAAATAGTCAAATACAATGCAAAACCCGACAAGTAAATTATAGGTAATTAAGTAACACATGCGTTTGCATACGGGCTTAACCGTATCTTTTTTTACTTATTACTTAACGCTATTATAAATGTCGTATGAGTTTACGTATATAATACGTTATGGTTTCGGGTTATGGAATCAACTGCCTCCTTACGTTACTTAAAATTAAATTGCACCACCGTAACGCGACATGTAAATAATGTGTGTACACATGACTACTACACAAACATGAATTTGCTCAAAATTTACTAAGGTCTTCTAGATCATAAAATTAGCTACTGATTTTTTTTAAAAGGTGTGAATTATTCGCGAATGCCGGGAGGTCTAGCATACGTTGTCTTAACCAGGTCCGCGCTAGAGAGCCTCTTCGCATACTAGATCCCCAATTTAAACCCCTCAATGAGATACCCCTATCACCCAGACTCGAACTTGAGAACTGAAGGGGGAAAACTCACCCTGGCCCACCTTAGGTGGAACTAATATGACCGAAATTAAAACATCATCTAATATCCGGTTTTGTTATATATTTATTTATTTATTTTTTGTTGATTTTCATGATTTAAAATCCCATTTTCAACTGGTTAACAATTGTTTTTTTACAAACTCCCTAACTTCCCTCGAAACAAGGCAAGCCTGATATTTCAATGAATCATAACATCCAATTTTTAACCATTGATATATACTCCATCCAAAACCATATAAACAAACTAAATTTCCCACAAGATTTTTTGTAAAATCTGCATCAAAATTAGCAGGCATGATCAACCATTTAACCACCAAGACTTTGTTCCTCCTTGTTTTAAACTTATGTTTATGCACTTTCCTGTTTCCTGCTCCTGTCCCGGTTTCTGCCAGACTGCAACGGTTACGCCACCAGCTAAACAACAATGGCTCCCTCGGCTTTTTGGTCATCGGCGATTGGGGCCGAAGAGGATGGTACAATCAATCCCAAGTTGCTGTTCAGGTTTCAATTTTTCTACATCTTGGCCTTGTGTAGTTACTTTTTCGGGTTTAATTATTTGGTAAAATCGTCGCAGATGGGAATCATTGCGGACAAACTAGATATAGATTTTGTAGTTTCGACCGGAGATAATTTCTACGATGATGGGTTAACCGGTGTTGATGATCCAGCTTTCGACGAGTCGTTTAAATATGTATACGCTGCACGTAGCCTTCAAAAACAGTGGTACACTGGTTGGTATATTCATAGATCACAACTTTTGTCCTATTTCTTATTATGTTAGCGACTGGTTTGGACCGTCGCTAATCTCATTGCGGATTTTTTACAGTGTTGGGGAATCATGATTACCGTGGGGATGTAGAGGCACAATTGGCCCCCAAGCTTAGAGAAAGAGATAGCAGATGGCGTTGTATAAGATCTTTCATCGTAAATACAGGTCCATAACCTAGACCGTTATCACTATTTAAAAACCGAGTATCATTGCTCCTGTTGGTATTACCGACAGAATTCTGGAGAAATCCAAAAGAAAAACTGAAAATGGTAAAATAATTAAAACAGTTGGTAGTATGTCGGTAACACTGACAAATTACCGTAAATAATATGACCGGTACAATGATGGGTGGGAAAGTCCGGTTTTGACTTAATTGGGGGGCACGTTACCAATAGGTATCGTTAATCCGTCGCTAACGGAACTTTGATGGATTCCGAGAAACTAAAATAAAAATTGAAAATGTAAATCAAATAAACAGTTGGTAATCCATTGGCAGTACTGACAATTACCGACGTAAGACATGTCTGGTACAAGGAAAGTTACCGACGGACACTTGGGTATGAAAGTCTGGTTTTCTTTTATATTTGTGGGAACGTGTTAAAAAAGGTGTCAGTAATCCGTCGCTAGTATTTCCCTCTATAATCTATGTAATATCTGTTGGTAATCTGTTGCAAACACACGACCATATACTAACAATCAATCACCGACGGATATTTGTTGGTCACCTTAGCTTCACCAACAGATCGGGCTGTCAGTAGTGATACTTCTGTTGTTTTATAATGTATGTATGTCTCATTACTTGGCATACTATAACCTGGTGATCACCTAAAGTTTTTATCGTGTTACATTGTTACATAGATGTTGCCGAATTGTTCTTCGTGGACACGACTCCTTTCGTGAATATGTACTTTGATGACCCAAAAGATCACAAGTACGATTGGAGAGGCATACTACCTCGAGAAGTTTACCTTACCAATCTTGTAAAGGTAACTCGTAGACCATCAAATCAACTATGTGAAAGATTAAGAATGTTTAATTAACATTTTAAGAATGTTTGATTAAAATTTAAGGATTTGAGATTAGCGTTGAGTGAGTCAAAGGCTAAATGGAAGATTGTTGTTGGGCATCATGGTATAAGAACCACAGGACACCATTGCGATACTCCTGAACTTGTCACACAACTTTTGCCACTTCTAGAGGTATATTTACAATCTCCTTCATGGGTTCACCAACTCTTGGACCGCGCCAAATCTAACATATAGACCGTGTTAGACGAGTCACAAGACCAAGTTTTGGCAGATTACTAGCAAACAACATAATCATTAATTTTAGCAGCTCATTAATTAATTGTGTAACATGAATGCATGGATTGGTTTTTTTTTATTTAACTTAACTTTCTGAAATGCATTTGCAGGAATACGAGGTTGATTTTTACGTTAACGGACATGATCATTGTCTAGAGCATGTCTCGTGCCAAGATAGGTACGTACCTGAGCCCATTTTTATACGAGTGATATTACAATAACTTATTTCCTAAAAGTTGTTAATAACTTAATTCACATAACTCTTAAAAGAATTTCTGAGCAACTTAAGTAGGAAAAAATTAAGTTGGGTCCATCTTAACAGGTGGGGGTTCAAATCCTGTCGTGGACAGTCGTATAGTATTATTAGGACTACATTAAATTACCGTTTTATAAGGAAAAAAAACTTTAAACGCTACAAACGGATGATTATCATTAAATTAAGTCGGGTGTGGGTAATGTGATTTTCGGAGACAATTAGTGATGAATTCAAAAAAAGAAGTTATTTTTTATAACTTCTGAGCTTTTATAAAAACTAATGATGAAAATGTTTTTTACCAACGATTTGATGAACCAGTAGCTAAAAATCTACAAAATTAAAAAAAATCTATGTAAGTTTTCTTAGTAACATATGTTAATTTAAAAACAATGTTACAAATATAAATGTAAGCTGGTAAATCAAATAAATTTATGTGGGGGAGGGGGATAATACCTTATAGGTATGGGTTTTCATCGAATCGAACATAGAAATTTCAAATTGCTCGAATCGAATATAATTTATTTTATTATGCTTGAATTTATTCGATTTGAATTCAATTGAGAATCGGCCAATTCGATTCGAGTTCGTATTCGGTTAAAATCCCAATTCGAATTCGATTAAATATTCGAATTCGAATAAATTTGTTTTGATTCAGATTCAGTTAAAACATTTAATAAATTTGTGTAAGTTATGGGTTTTGTAAATAGTTAAGGGGTTATTTTAATACTTAGAATATATTAATATATATTATAGCCTAATAAAAGTTATATATATTTGTTATATATAAAATTAATAAATAAATATGTATAACCATAATTCGAATTTCGAGTTGAATTTAAAATTATAAATTCGTATTCGATTTACTGGACTCGAATTGAATCGAATTCGAATTCTAATTCTTGATAATCGAATCGAATTTCGAATTTGAAACGAATTATGCACAACCCTACCTTATAGGTGTGACAATATAAAATAAAAGTTGTTACATTTATAAATCTTGTTGTAAATTAAGACAAGATATATGTTTATAAGAAGCTACAAATTTGCAGTAAAATACGTTTCTTAACAAGCGGGGCTGGATCAAAGGCGTGGCTAGAGGAGAATAAGCCGCATGAAAGTTGCGGCGTCAAGTTCTTCCATCACGGACAAGGATTCATGTCGATGAAACTAACTAAAAATACAGCTCGATTCGTGTTTTATGATGTTTTTGGTAAACCTTTGCATCGATGGAAGACGTCCTTAAAGAAGCTTCATACATCGATTTAAATTTGCAAATTACATCATGAGCAAACTACAATGATTTAGATTACAATGTATATAATATTTGATGTTTTGTTTTTATAAAATCGAACCCTATAAATGTCGAGGACGTTTTCATATCCCATAGCTTATCGTATTCTTTTAAGCATATATTTAGAGCAGAGACGAAAAATAGACGAGCAGATCAAATATATTTTAGTCACCAACGGAGTGGTGATCCATTGTCAAAGGCAAAACCTTTAAACACCTGGGTTAAAAAGGAGCTCTTGGGTTCAAATTTCATAGGCAATAAAGATTAAAGAAATTAGCCGTTCAATATATATCCAAATTTGGCTTTAAATGAATTAAATGCTATTAAATTATTAAAAACCATAGTTGTTAGAATTTGCTATTACGGCATAGATATAACTACTTTTTTTAACGACACCTTACATTAGAAATAAGTAATTCGCTAAGGCCACCAACACACGACCGCTACAAGTTAAAATTACACCAATTCCTCTACATAATATTTTTATACGTAGATCTATTTCTAATCCACAAATAACCCAACACCTTGATATCTTCTTTTATTTTTGCCACGTTCTCACTTTTGTTAGCAAAGATGACTTCGTTCCTAGATTTCCATAGGCACCACATAGCTGTAAACACATCGCCTAGATCGCTCAATTTTTCTTGTCATCCTCATAGGCATTCTTATGAGCCATGATGACGTCTTTAACCGAAAAAGCAAAGATACTCGAGATATCGCACCTTCGGCTAATAAACTTCCAAATAGACAAAGGGATAAATCAAGATGAGAAGAGATCATCACTGTTCTCATCCCCTTCACCAAATAGCTTGCACACCGCGTAGTTTATAGCTATGTTTCTTCTTACTAAGCCAACAAGGGTCGTCAGTCTGTCTTGCGCTGCTTTCCATGCAAATGTCACACCCCAACCGATGGCGGAATCAGTGGGGTGCGGCATTAGGCGAATCAGATTGTTCAAGAGAAATTCCATAACAACTGTTAATGACAATATTTTAAAGGTCCGATTTCCCATACAATCAAACAACATCGCATAAAAATTATTACAAAACACATAATCTCTTAAACAAAACCAATCCGACAACCCAGATTTCTATTATGTGTTTCTATGGATAAATCTCTAAGTCTGTTGCTGCATAGAATCATCAACCTGTCACATACGTTAAAATAAAGTCAATACATTAAAGTAAAGGTGAGTACACAGGTTTAATAGCATAATAGTAGTGATAAAGCATTTACGCATAACCAACATGTACACATAGAGAAAGTGAATCTAAGTAAGCTAACAATAATGATACAAGCTAACCAACACGTCTGTGAGGTGGAGTATGCGCGATACGTGTTCACAACAGCGAACACGCCCGTAAAGTGAATATGCGAGCCTTAACAACCCCTGAACCAATCGGGTGCTGAGTCCAAACTATAGTACTATCGTTGCTAAAGGTGGTCTGCAAGTCCTCATTATTCACACTTAGCAAACAAACATTCAGCGATTCACGTATAACATGCGAGAGCGGTTAGCGTTAAAAGAGTTTAGCGTTGTATGTAGTGTGTTTCGATATAGAGAACGTATGTAACACCCAAAAGTGTGTTTTAAGCGAAAAAGGGTTCAAGTATACTCACAGTCGGTGCTCAACGAGGAAACACGAATTGTTGTGGATTGAAGGGAGGACCGGGATCAGCCTGTAAGCGAGAACAGAAGTGTATCAGTCTTCCGAAGTGCTGAAATGGTCGAAACGGGTGAGGTTAGGTAACAACTTCGGGCGAAGTTGTATCCTAACTGGGGCTAGGTAACAACTCCGGGCGAAGTTGTACCAATCTGATGTTTGGTCAACACAAGTTCGGGGGAAGTTGGCACCAGTCAGGAGACAACTTCGAGCGAATTTGTCCCTTTTGGACGAACTTGTCTGTTTGGTTCCAAAATCACGTGTTTTCGAGTCGTTTGCTGAGGAAATCGAGTGTCCATCCCTCCAACCTTGAGCTACTGAGCAAACCCTAGGCTGAAGAGGTCTTTGAGAGCGAGTTTTAGCCATTTTACAGGAACTCGGGCTAATCCATGCGAACTTGTCAGTTCATACGAGTTAGTCCAGTTCGTGCGAAGTGACTGTATCGTCCTTGTGCTTCCGGATCTGAGTTTCAACTTGAAACAGACGTAAATTCGAATCCGTTTCAAGTATATTGTTGACAATGCCTCGTTCGACTACTTAGTGAACGAAACATACGTCATCTAGTCCGTTTTTGGTGTAAATATCAATGCTTTAAACAGTTTTTTTCTCAGATCTAGCACTTGGTGAGTCGAAATCATCAAGATCTCTAACTTGGGAAGCCAAAGCCAAGCCCAAACGAAGGTAATCCTTGTGTAAAATCGTAGTGGAAAACATTGTGGTTTGCATAAAACGAGTGGTTCTTACTTGGAAAAATAAGGAAATTCGGTTTTGGGAGCTCGGGAGCGAAGTTGCAGCAAGTAGAGCATGAATGGAGGTGTTGGGTATTTGGTGAGGAGGAATTTAGGTGGTAGGGGACAAGTTCGGGCGGACTTGGCACAAGTTCGAGCGAACATGGCCAGTTCTCCCTGGCTTGTGCCAAGTTCGCCCGAACTTAACCCATATTTTTGGCCTGGTCAACTTCGGGCGAAGTTGGGTATACCCAACTTCGTGCGAACTTGGCCTGGTGGCTAAGTTTTGTTTGTCACTTGTTCGTAAGGTGCTCGTTTTGCGTTTCGATTTGTATTAGATAGTTATGTTAAGCGTTTTGGCGAGGCGTTAACCGTTGCGTTATTAAATTAATGCGATTTAGCGATTTGTGTGAGGGAGAGCGTTGGGATAACGAGTATAACTATAAAACATAAAGCACACATAACACATATGTAACATAATTAATGTAATTAACCGCGATTTGAGTTTGCGTTGAGAGTTGCGAGTATTAAGCGATTTAAATGCGACAAATAAGCGGTATAGTATGCGTTTCAAATTAGTTGTAAACCATTATAATAAATCTCAGAACAAACAGGTTTGAAACAGAAATAAACTGAAATAACGGAATTCGGATAACAATCCGAAAGATTGGGTTTTTACAGTCTCCCTCCTTTATGGAATTTCGTCCCGAAATTCAGGTGGCGGTCGTAACGAAGAGATGAGGATATTTAGCTTTCATATCACTTTCGAGTTCCCAAGTGAACTCGGTGCCACGTTTTCCTTCCCATCAGACTTTCACAATAGGAATGCGAGAGCGTCGAAGTTTCTTGATCTCTCGATCCATGATTTCTACTGGCTTTTCCACGAAGTGCAGCGTTTCGTTTATTTGCAAATCTTCAAGTGGCACATGAAGAGTTCCTTCAGCTAAATACTTTTTGAGGTTTGAGACATGGAAAGTCAGATGTACGTTGTTAAGTTCTTTCATTAATTCGAATCGGTAGGCTACTTTGCCAATTCTTTCCAGAACCTTAAAGGGACCCAGTATCGTGGCGCTAGTTTTCCTTTCTTTCCGAAACGGATCACTCCTTTCCAAGGTGAAACCACCGAGAGGACGTGATCTCCCATGGGGGTGTTAAAAAAACTCGTTGCTTGCAGCTTGCTCGAAACTCGCTCGAAAAAAGCTCGAAAAAAGCTCGGCTCGAAATTGGCTCGGTTATAAACGAGCCAGCTCGGCTCGACTCGGTTTGTAAATGAGCCGAGCTCAAGCTTGGCCTGGCTCGGCTCGTGAGCTCGTGAGCCAGCTCGATAAGGTTTACATTCTTCATTTTTTTGTCCCACATTGCTCAAAAGACAAAAACTAAAGGAGTGTCTCTCCTATAAAGATGGCAAAGACAACGTACAAAGTGAATTAACTATTTATACTTGCATATTTAGCCATTTGGTTAAATTAAATTGCTATTATGGACTTAGTCTATGAAGAGTTTTATTTTTTAGGGCATATTAATTAGTAAATTTTGCGGTTTTTTGTTGGTTTGAGCTAGATCGAGCCGAGCCGAGCTAACTCGAATTTTTATCGAGTCGAGTTCGAGCCTCAAATCTTGGCTCGATTTAAAATTCGAGCCCGAGCCGAGCCAGCTCGAATTGAGTTCGAGCCGAGCTCGAGCTGGCTCGAGCTCGTTTACAGCCTTAATCTCACACTTCGAACTGTAGGGACTTGCGGCATTTATCGGCATAACTCTTTTGACGACTCCAGGAGATTGTCTCTAATTTGGACTTGTCTGTTGTTTCTTGTATTAACTCGGGACCAGTGATCTGAGCGTCTCCAATCTCGTGCCAAACAATAGGCGATCGACATTTTCTGCCGTATCATGCCTCAAAAGGTGCCATTTGAATACTATTATGATAAGTGTTATTGTACGAAAATTCTATTAAAGGTAAGTGCGTATCCCAATTACTACCAAAATCTATAACACATGATCGAAGCATGTCCTCGAGGGTGTGACTCGTGCGCTCGGTCTGACTATCGGTCTGAGGATGGAACGCAGTACTAAGGTTAAGCTTAGTACCGTGTGCAGATTGGAAAGTCTCCCAGAGACGTGAAGTAAAGCAACCGTCACGATCAGAGATGATGTCACGAGGCGTCCCGTGTCCACAAATGACTTCATCGGTATAGATTCGTGCTAATCGTTCTACCTTATAGTCTTATCGTATGGCAATAGAATGGGTAGATTTCGTAAGGCGATTGGTGATAACCCAAATGCTATCGTGACCAGAAGAGGTGCGAGGGAGTTTTGTAACAAAATCCATAGCTATACTCTCCCATTTCCACACCGGGATATCGGGTTGCTCGAGCAAGCCTGAGGGTCGTTGACGTTCGGCTTTAACTTTCGTACAAGTTAAGCATTTTTAAACATATAGAGTGATATCCTTTTTCATGCCCAGCCACCAATACTTAGAACAGAGGTCTTGGTACATCTTATTGGAACCGGGGTGAATGGAGTATCGAGACTTATGGGCTTCGGTCATTAGTAACTCATGAAGGTTATTTCGGCTAGGGATCCAGATGCGATTCAGAAAATAATAGATCCCGTTAGACTTATTCTCCAGCTGGGTTTTGGCACCACATTTCATTTCCTCGACCAAAGTGTTCTCAATGAAACATGTGTGCTGGGTTTCGCGAATCAGGGTTTCGAGTTTATTCTGGGCTTGAACGTCATGAATGGTATACACATAACTTCGTCGACTGAGAGCATCGGCTACGGCGTTTGCTTTGCCGGGATGGTAGCATATCTCACAATCATAGTCGTTTAGAAGGTCCAACCATCTGCGTTGGCGCATGTTCAGTTCTTTTTGGTTAAAGATGTGTTGTAAGCTCTTATGGTCGGTGAAGACCGTACACTTTGTTCCATAAAGGTAGTGTCGCCATATCTTTAATGCAAAAATGACTGCACCGAGCTCGAGATCGTGGGTAGTATAGTTCTTCTTGTGGATGTTGAGTTGTCGAGACGCATACGCGATAACTTTGTCTCGTTGCATGAGGACACAGCCGAGACCTAGGTTAGAGGCATCGCAATAAACAACGAAGTCGTTGTCTCCGTTGGGAAGTGCGAGAACGGGAGCGTCGCAAAGCATACGCTTGAGGGTCTGAAAGGCTTCCTCTTGTTCCGAACCCCAAACAAAAGGTTTATCCTTATGAGTCAAATAGGTGAGGGGTACGACGATTTTCGAAAAGTTGGCGATGAATCGTCGGTAGTAACCTGCCAATCCGAGGAAGGGAAGGATTTCGGAAGGATTCTTCAGAGTATCCTAACTCTTTACAGCTTCAATTTTGGCAGGATCGACGTGGATTCCTTGGTCATTGATGATGTAACAACCCGATCTTTCGGATTGTTATCCGAATTCTGTTATTTTCTGTTAATTCAGTTCGAACTCATTTTGTACCCCGAGATTAATTTATAATGGATTAAATTATTTTAAAATGCATATTACATCGCTTATTTATCGCATTTAGATCGCTTAATGCTCGCAACTCTCAATGTAAAACCAAATCGCGGTTAATTATGTTATATTATGTTATTTATGTGTTATGTGTGCTTTATGATTTATAGTTATACTCGCTATCGCAACGCTCTCGCTTATGCACATAGCTAATCGCATTTATTTTATTAACGCGACGCTTAAAGCCTCGCTAAAACGCTTAAGGTAACTATCTAATACGAACCGAATCGCCAAACAAACACCTAACACACGAATAACGAACGAAACTTCGCCACCAAGCCAAGTTCGGCCGAAGTTGGGCACCCCAACTTCGCCCGAAGTTGACCAGGCCATCACAACTCTAATGCAACAGCAAGTTCGCTCGAACTTGCACATTCCTAGCTGAACTGGCCAAGTTCGCTTGGAAAGTGGCAAGTTCGGCCGAACTTGATGCCGGCCACCCTTATTTCACTTCACCTATAAATACCCAACACCTCCATTCATGCTCCCCTTGCTGCTAACTTCGCTCCTGAGCTCCCAAAACCGAAAACCCTTGTTTTCCAAGTAAGATTCAACCCGTTTTTATGCAAACAACAACGTTTTACTACGATTTTTGCACAATGATTACCTTCGTTTTCATCAAATCTCTTCTGTTTAAGAAAATCATCATCTTTTTCTACAAAACTTCTTCTTTTCACTTAGAACTACGTTAAACGAGTGTATTTGGGCTTAGCTTTGGCTCCCAAGACAGAAATCTTGATGATTTCAACTCACCAAGTGTTAGACCTGAGAAAAACTTTTTAGAACCTTGATTTTTACACAAATACGGACTAGGTGACGCATGTTTCGTTCCCTATGAAGTGGAACGAGGCGTTTGTCAAGCAAGATCTCAGATCCAGAAGCGCAAGGACGATAACTTCACTTTGCACAAACTAGACTAACCCGTACGAACCAACGAGTTCGCCCGGATTAGCCTGAGTTTCTATAAAATGGCTAAAACTCGCTCCAAAAGACCTCTCCAGCCTATGTTTTGCTCAGTAGCTCAAGGTTGGAGGGATGGACACTCGATTTCCTCAGCAAACGATGCGAAAACGCACGATTTGGTGACCAAAACAGTCAAGTTCGCCCCAAAAAGAGCAAGTTCGCTCGAAGTTGTCACAGACTTAAGACCAACTTTGCCCGAACTTGCCCAAAACTCAAGAGAATCAGCCAACTTCGGCCGAACTTGTTCAAATATCAAGAAAAATCAGTCAAGTTCGCCCGAACTTGTACTAATTGTAAGACAATATGTCAAGTTCACCCGAACTTGTACCAAATCCAAGAGATTTAGCACAACTTCGCCCGAACTAGTCTTCTGCTCCTTCACACTTCGACCGTTTTAGCACTTCGGAAGACTGATGCACTTCTTTTCGCGTTTACTGTCACACCCCAACCGATGGCGGAAACATCGGGGCGCGGCACTAGGCGAATCAGATTGCTCGAGAGAATCCATAACAACTAATTACGCGACAATATGGAAACATTCGTTATCCCATACTAACAAACGTATAATCCATAACAATCATTACAAATATCCAAACATCTCTCAAACAAACATAATTCAATCTTCCCTAGATTCTATTACATGCATTTCTAGAGATGATATCCTACGTCCAATTGCAGCAAGTAGAACTCAATAACATGCAACATACGTTAAAATAATTGTCAATACAAAAATGTATTGGCGAGCATATATGTTTGGATATAATAGCATAATTGATAAAACGGTGTGGCGAATTTCCACATACATAAACATGATACACATAACATATCAACTCACAAGACAAATTTCTCATGCTATACTCTCGAGATGATCGCGCGTTCTTCCTAGCTAGACCTTGTCGGGTGTTAGCCAATTTATAGTACCATACTAGCTAAGGTGAGTTAACGAAAATGTGTCCTAGTTTACATGTTCCTAGCATCACGTATAAATATGTATAACAGATATTCGCGTGTGATAAATTAGTTTGGTGTGTTTCGTGTGTTTTGATATAAACGTATGTTACACCCAAAAAGTGCATTAAAGCAAAAATGGGTCAAGTATACTCACATTCGGTGCGATTAGAGAGATACGAGATCTGAGGTGAGTTGAGGAGAGCGCCGGATTAGCCTGTAAGCGAACAGAAGTGCATCAATCTTCTGAAATGCTGAAACGGTTAACGAGTGATAGAACAGTAGACAAGTTCGGGTGAACTTGTATGTCTAGACTTACTGGAGGTACAAGTTCGGGCGAACTTGTCTGGTTTTCCTGAGAAACTAGACAAGTTCGGGAGAACTTGCCCTATTGATGAAGAGGGATACAAGTTCGGGCGAACTTCTCAAGTTTCCTTGGAAACTGTACAAGTTCGAGCGAACTTGATTGGATTTCATGGATAATGGACAAGTTCGGGCGAACTTGGTCACCCATGTGGTGACAAGTTCGAGCGAACTTGCTCATTTCCAAGCGAACTTGACTGTTTTGGCATCCCAATCGTGCGTTTTCAGTTTGTTTGCTGAGGAAATCGAGTGTCCATCCTTCCAACCTTAGGCTACTGAGCAAAACATAGGCTGGAGAGGTCTTTTGGAGCGAGTTGTAGCCATTTTACAGAAACTCGGGCTAATCCGGGCGAACTTGATGGTTCGTACCGGTTAGTCTAGTTTGTGCAAAGTAACAATTTCGTCCTTGTGCTTCCGGATCTGAGATCTTGCTTGACAACGCCTCGTTCCACTTCATAGTGAACGAAACACACGTCATTTAGTCTGAAATTTGTGTAAAAATCGATGTTTAAAAGGTTTTACTTAGATCTAAGTGAAAAACAGAAGTTTTGTATAAAAAGATGAAGATTTTCGTAAACAGAAGAGATTTGATGAAAACGAAGGCAAAGCCTTGTGGAAAATCGGTGTAAACGTTGTTGTAGCTTGAAAATGGGTTGAATCTTACTTAGAAAACAAAGGGTTTCGGTTTTGGGGAGCTCCGGGCGAACTTGCAGCAAGTGCAAATGAAGAATGGAGCTGAGTATTTATAGGTGAAGCGAAAATCAAGCTGAAGGAGACCAAGTTCAGCCGAACTTGGCATCATTCAAGCGAACTTGGCACAAGTTCGGGTGAACTTGGCCAGTTCTGCTTGAATGAGCACAAGTTCGTGCGAACTTGATAAGTCTTGGTGATATTAGTGGCCTGGTCAAGTTCGGGTGAACTTGATGTGATCAAGTTCGGCCAACCTTGGCCTATTGGCGAAGTGTTGTTCATTAATTTCGCGCTATGAGTTTGTTTGGCGATTCGGTTCGTATTATATAGATACATTAAGTGTTTTAGCGGGGCGTTAAGCGTATTATACCTTTAAATTAAATTAAAATACGATAAACAAGCGATATGGCATGCATTTAGGTTCCCAAGTCTTGTGAGAGTCGCGTCAACTGAGCGAGCAGATAGCCTTGGAACATCACGCAGTGGTTTTGTTTGATTAGCGAGGGCGACATAAGCGTTGTAAAATGCGATATAGTGCAAAAATATGCGATGTAGCATAATAAGCGATGTAGATTACATTATGATCAGAATCTCTGGTGCTAGGCGTAACGAGAGCAGCGAGCTGCGAAGGGTTAACGAGCTGCGAAGATGTCGTGTTACATTTACAGGCTGAACCGGCGCTCCCTTCAATCCACAACAGTTCAGTCTCACTCCGTACGCACGACTGTGAGTATACTTGAACCTTTTTCGCTTAAAATGCACTTTTGGGTGTTACATACGTTTGCCATATCAAAAACACGCTACACACAACGCTAAACTCTTTAGACGCTAACGGCTCTCGCATGTTATACGTGATCGCTAAATGTTTGTTTGCTATGTGTGAATAGTGAGGACTAGTAGACCACCCTTAGCAACGATAGTACTATAGTTTGGACTCAGCACCCGATTGGTTCGGGGGTTGTTAAGGCCCGCATACTTACTTTACGTGCGTGTTCGCTATTGTGAACACGTATCGCGCATACTCACATCATAGTCGTGTTGGTTAGCTTGTATCATTATTGTTAGCATACTTATATTCGCCACTCTACGTGTCACATGCTGGTTATACGTACACGCTTTATCGCTATTATTATGTTATTAAACCTGTATGCGCACCTTTACTTTATTGTATTGACTTGTATTTTAACATATGTAACAGGATGAGGATGATCTTCACTGCAAAATGGACTTAGGACTTTTGCTTTAGAAACTTGTAATAAATTGAAATTGTGTGAGAATATTTGAATTCGTGATGATTACGAAATGGTTGTATGTTGATTGTATGGGATATTGACGCTTAAATATTTTCATTTAAAAATAGTCGTTATGGATTCTCTCGGACAATCTGAACCGCTTAGTGCCGCGCCTCGATGATTCCGCCATCGGTTGGGGTGTGACAGACGACGTGACCGAGAAATTGGACTTCATTAAGCCAAAATTCACACTTGGATAATTTGGCGTAGAGACGGTTTCCTTGGAGAAGTTCAAGGACTAAACGAAGGTGTCGCGCGTGTTCGGCTCTCGACTTCCAGTAAATGAGGATATCATCGATAAAAACAATGACGAAACGATCCAGAAAGGCTTTGCACACACCGTTCATCAAATCCATGAAGACCGCGGGCGCGTTTGTGAGTCCAAAAGGCATGACCATGAATTCATAATGGCCATACCGAGTACGAAAGGCGGTTTTCGGAATGTCTTGCTCATGTACACGTAGCTGGTGATATCCGGAACGTAAATCAATCTTCGAAAAAAAGTAGCACCTTGGAGTTGGTTAAATAAATCATCGATTCGAGGAAGAGGGTAGCGGTTCTTAATTGTAAGCTTGTTAAGTTCCTTATAGTCGTTGCACATTCGGAACGATCCATCATTCTTTTTCACAAAAAGAACGGGTGCGCCCCAAGCTGATGTGCTCGGGCTTATAAAGCCTTTATCAAGAAGCTCTTGAAGTTAGCTCGATAGCTCGCGCATTTCGGATGGTGCAAGGCGATAGGGAGCTTTAGCGACAGGTGTTGTCACACCCCAACTGATGGCGGAATCATCGGGGTAGTGGCACTAGGCGACCATATTGTTTCACGAGAAAATTTCCATAACACTATTCAATCATCAATATTTTAACGTCTAATATCCCATACTATTAAACATTACGTCATCAACAATGTCACGAAATACATGATTTTCCCATAAAACAATAAGGTTCGATTTTCCCTAGATTTATTACAACTTGAACTAAACAAACAAACTAAACTAAGCAAAGCTACATCTAAGCATCCAAGCTAAAATCATCAACCTGTTACATACGTAAAATACAAGTCAATACAATTAAGTAAAGATGAGCATACAGGTTTATGTAATACTAACATAATGGAAAAAACCGTTCGCGAAATAGTCCAATTACATATCATGATACACCAAAACACATCACACAAAACTAGGCATATTTCTCATGCTAACTTCCGTGAGAAGGCTAGCGCGTCCATCCTAACTAGACCCCGTCGGGTGTTGGCCACACTATAATACCATACTAGCTAAGGAGGCAAGTTAACGAAAATAAGTTCCTAGTCACATGTTTCTAGTATCACGTATTGATCATATATAATCAGATCATTCGTGTGTGATAAAGAAGTTTGTTTTATGAGGTGATTTTGATAGAGGAACATATGTAACACCCAAAAAGTGCATTAAAGCGAAAATGGGACAAGTATACTCACTTTGGGTGCGTTTTAGGTGAGATGAGGGACCTGAGAAGAGTTGCATAGAGCGCCGGATCAGCCTGTAGAAGTGCATCAGTCTTCCGATTTGCTGAAACGGTTAAGTTTGGGTGAAGCAGTAGGCAAGTTCGGCCGAACTTGTAAGGTTTTGGGTGAAATTGAGTCAAGTTCGGTCGAACTTGGTAAGTTTCTTAGGAAACTTGACAAGTTCGGGTGAACTTGTAAGAAAAGCTCACTGGAAAGACAAGTTTGGGCGAACTTGTGTAGTTTTCTAAGAAACTAGACAAGTTCGGGCGAACTTGTGAGGGATTTTGGTGAGAAAGACCCAAGTTCGGTCGAACTTGACCAAGATGGGTACAAGTTCGGTCGACCTTGCCCTCTGTGCTGCTGAAAATTTGGTAAATCTCGAGCGAACTTGTTGTTTTCGGGTCCAAAATCTTGCGTTTTTGCGTCGTTTGCTGAGGAAATCGAGTGTTCATCCCTCCAACCCTGTGCTACTGAGCAAACTAAGGTCGGAGAGGTCTTTTAGAGCGGTTTTATCCGTTTTACAAAAGCGTGGGCTAATCCGGGCGAACTCGTGGTTCGTTCGGATTAGTCCGGCTTATGTAAACCAACATAAATATCCTTGTGCTTCCAGATCTGGGATCTTGAATGATAAATGCTTCGTTTCATATCAGAAATGAACAAAACATCACCAAAAGTTCGTATTTTGTGTAAAATAAATGTTTAAAAGGTTTTACTCATATCTAAACATAGATCTGAGTGGAAAACAGAAGTTTTATGGAAAAAGATGAAGATTTTCGTAAACAAAGAGATTTGATGAAAACGAAGGCAGAGCCTTGTGCAAAATCATTGTAAATCGTTGTTGAACATCGTTGTAGTTGAAATCGGGTTGATTCTTACTTAGAAGAACAAAGGGTTTCGGGTTTGAGAGCTCTGGGCGAACATGCAGCAAGTTCAAATGAGAGAATGGAGCTGAGTATTTATAGGTGAAGGCAAAAAGGTGGGAGCTGGGGAGTCAAGTTCGGCTAAACTTGCATGGGAAACCTGCAAGTTCGCGCGAACTTAGGAGATTCTTGAAGGTGTTGGGTCAAGTTCGACCGAACTTGACCCCCTTGAGGGTAAGTTCGAGCGGACTTGAGGCAATAGAGAGTTTAGTTGGGCCAGTCAAGTTCGCTCGAACTTGGTAACACCAAGTTCGAGCGAACTTGACCCAATTTGTTGGGTTTTCTTTGTTTTTCGCTCGTTTATCGATTGTTTAGGGATGTATTCGAGTTATAAGGTAACGTTAAGCGATTTAGCGATGTATTAAGCGTTATATTTGATATAATAGTGCGATTTAGCAATTCGAATATGCGAGGGCGATGCGATAGCGAGCGTAATCATAAACATAACACACATAACACATAAGTACATAAAACCATATAATTAACTGCGATTTGCGATGCGATGAGATAAGTGATGCGATGGCACAAGTGTTTATTTGACAATGACACACTCGGCTTGTATAGTAGTAATGCGTTAAATAACCGAGTAGATGCGATATAATTGAAATAAACATGTTTAATTAATTAACATAACTTTTTATAATTCGAATCTCGGAATACAATTGAAGTACAAAGGCAAAATATAACAACGAGAAATCGGAGTTGTTACGGTCTCCCCTACTTTAGGAAATTTCGCCCCGAAATTTAAGTAGTGGCCGTAACAAAGAGGTGCGGATACTTAGCCTTCATGTCACTTTCCAATTCCCAAGTGAACTCCCCGCCGCGTTTGCCTTCCCATCGGACATTCACGATGGGGATGCGAGAGCGCCGTAGCTTCTTGGTTTCTCGGTCCATGATTTCGACAGGCTTTTCCACGAAATGGAGAGTCTCGTTGATTTGCAGATCTTCGAGAGGTACATGGAGATTTTCTTTGGCTAGGCATTTCTTGAGGTTAGACACGTGGAAAGTCAGATGAACGTTATTAAGTTCCGCCGGTAGTTTGAGACGATAGGCTACTTTACCGATCCTTTCCAGAATCTTAAAGGGACCAACGTATCGAGGCGCTAGCTTTCCCTTCTTCCCGAAGCGGACCACTCCCTTCCAAGGTGCAACCTTTAGGAGAACGTGATCTACCACTTCGAACTGTAGGGGCTTGCGGCGTTTATCGGCGTAACTCTTTTGTCGACTCAGAGCTTTCAAGAGATTGTCTCTAATCTGGAGTATTTTGTCTATCGTTTCTTGAATTATCTCGGCACCGGTGATTTATGCTTCTCCGATCTCGTGCCATGCAATAGGCGATCGACATTTTCTTCCATATAGTGCCTCAAAAGGAGCCATCTGAATGCTGGTATGATAACTATTATTGTACGAGAATTCGATTAAAGGTAAATGCGTATCCCAGTTACCACCAAAATCTATGATGCATGCACGAAGCATGTCTTCGAGGGTGTGGATCGTGCGCTCAGTCTGACCGTCGGTTTGCGGGTGAAAAGCGGTACTGAGATTGAGAGTAGTACCGAAAGCGGATTGAAATGTCTCCCAGAGACGCGAAGTAAAGTGACCGTCGCGGTCAGAAATGATGTCACGAGGTGTCCCGTGTCGACATATAACTTCTTCGGTATAGATTCGGGCTAACCGTTCGACCTTAAAGTCTTCTCGTATAGCAATAAAGTGCGCGGATTTAGTAAGATGATCAATGATAACCCAAATGCTATCGTGACCAGAGGAAGTGCGGGGAAGTTTCGTAATAAAGTCCATAACTATACTTTCCCACTTTCACATCGGGATTTCGAGTTGTTCGAGTAAGCCAGAGGGCCTTTGATGGTCGGCTTTAACTTTCGAACAAGTTAAGCACTTTGAGACATAAACGGCGATATCCTTTTTCATGCCCGTCCACCAGTACTTAGGACGAAGGTCCTGGTACATACTGTCGGCTCTGGGATGAATGGAGTATCGAGATTTATGAGCTTCGGTCATTAGCAATTCACGAAGGTTATCATGGGCAGGAATCCAAATACGATCGAGATAGTAGTAAATACAGTTAGGTTTGACAATAAGCTGAGTTACGGCACCACATTTCATTTCTTCCTCTAAAGTATTCTCGTTAAAACAAGCGAACTAAGCGGAGCGAATCATGATTTCGAGATCATTTAAAGCTTGAGAGTCACGAACACTATACACATAGCTTCGTCGACTTAGAGCATCGGCTACGATGTTTGCTTTGCCGGGATGGTAGCGTATTTCGCAATCGTAATCGTTGAGAAGTTCAACCATTGGCATTGGCGCATATTTAGTTCTTTTTGATTAAAGATATGTTGTAAGCTCTTATGGTAGGTGAAGACCGTACACTTAGTACCGTAAAGGTAGCGTCGCCATATCTTTAATGCAAAAACAACTGCACCGAGTTCGAGATCGTGGGTCGTGTAGTTCTTCTCGTGGATCTTGAGTTGTCGAGATGCATACGCAATAACCTTGTCTCGTTGCATAAGAACACAACCAAGACCAAAATTAGAGGCATCGCAATAAACAACGAAATTGTCGTTTCCGTGGGGAAGAGCGAGTACAGGAGCGCTGCATAGCATACGCTTGAGCATTTGAAAGGCTTCCTCTTGTTTGGAATCCCAAACAAAAGGTTTATCTTTATGAGTTAAAGCGGTAAGCGGACCGGCGATTTTCGAAAAGTCGGTGATTTTCGAAAAGTCGGCGATGAATTGACGGTAGTAACCTGCCGATCCTAGAAATGAACGGATTTCGGATGCATTCTTCGGCGTAATCCAGCTCTTCACAACTTCAATCTTTGCAGGGTCGACGTGAATTCCTTGACTATTAATGATATGGCCAAGAAATTGGACTTCTTCGAGCCAGAATTCACACTTAGAGAACTTAGCATAAAGGCGATTACCTTGAAGAAGTTCGAGGACTAAACTGAGATGGCGCGTGTGTTCGTCTCTCGACTTCGAATAGATAAGGATATCATCGATGAAAACAATGATGAAACGATCTAAGAAAGCTTTATACACATGGTTCATCAAATCCATGAAGACCGTGGGTGCATTGGTAAGACTAAAAGGCATGACCACGAATTCAAAATGGCCATAACGGGTACGAAAGGCGGTTTTTGGAATGTCTTCTTCCAACACGCGTAGCTGATGATAGCCGGAACGTAAGTCGATCTTAGAAAAACAAGTAGCACCTTGAAGCTGATCAAATAAGTCATCAATACGAGGAAGAGGATAGCAGTTCTTTATCGTGAGTTTGTTAAGTTCATGATAATCGATGCACATTCGAAACGTCCCATCTTTCTTTTTCACGAAAAGAACGGGTGCGCCCCATGGCGAAGTGCCCGGGCGTATGAAACCTTTATCAAAAAGCTCTTGAAGTTGGCTTGATAGCTCGCGCATTTCGGATGGTGCGAGGCGATAAGGAGATTTAGCAACAGGAGTAGCACCGGTAACTAAATCGATACGAAATTCGACGTCTCGAGTAGGGGGTAAACCAGGTAAATCGTCGACAAAGACTTTGGGAAATTCACGAACAACAGGAACGTCTTTAAAAGTCTTCTTTTCTTTCTCCGAGTTCACAATATGGGCTAGAAAAGCAACAGATTGCTTTCGCAAGCGTTTGTGTGCTCGAGTACATGACAAAAGCATCAACTTCTTTGAGGGAGTTTCACCGTAAACATGGAGTTAATCACCATTAGTTTTATCGAAGCATACAACTTTAGCATGGTTTTCACGAAGAAAGTCCATACCTACTATGATATCGAAGCTACCTAACTGCATAGGTATGAGATTGATCGAGAAGACATGGTTGTTGAGATTGAGAGAACAACCACGTAGGACGGAGGTGACGGTGACGGATTTTCCGGTGGCGACTTCCACATCGAAAGTCTTTGGGAGTTTAGCGCGTTTACATTTTAAAACCTTTTCGAATTCTAACGATACAAAACAATTATCAGCACCAGTATCAAATAAACATGAAGCATAAGTACCATTAACGAAGAACGTACCATTGACAACATAGTTGTCATTCTGCCTGGCGGTGATTCAGGTTGAAAGCTCTTCCACGCGTAGCCTGAGGGTGTTGTTGCTGAGGCTGTGGATGTGCTGGCTGCTGCTGTTGTTGAGGCTCTTGCTTGACGGTACGGTTTGGGCAGGCATTGGCAAAGTGGTTCGGATCACCACACACGTAACACACACGGGCTTTTGGAGCTGCTGCTGGTTGTTCTGGGGAGTACGCTGAGGAGCGGGTAGTGCTGGTGCTTGAGGAGCTGGTTGGCGAGGACCGATATGAAAACTAATAGTAAAGTAACCGTAGATATTGCAGTTTGTGCAAAAACGGCAGTTTCCACCCACCACGTGATGATATGTGCACATAGGGCACAGTGGGTGAGGACCGGTGTATGCACGTTTAGTTGGGGGTGCGTCCTGAGCAGGAGCCTGGTAAGGCTGAGAGTTGAGCGGTGTAACAGTGGCGTAGTTCTTGCTAGGGTTTCCTCTTTTGGGTCCTGACGCTTTCCCTTCGGGTCACTGGATGGTTCGATAACAGCAGTTGATTCGGCGACAGCTTGATTGGCAACTTTTGTATGGTTCTTGAAATAACCATCTTGAACTCGCTGATCATTGATCTCAGCGGCGAGCATGTAGGTTTCCTCGATGGTTGTAGTACGAGCTTCTTTCACAAAATTCACGACACATTCGCGTAGACCACGGATATACTTGTTGATAGCTTTCTCAGTTGTATCAACTTGACTGGGACAGATGATGCTCAAAATCTTGAATCAAGCGGTAAATCCAGCATTGTCGGGACCATCTTGCTTTATACCCCAAAACTCATTCTTGAGCTTTTGCATCTCATGCGGAGGACAGAACTCCTTCATCATCACTTCCTTGAGTTCCTCCCAAGACAGATTATAGGCTTCATCATTATCGCGCTTATTTCTTTCGGCGGTCCACCAGTCGAGAGCACGGGACTGGAAGACTCCTGTAGCGTTCACCGTGCGGAGGTCATCGGGGCATCCACTCTGCCTAAAGGTGACCTCCATGGCGTCAAACCAATGGAACATAGCAGTCGGTCCACCGCTGCCCGTGAAGGCGAGAGGTGCACATGCCTTGAAATTTTTGAAACTGAACCGTGACTTGGGGTTTTTAGTTTTCGAGTCGACCGAGGAGTTACTGCTCGCAGCATGAATTTCCGAGACGATTTGCGGGATGACTTTTGCCACTTGTTTGGCGACTAGTGAAGCGATGCGCTTGTTGTCCTTGTGGCGTTGAGCAGAACGGCGAGTATGAGATCCGATTGACGACATCTACATAAAGGACTTAGATTAGATTAGATGAGATTATAATAGAGTTATGTTTAAATATTTATTATTATTATTCAAACAAGCACAACACACATAAGCACGTATCGACGTAAGCACATAAACAGGCAGGCACATAAACACGTAAGCACATAGACACGTAAGCACATAATCACGTAGGCATGTAAGCACATATTTTACACGTATTCACTTCTAATTAACCAACATACGTAGCGTGATATGAGATGCAAGATATAAGCGAGATATAAGCGATATGTATATACATAAGCGAGATAGTACCACGTATGAGTCCATACGTGTATGAGAGATGAGCGTTTTAGTTCGGCTGGTGTATTAATTAGCGTTTTAGATTACAAGAGTTGTGCGAGTTGTGCATACATTCGATGGAGCGTAAACGCGATAAATCGAGAAATCGATAAAGCGAGAAACCAATAAAGCGAGAAATCGAATAAGCGAAAATTCTCAAAATTTTAAACACATAAATAATAATAAACCTGATGATGCGTAAATCGATGATATAGGCTTAAATCAATTGGGATGTCCGGGGTTTTGAGATGTTGACTACCCAAAGTGGTTCGAGAATTCTCCGAGTTCGGACACACGATTTGGCCTAATAGACAAATGCTCTCGCCGTACCACGGTTAACGGCATTTATCCTTCCAGTTACGTCGTATTCTGAGTCATCGAATTAATCGAGACTTTGGTGAGATTGAAAATCGAAGAGCGGAACTAGTTATTAAGATGCGGGTTTCATCCCTAACTTAACAACTTCATTCCTAGTTGTGGATACACTCACCGATCGAGTCGGGGGTTCCACTAGATAGAGATGGAGATTTTCGTCGAGGTTTGGATGTCACACCTAACTTAATGAAGGTATCTCGTGTGAGAGAGATTGCGCGGAGTGAATGATCTTATCGAGAGTTCTTGGTTTTCACACCTAATCTTGACTTGATCACTCGTTTTGTGTGATATGAGCGTTTCCAAGCGTGTATATTGTATTAGCCTTAGGAAAGGCACATTTAAGCATTTAGAGCAAGTAGTTTAATATTTAAGTCAAAGATCGGTCAACCGTGTAACATCCGTTAAAAACGGATTTACCAAACCCGCTCCGTTTAGCAACCGAACAGTCAGTCAAAAATTTCGTTGCGAATTAAATGCCCAAAATATTTTTAAACGATCCGTAATCAATTATTATACGGGAATATATATTTAGTTTTTGAAAAACTGTCAAAAAACGCAAAATAAAAATGAATTGCCTCTGCCGGGTTTCGAACCCGGGTCTGTACCGAATCAGCTAAGCAACTTATCTCACTCACACAAACCACTGCGCCAACTGCTTTGTTTGTTAAATAATGAAATCATTTAATTGATAAAGTGACTTTACGAATTCAAAACTGGCGCCCAAACAGTTCAGTCGTCGGAATCCCGGTAAACTCGCGAGTCTTAACTACAATTTACGTTATAACGTAAACCATTAACCAGATATCGGTTATAACCGATGTTTGAAGTCCGCGACCAAAATCAAAACCGCCGGAAAATTTAAATAAACGAACACAGTCCAAAATCAGACCAAATACATCTCGTTTTTCTCCTATAAATTGACCCACAACCGACGACAAACCTTTTCGCCCAAAAACACATCTTTTCACGGCGTAATTCCACTCGCCGGAATTTCTCTGCTCATCGCCGGAAAACCGTTTTCTCCATTGCCGAGCCTTACTGAGCCCCTG
This sequence comes from Scalesia atractyloides, assembly GCA_947069175.1. Classification (NCBI taxonomy): domain Eukaryota; kingdom Viridiplantae; phylum Streptophyta; class Magnoliopsida; order Asterales; family Asteraceae; genus Scalesia; species Scalesia atractyloides. The sequence goes on from CAMTDV010000019.1 coordinate 51,354,112, forward strand.
AGTTTATCCCGGAGATACCCACGCCCTTTCTAAGCTTCCTGGAGACTCGCTGCTACGAGAAACTCATCGCCTGAGGTGATTTCTGTCGCCGGAGTTCTGCCGGAAAACAGAGGAAAGCGAGTCGGTATACCTCACGTTTATTTTCCTTTCTTTTTACTTCTATCTTACCAGTAATTAACCTAAAACACTAATGAAACTTGAATAAAAACTCGAACCAGTCAGACCCGATTTCTGGTTATAACCTGACGAGGAAGACGATGTATTTCCGTATCCTATAAGTTTAATTAAAATCAGGATATTAATCGGGTTAGACACACAGTCCAGCGGTGGACTGTGTGCACATAAAACGTTAAACATGCAAAGGTCTCGAGTTCGATTCCCGTCTCACACACGCTGCCTTAATAAAAACCATTTTTTTTGTTTAACTGAACCGGAGTCGCCACAGATATATGTTAAGTATATTGTTAACCGGAATAATAACCAAGTTAGACACACAGTCCAGCGGTGGACTGTGTGTTTGTTTATATCACTGGTCACGAGTTCGAGTCCGGTCTTCTGCACCGACTCGGACAATTATCTTTTCTTTTTAAATAAGGCAGAAAAGGAAATAACTAATTAGTATTTAAGTATAATAAAAATCGAGTTATATAACATGTAGAACACACAGTCCAGCGGTGGACAGTGTGTTAGATTAAACCACAGGTCCCGGGTTCGAGACCTGTGGAGTGCAAGTCCGGTCCGCTTAAAACTATTTTTAAAATAAAATAATTTTCAGTTTAAATTAATTAATGTATATATGTAATTAAAATCGGATATATGACGGGTTAGACACGTAGCTCAGTTGGTAGAGCTGCGTGCACGCGTACGGGAGGTCTCGGGTTCGAGCCTCACTCAGCGAACAATAATATGCCATCGAACCGGTCAACGGTCAGGTCAACGGGCCGGTCAACGGTCAGAAAAAAATAATTTTTTTTATTATTTTTATTTAATTATTTTAATTAAAAATCAATTATAAATACTTAAAAATAACATTTTTAAGGTTAGAAAATAGCCTCAAACTCACAAAAATACACCCAACAATCCTACTAAAATAGTTTAATAAAATCCGTTTACTTACCAAACCATAATGCGATTTATCTAGGTTAAATCTCACCCGTGGTTAAAACCACTTCGCGTGCATTCAACGTCATCAACCGAACGCACCCACTGTGAGTGAATCTTACAATTCCCCCTTTTAAATTACACGTTTTGGGGTGTGTCATGTGTTATGAAAATAATTTATTTATTTATTTAAACTTGTGCCATACCACATCATGACTTAAACTTAGATTGTTTTTATTGTTGTGATTTACTTATTGCCTTTTGTCAAGTCATATGAAACTCATACATTAAGCCCATCAGTTCCTCGTGGGAGACGAGTAGAACATCGCGTGCTTCACATCAAATTCATTATTATTCATGTGTGTATCATTGAGTTTATATTGTTTGTAGTTGTGTTATTCATATTATCATGTTTATGCAATTCATTCATCAGGCCCCTCAGTTCCTCGTGAGAGACGAGTTGAGCATCGCGTGCCTCTAATTGTTCCATTATTGTTCATGTGTGTTTTCATTTAACATATTATGATTGTTGATCAAGTTACATCTAATTTTACTCATGTTTGGTTGTGCACATATTTCATAATCAATTTAAATAAATTGTTCAAATGTTTTCCATAGGATTCACTCGCCAACATTATGTTGATCCAAAAATCTTTTTACACATGATACAGGTGAACAGGTTGAAGCAAGGATAACATAGGATATGCCTTAGAAGAGAACAAAGAAGTTAGATTGTTAGTTAGATCATGTTGTAACATTATTGTAAATTTCCATTTAATTTGTATTAATGAATATGAAACGTTTAATAAATGTCATGAGCTTTGATGATAACCCAATCATGCCCCGATCACCTTTTCCGCTGCGGGTCGGGGTGTGACAAACCGGGTACTTAAACATGCTACTAGGTCGAACGTGGCAATTCTATCTATTATCCTAAGGTTATGGGCTCTGATACCAATGTGTCACACCCCAACCGATGGTGGAATCATCGGGGTAGTGGCACTAGGCGACCAGATTGTCTCACAAGAAAATTTCCATAGCACTATTCAATCATCAATATTTTAACGTCTGATATCCCATACTATTAAACAATACATCATAAACAATGTCACGAAGTACATGATTTTCCCATAAAACAAAAAGGTTCGATTTTCCCTAGATTTCTTACAACTTGAACTAAACAAACAAACTAAACTAAGCAAAGCTACGTCCAAGCATCCAAGCTAAAATCCCCAATCTGTTACATACGTTAAAATATAAGTCAATACAATTAAGTAAAGGTGAGCATACAAGTTTAAGTAATACTAACATAATGGAGAAAACCGTTCACAAAATAGTCCAATTACATATCATGATACACCAAAACACATCACACAAAACTAGGCATATTTCTCATGCTAACTTCCGAGAGAAGGCTGGCGCGTCCATCCTAACTAGACCCCGTCGGGTGTTAGCCACACTATAGTACCATACTAGCGAAGGAGGAAAGTTAACGAAAATAAGTTCCTGGTCACATGTTTCTAGTATCACATATTGAGCATATATAATCAGATCATTCGTGTGTGATAAACAATTTGTTTTGTGAGGTGATTTTGATAGAGGAACATATGTAACACCCAAAAAGTGCATTAAAGCGAAAATGAGTCAAGTATACTCACTGTGGGTGCGTTTTAGGTGAGATGAGGGATCTGAGAAGAGTTGCGGAGACCACCATATCAGCCTGTAAACAAACAGAAGTGCATCAGTCTTCCAATTTGCTGAAACGGTTAAGTTTGGGTGAAGCAGTAGGCAAGTTCGGCCGAACTTGTATGTAAACATACAAGTTCGAGCGAACTTGTAAGGTTTTGGGTGAAATTGAGTCAAGTTCGGTCGAACTTGGTAAGTTTCTTAGGAAACTTGACAAGTTCGGGCGAACTTGTAAGAAAAGCTCACTGGAAAGACAAGTTCGGGCGAACTTGTGTAGTTTCCTAAGAAACTAGACAAGTTCGGGCAAACCTGTGAGGGATTTTGGTGAGAAAGACCCAAGTTCGGTCGAACTTGACCCAGATGGGTACAAGTTCGGTCGAACTTATCCTGTGTGCTGCTGAAAATATGGTAAATCTCGAGCGAACTTGATGTTTTCGGTCCAAAATCTTACGTTTTCGCGTCGTAAGCTGAGGAAATCGAGTGTTCATCCCTGCAACCCTGTGCTACTGAGTAAACTTAGGTCAGAGAGGTCTTTTAGAGCGGTTTTAGCCGTTTTACAAAAGCGTGGGCTAATCCGGGCGAACTCGTGGTTCGTTCGGGTTAGTCCGGCTTGTGTAAACAAACATAAACGTCCTTGTGCTTCAAGATCTGTGATCTTGAATGATAAATGCTTCGTTTCATATCAGAAATGAACAAAACATCACCAAAAGTCCGTATTTTGTGTAAAAATCAATGTTTAAAAGGTTTTACTCATATCTAAACATAGATCTGAGCGGAAACAGAAGTTTTATGGAAAAAGATGAAGATTTTCGTAAACAGAAGAGATTTGATGAAAACGAAGGCAGAGCCTTGTGCAAAATCGTTGTAAACCATTGTTGAACATCGTTGTAGTTGAAATCGGGTTGATTCTTACTTAGAAGAACAAAGGGTTTCGGGTTTGAGAGCTCTAGGCAAACATGCAGCAAGTTCAAATGAGAGAATGGAGCTGAGTATTTATAGGTGAAGGAAAAAAGGTGGGAGCTGGGGAGTTAAGTTCGGCCAAACTAGCATGGGAAACATGCAAGTTCGCGCGAACTTAGGAGATTCTTGAAGGTGTTGAGTCAAGTTCGACCGAACTTGACCCCCTTGAGGGTAAGTTCGAGTGGACTTGAGGCAATAGAGAGTTTAGTTGGGCCATTCAAGTTCGGCCGAACTTGGTAACACCAAGTTCGAGCGAACTTGACCCAATTTGTTGGGTTTTCTTCGTTTTTCGCTCGTTTATCGATTGTTTAGCGATGTATTCGAGTTATAAGGTAACGTTAAGCGATTTAGCGATGTATTAAGTGTTATATTTGATATAATAGTGCGATTTAGCGATTCGAATATGCGAGGGCAAAGCGATAGCGAGCGTAATCATAAACATAACACACATAACACATAAATACATAAAACCATATAATTAACTGCGATGAGATAAGTGATGCGATGGCACAAGTGTTTATTAGACAATAACACACTCGACTCGTATAGTAGTAATGCGTTAAATAAGCGAGTAGATGCGATGTAATTGAAATAAAAATGTTTAATTAATTAACATAACTTTTTATAATTCGAATCTCGGAATACAATTGAAGTACAAAGGCAAAATATAACAACGAGAAATCAGAGTTGTTACACGTGAGCACCGGGGATTAGATCAATACGAAACTCGACATCACTGGTATGGGGTAACCAGGTAAATAGTCAGGAAAAACTTTAGGGAATTCACAAACAACAGGTACGTCTTTCAAGGTGTTCTTTTCCTTCTAAGGGTTCACGATGTGGGCGAGGAAAGCGATGCACTGCTTAAGCAAATACTTGTTATCTTGGGTACATGACAAAAGCATCAACTTCTTTGAGGGTGTTTCACCGTAATCATGTAGTTTGATCACCTTTTGGAAGAGGAAGAATCATTTTATCGAAACAGACAAACTTGGCACGATTATGCGAAGAAAATCCATGCTTACTATGACATCAAACCTACCTAATTGCAAAGGTATGAGGTCGACCAGGAAGCTGTGATTGTCGAGTTCAAGAGTACAATCACGTAGGACGGAGTTAACGGTAATGGTTCTTCCGGTGGCAATTTCAACGTCGAAGGTACTTGGGAGATTAGCGCGTTTACATTTTAAAAGTTTTTCGAATTCTAACGATACAAAACATTTATCGGCTCCAGTATCAAATAAACAAGAAGCATAAATACCATTAATAAGGAACGTACCATTGACAACATTTTTGTAATTCTGAGCCAGGTAGTGATTGATGTTGAAAGCCCTTCCACGCACAGCCTGTGGTTGTTGCTGCTGAGGCGGCTGTGGTGGCTGTTGCTGAAGCTGCTGCGGTTCTTGTTTCACAACACGGTTCGGGAAGATGTTGCTGAAATGATTCGGGTCGCCACAAGTGTAGCAAGAACGTGTCTGAAATGCTAGTCCTTGCGGTGCCTGGTTGACTGGCATAGCATTGAGAGGATCTGGCGGTGCCGCGAGAGCGGGAGGAGCTTGTTGACGTGGACTAGTGCGGTAGTGCGCCGTGAAGTGCCCATAGATGTTGCAGTTGGCACAAAAGCGGCAGTTTCCTCCAACCTCGTGATGATATGTGCAATTAGAGCACAAAGGGTGAGGACTAGTATACGCACGCTTAGCAGCTGGTGCGTTGGGAGTAGCAGCTTGGCGAGACTGGGAGTTCGGTGCTAGGACTACCGCACAGTTCTTGTTGTTAACCTTTCGCTTGCGGTTTTGGTGATTTGACTTGGAGGCTTGAGACGGAGCAGTATCAGTGCTTGGCTCAATAGTAGTTTGGCTGAGGTTCTTGGTTGAGACTTTGAAAGCTCCAGCCAAGACTCGCTTGTCGTTGATCTCGGCCGTGAGTTGGTAAGTCTCTTCGATGGTAGTTGGTCTTGCAGCTTGAACAAAGTCAGCGACACAGTCGGGGAGAGTGCAGAGATACTTCTTGATAGCTTTCTCGGTAGTATCCACCTGACCTAGGCAGATGAGGCTGAGCTGCTTGAAGCGAGTGGGGAGACAGGCATTGTCTCCACCGATTTGTTTGATACCCCAAAATTCATTTTCCAACTTCTGGATTTCGTGTGGTAGGAAGAACTATTTGATCATGAGTTCCTTAAGTTCTTCTCACGCGAGAGAGTAAGCTTCTTCGTTACCACGCCTGTTGCGCTCGGCAGTCCACCAGTCAAGTGCCCTTGACTGAAAGACTCCAGTGGCATTGACAGTGCGGAGGTTTGCAGGACATCTGCTTTGCCTGAAAGTGACTTCTATCGAGTCGAACCAGTGGAACATCTTGATTGGTCCATCTTCGCCTGTGAATGCTGCAGGACCGCAGGCCTTAAACTGCTTGAAGCTGAACCGAGATTTCAGACCATCGTTCTTGGAATCGACTGATGAGTTGCTGCTAACCGCTTGAATTTCGCTGAGAATTTGCGGGATCACCTTAGCCATTTCCTTGGCTACAAGAGAGGCGATACGTTTGTCGGCGTTGTTGCGTTGAGCGGTACAGCGAGTGTGAGATCCCATGGATGCCATTGCGAAAGTGAGATTCTGTAGAATGGCACATAGGGAAATTAGATGAGATTCGATTATAATGGGTTTTTGTTTTAAAGCTTGCGTATTTTCAACATATACTTATTATTATTATTAATCACATAAGGCACAAAACACGTAAACACGTATCCACGTAAGCACATAAGCACGTAAGCACATAATCATGTAGGCACAAAAGCATGTAAGCACATATTTTGCACGTATTCACCTTCACTAGGTCTTGTGTAGCGCGTTATGAGATGCGAGTCGTATAAGCGTAATAAGCGAGTAATTCCGCGTATGAGGGCATTCAGGTAAGAGAGTTGAGCGTTTTAGTTTGGTTTGCGATTAATTAGCGTTTTAGATCACGAGAGTTGTGCGAGTTGTGCGTATTTCGTAAAGCAAAAGCGATAAAACAAGAAATCGATAAAGCGTAAAATTCACAAACTTAAACACATAGCTAATAATAAAACTCGATGATGCGTAAAATCGGTGATTGCAGGCTTAAAACAATTTGGAGCGTCCTGGGTTTTGAGACAGCGACTACCCAAAGTGATTCGAAAATCCTCTGAGTTCGGGCACACGATTTGGCCTAATAGACAAATTCTCTCGCCGTACTACGGTTAACGACATTTATCCTTCCAGTTACGTCGTGCCCCGAATCATCGAAATAGTCGAGACTTTGGTGAGATTGAAAATCGAGGAGTGGAATTAGTTATTAAGATGCGGGTTTCACCCCTAACTTAACGTCTTCGTTCCATGTTTGTGGTTTTCACCGAACGCGTAGGGTGTTCCACGGAAATAGAGGTGGAGACTTTGGTTAAGATATGGATGTCACTCCTAACTTAACGAAAGAATCTCGTGTAGTAAATAGTACCCAGAGTGAGTGATCTTATCGAGAGTTCTTGGTTTTCACACCTAATCCCGATACAATCACTCGTTTGTGTTATACGAGCGTTTTCAAGCGTGTAATTTGTGTTAGCCTTAGGAAAGGCATGTAAGCATTTAAGACAAGTAGTTTAAGTATTTAAGTCGAATAACGGTCTAATTTGGTACTTAAACTATAGACTAGGCCGAACATGGCAATTCTACCTAATTCCCTATAGTTATGGCTCTGATACCAATCTGTCACACCCAACCGATGGCGGAATCATCGGGGTGCGGCACTAGGCGAATCAGATTGTTCAAGAGAAATTCCATAACAACTATTAATGACAATATTTTAAAGGTCTGATTTCCCGTACAATCAAACAATACCGCATAACAATTATTACAAAACGCATAATCTCTTAAACAAAACCAATCCGACAACCCAGATTTCTATTATGCGTTTCTAAGGATAAAGCCCTAAGTCCGTTGCTGCATAGAATCATCAACCTGTCACATACGTTAATATAAAGTCGATACATTAAAGTAAAGGTGAGTACACAGGTTTAGTAGCATAACAGTAGTGAGCGTTTACGCATAACCAACATGTACACGTAGAGAAAGTGAATCTAAGGAAGCTAACAATAATGATACAAGCAAACCAACACAACTGCGAGGTGGAGTATGCGCGATACATGTTCACAACAGCAAACACGCCCGTAAAGTGAATATGCGAGCCTTAACAACCCCCGAACCCGAAAGATCTAATCAATTGCAGTGCTTAAAAGATTCCTTATTTGGAACACATCTTAAAGTGTGCTGAGTCCAAACTATAGTGCTATCGTTGCCAAGGGTGGTCTGCAAGTCCTCATTATTCACACTTAGCAAACAAACATTCAGCGATTCACGTATAACATGCGAGAGCGGTTAGCGTTAAAAGAGTTTAGCGTTGTGTGTAGTGTGTTTCGATATAGAGAACGTATGTAACACCCAAAAGTGTGTTTTAAGCGAAAAAGGGTTCAAGTATACTCACAGTCGGTGCTCAACGAGGAAACACGAATTGTTGTGGATTGAAGGGAGGACCGGGATCAGCCTATAAGCGAGAACAGAAGTGTATCAGTCTTCCGAAGTGCTGAAATGGTCGAAACGGGTGAGGTTAGGTAACAACTTTGGGCGAAGTTGTATCCTAACTGGGGCTAGGTAACAACTCCGGGCGAAGTTTACCAATCTGATGTTTAGTCAACACAAGTTTGGGGGAAGTTGGCACCAGTCAGGAGACAACTTCGAGCGAATTTGTCCCTTTTGGACGAACTTGTCTGTTTGGTTCCAAAATCACGTGTTTTCGCGTCGTTTGCTGAGGAAATCGAGTGTCCATCCCTCCAAACTTGAGCTGTTGAGCAAACCCTAGGCTGGAGAGGTCTTTGAGAGCGAATTTTAGCCATTTTACAGGAACTCGGGCTAATCCGTGCGAACTTGTCAGTTCATACTAGTTAGTCTAGTTCGTGCAAAGTGACTGTATCGTCCTTGTGCTTCCGGATCTGAGTTTCCGCTTGAAACAGACGTAAATTCGAATCCGTTTCAAGTATATTGTTGACAATGCCTCGTTCCACTACTTAGTGAACGAAACATACGTCATCTAGTCCGTTTTTGATGTAAATATCAATGCTTTAAACAGTTTTTTTCTCAGATCTAGCACTTGGTGAGTCGAAATCATCAAGATCTCTAACTTGGGAAGCCAAAGCCAAGCCCAATACTCTCGTTTAAGTGTAGATCTAAGTGAAAATAAGAAGTTTTGTAGAAAAAGATGAAGATTTTTATAAACAGAGAAGTTTTGATGAAAACGAAGGTAATCCTTGTGTAAAATCGAAGTGGAAAACATTGTGGTTTGCATAAAATGAGTGGTTCTTACTTGGAAAAACAAGGAAATTCGGTTTTGGGAGCTCGGGAGCGAAGTTGAAGCAATGAGAGCATGAATGGAGGTGTTGGGTATTTATAGGTGAGGAGGAATTTAGGTGGTAGGGGACAAGTTCGGCCGAACTTGGCCAGTTCTCCTTGGCTTGTGCAAGTTCGAGCGAACTTGACCCATATTTCTGGCCTAGTCAACTTCGGGCGAAGTTGGGTATACCCAACTTCGTGCGAACTTGGCCTGGTGGCTAAATTTTGTTCGTCACTTATTCGTTAGTTGCTCGTTTGGCATTTCGATTTGTATTAGATAGTTATGTTAAGGGTTTTGGCGAGGCGTTAAGCGTTGCGTTATTAAATTAATGCGATTTAGCGATTTGTGTGAGTAAGAGCGTTGCGATAACGAGTATAACCATAAAACATAAAGCACACGTAACACATAAGTAACATAATTAATGTAATTAACCGCGATTTGAGTTTGTGTTGAGAGTTGCGAGTATTAAGCGATTTAAATGCGACAAATAAGCGATATAAACTGAAATAAACTGGTTTGAAACAGAAATAAACTGAAATAACGGAATTCGGATAACAATCCGAAAGATCGGGTTATTACAACAAACGTGTTAAGTTTCTTAGGAACACATGAGTTCCACTTCCACACATAAGGAGTCGGCTCCCTTTTTGCTGCAAAAATGTGATTTTTCACCGAAGCAACCAAGAAGGAACTTGACTAATCAATTGCCCATCTCCATTGGTCTTCGGTGTTGGATAAAACCACCAGTCACAATAGGTTCAATAAACCAGAGGTTTTTCTTTTCTTAAAAGAGTGTTGTTAGAAAACTTATTTACCAAATAGGTGTAATTAAAAAATGAGAGATATTGGATTTAAATAACCACAACTTTCACCAATAGGCGCATAGCACTCCCAACTTTCAATTTGTATCACACCACTCCCAACTTAGTGGCCAATAGCACTCTCAAACTAACACAACACTAAACCAGTTTGCTGACATCAGCTACCACGTCACCAAACCAGTGCCACCTCAGCTGCCACATCATAAAAAATCTATATCAAATGCCATGTCAGCTGCCACGTCATCAAAAATGCCACACCATATGCCACGTCATCAAAAAAATCCACGTCAACACACTAGTGCCGCATCAGCAAAAAAACTAACTAAGTTAGGGTTCACTTAGTATGGGAGTGATGTGACACAAATAAAAAATTATGAGTGATATTAGCAAATTGATGAAAGTTAGGGTTATTTAAATCCTATATCCCTTAAAAAAATTATTCACCAAATAACTACCTTTTAAAGCTTGTTTGTCTCTCTCCATTGGATCAAAACCTAATTTAATTATATGAAAACAAAAATCTATCTATTGAATTCTCTAATCTACCACCCTAAATACAAAGCTTATTTTTATAGCTAATTGTTCCTTTGTAAAAAAGTATGAGCACATGAATGTTTATATGATTAAAGTAAGAATGACGTTATAATTAGGATGGTGTTATAAGATAGTAATTGAATTACATAATGAGATGACATTCTTTGTTTCATTTTCTTAGTTTTGGTAATATTTCTTTTGGCAGTGGTATGTAAAAACCGTATTGTTCAATGTAATGGGTGTATGGTTAATTATGTAACTTATCATTTTGTGATTTATATGTTTTTGATTATTCTTAATTGTTGCGGAATTTTGTATACTACAGAAAATTAGAGAGGCATGTAATCATTCTTAGATCAAATTATTTCGGTGGTTCTACCGAATAATTCAATTGGATACAACTTTGAATTCGAGAAATTGAACAACAATATGTATATTGATAATTCGTAATTGAACCAGAGTTTGACCAAGAACAGTAAATTCGAATTTGGAGATAATCTGCAGATAATTGCTACTAGACAGTTATTATTAATGTTAAATTAAATTGCTTCAAAACTGCCTTTATTTTTTATTCAAAAAATATGACAAATTTTAAAAATTTATTTTTTCTAAGGCATATCCAGATCAGCTAGACCCCAGCCAGGGGCTGCCGCCCCTTGGACCCTGCTCTCAGGGGCGCTGCCCCCGGATCCCGCCAAGGGGCGAACCCCCATTTGTAGGTTCACCCGAACATTTGGAATTATAACAACTCAAACAAACGTACACTCACGCACCTCCTAACTTGTTCGATGTTTATTATAATTCCCTTTGGTCACCAAGTTAATCCTGATTACATTAAAATATCTAACAATCCTACCCCATTTTAATGTAATCCTTGATTAATTTAATCAAATTCACTACAATCAAACTTACGCATAAATGAAATATCGCGACGATTGAATTTCACATAAGTATATTACAGATTCCAAATATTCGAATATAGGGGTGTCGCTAAGGATTGAAGTTTTTCTGTTCATAGTGAATAAATGAAGATAATATACACATAAGTTTACATACTTTTATGTTCTTTCTTGATATTATTTTTACTAGCCCGTGTCCTATCCTTCAATGAACATATCAAACTACGGTTTCATTGATTGTGTTTTTTTCTTTTACATCTATGAATCACATCTCTTGATCTACAGATCCAAGAGACCCCACCTGCTAGCCTTGATACACCGCCAACCATTTGCGCATAGTTCCATCATAATTGGTGTTATTTTTTGAAGATCAATCATGTCCAATTCAACCACACAGTCACATACTTTCGAAGACCAAGACTACGGACCATCGCCGTGCATTTTGGAGACTATGGACGTCAACATCAATCACAATATGGATTTGTTGGAAAAAGTTTGGATTTTCAAGTCGACTGAAACATGTTTATCTTTTGATCATTGTTTTTTTTTTTCAGTCTTAGCGTCTGGTTAACTTCTTCTATGACTAGGGGGGAGTATTTGATATTAGGATTATCATTATGAGCCCACGGGCCCATTAGGTATCTAGGGTTTACCGTTTATCTCTATATATTGTAACACTTTATCGAATGCAATGCAACAAGTATTTTACCATCTTACGCTACGTTTGTATTTTTTTATTTAACTATTTCGATAGCATTGCAAACATTATCTTATCGTTTGTGCATATATGAAATTTGAGCCACATTGCGCGGACGAGTCTCACTTGTTCTATCATAAAACCTAAATATAATTTAATTCTGTCAGGAAACCACTTAAATAAACCATAAACTAAATTTAACTTTTTATCGTTTCCAATGTACGATTCAAAATATCAAACACACCTTATGTTCTTGAACTTAACAATAAATTGTCCAATTCCAATTCAAGTAACTTTGATTATTTATATATTTGGACGAAGCTTCCTAGAAATTTCTCACAAGCTTGGCGCATTGCCATATTGGCAATGAATTGTATTTGTACGTATTACATGATATACTAAAATATATACATTATTGATGTAGGAATCGACTGTTTATGAACCACACATTTATAAATCATTAATTATATGTTTAAGATTCAAGAGACATTTTGTTAATTTTAGAAGTATATATAAAGTGATTGGTATTGATATAAGATATGTACGTTGTATGCAAGTATAAAATTGATATCTATTTACTAACTAGGGATAAATAAATAGAAGTTATAAATAAATATGTGTTTGTATTTTTACTAATAACAGAACCATACTATAGTTGGTGATTTAATGAAAACTAGTTCACCCGGTTGAACCATCAGGTATAATCCGGTTCTACCGGTTGAATCATTTTTAGGTCATCCTGATATAATTAAAAAACTGGTTTTTAAAACATTGAAACTAAGTAATCAATATTAAAAAAAATAGCATATTTCATAAAATATTAATATTCCTAACTGAAGAATTTTATCAGTAAACTAACAAAAAATCGGGGAAGAATTGGAGCAAGAATCAACGGGCTCTTGTGTTCAAATTAGAAGATTGATGTGGAACGATATAGGACTCAGCCCAAACCCGGTCAAATCGACTGACGTGGAGCAACCTACACCGGTGTTCTGTACGTTCTCTCTTTGAATTTACTTGTAGCAAACCCTATTTATCAATTACCTCGGAAGCAAAGCCGAAGATGAAAAATGAGGAGTTGACATGCAGCAGATAATAAACGTGGAAACCCCAGATTAAAACTTATTGAAAACATTAAATGATGAAAATACTCTCGACACTCTAGCAAACCCATTTTATCATTTAATATATATAATGTTAGTATTTTTAATAATTTTAAATAGTTACATAAAAATAATTAAAATTATAAAATACCTGCAAGTATTTAGTTGTAGCAACAACTAACTTCCGTTGGCCAATGGCATTGGTCTGCAGTCTGCTATAGTGATAATTCATATTTTTATAATTATTTTCACAAATGAAAATTGTTTTCTTCCCCTAAAATATGGAATAAATGGTCTGAGTTGTTTCTTATTTTGTCTTTTATTAATCACTACAGTACACGGTGTGATACTCAAAACTAATATTAAATTCGATAGATTAGTTAGTTTTATTTAATTTGGAAAACATTATATAAATCACCTCATGTTTCATGCATTGATGAACCCCCACATCACTCCTCTAGTACTCTTCCTAGCCATCTATCACACGATGGCTAAGAAGTTTCACACCATCATTCATCTACTAGTATATGTTGTGACGATGGGGGTTATGGTGGCGGCAAAGCTTCAACGCTTTCAACATCCGGTGAAAGCCGACGGATCTCTAAGCTTTTTGGCCATCGGTGATTGGGGTAGGAGAGGACTCTACAACCAGTCCAACGTCGCTTATCAGGTTACTTTGATTACTTTATCAAACAGTACTAACCAATGTTTTTAGAACTGGACCGGGTGTCGAACCGACCTCCTTACTGGGAGGTGCTGTAAATACTATAAAAATAAATAGGGTTGAATCTGAAAAAATATATAAAAAGACGGTCGAACCCCATTAAAAACCGGTTCAACCAGCCGGTTTCTCGATCCAACCGCCAGGTCACCGGTTCAACCTCCGGTTCAATGTTAATCCGGCCCGATACCTTGACCCGGACCGGACCTTGTAGAAAACCTTAAAGTTCAAGATAAAGGATGATGTTTCTTTTAAGTTAAAATTTAGATTAATTATCTCAAATATACATGAATGTCCAATTCATATGAAAACTTCGTTTTGCTAAACTGGAACCAATTTGCGCATGTGCTGAAAATATTAATTCCATTTGAATATATAATTTAAAATTACTTTTACAACTGTAATATTTAGATTATATTAAATAGTTTAATGTTATTCCTGTTTTTAAGGTCGAACACACACCCATTAAAATTTTTTTTTAAAATTTAACTATTGCTTGTTTTGTGAAACTTGAACCTTGTTATTCTTGTATTTAAGGTTGAACACACACCCATTATAAACTATTTTTAAAATTTAACTATTGCTTGTTTTGTGAAACTTGAACCTGTATAATTGTTATAAATATTCTTTACATCCGGTGGATTTTCACCTAACTCATTTTGTCCGTTATATTATTCATACACCGATACTACTGACATGTTAATGTAGGGCTAACTCACTTTTTAGATGTATTGTCTTTTAAAGGAGAGGTTCTGGGTTTAAACGTGGGTATGGGCGATTAATTTCGGATTATTGGTGTAATAGAGCAGCAGTAAACGTTGACATTCAAAACAAAATATATATTACATAAATAATTGATCTTTACTACTTTCTATTTTATTAGTAACCCCATGGCATTATTACCCTAGTGACAACATAGGAGTGAAATAAGGCTTAAGGGTCATTAGGTCCTGGGTTCGATTCCCAAAGAGGGTTTTTCCATATTTATTAATTTTCCTCCTGAATTAGCGTATAGGCATTATAGCCTAGTGGAGATGATATAATCGGATAATTCTACTGGTGACACGATAATACTCCAATAGTCTGTCATTGATCCAAATTTATCGTTCAAAAATAAGTAAATTAATGTTCCATTTCATGGCCGGCCATGAAAGTGGGCGGGGAGGACTATCAGCCAGGGTCCGATATTCGAATGGCACATTATTTTTAAAAACCTTCGATATGTATATGTAAAAATAAATAAATTAATAGGATAGACACATACAAACACCAATACAGACCTACTTACAAAACTATTTTTATAGTTTAGATTAGTTATTGGCCCATTAGCATTAGGTTTAGACCTTTAGTGAGACCAATACCCAATTTCGTTAAGGTCCAAAGGCATGTTTTTTCGAGCTGGAACAAGGTACATGAATTCTCAGTGCGGAGCTTGTACCATTTGTATTGAATGTGTGGAGTATATTTGTTTTAAGAAGACGAGACGAGCACATGCATGGATAAACTATGAGTCCACAATATTCACATGTTCCTTAATTTATAACAAATATTTTAAGGTATACTAACAATGAAATACATTTGTTTGCTAAGTTGCATATTCACATGTTCCTTGTATTACTTCAAGTATTATAATAGTATAAAATGAATTTTTGGGTAGCTAGCTAGCTAAACAAAGCTTTGTTGTATTCACATATATTTAATATAATCAACCACGTTCTAATTGAAAAGACAACTTAAACAATCTTATTATAATTTTGCATTCATATTCCTTTTTCAGTTTTCATCCTTTACAATAAGTAGTAATTATGTTGGTTTATACATTCGTGACGCATTTTCATCCTATACAATGATTAATTCCATTAAAATAAGATATTGTTTTTGTGTTTTTAAAATATACATATGTAAATGATACATCATGTAACACAACTTTAAGTAATTTCACATTAGTTAATATAATAAAATAAAAAGATGTTTGAGGTATTAGGAATTCATTGTTTTAAATATTATCAATGCGTTTTGAATTCATTGTCTTAAATATCACCAATGCGTTTTAACTACTTTGATTGTGTATGAGAGAAAACATCTATGGTTAAACGAGTTTAACTAGAAAAATGAGGTTATATGAATTTCATGACATAATATACAATATTGATTGGTATAAGAGATTTTTTTTTTGCTAAAATTTCTTTATTCTCTTATATACCAAAGTAACAAATTACAAACAAGTGGCAGGTAAACGGGCAACAAGCTGCGCCGCAACCCTCTTCATACTCACAAAGGATAGAATTGAATGTTACAAATGCTATCAGATTTACCCTTCATACTTTAAGACAGTTAGATAAACCTAATGGAGAACGATGATTCTCTAAGGGGATGGTTGTGACACTTGAGACTTAGAAAAATCTCATGAATACATAACAAGTGATAAAAAATTGTCAATGAAGACAAAACCAAAACTACTTTTGATGAATAAAGTATAACATTAGTTTTTACAAAGGATAGAATTGAATGTTACAAAATTGTTTTTAATTAATACATATTTAAATGAAGCTAAATATTATATGGTTTAACCACATTACCTTTCATTAATTAGGTCCTACCATGATTCATCAGGATAGAACGCATCTCATCCAGATTCAAATAAACTATTTTATAATTGATAGTGATAAAAAATAATGTTGAAGTGATAACATTATTGGTATTGCTTTTGGCGGACTTGTATAGTTGTACATTATATGTCTATTTATTAATCATTTTATATAATTAAATAGTTTAAGTAAATGCGTTACACGGTTTACTCAAAGTAAATAATATAATTAATAATAAACTTCATTGTCAGATGGGTAACGTAGGGAACAAAATGGATGTCGACTTCATTGTTTCCACCGGTGACAACTTCTACGACAGTGGTTTAGTTGACGAACACGATCCCGCATTTTACGACTCATTTACAAATGTCTATACTGCCCCAAGCTTACAGAAACAATGGTACTCAGGTAATTACTCTAAACCAAAATAATTTAATTATATTTTAAATACAATAATTTTACATAAAAAAACTAATCCAGTTGGATTTTTTTTAACGACAAATTATGGATCACTGACGGAATCCAGTTGGATTTGATTTGATTTTTCAGTGTTGGGGAACCATGACTACAGGGGTAATGCCTTGGCACAGTTGAGTCCAACCCTCAGAAAAAGAGATGACAAATGGTTTTGCATGAGATCTTTTATTCTGCATGCTGGTACATAATTCATTTTATATAATTTATATTTCAGAAATATTGTATTAAATAAAATGTTATATATTTACACACATACATATATATGTGTGTGTTTGTATATGGAAGGAAGTGTTCAAATGAACCAAAACATATGTTGATAATTACAAGAACTATATATAATGCATGCGTATCATTTGTTTTAAATGTGATACGTCTAACAGTTATGTAATCGTCATATTTCTCATTTCCACTATATCTAGTTATATTTTATGCACAATGTACAAAATGCATTATGTGGTTCTCGTGGTTTTAACATATTATATTGTTTATGGAAAAAATACCATTCCTCTATATGTATGTATGTATTAATTACTGGGTTAATGACACATTAATTACTGGGTTAATGACACAGGAAATGTTGAATTCTTCTTTGTGGATACAACACCTTTCCAAGACAAATATTTTATAGAGACAGACCATCAATATGACTGGAGAGGTGTGCTTCCTCGAGAAGAATATATGTCTCATCTTTTAAAGGTCAGAAGTTTGACTACAAGTCTAGACAAAAAATAACGATAAAATGAAAAGGAAAACCATGTATATATTTGGCTTCCGATATTTTCACACGTCTAAATCTTATTTTCAAATCCCTTTTCACTTTATTTCTATCTATATATCTATGTATGTATAGAAAGAGATGGAGGGTAGGGGTGTGTGAATATTAACTCCCATATATTTACATCCATCAAACAAATTATCTAAAAGATCATTCAGCACGGCAGACCCACCCTTTGGCCAAGGTAGACGGTCGCACCCCTTGAAAAAAAATTAGTGTATATTTTAGGTAAAAAACTCGACCGCACCCCTTGAAAATATGGTTGAACACCTCATCCACATCCCAAGCAAATAATTCTTGAGTCCGCCATCAGTAGCAGCGAATTGACTAATACATGTACACATAATACATGTACACATGAAACCGTTTGATACATGTATATAGGTTCTTACCCACTACTAAAAGTTAAAACCAACCGGAATGTGACATGTGACCCAAAAATATAATCCACGCTTTATAGTTTTCTTTACAGGAAAATGACGTTTTTAGGACAATTCAACATAATACATGTACACATGAAACCATTTGATTGGTTCCATCCATGATTCTACGTAATTTATTATTCATGTGAGAAGCAACCTCAAAAACGTGATCTTAAAATAACATGATTTATATTTTCTAAGTCATACGATATAGTCTGATTTGGTTTACTTTAAATTTGGGTCAAACTATATCCACACCACTAACATATACTAAGCACGTAACATCAACACATCATACGTGTTCTATGAGCCATACGGGACATATGAAGAGTCATGCGGGGTCATATGAGTGTTATAATGGCAATCATTCGGACAATAGTGATTATCTAGGCCGTACTTATACTTACATATTAGCAACTGATGGGAAAGCGCACATCACTAACGAAGGTCATAATTTATTTTAATAAATATAATGTTATTATAAACGAAGAAAAAGTTTCATTAGCCTCACTCCTCTAAATAATAATTAAGCTTTTTAGTGTATAATTAGTAATGACTTAATTCTTTCGAAAATAACTTGTTACATTTTGTTCGGAAGATCAGTAATGAGGAGGGTTTATATATATGCAGGATGTGGATTTAGCTTTAAAAGAATCAAGTTCGAAATGGAAAATAGTGGTAGGACATCATACAATACTCAGTGCTGGTCACCATGGCAATACTCAAGAGCTTGTGGACAAACTTTTGCCCATTCTTCTGGTATGTATGCATATATATATATATATATATATATCTTTAATTAGTTGATTAAAAATGTTAAACACATAAAAACTAGAGTCTTCATTTTTATCGTGTTAATTTGTACATGTATATTCGATTTTGACCATACTGATATCAAGGAATATTCACAAAATCAGAGGGTGGGTTGGGCATAAAAATAAGAGATCATATTAAAATATGTAATATTTTAAGTAATATGGGGGGCAGTAGGTGGGAATGTTCGTATAATAGGTCATTATTTTTTTTAATATTAAAATAATGTATTCTTTTGATCCGTTGCAAAATGTTGTACCTCACCAATGTGATCATTATGGATAAAATATAACACAACTATATTGATTCTTTTACCAATAACTTGATCATGTCTTAAAAGAGTTGTATAGCTTCGAAATTAGTGAGAGTAGAAAACATAAGCCACTTTTGTTTAGCCAACATTTGAATTTATACAAGTTTGAAGAAAAAGGACTCTTAACGTATAGCGTAAAAAAGATTTTCTTACATGTGTAATTTTGATTTCCTTTATGCGTAATTTTCATCTGTAATTTCCTGTATGCGTAATATTGATTTTCCTAGTGTGTAATTTTCATATGTAATTTTTTCATGCGTAATTACCCTTTTCACATTTGCATGTTAATTCAACTTTGTACATTACTCACCCCAAATAAAAAACCATATATATTTTTTAGGAAAATGAGGTGAATCTATACATAAATGGGCATGACCATTGCTTGCAGCATATTAGTCATTCAAACCGGTAAACTTATATTTTTCTTGTCCATTTATGTTTTTTGGACTATCATATAATTCTAGTTATAAACGATCGATAATGTACATACGTTATATATGCATGCCCGCGTGCAGTCAGCTTCAGTTTCTAACAAGCGGAGGCGGATCAAAGGCGTGGAAGGGAGATATCAATCCATGGAACCTTGACGAAATGAAGTTCTATTACGACGGACAGGGTTTTACAGCGGCGGAAATAACTGAAAATGAAATACATGTGTCCTTTTATGACATTTTTGGCAACATACTACACAAGTGGAGTGGCTCTGGAGACATGACATATAGTACATAGTAAAACCTGTGATTGGAACCTTATTAATATCAACAATCATTCAAACCATGTCCATGATCAAGGTTGATGTTATCGGCTAAAATGAACAATATCGTATATTGTTTGTAGCTTTGTATCGTGTTGCACTTGAATCGTGATGACAAGAGTATTGAACACTTTTTTGTTCATTATTGTGTGCTTGATATAATCCAGCTATTGTATCAAAAAGCATCTTTCGCATCTAAATTCGAATTCTTTCATATTTCATTCAAAACCTACATTACGTGAACCAAAACACCCGCTCGCCTAGGCTACCACCCTCACGCTGGCCATTCACACTAGCTTGACCGCGTTGCGGTGTTCGCGAGCGAGTGGCAGCCTACGTGGCTCGCGGCGGGTCGCTCACCCCTTCTGCAACATGTATTCTAACAACTAACTTTAGTATGACACCTGCACCAATGCAAGCCGAACAAACAAAATGGTCACAAGCACAAAATCTAAGGATTTGAACATTTTTAATCATAGTTATTCTATATATTTACATTTACAATTGTAAACAATAATAATTCAATATAATAATATTTAGTTAGTGGTTTGATTTTAGTTTGTAGAGATACCGTATTGTTGTTTTTTTTCTTTAAAGAACTCACATTTCTAGCCCTAAACTTTAATAAAATTATTGTACGACTTCTAAACTTTAATAATCATTTTGATAAACGATTTGCGTTTATCCCTGAACTTTTAAATATTTATCGTTAAGAAGTTTAGTAATAATTCTTTCCTATGAACGGTAAACGTTTAGATCCCGAAACTTTAATAGAGTTATCATACAACACTTAAAGTTTAATAGAGTTCATTTTTAACAAATATTGACTCTTTTATCTCTTTTATAAGTGTAATTTTTTTTATCTTACTTATTATTAACTTAACTTATTATAATTAAAGATAACTTTTAACTTTAGAAATGTTATTTAGTTTTGTTACTTGCTTACTTTTACCATCGTTTAGATTAAAGACTACATGGTCTAAATTACTCTTTAATATATCAGATAACAAATTTAATTATTATTTTATTTACCTAATATAGTTAAGGCTAACTTTTAACTCTAGAGATGTTTGCTTAACCATGATGATTGCTTATTTATACTATCGTATAGATTAAAGCTTGCTTGGTGTATAATAACCCATTGATATATCATGTAACAAGTGCATCCTCGCCAGCACCCTCCTACAGTCCGTCGTGAAACGCGGGCTCCGAAACTAGTTCCATAAACATTTAACTTGGTGTATACTTTGTGTAAGACTTTATGTCATGTTATCAATTTAAGCTCGCAAATTGCCAAGCCTTTACCATAGACAACTAACCATCTAAAAGTCAACGCAAACCCAATTACTGTATTTCTTTAAGCACAGTCCTATACCAATTTACCCATTCACCAAATTTTATTAATTTACTAATCAATATAACTCTATCTGGTCTAATTGAACCATATGCATCCATTTGACTCTATCCAAATATCTAATAGTGAATTTGACCATCATGAACTCAATTTTAACCCCCACCAACTCATTAGCTTTAAGAAAAGATTTACAATTATTTCGAGTAGCTGTAAATTATTTATCGTCAAAAGCGGAACTAGATACATGGTTGAATGCTTATCTGACGTGTTTCTTACAGTAACCGGTACAAACGAAACTAATACATGCTTGGTTGACGTATAAAGTCATTTCAATGCACACTTGGTTGATGAACAAAGTAATTAAAATACCTATTAACATTGAGAATCGCCTTCCATATTCTCAATCAGTTTGATGAAGTTCCCGACTATTTTCTTGCCCTCATTAGTTATAATACTCTCTGGATGGAACTGTACGCCCTGTGATATCACCATTTAGTTATCTAAATATATTATTTTATAAAAAACCGAATACTGTCATTCTTGTTAGTTGAATGGACGTGAGGGGCGAAAAAGGAAATTTACCTGCAAATGCGTATATACTTTGTGACGAGCAGCCATTATTAATCCGTCATCTGTCCATGCAGTAATCTCAAGGGCATCACTAGGAAAGTTGTTTTTGTCTATCACAAATCTATGGTATCTAGCAGCAGCAAATGGGCTAGGGATCAAAACAAACATAATTAAAATCCGAAATTTAAATTAAAAAAAATAAAATAAAACAGAAACAACTCAAGTTAAAACCGAATAAACATACTTTGGTAAACCTGCAAACAGACCTTCTTCCCCATCGTCTTTATAATAAACAAGAGAACTTTTTCCAAGCACCGGACCAGAAGGAGAGGGCACGAGTTTCCCTATAAAGATGATATTTTGTCTTCTTAAACCAGTGAAATTTAGTTATGTAATTTTGTAATAAGAGCATATATATTATTTATTATGCATTTACCTCCAAATGCCTCGCCCATGCATTGTAATCCAAGGCACACACCAAATAAAGGTACAGTCGGTCCGAGTTCCAGTATAGTTTGTACTGTAATTCCTTTATCTTGAGGTGCAAACCCGAAAACGAAAAAAAAGAGTCAAACAAAGTCAAATGAAACGGAAGTATAATATGAAGGATATATAAGCACAGCCATAATCTTACCTGCTCCAGGAGATATAACAATTCCTCTTGGATTCTTTCTATAAATAAAGGACACATTTTTATAGGAGTTAGTTGGTTAGTAACTGATTTAAATAATAAATTGGAAAGAGTAAGAAAGCGGTAATTTCATGAACAAATAAATCATATAACCTAAACACGACCGTGTAACCCATTCATCTAAACGATGGGTTTGGTTATACTTGAAGAATTTCTTTTGTATGGGTCTAGATCCCTGCTGGATCTTCATCTGTTTGCTGTTTAATGAAATTTTTGAGGCGCCACAAAAAAAAAGTATCTAAACGAGTTGGGGGTAATCAAGTTACGGATCAGTGGGTAGACGGTGGACGTTATAAAATATATCTTTAATGTTTATTTTAAAAAGGTTGACGGGTCGACCTGTTAATTTATATAGATCAACCAAACACGACTTATTTAATTAAACGGTTTAAAAAAGTCAACAAACAAGTTAGAAATGACAACCCAACACCAGATTATTTTTTCAGGAAATGTCATCCTAAATTCAGAGCACATAATAAATTAGCAAGTTATAAAAAATATACCTTCTCAGTTCATCTACAGTAATCTCATCATTCCTGTAAACTTCAAAGTTGCATCCTAGCTCTCCAATGTACTTGAGATTAAAAAGAAGTTCTCATTTAAAATCTATACATAAATGTTGGTAGGGTTGTAAACGAACCGAACGTTCAACGAAAAGTTCGTGAACCATTCGGCGGGAAGTTCGTTTATGTTTGTTCGTTTAGTTAATGAATGGACAAGAACAAGATATTCCGTGCGATTAACTAAATAAACGAACACGAACAAAGGTCTCGTTCGTTCGGCTACGTTCGTGAACGTTCAATAATATGTTTGTTTTCGTATTCGTTTTTATATGTTAGTTCGTTAATAGTTTTAATTTATTTTAATAATTCACTTTCCCCCTAAACAAAATAACAAAATATAAACTCTTATCTAAACATATGAAGAAATTGGATGCTAAAAACATTTGTTTGGGATATGTCCAACTAACTTTCGATAATTATTTTTTAATTTATTTAAATTTGATTTATCGTAAGGTACTTGTAGTAGAATTCTTGTGTCTTGAATTCTTGATTTATCATTTAATGGTTGTATTTGACTACTTTTGTCGGAGGTTTAAGGTTAATGATGTTTTTTTAATTTCAAGTTTAATGTTCGTTTGTGTTCGTTTGCGTTTGTTTGTGTTCGTGATCGGTGTTCATGAACTGTTCGCAAACAACTTAAATTCCTTAACAAACGAACACGAACATAAACTTACGTTCGACATGTGTTTGTGAACAGTTCACGAACATCTGTGATTTCCTTAACGCACGAACACGAACATGGCCTCGTTCGTGTTCGTTCGATTCGTTTACAGCCCTAAATGTTGGCGCTATCATCTAATTTGAGCAAAACTTTGGTTCACAAAAAACTTATACAAATTCTTTTATCATTTGACAAAAAGAGGGAAGAACCTGACAAAGGTTATAAGTGAAGCTGTCATAGTTGTCAATAACAATTAAGGAATTGTTGTTCGTTTTCACCGATGAGCTTGAGGATGAATTCACAGAGACCGAAAGGCGTGTTCTTGTAATCAATGTAGTGTTGAGATATTGAGTTTTTTGAGGCAGAAACAATGATTTTAATTGAATGGAAGGCCACTGAGACAAAGTAGAAGCTGCCATTGTTTGTTTATATGTACAAGCAATCCTGTCATACAACATTACATGTTCCAAACATAGATGAATTAATCAAGTATACAACTGGAGGAACCAAGGGCGTAGCTTTGTGGGGGCGGCCGACCCCCCGAACTTTTCGTTTAGTAGTGGAGAGTATGTAGTTTTCATATAGAATTTTTTGGGTATATACGTTTTTGACCCCCCGGTTTTATAGAAATTTTTGGTATATACATTTTCGACCCCGGGTCGGAAATCTCAAGCTTCGCCACTGAGGAACAACCCAGGTAAAAAGGAAGTAACATTCAGAATCAAGAAAATAAATGTACCTAAAAAGTTGACAAAAACAAAGTTATATTTTTCACCAAACAACAAAGGGAATATTATGTCTGTCACAACATTAATAAGCAATAAAATTCTGAGCTTGAAGCAACTTTATAGCAGCAGTGTGGAATAAGCTGCAATACCTCTGACGATGACGATGATGATGGGGGCAGAGCTAGTGTATTAGAAGAGGTAGCAAGGGCTACCCCTTAACCTCATCTCCGTACCGTTTTTGTAGTGTAAAAAAATAAAAAAAATCCGGTTTTATACAAAGGATACCCCTGATCCCAAAAAAAATAAATTGAGATGCCTGAATTTTTGGGCTAGCTACGCCACTGGATGATGATAAAGTGTGTTATAGGTATAAGTTGGAATAATCTCCGATTAGTCGGAAATCGGGACCGATTAAACTTCACTTAGTCGGACCCAATAAGCGGTAGTTGGTCAAAGGCGGACCAAATTGATCCAAACTTTGAAGTATTTGAACTAATATGTTAATGTTTGAATTTTCAAGTACTTGATTTGTTATGTTTAAGCTTAATTGTTTAGGTTTGAATAGTATATGACTATATTCATATGGATGTGTGTGTGTATATATAAGTTTGATTAAAGTAAGTATAAAAATTCCAATCCGATTAATCGCTATTCGGCAGCCAACCAACTAGAGCCTAGCTTACTTGTTCAAGTGAAAAACCATAAACATCTAATCAGTATGCAAGTGCTAAAATTATTCAAAGACCTGTAAACAACAAAGAATACCAAAATGGAGATATGAACCCTAGACCTAATTTCAGGAAAAGGGGTTTCAATTAATCATCAAAATTTCTACTCATAATTTCAAAATTCAAACAATCAGCAACCTATGGGAAATTTTCACTTCCGAATCATGACTCATGATTCAAAGCAACAATAAACAAACTCAAATTAAGTTTGTGTAAGAGAGGGGTACCTGTTCTTACGAAGAATGCCCAAAACTACACTACACTTGGAAGAATTACCAACTCCAAATAAACAATGAAATATTATTATATAAAGCTAGTGAGCGGTATATTCGGAAATTATGAATAGCAACTATGTTTTATCATTAGTTCGGTTTATTAGGGTATCAAAATAGTAACACTACTCGTTTTAGTTTACGCAACATAGAAATACTCAATTTTGAATACAAGTTTGTTTTCAAATTATACAAAAAGGATCTGCCAGTTGAGGCTACTAGTGCTTAGCCAATGGCCCAACACAAAAGCTTATGGTGAAGTAGAAATGGATCCACATAATAGTCATTAAGATTGAAACATGTGTAAAGTGTGGGCTAAAGTTCGTCGGCGCCTATGATTTAGCTTTAGGGATGGCAAAAAAGTCTGAGCCCCGACGGGTATACCCAAAACCCGAAACATATGGGCTGGGTACGGGATTAAAAATATAAAAATTTTGGGTACGGGTGTGGGATTTAGTGATACCCACCCGATACCCGGCCTGTTTACCCGAATAATACTCGAAAAGTATAATTTGAATTTAATCTTCCATTATATAAACTTTAGTACATACACTTATTCATTGTTCATAGATTTTGCTATGTTGTTCGTCTTCAAGACTTTTAACATACACATACAAGATTTTATGTTTAGTTATGTTGTTTCTATGAAGATTAAAATTGTGTGCAGTTTTGGGATTTTTTAAATACATTTCAAGTTGTTGGGAGATTACTTGGGTCCTAATTAATACTATTATTTTTCATGTCTGATGTTTGATTAAACGTAAAATACATAAACTGACATTATGTGTTTCAAAGTAGTACTACCTTAATTAGTTAATTATGTGGATATATGTTTCAGATATGCATTTGAATATGATATGTATGTATGTATGTTATTGGTTATATTTTCCTTTATTGTAGTTATTAAAATAGTAAATTATATGCACATTAGAGTAAAAAATGGACATAGGAGTCTCAATAGTATTTTTAACAAATTACCGGGTATGCCCGATATCCAATGGTTAATTACCCAACGGGTAACAGGCCAGGTATTGGACAAAGAATTACAACCAGGTACGGCTTGGGATTATCAAGACCCGGCCCGAAACCGGCTCATTGCCATTCCTATTTAGCTTGTGCCTTTACTAACTTAGCCCCGCTTTTCATTCGACGACTAAATTTAGTTCACCCTTTACGGTTGTATTATTTGAATTAGTCTTTTTGTCGACCTCATTGTACTTTTCAAGGTATATTTGTCAGTTAAATTCTAGTCTTCTTAGCCGACGGATCCTATTTGTTATATCCTAATTGGCTGATTTGACCTACCCACAACGTCCCGAACTAAACCAGACTGTCCAACCCAGCCTGGCACGAATCCATACTGTCTCAACCCACCCTGAGACCCAAACCATCAACTCAGAACCAACCCAGGTCAGCGATCTGGTCAATAGTCACAAGTCGTGTCGACAATCAAGGTTGGGTAAGGATGGCAGTGGAGTCGGACCAAATCAGGTGCAACAGTCGGTCTGGTCGGCGATAAAGGTAGGGGTCGGACCGAATTCAGTGACCGGATCAGATCAAGACAGGACGAGCGGCTAGGTCGGAGGCGATAGTGGCTTGGGGCAACAGTGGTGGTCGGGATGATATATTTTAATTCTTTTGCCAATTAAACAAGAATGATACAGAGAATACATTCCAACAAAATTCAATATTTTTTAAAGAAAAAAATTAACAAACCAAATGCACCCTTAGTTTTTTAAATCTTAAAGAACACTATTTTTTACAAGTTTGTATGTAATAAAATAATTTATCATAAAGATATTTTATGGTATATAGAAACTGGTTACATAATTTACAGCAACCAATGATTTCTTGTGGTCAAGAGTGTGTGTGGGGAGTTTTCCTTCTCTTGGAGATTTTAGGTTCAAATCTAGACAAGAAGAATTTTAATACTAACTTGTTGGTATTAACATACTAACTATTACGATTAAATTTATTTCCAATTTCAATGTCTTCATGTGAACT
Source organism: Scalesia atractyloides (assembly GCA_947069175.1). NCBI lineage: Eukaryota > Viridiplantae > Streptophyta > Magnoliopsida > Asterales > Asteraceae > Scalesia > Scalesia atractyloides. The sequence goes on from CAMTDV010000019.1 coordinate 51,381,741, forward strand.
GGCTGATGACTGGTCAATTTGGCCGATTGAACTTAGGACTGCATTTCAAAAGTTTCTTTTATTTTCAAATCTTATCTACAAATTCTACAATACTTATATTGTTTATTCTGTACCTTATATTTAATTAACGTTACAAACCCATATAATTATGTTCTAAAAACATTGATTTTTTGAGATCACACGGTTTTCACATATATATTTTAATTGTCAGAAAACAGTTTAAAAAAGAAAAAAAAAAAAAACATCCCACTCGTTTGTTAAGACTACCTGTTTGACCTCGATGCAAGATAGTCTATATACCAATGAGAAAATGATTAAAAATATCGTTGAAAAGGCCAAATACAAGCAGTAGTAACCATCAAGGCATCAAAATACATAACTTCAGATTCAAAAGTATCCAAACATGTCAACAATCCTTTTATCAATCAAACGAAAAGATGAACACAAGTTAAAACCCTCAAAAAAAACCAAAAAAAAAGTTATCTAAAAAATACATCAAATCCTGCAAGATTACAATTATCACTACTCAAACCTGCAACAACAAGAGTCTGACAAGACCCATATTTTAAGGTTAAATCACACCACCCATTGCTGTTTAGTTTTCTCCATTCTCTCCAACAACCCAGCAATCTCAGCTTGCATTCTCATCTTCATCTTGTAATACTCGCAATGATCATTTTCCGAGACCTTAACCTCTTCCGCCTTCTTCTTTCTCTCTTCTTCACTTTCATGCAGATTCACTTTCGCTATCTTAACCGTATACTCTTCATCCAGTTTCTCGATCTTTGTTCTAATCATCCTCGTATACCCCTCTGCTTCTCTTCTTGCTTCGTCAGCTTTGTTCTGGAACATTCTAGCCTCTGCTTCTTTGATTCTCACGAGGCTCTCCACACTGTCGAATGCGTCTTTTTTGGATCGTTTTACGGACCATTCGTCCTCGATTACCATCTTATTGGTGTTTAGAGCTTTGAGACTGTTGTCGTCTGCTCTGCCACTTGATGAACCCGTGTTGTATAACGAGGTTTGATGGGGTTTTGATGGTGGAATTGGATCTTTTAGTGACGGGTTTGAAATGGGAAAGTCGGGTATCAAACCTGCATCTATGGCTGTAAAAAGGATTCATGAATAACAATGAGATAAAAAAAAATCATACCTTTTCTTTCGTGTAAAAACTAAACAACTAGGGGTGGGCAGAAAACCGAACCGAAACCAAAAGAACTAATTTTACCAAACCCAAAAAAAACGGAACCGCACAAAAAAACCAAAAAAAAAACGACCGAAAAAAACGAACCAAAATTTACGATTCAGTTACGGTTTTGAATTTTTACGAAAACCCAAACCGAATAACCTAAAAAATCATTTTTAACGATTGTTATATATTGATTTAGTAATTATTAGTTTTACTCTCAAATGTTAAGTATTTATAACAAAAACATTGGCATGTTTATCCATTGCCTACAAGAAATAACAAAACTTAACATAAATATTAAATGATTTTCAAAGTATCATAAAAGAAAACATCTTAATAAAAACTTTGGAAAAACATAATAATAGATTAGAAGTTAGGTTTATGTGAACGATATTAATTAAAAAGGTTAAACATAATAACTTAAATTTAAACATCTAAGAAATATTATTAAATCTTGGATTATACTTTTCTTTTGAATCTTAAGTAATTTTGTTCCAAAAACCCAAAAACCGAACCGAACCGAACTGAACCATTGCTAAAACTGAAACCGAACGGTTTTCAATAACCAAAAACCGAACCGAACCATGCACACCCCTATAACATACACTCAAATAATTAAAAAAGAACAATGATAAAATGATAAATATATTGATACCAAATCGATAACGTTAAATAAGTACTTAATTTCAACAAAAAATGTTAACCAGGAAAGAAACAATGCATTTATAAAAAAAACGTCTTTGACTATTTGTACGCATCTAAATTACTATTTAAGCAACACCCAACTCAAAATGAACATTTTACTAGTAATGTTTATAATGGGCAAGCAGGTATGTTTTATATGAAAACATTCATAAACAAAACGACTGCAACTTTGTAAGAAAATACGAGATCATGATATATGAGCTAAAATCAATAAGGAGAGTGCCTTTTGAAACTTACAATTGAAGAACTGTAGGATGGTGATGCATACGTCAGAGGGCGACATTACTTTGTTCTCAAGTTTCGATATCAACTCGCCAGTCATCAAATGAAGCTTTTGCCCCTTAAAATCTCCACTCCCCCTAAAGATTTTCCTGACACAATTAAGCTCTTTGATTAATGTTTCCAAACCCCATTGTTCTGCACACGACCTGAAAACATCCTTAATGAACCCAAACATTTCAGAAGCATGATCACAACACGGACAATTAAACTGCATCTCTGTTGTGCCCGTGGGCCCCTTCAAGCTTGGACCGGGCTTTATTAGATTCTTTTGAATGCCACAGGCCGCGTGACACCAGTGAGAGCATACGTCACACCCGACCCAACTGCAGGTGTTGCTGGCACAGTCGAAGTTCAGACAAACGGGACACATACACTCGCTACAAAAGCCTTTCTTTGTTGAGCAAATCTTGCAGTCACAGTCTTCAACAGGTAATAATCTTTTGCAATTTACATTCTTACACCTTTCCAGTACAAAAATCTCGATTAGTTCATTTGTCAGAATGCGATTTTGGACAGACAAGAAGCTGTCAAGACCCATTTTTATAGAAACCAAGAGTATAAGTTGGTTTCTATTTGCTTTTGAAAGCGTTTCACTAGTAAGATCGGATCGTCTCAAAAGCCGAAGCTGTAATCCAACCAATTCGTCTATCTTTTCGGGGACCGTAATCAGTTTCTTCAAATACTCCTTTGTGGATTCAAACGTTTCGTCAGGAAGCTCTTGAGTTATCTGAGCCATTGTCTGAACAGACTCCGATACAATTTCTCTAAGAATTCTCTCGGGTCTAGAAAGCTTACGTGACCTACCGAAATCCAAACTTTCTACCCCTTTTGAATTCTCAGAACCTTTCCCCCTCGAATCACCAGATTGCGTGTCCATTTTCATCCTTGCTGGCAGTTCCGACGGAAAAAACGACATATTATTGTCGGAAGTAGTCCGATTCGCTTGCGCCAACGCAACACCTCCATCACCAACCGGCCTAAACCGACTATGAACCGACCCGTTAGTCCCCTCCCCACCATTCCAAATCTGGTCACAATCCCTTCTATGACTTCCCATCGAATACTCATAATTCTCAGTCGAATTTCGAGTCATGGAGCAACTAGGGTTATGCGAAAACTGATGAGAATACGAATACGACATAGAACCAGTTGTAAAATCATTAGAAAACGTCGTTTGAGTATTATTACTATTTGACGACCTCCCCAACGACTGTAAACTCCTCGTCGGCCTCAAACTCACCGACGGATCCCCATCCTGAACCCTATTCGACGCAGCCAACGAAACCGAAGTATCCGGCAGAGCTAAAGACAAATCTAGGGTTTCCAATTTAGGCTTCTTTTCTCTAACCATCCCATAACTATCATCATCTTCCACCTCTCGTTTATTCGAATTCTCCGACAACTGCAAAAAATCCCTCTCCACAAACCTATTCTCATCCTGATCCTGATTATTATTATTATTATCCTCAGAAACAACCAATTTTCCTTTAAACTTATCAAAATCAGATTGATTCTGACCTAATTTCGAATTATCACACAGATAACTCAAAGTCAACTCCTGAGAAAGCCCTAATTTCGAGGGCTTTGACTCCAAATTTCTACAAACACCATCATTCTTATCAGAAAACCCTAACTTGTGATCTGAATTCCATTGATTTTGGTCAGATGTGAGCTGTGTGAGCTTGGATTCAGAGTTTTGACCACGATCGGCAGAGTAATTTTCGATATCTTTTAACATAGTAAAGTGTTAAGATCGAATTGAATGATGAAACTGAAAGGTTACCTGTGGAGAATTGAGGATTGAGATGAAGAAGTCAACTGGAATTGAAGAGGTGTTGAATGTTGATTTCTTGTTCGTTGTTAATTAGGGTTTGAATTGTTCAAAGTCGCCATGAGTGTTGCGTAGTGTGTGAAATGTGAAAATGTCAAAAGTGGTGTGGGGGTGACACGGAGAGAATCTTATTTATATGAAGTCGTATTAACCTTCTATTCTATTCTATTCTATTCTATTCTATTCTACTATGTTTAATTTGCATTTTAAAGCCGTTAAATTCTTATAATATTTGCAAATGGGGCTAGGGGCGAACCCACATTGAGTGACTCGGGATTTTAAAAAATAAAAAGATCTGTATATTAAATTTTCGAAAGACCTCGTAAAATTAAATAGATGAACAGCATGTAAAAAAGGAAGAAGCTATTGTAGTGACAAGCACCCTTGTTTCTTTTCAAGAAGTCAAAAGTTCAAACCTTGTATTACTTTTTTTTTTCCTTTTCCTCCTAAGCGAATTTAAAACTATGGTTTCCTTGCTTCCTAAACAAAAGTAAACCTAATTTTTATTTTTATTTTTATTTTTTAATTTTATAGCTTGAATTTTGTTAGTTGTCTAGTTGTTCAAGGATTTATTACTATGAGCATAAAGTTTTGAAATTAGAATAACATGTATGTTTTAGGGATAATGATGCAAGGATCGATAACTTGTATGTTATGGATTTGAACTATAAAAATTTGCAATGTTTCTTTCTTTTTGTTTCGAATGACATCGTATTTTTATTATGTGTTTTCTAATGAGTAATGATTATATATTTTTTGTCATATGTTTCTCGCTCAGTCGCTCCGACATCCGACCTACACGACGACCGACCAATAAAATTTTACTTTTGGTTGTGAAAATTTGAACACCGAAAGATTGGGAAAAAAATATTGGGTCCGCCACTAATTGGGGTTGCGAGAAACATAGAGAAGACAGAGCTACAAACAACGGGGTTCTCAAGGAAGAAATATAGGGCCACATACGACCGACAGAGACTGAGAGGCTTACAGAAAGTTACCATGTTTTTTTGTTATTTATGAGGTTTGTCGCTGTAGATTGTCGCTGTAAAGATTGTGCATCACCATTACTTAATTGATGATTGTGTTGAAGATTATGTGTTGTATGACGGATCATATTTGTTATATCCTAATTGGCTAATTTGACCTACCCACAACGTCCTGACCTAACCCAGACCGTCCAACCTGGCCTGCCGCGAATCCACACTGTCTCAACCCCAACCTGAGACCAAACCATTGACTTAGAACCAACCTAGCTCAGCGGTCTGGTCGATGGTCACGAATCATACGGACAATCAAGGTTGGGTAAGTGCGGAAGTGGAGTCAACAGTCGGGTCCAGCCAGCGATCTAGGCAGGAGTCGAACCAAATCATGTGCAACAGCCGGTTCGGTCAGCAGTAAAGGTAGGGGTCGAACTGAATTAAGTGACCGAGTCAGATCAAGACAGGGTAAGTAGTTGGGTCAGAGGTGATGATGGCTCGGAGCAACAGTGGGGTCGGGTGATATATTCTAATTCTTTTTGTTAATTAAACACATCAAGAATGGAATTAAGAATACATTCCAAGAAAATTCAATTCCTTCAACAAAGAATTCAATTTCTTAAAATAAAAAAAAATCAACAAACCACATGTACCCTTATGTTTTTCTTTATCTTATAGAACATTATTTTTTATACATCAAAAGAAAATTTACAAGTTTGTAAGTAATAAAAATAATCTATCATAAAATTATTTTATGGTATATAGAAACTGGTTACATAGTTTACAGTACGGTTAAGTTCATTTCCAATTTTAATATCTTTATGTGAATTGGCAGATGACCGGTCAATTTGGCCGATTGAACTTGGAAGGCATTTGAAATTTCTTTTATTTTCAAATCTTGTCTACAAATTCTAGAATACTTATATTATTTACTACTATTAAGCCCTTCGTATTGCGGCGGGGGTTATACCAAATAGCACCAATGTTATACCGCTCTCAGTGACTGCCAACATTGGAAAAACTCGTAAAAACAAAATAAATAAGAAATAAAACCGAACGAAAAGCAAACGTAAAATCGTTGAACCACACACACCCGTTGCGGCGTGTTCATGCAAAGAAATTAGTCTGAAACGTAAAACATAGAAAAAATAACTAAGTCTAGCGTTGTTACGAACATGTCAAACGGGAATAAATACACGCCTTGCAGTGGGCATGTCAAACGAGAAAAAATAGACAAAAAAACGTTGAACCCCACTCGCACGTTGCAGCGTGTTAACTCACAAAATTTAGAACGAAACGTAAAACAAAAAACTTGCGAAAGATGAAAAGTATGGGAGACCAACGTTGAAAGTAAAAAAATATTTGGGTTAAAGTGCAAAAAATGAAAACCTTTAAGTTAAAAGTAAAAAAAATCAAAGAATTTAAATTGTAAAGGATGAGAAGTTTTTGATTAGAAGTGAAAAATCAATTTTTAAACCTCTTAAGTATAGGGTACAACGCTATGAAGCACAAAAAAAATATAAATTAATAGTATGGAAATTAAAATTTAGTTACATTTTTATACTTAATAAATCTGTTTTTTTATAATATCATTAAATAATAAAAATATAAAATACTGCCTAATTACTTGTTCTTATATAACTTTAATATTCATGTAAATCCACATATCTGAATTTTTCTTGTTCTTATATAACTTTAATATTCATGTAAATCCACATATCTGAATTTTTCTTAGATATTGATATATTTTATATTAATTCAAGTGATATTAATAATTTATTAGATATTAGATATATTAATAATATTATTAATTAATATTTAATAAGTTAAAAAAGAAAATGCTATATGACATTAATTGCACTTTTATTAATATTTGGATTTAGATTTTATACTTTATATTTAATTAAAGTTACAAATCCATAAATTTTTTATTTTTAGAGATCACATGGTTTACATATATTTTTAATTGTCAGATGATTATATAAAAACTGCAATCAAACAGTTTAAAAAAGAAAACCAAAAATCCCACACGATTGTTAAGACTACATGTTTGACCTGGATGCAAGATAGTCTAAATAACTAATGAGAAAATGCTTAGAAATATCGTTGAAAAGGCCAAATACAAGCATCAAGGCATCAAGATACATAACTTCAGCTCTTGGATTTTCTGAAGAGATGAGAAAATGGAGCAGAGGAGAAGACCAAAAGACAGCCGGCGAGAGGGGCCTTCATCAGAGGAACTCAACAAGCTCAGGCAAAGAAAGGAGGAAGAAAGGGACAAGCGCAACAAAAACCCAAGGGTTCATGAGCAGGAATGGCAGGAATATCGCACAAAAAGAGGATCGAAACAGAGACACAGGAGGACTTTGGAGGAAGTTTGGAAGATTAAAGCCACCACGTTCTATGTTGCAAACCTGTCATGGAGATGTGACAGTGATAGACTCTGGTGGGCTTTTCAGGCAAGTGTTCCGGTAACCTAGAAGACTCCTCTGTACCTAGGAAGAAGGATGCTGGGGGCAATGCTTTTGGATTCATTAGGATTTTAGGGGTTGAAGGTAGAGAAGATGAAACAACAGAGGAACTCAAGAAGGTTAGAGTGGATGGAGCCGTGCCTTTTGTTTGTGTATCAAAGTTCAACAAAAAGGATCTCCCTGAGTCAGTACTATCTAAGGAGAAGGTTAAACAAGGGTTTCAGTCTCAAGGACCAGGTCCAAGGTAGGAAAGGGTTCCGCTACCAACACACCGCGCCTCGGCATGGAACAAACTGGTTAATGTACCATCATCCGGTGTTACAGCTGATTCAAACTCGATCATTTCTGTTGAGATAAACCCGATGAACACTGAAGCTAGGAGGAGGTGGTACAACTCAACATTGATTGGGAATGTCTTAAACTTAGATATGCTCAGAAGGATTCATGACCTGATGTTGAACCCTTGCCTGGGCGAAGTGAAGGTCAGTTACGTGGGGGGTTTGAAGATTCTAATCATCTTTACATGTACGAAAGAGGCTAGTATTTTCCTCTACAATAGAAGAGACTTGTGGCTGAAGTGGTTTTCAAATTTATGCATGTGGACGGGTAGACAGTTGATTTCGAGAGGATTGTTTGGCTCAAGATTAAAGGAGTTCCTCTCCGTCTTTGGGACATGCATGTTTTCAACAAAATCGGGGAAAGGTTCGGCAGATTGATTCAGAGTACAGACATTTCTCACAGGGATCAGAACCTCTCTTTCGGGAGAGTTGTCGTTCTAGTGAAAGAGGGTGCTTTGATTAGGAAAAAATGAGTCTTTTGTCGGACTCCCATCAATTCTCAATTTGGGTGGATGAAGAAGACTCTTTAACAGGAGATTTAGCCATTGGGGATCTTTTCCGACCAATTTTCCGGAAGTTTTGGCTTATCAGAACCCAATCTCCGAGCGGAATTCAGAAAGGTCGGAAGAGGAGGAGCCGCTGGAGACTTTGCATGTGCATGAAGATTTTGTTAGTTCCAATGATGATGGTAACGTGGGGACCAAGAAGAAAGTTCTTAAAAAGGGAAAAGGCATGCGCCTACTCAGCAAAAAGGCGGCGTAGGACCCACGTTGATAACTCATCTCAAGATGGGCCCAGGTTCTTCAGTTTTTCTGCACAAAGCCCAGAGGAGAAGTCCAAAGGTCAAGAAAACGTTAGGCCCGGTTTAATAAAAAAAACCCAAAAGCAGAGTTGAAGCCCAAGTGGAGAGGCCTTTTATTCCTGACCTAGATTACGATGCTGATGATCTGTTTGATCTTTGGGACATAATTTGGAAGGAGGATGAGATTCACAGGAACAATAAAAGGAAAAAGGTTGTATCCAGGGCAGGCGTTTCAGCAGGTGTAAATAACCAGAAGAGACGTAAACAAGTCATTCTTTTGCAGCAACCGTCGATCCTCAGGAGCATCCCATCAATGTTGCTGACATTGATTTAAACGCCTCTGTGCCATTGACCTCTGGTCATAGTAACCTAGGGGGTGGGGATAATGATACAGATATGTTGATATGCAAAAGTTCAGGTTACAGAGGTCGTTGGGATTCAATTGGGTGATTTCCAAGATGAGGTGAGCGAGTTAGTCATGGGCGAAGGGGCTAATGTCGGTCGCTCATGAATTATTTAAGCATCAATATAAAAGGATTTGGGATTGATCTGAAGAGGTCATGGATTCGTCGTATCAAGAAAGGTTTTTGTATTGATTTTGTTTGCTTACAAGAATCAATGTCCTCTTTGGGCTCCAGTGGTATTTTCAAACAGTCCTGGGGTAATGGTAACTGTGACCTAGAGTGGGTCGACGCTGATGGTAAGTCCGGAGGTATTGTCTCGATCTAGGATCCAGGAAAGTTTATCAAAGAGGAAGTTGTAAAAGGAGGAATTTTTTGTTAGTAACTGGTCGATTGAGAAGTACTGATGAATTGATGTGCATTGTCAATGTTTATGCGCCTCAGGACTCTCTTGCCAAAAGAAATCTATGGAATGATTTGCTAGCTGTATCGGCTAGATTTTCAGGCCATTGGACTTTTCTAGGCGATTTCGACGAGGTCCGGTTCCCCGAGGATCAGTTTCTAATTTCAATCAGCTAGGGGTGCAACGTTTTAATGAGTTTAATACTGAGCCGGGTCTTATGGAGTACATCATGAATGGCCAGAAGTATACTTTCAAAGCCTGTAATAGTAACAAATTGAGCAAGATTGATAGAGATTTGGTTTGTCCGAGTTTTTGGAATAAATGGCCTAGGGCGACTTTTACAGCTCCTTGTCCTTGTCACTGACCACAGCCATATCGTCCTTGTCACTAACCACACTAATTTTGGGGCCATCCCATTTAAGTTCTACAATTCATGGTTGGCGAATCCAGAGTTACACCATCTAGTGGAAGAGGAGAATTCGAGCTTCAATTATTTGGACCGTTAGACATTACTTTAACTGAAAAACTCAAATGTTTCAAAGTTGCAATAAAAAGGTGTGCAAAAACGAATAAGGTAAAGGCCGAGAGCGAAGTGACAATACTACGGGACCAATTATTGTAGTTTGACAAAAAACTGGAAGATGGAGAGATAGAGGATGAGGAAATTCTGGATAATGTGGAAGCAAAGTTGAGGCTGGCAGAATTAGAATGAATTACTTTGTCTGATATGCGCCAAAAGGCCCGCTTCAAATGGGCGTCGGAAGGCGACGAGAACACTTCGTATTTTCATGGCATCATTAATAGCAGGATTTGCAGGTCTCGTTTAAACGGGCTCATGCTCAATAATGAGTAGGTGGCGGAATCAAAACGAATAAAAAATGAGGTCTTAAGGTTCTTTGCAAATAAATTTTAAGAACCAGTGTCGGTAAGGCCTCCTTTTGTTTGCCACGGTATCAAGAAGTTGTCTGTGGACGAAGGTGATATGCTTTGGGCTCCTTTTTCGGAGTCCGAAGTTAAATCAGCAATGTGGGACTGAGATAGGAACAAAGCACCAGGGCCGGACGACTTCAACTTTCAGTTCATCCGTTCCTTTTGGCATCTCCTTAAACAGAATTTTATGGATTTGATGGCAACTTTCATGCTAGCGGGGTCATTAGACGGGGCTGTGCCTCTGGCTTCATTGCCCTCATTCCCAAGGTGTTGGACCCAAAATCCCTTAACGACTTTAGACTAATTAGTCTTGTTGGTTGTGTCACACCCCAACCGATGACGAAAACATCGGGGCGAGACGAAAACGAGATTGCAAGAGACTTCATAACGCTATTTTGACAATATTTAATAAATCAAAATTTCATTGATACTAAAGTGAACAATAAATTGTTTCAAAATAAAGACACAACAAGTTCCAAATGACAATACAACATGAAATGAGGTATATGAATTAAATCTAGGTGTGTAACTAATCCATCCTAAATATATTTCTTCACCGGCCTCAACTAGAATCCTGCAACATGTATTAAAATAATATATCAACAAAGGTTGGCGAGCATACAAGTTTTCATACATAGCATAATAGTAAAAAGAGTTTGTCTCATATCCAACATGGTAACGTTGTACACATTCGTTATTATCATACTAACATGTGTTTAATATATGTCAATCCAAAGTCAAACACAATCTTGATTACTCGACATCGTCAAAACAAAGGGTGCAAAATAGTTTACTTAACAATATCACAAGAGTACGGGCGTGTGTTAATCCTATAGCGCTATATCTGTTAAGGTAGGCTAGCAAAGTTAATGAGCATATAACACAAGTCTAACATATCATGCGATAACAAGAATAAAAACAAGTATCATGTTATTAACAGATAGAGTATGTGTGTAAACATGTTAAATTGTGATTTGTGATTTGTAATAGTGTACACGTTGCACCCATAGTGTATAAAGGGAAAAATGGGATCGAGTATACTCACGGTTTTGCAAAACTTTCCTTTGTTATCCCGTGAAGAGTTTGAGAGTTTGTGGATGGAACACCGAGATTACCCTGCATGGGGTAAACGAAGGTGTGTGATTATTTGGAATGATAACGGATGATACGGATTTAGAATGTAAAGTGCAAAAAGTATGAATATGAAAAGTAATCATCTAGTCTCAATACACCCGTTTTTGACACTATGACAACCCGTAGGGGTGAAATATGGTTTCATGGGTTAGATACCCATTAGAATCGTAACGGTGTGTCTAAGGCTTAGATGATATAACCTATTGTCTTAACAAGTAACCATAACAGTTATTATCAAGAGTTCGGTTATGTAATAGGTTATATCTACATATATAATATAATACATAGTAGGTCTAACATAAATATCATGAAGGTCATATAAGTCAAGCATGGAGGTAGGATTATGAACATCCATTTAACCTCGTTGTATGATTCAACAATACACAAAATGTCACAAATACAATTCGGATGGTCATGAATGAAATAAGGAAAGTACAGGAGATCACTATACCAAGTAGCCAAGTAATCTTCAACCCGGTGAGCCGACATCGACATAGAAAGTATTAACTAAGTGTCGAAGGATAGACGGGGTCATGTCACTTTTAGGCTAGCAAACTACTTGGGATAGAGATGAGAAAACATCAAGTGAAGTGTGGATTGTAAGTAGGGTAGCCCAAGCTATCCAAATAATCACACATACACAAGTTCAAGACTTGTTCATCACTTATGGGTCAATAACCCTTACAAAATAGAAAGTTTGGAGGGATTAAACACCTCCAAGATGGATGGAACCACATTGTTTAAGCTCACTAATCATAGACTTGATTTAGGAGCATAGGAACATAGGTCTGTTTGAAGAAAAACATAAGTTTGAGAAAGTTTTATACAAAACAAAAAGTATTACACTTATAACCTCAAATATGGTGATGTTCCATCTTGGTTTTCCATGAGAAACCTATGGAAACATCCCTAGAGGTGTTCCATGTGTTAAGAAACAAGAAACAAGTAGAAAGGTGAAGTATAAGTGAGCTAGAACTCACTTGGAAAGTCTTAAACTTTCTGATGTGTTACAGATTTGCAACTGAGTTTAGAGAGGTTTGAGAGGGAGACTAGAGTGTTTGTAAAGTGGAGGAAGTGTGGAAGTAGTGTGGTTAAATAGGAGGTGATTTGGGTTGAGTTGGGTGATGTTTAATGCAAGAAACACACCAAACAAACACACAATTGCCCAATCCATAAGCTGGAAACAATATTGTGCGGATTATGCCTTCTGGCTGGGGCAAGAGAATTAGGGTGACCCGGTCGCAGCCCGCGAGAGGCTCGGGTCACCAAACTTTGTTGAATTTTATCGTTTTCAGTCCCTGAAGTTTATGTTTGTTGTGTTTTAGGGCGTTTTTCGCATAAAAGGCATAGTATGAGGGTCATTTATGTAATATAAGCATAATAATAAGTATTAACAAGCATGATCAAGTATATGAATAGCTAATAAGTATCGTGTATGTCCAAATGATGTATAATTCATGTATGTCACGTATTGGCAATGTCACACCCTAACTGATGGCGGAATCATCGGGGTAGTGGCACTAGGCGAATCAGATTGATCAAGGAATCTCCATAACATCCATTTCAAAGATAAACATCAACATTTAATACCCCATACTATCAAACTCATAAACCTTCAAAATAACCATTACATACCAACAAAATATCTTAAACACAATCCAATTCGATCTCCCCTAGATTTTATTACAACCATTCTAAAACAAACTAAATAAAACAAACTAAACTACACATGCAACATCTAAGGCATCCAAGCTATGAATCCTCAACCTGTTACATACATTAAAATACAAGTCAATAAATTTAAGTAAAGGTGAGCATACGAGTTTGAATAATACTAGCATAGTCGATAAAGCGTTTGCGAAACAATCTAATTACATACCATGATACACCAAAACACTTAACATAACATAGGCTCATTTCTCATGCTAACTACCGTGAGAAGGCTTGCGCGTCCATCCTAACTAGACCCCGTCAGGTGTAAGCCACACGATAGTACCATACTAGCTAAGGAGGCAAGTTAACGAAAATAAGTCCTAGTCACATGTTTCTAGTATCACGTATTGAGCATATACAATCAGATTATTCGCGTGTGATAAACAGTTTTGAGTTGTGATGTGATTTTAATATAGGAACGTATGTAACACCCAAAAGTGCGTTTAAAGCGAAAATGGGTCAAGTATACTCACTGTGGGTGCGTTTTAGGTAGGATTAGAGATCTGAGAAGAGTCGAGAAGAGAGCCGGATCAGCCTGCATACGCGAACGGAAGTACATCAGTCTCTGAAAAGCTGAAACGGTTAAGTCTTGGTTGGGCGGTAGCCAAGTTCGGGCGAACTTGTATGATTTTGCTAAGTTTGGTGCCAAGTTCGGTCGAACTTGATGAGTTTCGTTAGAAACTTGTCAAGTTCGGGCGAACTTGTAGAAAAAGCTTACTGACAAGGCAAGTTCGGTCGAACTTGTATGGTTTCCTAAGAAACCAGGTAAGTTCGGGCGAACTTGCAAGAAAATTTGGTGAAGAAATACTCAAGTTCAGTCAAACTTGACCCAAATGAGTACAAGTTCGGTCGAACTTGACCTGATAAGCTGGTGATTCTCGAGTGAACTTGATGTTTTTGGGTCCAAAATCTTGCGTTTTCGCGTCGTTTGTTGAGGAAAATCGAGTGTTCATCCGTCCAACCCTGTGCTACTGAGCAAACTTAGGTCAGGGAGGTCTTTTAGAGATGTTTTAGCCGTTTTACAAAATCGTGGGCTAATCCAGGCGAACTTGGGGTTCGTTCGGATTACTCCGGCTTGTGTAAACCAACGTAAACGTCCTTCTATTTCCAGATCTAGGATCTTGAATGATAGATGCTTGTTTCATATCAGAAAATGAAAAAAAAACATCCTCAAAAGTCCGTATTTTGTGTCAAAATCGATATTTATCAAAGGTTTTCTCAGATCTATAACTTACAAGCCGAGATCTTGTAGATCTCGTGTTTGGGAAGCCTCTGCTAACACCAAACGAACTCGTATTGTGTAGATCTAAGTTAAAAGAAAAGTTTTGAAGAAGAAGATGAAGATTTTCGTAAAAGAATGAGTTTTGATGAAAACGAAGGCTACGCCTTATGCCAAAATCGTTGTAAACCTTTGTAGATCATTGATAAACGTTGTTGCAGTGAAATCGGGTTGATTCTTACTTAGAACACGAAGGTTTCGGGTTGAGAGAGCTCTGAGCGAACTTGGTCAGCAAGTTCAAATTAGAGGAATGAGCTGAGTATTTATAAGCAAAGGCAAAAAGTGAGGCTGGTGAGACCAAGTTCGGCCGAACTTGCATGAAAACATGCAAGTTCGCGCGAACATGAGGGATTTTAAGAGAATGGAAGCCAAGTTCGGCCGAACTAGTGCATATATGCACAAGTTCGAGCGAACTTGAGCCAAACAAAGAAGAAAGCTTGGCCAGTCAAGTTCGGTCCGAACTTGGTATCACCAAGTTCGAGCGAACTTGACCCAAAAGCTGGTTTTTCTTTGTTCATTTCGCGTTAAGAGTTCGTTTGGTTATTCGGTTCGCATTAGATAGTTATATTAAGTGTTATAATAGAGTTTTAAGCGTTATACTTGATATAATAGTGCGATTTAGCGATTCGAGAGTGCGAGAGCGATGCGATAGAAACATAACCACAAACACACATAATACATAAGTAACATAAAACAACGTAAATAACTGCGATTTGCGATGCGATGCGATGAGATAGGCGATGCGATTTATTAAGCGATTAGATGAGATAATAACGTAAAATACCATAATTATTTAACATTAACTTTATTATTAACTGAATCTCGGATTTACAAAGGATAGATGAATGGAAAATAAAAGAAAAGATAACAATCGAAGTTGTTTACTGTCTCCCGTACTTTAGGGAACTTCGTCCCGAAATTAGGCAGTAGCTTTAACAAATAGATGCGGGTACTTGGCCTTCATATCACTTTCCAATTCCCAAGTAAACTCGGCACCACGTTTGCCCTCCCATCAGACCTTCACGATAGGAATGCGAGAGCGTCGTAGTTTCTTAGTCTCTCGGTCCATGATTTCCATAGGCTTTTCCACGAAATCGAGAGTCTCGTTGATTTGCAGATCTTCGAGAGGGACATGCAGATTTTCTTTGGCTAAGCACTTTTTGAGATTAGACACGTGGAAAGTCGGATGTACATTATTGAGTTTCTCTGGTAATTCGAGACGATAAGCTACTTTACCGATCCTTTCTAGAATCTTAAATGACCAACGTATCAAGGCGCTAGCTTTCCTTTCTTGCCGAAGCGGACCACTTCCTTCCAAGGCGCAACCTTTAGGAGAACGTGATCTCCCCTTTGAACTGTAGGGGCTTGCGGTGTTTATCGGCGTAACTCTTTTGACGACTCCGAGCTTTCAAGAGATTGTCTCTGATTTGGAGGATCTTGTCTGTCGTTTCTTGAATTAGCTCAGGACCGGTGATTTGTGCTTCTCCGATCTCGTGCCATGCAATAGGCGATCGCATTTTCTTCCATGCAGTGCCTCAAAAGGAGCCATTTGAATGCTGGCATGATAACTATTATTGTACGAGAATTCGATTAAAGGTAAATGCGTATCCCAGTTACACCAAAATCTATGATGCACGCACGAAGCATGTCTTCGAGGGTGCGAATCGTACGCTCAGTCTGACCGTCGGTATGAGGGTGAAAAGCGGTACTGAGATTGAGAGTAGTACCGAGAGCGCATTGAAATGTCTCCCAGAGACGCGAGGTAAAGCGACCGTCGCGGTCAGAGATGATGTCACGAGGCGTTCCGTGTCGACATATAACTTTGTCGGTATAGATTCGGGCTAACCGTTTGACCTTAAAGTCTTCTCGTATAGCAATAAAGTGCGCAGATTTGGTGAGACGATCAACGATAACCCAAATGCTATTGTGACCGGATGAAGTGCGAGGAAGTTTAGTAACGAAGTCCATAGCTATACTCTCCCGCTTCCACATCGGGATTTCGGGTTGTTCGAGTAAACCAGAGGGCCTTTGATGTTCGGCTTTAACTTTCGAACAAGTTAAGCATTTTGAGACATACAAGGCGATATCCTTTTTCATGCCGGCCACCAGTACTTAGGACGAAGGTCCTGGTACATCTTGTCGGCACCGGGGTGAATGGAATATCGGATTTATGAGCTTCGTCCATTAGCAACTTATGAAGATTATCACGACTGGGAATCCAAATGCGATTGAGATAGTAATAAAAACCATAAGATTTAGATACAAGCTGAGTTTCGGCACCACATTTCATTTCTTCTTCCGAAGTATTCTCTTTAAAGCAGGCGAATTGAGCGGCACGGATGAGGGTTTCAAGTTTAGCACAAGCTTGAGAGTCACGAATGCTATATACATAGCTTCGTCGACTGAGAGCATCGGCGACGACGTTTGCTTTGCCGGGATGGTAGCGTATCTCACAATCGTAGTCGTTGAGAAGTTCAACCCATCGTCGTTGTCGCATGTTTAGTTCTTTTTGATTAAAGATATTTGTAAGGGTGAAGACCGTACACTTAGTACCGTAAAGGTAGTGTCGCCATATCTTTAATGCAAAAACAACTGCACAGAGTTCGAGATTGTGGGTAGTGTAGTTCTTCTCGTGGATCTTGAGTTGTCGAGACGCAAACGCGATAACCTTGTCTCGTTGCATAAGCACACAACCAAGACCAAGATTAGAGGCATCACAATAAATAACAAAATCATCGTTTCCATCGGGAGGGCGAGTACGGGAGCGTTGCATAGCATACGCTTGAGAGTTTGAAATGCTTCCTCTTGCTTGGAATCCCAAACAAAAGGTTTGTCTTTATGAGTTAAAGCGGTAAGCGGAACGGACGACTTTTGAAAAGTCGGTGATGAATTGACGGTAATAACCCGCCAATCCAAGAAATGAATGGATTTCGGAAGCATTCTTCGGTGTAATCCAACTCTTGACGGCTTCAATCTTTGCAGGGACGACGTGAATTCCTTGACTATTAATGATGTGGCCGAGAAATTGGACTTCTTTGAGCCAGAATTCACACTTAGAGAACTTAGCATAAAGATGATTTCCTTAAAGAAGTTCGAGGACTAAACGGAGATGACGCGCGTGTTCGTCTCTCGACTTTGAATAGATAAGGATATCATCCATGAAAACAATGACGAAATGATCTAAGAAAGCTTTGCACACACGGTTCATCAAATCCATGAAAACCGCGGGTGTATTTGTAAGACCAAAAGGCATGACCACGAATTCAAAATGTCCATAGCGAGTACGAAAGGCGGTTTTAGAAATGTCTTCTTCCAACACGCGTAACTTATGATAACCGGAACGAAGATCGATCTTGGAAAAACAAGTAGCACCTTGAAGCTGATCAAATAAGTCGTCAATACGAGGAAGAGGGTAACGGTTCTTTATCGTGAGTTTGTTAAGTTCACGATAATCAATGCACATTCGGAATGATCCATCCTTCTTTTTCACGAAGAGGACGGGAGCGCCCATGGAGAAGTGCTCGGGCGTATGAAACCTTTATCAAGAAGCTCTTGAAGTTGGCTTGATAGCTCGCGCATTTCGGATGGTCCGAGGCGATAAGGAGCTTTAGCAACTGGAGTAGCTCCGGGAACTAAATCGATATGGAATTCAACATGAGTAGGGGGTAAACCGGTAAATCGTCGGGAAAGACTTTGGGAAATTCACAAACAACGGGAACATCTTTATAAGTCTTCTTTTCTTTCTCCGGGTTCACAATATGGGCGAGGAAAACAACACATCGCTTTTGCAAGTATTTGTGTGCTCGAGTACACGACAAAAACATCAACTTCTTTGAGGGCGTTTCACCATAAACATGAAGTTGATCACCATTAGGAAGAGGGAAATGAATCATTTTATCGAAGCATACAACTTCAGCATGATTCTCACGAAGAAAATCCATGCCTACTATGATATCGTAGCTACCTAATTGCATAAGTATGAGATTGATCGAGAAGACATGGTTGTTGAGATCGAGATTACAACCACGTAAAACGGAGGTTACCGTAACGGTTCTTCTGGTGGCGACTTCCACATCGAAAGTCTTTGGGAGTTTAGCGCGCTTACATTTTAAAACCTTTTCGAATTTAAGCGATACAAAACAATTATCGGCACCAGTATCAAATAAACATGAAGCATAAATACCATTAACGAGAAATGTACCATTGACAACATTGTTGTCATTCTGGGCCTGGCGGTGATTGAGATTGAAGGCCCTTCCACGCGCAGCTTGTTGTTGATGCTGAGGCTGTGGTGGTGGCTGCTGCTGCGGCTCTTGTTTCACAGTGCTGTTTGGGCAAACATTAGCAAAGTGGTTTGGATCACCACATACGAAGCACACTCGTGCCTTTGGAGCTTGCTGCTGGTTGGCTTGAGGAGGAGCTGGTAAAGCTGGAGCTGCTGGAGCTGGCTGGCGAGGACCACTACGGCAGCTGACAGTGAAGTGGCCGTAGATGTTGCAGTTCATGCAAAAACGGAAATTGCCTCCAACGGCATGATGATATGTGCACTTAGGGCACATAGGGTGAGGACCAGTGTACGCACGCTTTGATGGCGGTGAGTTTGGTGCTGCTGACTGGAGTGGCTGAGGGTTCGCTGGGATAGTAAGAGCAAAGTTCTTGCTCGGGTTTTCTCTTTTGTGACCACGGCGATTGTTCTTTGGCTCTCGGGGCTGTTCGGTAGCAGGAGCTGCTGATTCGGTTACTGCCTGATTTGCGACCTTGTTGCTTTTGAAGTAACCAGACTGAACTCGTTTGTCATTAGGGTCTCCTCGATAGTAGCAGGGCGTGCTGCTTGAATAAAGTCAACGACGCAATCGGGGAGAGCATTGAGGTATTTCTTGATTGCCTTTTTGGTCGTGTCCACTTGGCCGGGACAGATGATGCTCAAATGTTTCAAGCGACCAGTGAGACCAGCGTTATTGGGACCATCTTGCTTGATATTCCAAAATTCGTTCTCCAACTTCTGGATTTCGTAGGGAGGACATAATTCCTTGATCATAATTTCCTTAAGTTCCTCCCAAGTGAGTCCGTAGGCTTCGTCATTTCCATGCCTGTTGCACTCGGCGGTCCACCAGTCAAGTGCCCTCGACTGAAAGACTCCAGTAGCATTGACAGTGCGCAGAGCCTCGGGACATCCGCTCTGGCGGAACGTGACCTCGATTGAGTCAAACCAGTGGAACATGGCACTCGTCCCTTCGGTGCCTGAGAAAGGAAGCGATCCACATGCTTTGAACTCCTTAAAGCTGAAGAGGGGTTTCGGGGCATCTCCTCTGGAGTCCACAGATGAGTTGCTGCTAACCGCTTGAATTTCGCTAACAATCTGTCGGATCACCTTAGCCATTTCCTTGGCTACCATAGAGGCGATGCGCTTGTCGGCGTTGCTGCGCTGGAGGTTCCTTCGGGTGTGCGATCCCATAGAAGACATATACACGAAGGATTTAGATTAGATGAGATTCGATTATAATAGAATTATGTTTAAAATATTTATTATAATTATTCATGCAAGACACATAACCACGTAAGCACGTAGGTACATAAGCACGTAAGCACATAAGCACGTAAGCACATATTTGCACGTATTCACCTTCTAATAGTAACAATGCATAGCGCGATATGAGATGCGAGGTATAGTGAGATATATGCGATAAAAAATAGCAAGATAAGCGATTAGTTTGGTTTGGTGTATTAATTAGCGTTTTAGATTACGAGAGCTGTGCGAGTTGTGCATTTATTCGATGGAGCGTAAATGCGATAAATTGAGAAATCGATGATATGATAAATCATCAAAGCGAGAAATCAAATAAAGCGAAAATTCTCAAAATTTTAAACACAAATAATAATAAACTCGATGATGCGTAAATCGATGATATAGGCTTAAATCAATTGGAGTGTCCGGGGTTTTGAGACATTTGACACGCCAAAGTGATTCGACTACCCTTTGCATTTGGACCCACGCTTTGGCCTAATAGATAAACGTTCTCACTGCAAGCGGCTAACGACGTTTACCCTTCCAGTTTATACGTGTTCGAAACCATCGGCGTAACCGAGACTTTGGTGAGATTGAAAATCGAATTGCGGAATTAGTTACTAAGATGCGGGTTTCACCCCTAACTTAGAAACTTTTATTCCTAGATAGAAATGGAGATTTTCGTCAAGGTTTGGATGTCACTCCTAACTCAACGAAGATATCTCGTGCAAAAGAATGCGCGAAGTGAATGATCTCATCGAGAGTTCTCGGTTTTCACACCTATTCTCGACTTGATCACTCGTTTGGTGTGATGCGAGCGTTTCCAAGCGTGTATTATTGTATTAGGCTTAGGAAAGGCATATTTAAGCATTTATGGTAAGTAGTTTAACACTAAGTCAAAGATAGGTCAATCGGGTACTTAAACATGCTACTAGGTCGAACATGGCAATTCTACCTATTATCCTAAGTTATGGTGCTCTGATTCCAATCTGTCACACCCCAACCAATGGCGGAATCATCGGGATAATGGCACTAGGCGAATCAGATTGATCAAGAGAATCTCTATAACAGCCATTTCAAAGATAAACAACAACATTTAATATCCCATACTATCAAACTCATAAACCTTCAAAATAACCATCACATACCAACAAAATCTCTTAAACACAATCCAATTTGATCTCCCCTAGATTTTATTACAACCATTCTAAAACAAACTAAATAAAAAAAACTAAATAAAACAAACTAAACTACGCATGCAACATCCAAGGCATCCAAGCTATAAATCCTCAACCTGTTACATACGTTAAAATACAAGTCAATATAATTAAGTAAAGTTGAGCATACGAGTTTGAATAATACTAGCATAGTCGATAAAGCTTTGCGAAACAATCTAATTACATACCATGATACACCAAAACACTTAACATAACATAGGCTCATTTCTCATGCTAACTACCGTGAGAAGGCTTGCGCGTCCATCCTAACTAGAACCCGTCAGGTGTAAGCCACACTATAGTACCATACTAGCTAAGGAGGCAAGTTAACGAAAATAAGTCCTAGTCACATGTTTCTAGTATCACGTATTGAGCATATACAATCAGATTATTCGCGTGTGATAAACAGTTTTGAGTTGTGATGTGATTTTAATATAGGAACGTATGTAACACCCAAAAGTGCGTTTAAAGCGAAAATGGGTTAAGTATACTCACTGTGGGTGCGTTTTAGGTAGGATTAGAGATCTGAGAAGAGTCCAGAAGAGAGCCGGATCAGCCTGTATACGCGAACGGAAGTGCATCAGTCTCCAAAAAGCTGAAACGGTTAAGTCTTGGTTGGGCGGTAGCCAAGTTCGGGCGAACTTGTGTGTAAACACAGAAGTTTGAACGAACTTATATGATTTTGCTGAGTTTGGTGCCAAGTTCGGTCGAACTTGATGAGTTTCCTAAGAAACTTGTCAAGTTCGGGTGAACTTGTAGAAAAAGCTTACTGACAAGGTAAGTTCGGGCGAACTTGCAAGAAAATTTGGTGAAGAAATACTCAAGTTAGGTCAAAGTTGACCCAAATGGGTACAAGTTGGGTCGAACTTGACCTGATAAGCTGGTGATTCTCGAGCGAACTTGATGTTTTCGGGTCCAAAATCTTGCGTTTTCGCGTCGTTTGTTGAGGAAAATCGAGTGTTCATCCCTCCAACCATGTGCTACTGAGCAAACTTAGGGCGGAGAGGTCTTTTAGAGCTGTTTTAGCCGTTTTACAAAAGCGTGGGCTAATCGGGCGAACTCGGGGTTCGTTCGGATTAGTCCGGCTTGTGTAAACCAACATAAACGTCCTTGTGCTTCCAGATCTGGGATCTTGAATGATAGATGCTTCTTTCATATCAGAAAATGAACAAAACATCCTCAAAAGTCCGTATTTGTGTTAAAATCGATATTTATCAAAGGTTTTCTCAGATCTATTACTTACAAGCCGAGATCTTGCAGATCTCGTGTTTGGGAAGCCTCTCTAACACCAAACAAACTCGTATTGTGTAGATCTAAGTTAAAAACAGAAGTTTTGAAGAAGAAGATGAAGATTTTCGTAAAAGAATGAGTTTTGATGAAAACGAAGGCTACGCCTTGTGCCAAAATCATTGTAAACATTTGTAGATTGTTGATAAACGTTGTGTGCAGTGAAATCTGGTTGATTCTTACTTAGAACACGAAGGTTTCGGGTTTAGAGAGCTCTGAGCGAACTTGGTCAGTGAGTTCAAATGAGAGGAATGAGCTGAGTATTTATAGGCGAAGGCAAAAAGTTAGGCTGGTGAGACCAAGTTCAGCCGAACTTGCATGAAAACATGCAAGTTCGCGCGAACATGAGGGATTTTAAGAGAATGGAAGCCAAGTTCGGCCGAACTAGTGCATATATGCACAAGTTCGGGCGAACTTGAGCCAAACAAAGAAGACAGCTTGGCCAGTCAAGTTCGGCCGAACTTGGTATCACCAAGTTCGAGCGAACTTGACCCAAAAGCTGGGTTTTCTTTGTTCATTTCACGTTAAGAGTTCGTTTGGTTATTCGGGTTCGCATTAGATAGTTATATTAAGTGTTATAATAGAGTTTTAAGCGTTATACTTGATATAATAGTGCGATTTAGCGATTCGTGAGCGCGAGAGCGATGCGATAGCGAGCGTAAACATAACCACAAACACACATAATACATAAGTAACATAAAACCACGTAAATAACTGCGATTTGCGATGCGATGAGTTAGGCGATGCGATTTATTAAGCGATTAGATGCGATAACAACGTAAAATACCATAATTATTTAATATAAACTTTATTATTAACCGAATCTCGGATTTACAAAGGATAGATGAACGGAAAACAAAAGAAAAGATAACAATCGAATTTTCGAGTTGTTACAAGCAAGTTTATTGTATGTTTTCAAGAATTGGAAACAAGTATCATAAGTATAATGAAATCAAGTGTATGAACGTGTATGAATATGTTAAAATATGATTTTGTAAGAAATAATAAGTTTTATTTATGATCAAAGCCTCGGATGATACAACTGAATTATGATTACAAGGAATACAAAGGTTCCCAAATATAGAAATACAAGACAGACTTTCTAATTAAGGAAAGTACGAAAAAGCAGGGCGTTACAGTCTCCCCTCCTTTAGGAAATTTCGTCTCGAAATTTAGGAAGGTGTAACGAAAAGATGCGGATACTTAGTCTTCATATCACTCTCGAGTTCCCAAGTAAACTCAGCGCCACGCTCCTTCCCATCGAACCTTAACGATAGGAATTTGACTGCGCCTTAATTGCTTGACACCTCGGTCCATGATTTCGACAAGTTTTTCCACGAAGTGGTTGAAGTCCTTCTTCAGCTAGGCATTTCGAGTGGAACTTGAAGTCCTTCTTCAACTAGGCATTTATTAAGATTTGAAACATGAAAGACGGGATGAACGTTGTTGAGTTCTTCAGGTAGGTCAAGTTGATACGCAACCTTGCCAATCCTTTTGAGAATTTTGAAAGGACCTACGTAGCGAGGTGCGAGTTTACCTTTCTTACCAAAATGAACTACACCTTTCCAATTGGATACCTTGAGAAGTACTTGATCACCAACGTTGAATTCCAAGGGTTTGCGTCTTTTGTCAGCGTAACTCTTTTGACGACTTCGAGCTTTGAGTAGATTACCACGTATTTAAAGGATCTTGTCTGTTGTTTCTTGTATGAGTTCGGGACCACTGAGTTGAGCTTCACCAATCTCGTGCTAACAAATAGGCGATCGACATTTTCGACCATATAATGCTTCAAATGGTGCCATTTGAATACTAGCGTGATAACTGTTGTTGTACGAGAATTCTACCAATGGTAAGTGTGAATCCTAGTTGCTACCAAAATCGATTATGCAAGAGCGAAGCATATCTTCCAGAGTTTGAATAGTACGCTCGGTTTGACCATCGGATTGAGGATGTAAAGCGGTACTAAGATTGAGGTGAGTACCGAGAGCTTTTTGGAAGGTTTGCCAAAGACGCGAAGTGAAACGACCATCATGGTCCGAGACGATGTCAATAGGGATACCATGACGACAAATGATTTCATCCATGTAGATACGAGCCAATTTCTCGACTTTATAATCTTCACGAATTGGGAGAAAGTGAGCGGACTTGGTCAAACGGTCAATGATGACCCAGATGTTGTCGTGACCAGAAGTAGTATGAGGAAGTTTAGTGATGAACTCCATAGTGATACTCTCCCATTTCCATACAGGAATTTCTGGCTGTTCGAGTAAGCCAGAGGGACGTTGATGTTTAACTTTGACTTTGGAACATGTGAGACACTTCCAGACGTAGAGAGCGATATCTTTCTTCATGCCAGGCCACCAATAAGATGTACGTAAGTCTTGGTACATCTTGTCGGCACCATGGTGAATGGAATATCAAGATTTGTGAGCTTCCTTCATCAAGAAGTCACGAAGGTCATCACAATTCAGGATCCAGGTTCGATTGAGATAGTATAACATACCATCAGCTTTGGAAGTGAGTTGTTCTTCAGCACCACACCTCATCTCATTGTATAAGTTGTTCTCATTGATGGACGAGTCTTGTGCTTTACGAATTCGGTCCTGAAGATTACTTAGGATCTGGAAACAGTGGATACTCTTCGCATGAGGTTTACGACTTAGAGCGTCGGCAACAACATTCGCTTTACCAGGGTGATAGCAAATCTCACAGTCGTAGTCGTTTAACAATCTACCCAACGACGTTGACGCATGTTGAGTTCCTTTTGATTAAAGATGTGCTGAAGGCTCTTATGGTCGGTGAAGACCACACACTTGGTACCATAAAGGTAGTGTCGCCATATCTTCAATGCAAAAACAACTGCACCAAGTTCAAGGTCGTGCGTAGTGTAGTTTTTCTCATGAGTCTTGAGTTGTCTTGACGCGTAAGCGATGACTTTGTCCCTTTGTATAAGAACACAACCAAGAGCTCAGTTTAAAGCATCACAATACACGACAAAATCGTCGTTTCCATCAGGAAGAGCGAGAATAAGAGCATTACAAAGCATGTCCTTGAGCGTTTGGAAAGAATCCTCTTGTTCGGGACCCCAAACAAAAGGTTTATCTTTTTTAGTCAAAGACGTGAGAGGAACGTCGAGTTTTGAAAAGTTCGAAATGAAGAGACGATAATAACCAGCTAGACCAAGAAATGAACAAATTTCAGACGGAGACTTAGGAGCAATCCAATTCTTTATAGCTTTGATTTTTGCAGGATCGACGTGAATGCCTTTCTCTTTCACGACGTGACCGAGAAATTGAACTTCTTTTAGCCAAAGTTAGCACTTGGAGAATTTGGCATATAGTTTTTCACGTTGTAGGAGTTCGAGAATAAGACGCAAGTGTCGCTCGTGTTCATCTTGTGTCTTGGAATAGATGAGAATATCGTCTATGAACACGATCACAAAGCGCTCCAGGTATAACTTACACACCCGATTCATTAAGTCCATGAAGACCGCGGGTGCATTCATTAAACCGAATGGCATAACTACAAATTTGTAGTGACCGTATCTAGTACGAAAGGCGGGTTTGAGAATATCCTCTTCGAGGACTCGAAGTTGATGGTAACCAGAACAAAGATAGATTTTGGAAAAACAAGTTGCGCCTTGGAGTTGATCAAAAAGGTCGTCGATGCGAGGAAGAGGATAGCAATTTTTGATGGTGAGCTTGTTGAGCTCACAATAATCGATGCACATCCAAAAGGATCCATCCTTCTTCTTGACGAATAAAACGGGTGCGCCCCAAGGAAAAGTACTAGGGCATATAAAAACTTTATCAAGAAGTTCTTGAAGTTGGCTTGATAGCTCTTGCATTTCCGAGGGTGCTAGGCGATAAGGGGATTTAGCAATAGGCGTAGCACTGGGAATGAGATCTGTTGATCCCAGATAACAATGCTTTGATTTAAAATGGCAAGCAGATTTCAACTTTATATGAAAATAATGTGCGGAATTAGAAATCAACTTGTAAGAAACAGAAGTACATAATTTTCAAGTTTATATCGCTTTTGAAATGTTATAAAAGATGATTGAAAAAGTTATTTTCTAATATAAAACAATTCTTAAGAATTCTGTGGGAGTGAAGGGCAATGGAATATGTAAGATGTAATACTTGCAATGCTCAGCTCCATTGATCTTCGGTGTTGGTGATCTCTATTTATAGAGATCAATTGACATGAATAAACAATTGTTTATTCATGCAAGTGTTTATCGTGGAAGACCATTTCATTCGTCATGCTTACCACTTCCACTTGTATCATAAATGCCCTTCAACCATATTATCTTAACTTTACATGCAAGTGGACACTATGATTGGTCATCAGAAATCTGATGACTTCTGATCAGAATCTGATGAGGTTTCATCAGATTTGATCAGACGCTTCTGATCAATTCTTCGAACACTTAGAAAAAGATATTCTTATCAGATCCGATTCAGATGCTTCTTCTTATGGCCTATGATCATGTATCTTCTGCTGACTTGATCCTTTGACTTCTTCTTCATCAGATCTGATTAGATTGATCAGATTCTTTTCTTCATTTTTCTTCAATACTTTACATTTATACATAAAGTTTCCTAACAATTTCCCCCTAAGTATTGCAAGTAAAATGAAGAACATACAACTTGAAAAATGCATTCAACATACAATTAGAAATGCAAATAAAGACAACTAGTTAAACAGTTTTTCAACCAAAAAAAATTCAAACATAACCATAGCAATCACTGTCTTAGTAGATTCAAAGTAAAAATCGTTCATGCTCGGCTTCCACTTCTGAGGGATTGGTTGTTTGCACTCCTCATACATGGCTTTCACGTAGTCTCTATCTTCAATCCAATCATCAATGATGCCTTCAATCTGTTTCACCAAGGGCTCTCTCTTCTTATCTTTCTTATGCTCCTGCTTTTTCCTCATGATTTCCTTGATGTAAGTTAAAGTTCTGTTTGAAAACTTACATATTTCATTGACTCTGAACATTTTCCTTCCCTCTTCATCTTTATAGATTACTGCTAGCTCAGGTGCTTCAACAGTGCTACCTGTTCTAGCATCTTTCATTTCTTCAGGGATTTCTGTGTTTGGAGCAGTGATCAGAGGTTTGCCATTAACTAAATACTTGTAACGAAGGAATAAGTCAAAGTCTGCATGGCATATTTTGGTTGCCATCTCCATTCCTCGTTCTGAGAAGCTGCTTAGTGCTATTCTGCTTTCTATTCTTCTTGGTGATTCCAGTGCATACATTCTTCTTAGCTTGACTATATCCAGTGGATGAACATATTCCATTATTTGACTATCAAGAACCTTTTGTTCCTCACCATCTTCTCTTCTGATGTGATACACATTTTGATGATACTCACCTTTGAGAGGAGTCTTGACTGAATTATCAGTGATGTGTACACTCTTGATGGGATTTTTGTATTTCCTCCAGAGACACCCTTCTTGTCTGCTGCTTCTCATTGTGAGGGCATTTCTGGTGATAGGGTCCATTTTTCTAGGAAAAGGTTCATCATCTTTTCTTTAATATTCTTTTAAAGCAACCTTTGAAAAGAGTACTTCATGATCATCCACAACCTGTATAATCCTGGTTATGTTTGGATCTTCTGTTGGAATCATATTAGGCTTCTTTGAGGAAGTATGAACACTTTCTTCCCATTTCCTCTTATCTCCAGATACACATTGTTTGCTGAATTCAGTTTGGCTTTAAAGAGTAGGTTCAACAGTTTATTTTCCTTTCTTTTTGTCTCTGGATGAAGACTGAGTTATGTGTTGAGCTCTTGTCCTCAGTGATGGTTCTGTTTGTGTTTGAGATTGTTGTGGTGGTGGTTGAATTGGTTTTGATTGAGTTGGTGCTGATTGTGGTGATGATTGAGTTTGTATTGAAGGATGTAAGATTATGGCTATTTCTTTAAAGGTAGAGGTAGGATGAGGTGGAGGAGGAGGACCCATTGTTCTTTGTGAAGGTTCAGTTGAGGTTTTTAGTTTTGTTGGTATAGGAGCTGGTTTTCTGAACAGAGATTTTGTTGATGCAGTTGTAGTTTGCTTAGATGCATCCTTCTGGGTTGTGCCAGGCACTTCTCTTTTCTCAGGAATCTGTTTCAACAGATCTGGTAAGCTGGCCTTTGTTGTTTGTGCAATGTTGACACAAAGTCTATTTAATAAATCCTTTACATCTTCAGTCAGCTTTGTGTTGGAAGCACTTTCTTCTTTAATGCTTGCCATCTGTCCTTGTAACTCTGTTTTGCTTCTGTTCCAGTTCTGTATTTGTTCTTTTAGTAAATGTACCATCAGATTGTTGTTCTTCTTAACTTCTTTCAGCCCTTCCTCCATTTTTGTAAAGTTTTCTGCAACTGTTGACAGATTCTGTGCTGCAGTACTTGATTCGGCACTTCCTTTTGTTTTCAAAATTTCCCTCATCTCATCCTTCATAGCTCTAAACTCATCACCTAGTTTCTTGAGCTCATGAGAAATCTCCTTTACATCTTGAGAGGCAATTGGAGGTTTTTGCAATTTGTTTAGCTTGTCTGTGTTTACTTCTGATTGCTTTCTGATGACTTCAACAGAATCTGACAGATTTCTGATATCAGATTTATGTTGCTTCATTTCATTCAACGAAGATCTAGCTTTTCTTCAAGTGGAGACTTTTTCTCTGGATTCATCACCTTCTCTATTGCTTTCTTCAATATTGATTCAAGATCAACTGTAATTGGGTCAAATGGAACAATAAATGTTCCTGTAACATACCAGTAGAAAACACATTTCTTGTTGTTTCAAGAATTCCTATGTCTTGATCAAAAGACCAATCCATAGGTTTCCTACCAGAATCATGCACCACAGGCATTTCCTATGTTTCCTCAATTCCTTGAACAATCCTTTCAGAATGTACTCCTTGAGTTCTAGGATAACACAAAGTATCCAATACTTGTCTCTGATCAAGTGGATGTTCTCCACTTGTTGCAGTTTCAACCTCCCCTCATCAGATTCGGAGTTGATACTTAGTGCCATGCCTAATTGGGCTTCAACTGTGACATCTCGATTTTTCAGGTACTTTAAACGCGCTACTTTATTGTTATTCATCCCTACGCTAATTTAATTCGAGAATTAAATTACGCGCTCACAATAACTACGCTAACTTTAGTATTTAGGGAATACACGATGTTTGGGAGTTTTAACGGGTTGTATCTGAATTATGTGCTACGTGTTATTAGACGTTTGTGAATAATTGTCGAGTCGTATTGTGTGTAGTTATTTATCAGATTATAATGATCAGTTAGTAAATTCTATTGATAAGCCGAACCGAACCAAGCCTATGAAATATTTCGACTTCGCGATCAAGCAAACCCAACCCGCCACCCACACCCCTTTGCGGCCCACACTCCTTGCGGCCCAAGAATAGCCCAAACCGCCCCCTAGCCTCTACGTATGTATACGTATGATGCATGGGTGCTAAAAAAATAGCAAACCCTAAACCCTCCCTTCGCGACCCCCTCGGTCCCAAACAGCCCACATCCCTCGGATCGAATCCAAGCTTGTCCCGATTCGCTAGTTGTCATCGTTTAAGGTTAGGGTTTTTTCGATTTGTTACGATTCATGTGATGATCTTCTGTAGAATTGTTTATGATTATGTGCTCGTATGATTGTTGTTATGAAAAGTGTTGTCGTGTATGACTAGTTCTGATGAATATGCGAATCCTTGCGGCTGTGATGATGTGTTTCAGTATTAAAATCATAGGCTGCGTTTTATCAATAAAGATCAAGATATATGCTTAGGATTTGCATATACTGATATATTAGATGATATCCGATACAATAACCTGCTATAAATCGATACAACTAAGCGTCGTGGCCGTTTAAACATGTTCTAATACAATAAAGTCAAAAACAGAAAGCTGATTGACATTTACAGCCAACTTCAGTTGGCTGTAACCTGATCAATATTTATCGAAAATTGGATTTCTGAATCCTAAAAGTGTATTTCTGAAAAACACTTCAAATGGCGCCAGATTCATATTTTTCTGAGGTCGTTTGCTATTTTTGAATGACCATTTAGGGCAGCAGCTGAAGCTGCGTAAATTCTGCAGAATTTTGCAGGTTGTTTATCGACTAAGGATTTCATAGTCTGTATGGGGTTAGGTCATGAAATCTGTACAGTAATTGGAGAGGGAGTTTCCAAAACTCTCCCACTAGAATTTCGTTAATCGGATGAATGTGATTTTTAAATGATTTTTCTCGATGGACTGTAGTCAGAAAGCAACGAATCTGACTGCAGCCTAGTATATAAATTTTTATAAATAATTGGTAAAGATTTAGGATTTGAAAATTTTACACTAAATTTTACCGGCTAATTGTCACTCCTCTGTAAAAATAATGGAATTTGTGGAGCAAGGGAACTATTTTATAAAAATTCTCGAAAACAGCCCAGTTATGAGTGTACAAGCTGAAACATGATAACTTGCGTTTGTGTGTATCTAAGTGTTGTATGAGTTATCCTGTGTTTATGACAAGTTGATTTGTTCGTTATTTTGTATGGTGATACTTTGAATGCATGATTATGGTTTCGAATTGTTATTACATGCGCCGTACTGTTGTTAGTTATGCGTAGTGTTTTGTGTCAGTGTGTTCACACACTAACTTTGAAGCGGTTGACATGTTAGGACGCGATTAGCGGTTCCATCCTTTGGTTCTTTTGTGTTTATCTAACCGAGCAATTTAAGTGAGTTCACGGCCCCTATTTTATCCAGTTTTGAACAACAGGGGGAGAAACATGTATACGCTCTACAACTCAATCTTTTACGTTATGCGAAATTAACACCGTTAACTATTCGGTAACTAAGTTAATTTTAATGTATGTTATGGTCACTAAGTAGCTTTATCACGGAAGCCCTCAACCAACTCTCGGATCTTAGTATTGGGTTAGATAGCGGGGAAATTATAGTAGTACTACTGGGCCCGACAAGCCCCACCCGAGCTAGTCGCCCTAGCCGACCGGGAATGGTCAACGGGTGATTAATTTGGCCTAACTTTCGCCATGGTCAGTGATAGACCTGGCAACTCAGAGGCAACAACAGTCAGCTTCGATTGCGAATCTTACGTGACGTAACTTTAGGCTCGCTACCTACATGTTAACATTGAACTTATTTACGAACCAACATTATTATTCCATGTTAGGAATAATGGAACTATGTCGTTATTCCGGGTTAGGGATAACGGGGAAAACCAATCTTTTAAACTGAACATGTGAACTTATAAAACCTGTGAACTCACTCTTCTTTAATGTTGACACTTATTTCTTTGCATGTTTCTCAGGACACTAGGAGCGCTAGGTGCACTAACTTTGCATTTGATCAAGGCATTTTTATCGAGTCTTTATTAACGATTATTTTTTGGATTTTGGTTTTGGCATTTATGTTGGCGCCCGTTACTTTATTCTAATGCTTCCGCTAAACTTTGAAACCTTGGAACTTTGAAAATGACTATGCATGTTTACAATAAATGTTTTTGGAAAACGTTTAAATAAATCATATAGAGTCGTTCGACATTGCTAGTGTCTGAGATTCTGGTTTGATCACACGCCTCGCGGTAATACTCCGCAAGTGGAAATTGAGGGTGTGACAGATTGGTATCAGAGCCTCTAGCTATAGAGAACCAGGTTTGCATTTAAAGTAGACCTAAACTATAGCTGTTACACGACACTAGACTTAGTTGGCACCGAACTGTAATATCTTGTTATGTGTTATACTACAATTGTTCTATGTGATTATATATATATATATATATATATATATATATATGTGATATACGCAGCTCGTAACTAACTACACCAACCCGGCAGGCTATGTCATCATCATCATCATCCGACAGATCTCGACAATCAAGGGCGCCGGGGAAGGCACCCATGGTCAAACCCTCACCACCTCATGGCGTGGAGACACGCTCAGCTGCCAGGAAAAGACTCCTCTAGGAGGGGAGTCGTCCTCCCGTCCAACCACCACTATACCGGTTAAACCGGTCAATTCTTCAGGAGTGGGGGACGATCTACTTAGAGTGTGCTAAGGAAACAACATGAACAGCTGGAGAGAATGCAAGAGACTATTGAAGCACAGGGTTGGCTGATTCATCAGCTGACTGGTAAAACTGAAGAGCTCGAGGAAGAGCAAGATGAGAATAGGAGAGTTCGAACCATTTTAGCTAAGGACCTTCGTGCTGAGCAGCTGAGGGCTGACTGGCTCGAAGACAGAGTTCTTGAGTCCAGTTGGAGGATTCACGAACTGGAGCAGAACCAAGACCACCTATCCCAGTACCCGCACCAGCACCGGCCCCTCCAGTCGCTGGTAGAAGACGAAGAGGAGGATCCAGAGGAAGACCCGGAGGAGGATCTGGAGGAAGAAGAGTCGAACAGGACCCGGCTGTTGAAGCTGAAAACGCTGAAGAGGAAGATGGCAGTGATAGTGACTTGGGGGATGGAGACATAGATGACTAACTTGCCTTATGTTTGAACTTTGAAATTTTATAATTAAACTGATATGTTTGGTTGGTATTTTGTGAGACATTACAATTTATTTAATCGAATGTTCCTTTTGATTGTTTAATTTGTTGGGTTGACATAAATTGTGTGATCATTAAGTGTGGAATATGATAACTATATTGGATATATACTTATCGGTGTGTGTTTGTGTTGTCTTGCGAGGATCTGAAATGGCAACCGGTCGTCACCGAAATCTCAACATCTCAGCTGAAGAATTGGTCGCTTTAATCCAACAACATGTGAATGCTGCTCTGGCAGGTGTTCCTAACCCACCAGTAGGTAACCATTATTAAATTTTCATGGGAAAATCTAATAGTTTGGCTAGTAGGCTTTCGCAGCTGACTACCTTATCCTCTATCCTCAGGAGGGGGTCTTAACCCCTACAAGATGTTCTTGGATGCGAAACCAAGCAAGTTTACGGAAGCTGAAGGACCCATAGGACTGGTCCGTTGGGTCGAAAAGTCTGAATCGGTTTTCGCAATGTGCAATTGCCTCGAAGCTAATAAGGTCAAGTATGCTGCCTCGACGTTGGAAGCTGGGGCATTAACCTGGTGGAACGCACAAGTCCAAACGTGTGGGCTTGCTGCGGCGAACGCAATGACCTGGACCGAGTTCAAAGCTCTAATCAAGGAGGAATACTGTCCGCAGGACAGAGTTCAGCAATTGGAACAAGTGTTATGGAACCACAAGATGGTAGGGTCAGAAATTGAAGCGTACACGGCAAGACATCATGATCTGGTGTTCCTTTGTCCCGATTTGGCTAACGCCATCGCTAAATGACTTGAGTTTTATCTTGGGGTCTGGTCCCTGAGATCCAGGGCATGGTAATGTCTAGCAACCCTACGACGGAGCAACAAGCGATTAGGCTGGCACATAAACTCACCGATAAGGCGGTGGAGCAAAGGAAGTTGCCACCTAGGGGTGCAACTGAAATTGTCCCTGACAACAAAAGGAAATTTGAAGACTCACCTGCTCGGCAGTCTTCATCAGCCCAACCACAACAAGGAAACCAGAAGCGGTCCAACAATTTCAACAACTATCAGGGTCACAACAATCAGTCTGCCAAGCGGCTATGCAGGACGGAAGCCGCAATGTAATTGTTGTAACCTCCATCATCACGGCCCTTGCGCCGAAATCCCTGCCAATGTTGTGGCAAAGCAGGACACGCGGCAAAGGATTGTCGCGGGGAGATTATGTCACGACAGAATCAGAACCAGCCCCAGGGTCAGCAACAGGGTAATAACCGAGGATGCTACCAGTGCGGTAGCACTGCCCATTTCAAGCGAGACTGCCCGCAACTTCGCAACAACAACAATGGTGGGAATAATAATAACAACAACAACAACAATTACAACAATGGCAGTAATGGAAATGGTGGCACAAGAGGCGCCAAGGGACGTGCATTCACCCTAGGCCGTGGGGAGGCCAGAAACGACTAAAATGTGGTCACCGGTAAGTTTCCACTTAACGATCATTTTGCTACTGTACTTTTTGATACGGGTGCGGATAAGAGTTTTATATCTGAGTCTTTTAGGAAGAACCTAAATCTCACACCTAAACCCCTAAAGACCCCTTACGTCATAGAACTAGCCAATGGTAAATCTGTAGATGTGACTCATCAAGTGACCGGCTGTCAACTCAAACTCGTGGGTCACACCTTTACCATTGATCTGATGATAACTACTCTGGGTAGTTTTGACGTGGTAGCCTGAATGGACTGGCTATCCGACGTCCGAGCTGAAGTTCTCTGTTTCGAGAAAGCTATCCGTATTCCGCTCTCTAACGATGAAGTCTTGATGGTGCAAGGCGAGAAGGCAGGCATCGTCACGAACATCATCTCTTACATGCAAGCCCAGAATTATATTCGGAAGAAGAACTCTTTTGCTTTGCTCGCACTGGTCACTGAGCAGTCTAAGGACGAGAAGCGGATTGAAGATATCCCCATCATCCGTGACTTTCCTGATGTGTTTCCATAGGAGTTACCCGGTCTTCCACCACATCGACAAGTAGAGTTTGAAATCGAATTGGCGAGCCATGCGACTCCTATCGCCAAGGCCCCATAATGCTTAGCTCCAGCAGAGCTACAAGAGCTGTCTACCCAACTTCAGGAATTGTTGGAAAAAGGATTTATCTGACCCAGTACTTCGCCATGGGGAACTTCGGTCCTTTTTGTCAAGAAGAAGGATGGGACCTTCCGCATGTGCATTGACTACAGGGAACTCAATAAGGCTACCGTCAAGAACCGGTACCCATTACCTCGCATCGACGATCTTTTCGACCAACTTCAAGGGTCAAGCTAATACTCCAAAATTGATCTGCGGTCCGGTTATCACCAGCTACGCGTCAGGGAGGAGGATATATCCAAGACGGCATTTCGCACTCGGTATGGCCATTACGAGTTCTTGGCCATGCCCTTCGATCTCACCAATGCACCCGTGGTGCTCATGGACCTCATGAACCGCGTGTGTAAGCCGTATCTCGACAAGTTTGTCATCGTGTTCATCGATGATATACTCATCTACTCTAAGGGTGAGGAAGAACATGCTGAGAATCTGCGGTTATTGCTGGAACTACTTCAACAGGAGAAACTATATGCCAAATTTCTGAAGTGTGATTTCTGGATTCGGGAAGTTCAGTTCCTCGGGCATATCGTGAATGAAAAGGGTATACACGTTGATCCCACCAAGATCGATGCTATCAAGAACTGGGAAGCACCCAGGACACCGACAGAGATCCGCCAATTTTTGGGTTTGGCTAGTTACTACAGACGTTTCATCGAGGGATTTTCCAAGATCGCACAACCGCTTACCACTCTCACTCAGAAGGGCACCGAGTATGCTTGGGGTGACAAACAGGAAGCATCATTACAATTACTGAAGCAGAAGCTTTGCAGTGCGCCCATTTTGTCCTTGCCAGAGGGGACAGATGATTTTGTGGTATATTGTGACGCTTCCATTCAGGGATTGGGATGTGTGCTCATGCAACATGATAAGGTCATCGCGTATGCATCCCGACAGTTGAAGGTCCACGAGAAGAACTACACGACACATGACTTGGAATTGGGAGCAGTTGTGTTTGCACTTAAGATTTGGAGACACTACCTATATGGAACAAAGTGCACAATCTACACGGATCACAAGAGCCTCCAGCATATTTTTGACCAGAAGGAGTTGAACATGCGACATCGTCGTTGGGTCGAATTCCTGAACGATTATGAATGTGCCATTTGGTATCACCCGGGTAAAGCTAACGTGGTAGCTGATGCCCTCAGTCGGAAGGAGCACTTGAAACCTCGTCGGGTACGAGCACTACAGTTCATAATTCATTCTGGGTTACCCGAACAGATACGCGACGCGCAGCTAGAAGCAGTTAAGGGAGAGAACATCAAGGCCGAATCTGTGGGAAAGATGGAACGTGATTGGGAAGTGAAACCCAATGGTACCCGTTTTTTCATGAACCGTATATGGGTACCTCTCTACGGAAACCTCAGAAAGCTAGTTATGGACGAAGCTCACAAATCCTGATACTCTGTCCATCCTGGTTCGGATAAGATGTATCAAGACCTTAAAGCCGCGTACTGGTGGCCCAACATGAAAGCAGATATAGCCACCTATGTGAGCAAGTGTTTGACTTGTGCGAAAGTCAAGATGGAATACCAGAATCCATCAGGGCTACTTCAACAACCTGAGATCCCAGTGTGGAAATGGGATCAGATCTCAATGGACTTTATCACTAAACTCCCGCGAACTCCGGGTGGTTGCGATACCATCTGGGTGATCGTGGATCGTCTAACTAAGTCTGAACACTTCCTAGCGACCAAAGAAACAGATAAGATGGATAAGTTGACTCTTATCTACATTAAGGAAGTAGTTTCTCGGCACGGAGTGCCAACGTCCATCATTTCAGAAAGAGATGCCCGTTTCACGTCCAACTTTTGGCGGTCACTTCCGAAAGCGTTGGGTACACGCTTAGATATGAGCACAGCTTACCACCCTCAGACGGATGGTCAAAGTGAAAGGACCATTCAGACCTTGGAGGACATGCTTCGGGCATGCGTGGTAGACTTCGGGAACAGTTGGGAAATCCATCTGCCTTTGGTGGAATTCTCGTATAACAACAGTTATCATACGAGTATTCAGGCAGCACCGTTTGAAGCATTGTACGGTCGCAAATGTAGATCACCGGTCTGTTGGGCAGAAGTCGGTGACAGTCAACTCACAGGTCCTGAGTTGATACTTGAGGCTACTGAAAAGATTGTGCAAATCAGAAACCGCATGGCAGCGGCACGGGATCGACAGATAAGTTACGCTGATCAACGACGCAAACCGCTCGAATTTCAAGTAGGTGACCGTGTCCTACTGAAAGTGTCACCCTGGAAGGGTGTAATTCGTTTTGGGAAACGAGGCAAAATTAATCCATGGTACGTAGGCCCATTTGTGATTTCGAAGCGTATCGGGCCTTTAGCTTATCAGTTAGACCTTCCTGCCGAACTCAGTGGAGTTCACAACGTTTTTCACGTGTCCAATATGAAGAAGTGTCTATCAGATGAGACCCTAGTCATTCCATTGGATGAGATTCAAGTGGATGAGCAACTGCATTTTGTGGAACAACCTATTGAGATCATGGACCGTGAGATCAAGACTCGAAGGCACGGCAAGATACCGATCGTCAAGGTTCGTTGGAACTCTAAGCGTGGACCGGAGTATACGTGGGAAAGAGAGGACCAAATGAAAAGCAAATATCCACACCTTTTTGCAGCTGAGCAGCAACTGATGTTACCGCCAACTGAATTTCGGGACGAAATTCTTTCAACATCGTTGATATCACAGCCTAGGATTTCCTTGTACCATTCTAACAAACTGAATTTTTGTGCATTGCATTCTAAACCGTGTTTACTCATTTTCGGGACGAAAATTCTTTCAACATGGGGATAATGTGACATCCGGTTTTTCAGGTACTTTAAACGCGTTACTTTATTGTTATTCAGCCCTACGCTAATTTAATTCGGAAATTATATTACGCGCTCGCAATAACTACGCTAACTTTAGTATTTAGGGAATACACGATGTTTGGGAGTTTTAACGGGTTGTATCGGAATTACGTGCTACGTGTTATTAGACGTTTGTGAATAATTGTCGAGTCGTATTATGTGTAGTTATTTATCATATTATAATGCTCGGTTAGTAAATTCTATTTATAAGCCGAACCGAACCAAGCCTGTGAAACGTTTCGACTTCCCGACCAAGCAAACCCAACCCGCCACCCACACCCCCTTGCGGCCCACACTCTTGCGGCCCAAGAATAGCCCAAACAGCCCCTAGCCTCTATGTATGTATACGTATGATGCATGGGGTGCTAAAAAAATAGCAAACCCTAAAACCCTTCCCCTTGTGTTGTGGACGGCAGCAGCCCCCCCTCTCTCGGTCGCGCAAACAGCCCACATCCCTCAGATCGAATCCAAGCTTGTCCCGGTTTGCTAGTTGTCATCGTTTAAGGTTAGGGTTTTTTCGATTTTGTTACGATTCATGTGATGATCTTCTGTAGAATTGATTATGATTATGTGCTCGTATGATTGTTGTTATGAAAAGTGTTGTCGTGTATGACTAGTTCGGATGAATATGCGAATCCTTGCGGTTGTGATGATGTGTTCGAGTATTAAAATCGTAGGCTGCGTTTTATCTATAAAGATCATGATATATGCTTAGGGTTTGCATGAATACTGATATATTAGATGATATCCGATACAATAACCTGCTATAAATCGATACAACTAAGCGTCGTGGCCGTTTAAACATATTCTAATACAATAAAGTCGAAAACAGAAAGCTGATTGACATTTACAGCCAACTTCAGTTGCCTGTAACCTGATCATTATTTATCGAAAAGTGGATTTTCTGAAGCCTAAAACGTGTATTTTTGAAAAAACGCTTCAAATGGCGACATATTCATATTTTTCTGAGGTCGTTTGCTATTTTTGAATGACCATTTAGGGCAGCAGCTGAAGCTGCGTAAATTCTGCAGAATTTTCAGGTTGTTTATCGACTAAGATTTCATAGTCTGTATGGGGTTAGGTCATGAAATCTGTACAGTAACTGGATATGGGAGTTTTCGAAAATCTCCCACTAGAATTTCGTTAATCGGATGACCGATGATTTTTAAATGATTTTTCTCGTGGACTGCAGTCAGAAAGCGACGAATCTGACTGCAGCCTAGTATATAAATTTTTATAAATAATTGGTAAAGATTTAGGATTTGAACATTTTACACTAAATTTTACAGGCTAATTGGCACCCTCTGTGAAAAGATTGGAATTTCTGGAGCATGGGAACTATTTTATAAAAATTCTCGAAAACAGCCTAGTTATGAGCGTACAAGCTGAAACATGACAACTTGCGTTTGTGTGTATCTAAGTGTTGTATGAGTTATCCTGTGTTTATGACAAGTTGATTTGGTCGTTATTTTGTATGGTGATACTTTGAATGCATGATTATAGTTTCGAATTGGTTATTACGTGTGTCGTACTATGTGTTAGTTATGCGTAGGGTTTTGTGTCAGTGTGTTCACACACTAACTTTGAATCGGTTGACATGTTAGGACGCGATTAGCGGTTCCATCATTTGCTTCTTTTGTGTTTATCTAACGATAAATTTAAGGTGAGTTCACGGCCCCTATTTTATCTGGTTTTGAACAACAGGGGGAGAAACATGTATACGCTCTACAACTCAATCTTTTACGTTATGCGAAATTAACACCGTTAACTATTCGGTAACTAAGTTAATGTCAATGTATGTTATGGTCACTAAGTAGCTTTATCACGGAAGTCCTCAACCAACTCTCGGATCGTTAGTATTGGGTTAGATAGCAGGGAAATTATAGTAGTACTACTAGGCCCCGACAAGCCTCACCCGAGCTAGTCACGCTAGCCGACCGGGAATGGTCAACGGGTGATTAATTTGGCCTAACTTTCGCCATGGTCAGTGATAGACCTGGCAACTCAGAGGCAACAACAGTCAGCTTCGATCGCGAACTCTTACGTGACGTAACTTTAGGCTCGCTACCTACATGTTAACATTGAACTTATTTACGAACCAACATTATTATTCCATGTTAGGAATAATGGAACTATGTTGTTATTCTGGGTTAGGGATAACGGTGAAAACCAATCTTTTAAACTGAACATGTGAACTTATAAAACCTGTGAACTCACTCTTCTTTAATGTTGACACTTGTTTCTTTGCATGTTTCTCAGGACGCTAGGAGCGCTAGGTGCACTCACTTTGCATTTGCTCAAGGCATTTTTATCGAGTCTTTATTAACGATTATTTTTGGGATTTTGGTTTTGACGTTTATGTTGGCGCCCGTTACTTTATTCTAATGCTTCCGCTAAACTTTGAAACCTTGGAACTTTGAAAATGACTATGTGTGTTTACAATAAATGTTTTTGGAAAACGTTTAAATAAATCATATATAGAGTCGTTCGACATTGCTAGTGTCTGAGATTCTGGTTTGATCACACGCCTCGCGGTAATACTCCGCAAGTGGAAATTGAGGGTGTGACATCAACATTAGGTACCCTTGTCCTTATTTCAAAATCACCCTTAACAGATTCTGATTAGGTTTCACCAGAAGTTAGTTTTGTAAAGTTAAGTTCAGGGTTTAATTCAAGGTGTGCACCTGTTTCAAGAGTACCATGTGGTTGACCTTCTCCGGCTTGTACTGAATCAGATGCTTCATCATTGGTGGATGAAACTTCATCAGATTCTTTATTTGTTCCATACTTCTCAACAATGTTCTTGTCACCAGCCGTTGAAGTAGACACCATTCTTGATCCACAATCATCGGTCTTGTTGGCTTAATGAAATCCTCATGCCTTTTGAGGAAGGGTGAGTCTAAGGGAATCACCTTCAGCATACTTAGAGGCAGGGAAGGAAGATCATTGGGATGTGCCCAAGCACTTGCTGCAGCAGTCCATGGAGTCATTACCCTAGTTTCCATACTATATCATGAGTAGGGATCTCCATGTTTCTTTCAGCAAATACTTTTGTTATGATTATTGACCAGAATCATGTATGTGGAAGATGTGTGTTTGTTCTTCCTTTACGAGTGAATATGCTACTTTTCAGTAATGAAAAGATTTCTTTGGCATAATCTACATCTTCACCCATTATCAGCCCATACATGATGTTCACAATTGGAATGGTTACCTGGTTAGCACCTCCTATCTTTCCTGTGAGGCAACTGTTGATTATCTCCATGAAGACTTGGCAGAATCCTGGCAGTTGCTTTCTTTTGAACTGGCTGATTAAAGTAATTGGTGTCTTGTACCCAAGGTTTCTGAATACTGCTAAGAGTTCTTCTTTGACTTGAGGGATGTGATATTCTTCTTTTTCAGGAATCTCCAGCCATCTTCTAATGTTTTCTTCATTAACAGTAATTCTGATATTTCCCCACATGTGTGCAGCTAACTTTGTTCCTGACTTCTCTGTCGTTTGCACTTTTTTTGTAGGATCTGTTGAGGAACTACATGACCTCCTTTAAGCATATTTTATGGGGCAGTTGATCAGGAACTCTACAAGAATCCTGAACCTTTCATCATGTTGCTCGTGATCAGTGTTGAGAGCTAGGTTGTTCTTTTTGTTTGTATCTAGCCATTTTGATTTCTTAACAAGGGGAACTTCATGTTCCACAAATGGAATGTTGAGGTTCATGGAGCCGAAAGAAGACATGATACTGAGTTTTCACCAGAAATCTGATGACGTCTGATCAGAATCTGATAAGGTTTCATCAGATTTAATCAGACGCTTCTGATCCATTATTCGAACACTTAGACAAAGATATTCTTATCTGATCCAATTCAGATGCTTCTTCTTATGGCTATGATCATGTATCTTCTGTTGACTTGATCCTTTGACTTCTTCTTCAGCAGATCTGATCAGATTGATCAGATGCTTCATCATTGGTGGATGAAACTTCATCAGGTTCTTCATTTGTTCCATACTCCTCAACAATGTTCTTGTCACCAGCAGCTGAAGTAGACACCATTCTTGATCCACAATCATCCGGTCCTGTTGGCTTGATCAAATCCTCATGCCTTTTGATGAAGGGTAAGTCTGAGGGAATCACCTTCAGCATACTTAGAGGCAGGGAATGAAGATCACTGGGATGTGCCCAAGCACTTGCTACAGCAGTCCATGGAGTCTTTACCACTGGTTTCCATATTATATCATCAGTAGGGATCTCTATGTTTCTTTCAGCAAATACTTTTGTTATGATTATTGACTAGAATCTTGTATGTGGAAGATGTGTGTTTGTTCTTCCTTTATGAGTGAATATGCTACTTTTCAATAATGAAAAGATTTCTATGGCATAATCTACATCTTCACCCATTATCAGCCCATACATGATGTTCAAAATTGGAATGGTTACCTGGTCAGCACCTCCTATCTTTCCTGTGAGGCAACTGTTGATTATCTCCATGAAGACTTGGCAGAATCCTGGCAGTTGCTTTCTTTTGAACTGGCTGATTAAATTAATTGGTGTCTTGTACCCAAGTTTCTGAATACTGCTAAGTTTTCTTCTTTGACTGGAGGAATGTGATATTCTTCTTTTTCAGGAATCTCCAGCCATCTTCTAATGTTTTCTTCATTAATAGTAATTCTGATATTTCCCCACACGTGTGCAGCTAACTCTGTTCCTAACTTCTTTGTCGTTTGCACCATTTGTTGTAGGATCTGTTGAGGAACTACATAACCTCCTGTTAAAGCATATTTTATGGGGCAGCTGATCAGGAACTCTACAAGAATCCTGACCCTTTCATCATGTTGCTCGTGATTAGTGTTGAGAGCTAGGTTGTTCTTTTTGTCTGTATCTAGCCATTTTGATTTCTTGACAAGGGGAACTTCATGTTCCACAACTGGAATGTTGAGGTTCATGGAGCCGAAAGAAGACATGATGCTGAGTTTTGAGGTTTTGGTTGTAGAAACAAAGTGACTTTTAGGGTTTTGGAATTTTGAAAGTTTGAATCTTTTGGAGGTGATGGTGAGAGGTT
Source organism: Scalesia atractyloides (assembly GCA_947069175.1). NCBI lineage: Eukaryota > Viridiplantae > Streptophyta > Magnoliopsida > Asterales > Asteraceae > Scalesia > Scalesia atractyloides. Next base: position 51,424,800 of record CAMTDV010000019.1, read on the forward strand.
GTGTGCTAGGTTGGTTCATATAAGTTTTGTTGTCCCACGTATTTAAGATCATGAATGATTGGTGATTAACTGTGTCATTAACCCATTGAATTTATGTTTAATGTTGACTGGTGTGCGTTAAGCGTATTATATTTCTGTTAACATTTTAGGTTCATTTTACGCATTAGTCAAGTTTTAAAATTTTTAGAACACAATATTATACTAACACTAAATACTCACTTGGGCAAGTGCACCCATCGTGAGCGTAGTATAGCGTTGGTAAGATACTGAGATCGTCCAAGGACACAAGAGCTTTTAATACCGGTTTTCATCAACGTCTAATCAATCTAAATTTTTTTGATAAAGTTTTAAATATAAAAATTAAAAATAAAAATAAGAAGATAAATAAAATAAAATACAAATAGACAAGATAGAATCACTTGGATCCAACTTCTCTTTTATGTATCCTTTGATAGTTTTTGCACTTTCGGACTTTTTAAGAGATTATCTTAGTTATAGTAGTAGGCCCCTCCTTTGAAGGTGACGTTACCCTCAACCCAGTGGTTTGAGTCAGCAGGGATACAATCCCAAATTGTCGGAATATTGGAAGGTAATTAAATAAGTTAATAATGCGAAAAGTGGTAGGACCCTCTTTTGAAGGTGACGTTACCCTGGGCTAAGTGGTTTGAGTCAGCAGGGACACAATCCCAAGTAGCCAATTTAAAATATTAATAGTAGTTTAATATGAGGGGTTCAAACTATTCGCGCCCCCGCCATCCAATACCCATAGAGCATTGAAGGAGGCCCTAATAAGCTTGAACCAAGTCCTCGCAGGATCTGTACACTGAACGAGACAAAAAATTTACCAAACCACCCTTCTAACCCCCTTCTAAGTAGTTAACGCGCTTTATATAGACCGTAAAGACACGAATGAGCAAATCAATGACATCATGAAGAAATGGTTAGGAAAATTCACTTTCAACATAAGAAACTAGTTATTAAAGTCATTAATACATACCCAATTATAAAGTGCCAAAATATTAAAAACTAAAAGTAATACATAAAAGATTAGTCTTCACCAAGTGATGTAAGGAATTTAGCCAAGCATGGCCTTTGTTTGACAAGAACCCTTACAATCTATCTTGGATCACGAGACTACTACACACTCTAAAGATGATTGGTGGGTGTTGGTGTTGTAGTGGTGGTGGAGTGGTGGCAAAGTGAGAGAGAAGTGGTTTGCTAAGGGATGCCTTTGAGGTGAACCAAGCACATCTATTTATATCTAGAACAGAGCCCTGACCACGGCCCCGTGCCCGTTGGACACGGCCCCGTGGTGACCAATTTCTCTTCCTTCATTAACTACAGATGTCAGGTCTTGTACGAACACGCCCCGTGGTGACCGAGCACGGCCTCGTTGTCAATGTACTTGCTGTACTATCAAGATTTTGCGAATCTTAGAGTTGACCACGACCCGTGGTGAGCTGGAAACGCCCCGTGGAGCTGGACACGGCCCCATGGTGGCCTGAAATCAATCATTTGTCTTTTTCTGCAGGTCTTGATGTTGGGCATGGGGTGTGGTGAGCTGGGCACGGCCCCATGGTCAGCTTCTGTTTCTCTTGTTTTTGCTCTTGGGATGCTGCCGAGGGGCCAGGCATGTCACGTTATTTCTTCTTCTTGTATTTTGGGTTGGTTTTAGCCGCTAACTTGCTTCTTTTATTTGATTAAGCTTTTTTAGTCCTATAAATTAAAAAGGAACAAAGAAACGTGCTTTTTCCAACGTTAGTACTGAAATAGGGTTGGTTTTATGCCTCGTTTGATGTAATTTATATGTTGCATTTTGTGTACATCAAATACCCCCACACTTGAATCTTTGCTTGTCCTCAAGCAAAACTCTTAAATGTGGCTTACACTCCCAAATGGAATAGGCAGAAGAGAAGTTTTGAGCTTATCTTTAGAGTGTCGGGAATCCAAGTTCTAAATTTATTTTGTTTTTTATTTTATTTACAATCTTATTCGTCATGATTTATTTAAAACACATTTTAAGAAAAATTATTTATTTTGGGCATAATATGTCTTTATAAAATTCTGTTTAGTTATATACACATTTACACACCTCACAAATGTTCACTCAACTCTCGGCCGAAGATATTTAAGTAGAAACGCTCGAACCCGGTGTGAAGCTTACTCCTACCATAGGCTTGACAAACAATCAAACCTCCTCCTTTTTGACGTTTTAATCCTTGTAAATATCAAGAAGGCTTTAAAAATGGTAGGTTTTGGCTTGGTAGGTGTTTTTGGGGAAAAATGGTGAAAAATGTAACAAGTGTTGGTTTTTAGAATTCTTTTATGGCTTAGAAAAAAAACTTTAATCAAATTGTTTTTCTTTTCTTTCTTTTCTTTTTTTCTTTTTTCTTTCCTTCTTTCTATTTTTTTGAATAAAGTTGAAACTAAGCCATACTTTGTAATTTTATAACCAAACTTTTTACGAAAAATAAGGGGTGTGTAAATAAAAGGTTTTGTGGATGTGGGTGATTGTTTTTGCAAAGGTTTGTATTTTTGCTAGGTTAGAAATGAAACAGTTAAGGCTTAAAGGGGTTTACTATGGGAATATTTTTGGTAAGGGATGAAAAGAAAGGAAAATAATGGTTTAGAATGAAAAATGGGTTATAGTCCTAATGCCTCCATCATTTACTTACTTGGATTTTTGTCGGTAAGGACGGGAACGTATCGCTTTGCCAAATTCTAGATTTGTAAGAACCAAACGGGCTATTCACACAAGTAAACGAAAAATTGAGCAATTAGCATAGATATGTATTTGTTTGCTCGGTAAAGGCTCAAAACTCACTTTTTGTGGGAAGAAGGATATAGTGTAAAAGTGTGTATATAATCAAATTTTACAAAGATTCGTCATGCCCGTTTTATATAATTTTCTTAATCGGTTCTTTTTATCACGACGCTATCAGTTGTAAATTAGCAAAAACATAATTTTTTAGAACTTATTTTTCCCAAACTAAACCATAACAAGTAAAAAAAAGTAAAAATTTTGAAAACATTGGGGTGATTAGCATTTCTAAGGAGAGTTTTGTGTAAGGCTTGTTTTTAGGACTCACAAAATTCAAGGTTTTAGCATCCTCCCACACTTAAATTACACATTGTCCTCAATGTGTCCAAAATAAGTTTTCGGTTGATTAGAATGTGAAAAGTGGGTTAAAAACAATTTTTATGTTAATGGGCTACTGAGCACGGGGCGTGGTGAGCTAGCACGGCCCGTGCTCAGATTGCTAGTAACAAAAAGTTACAGAAGGTTGACCATGGAGCGTGCCCAGTGGATAGGGCTCGTGGTCAGGTACATGTTAGAAAATTTTTCTGCAAAACCCTGGGTACGGGGGCGTGTTGGGTGGCCACGGCCCCGTGCTGCACATGCTGTAATGATGGAAATTTGTCGGAGGCTCTTGTTTACGTGCATGGGGTCCCTTTTTCAACGTCCCTTTGTAGTTTCCATCTTTTTGAGCGTGTTTTATTCCTGAAATATAAAGCTAAATAGAAAACATGAAAGTTAAACTAAATTTATACTATGGATAGTTCTGCGGAATGCCTCTGTGGTGCGTCACGTTTATAAAGGTCCTTGCTAGACCCACCGTATTCAGGTGGCTCTGGCTCATCTTCAATTAGGGGGTCGTCATTGCCGATTGGATATTTCATTGATTAGTCAAGATTGACGTACCTTTTGTCGGCTCCCAATTGAATTGGTAGGTTGTTTTGCTTTCGGTTGATCAATGCTTGATGGATTTTCACAAAAAGTCGTCCCAACATAAGTGAGGTATCATCAAGAATGATGAAGTCGGTTGGGACCACCGCTTGGTTTGTTTGTACCACACATCCTCAACTACTCCCGTTGATTTTATCATCTTTCGATTGGATAGAAAAATGGGGATTTGAAGTGGAGAAAAATCACTATTATTTAATTTTTCGTAAATATAGTTAGGCATTATATTAACACAACGATCTTTGTTGATGGTGATATTACTAATAAAGCTATTTTGAAAGAAACATGGAATCGGTGTTATGTTAATTCCAAATTGTTCATCTTTTATTAGCGTAGTTTGATCATTTTTAATTTGATGCTAACCATTTCGTCAATTTTAGCGTTAGTTTTTAACTCTTTTAAAAACTTAGCATGAGTGGGCACTAAACAATGATTTTCGAAAGAAGTGACAAAATGTTAATTTCTTGAAAATTTGATTCTTTTTCGAATTGTTTCAACTGCTTCTTCTTTGGTTGAATCACGCGTAGGTTTTTCACTTATTTGTTCTTCCATTTTTACTTCTTCGATTATTACTTCCTTGGTACAACAGCCCCTTCCCTTGCTCTGGATTCTTTTAGTAACCGCTCAAGAGTTTTAAGATGTTCTATTATTCTTTCGGCTTCGGAAAGGATAATCGGTGGTGCGTCAAAATGAGTGGGATAAGTGTTCCAATCAAAGCTTGATTTTGGAAGTTCAAAACTAGGTTCCTCATTATAAGAATATGAGGCGGATGGTTGGAAAAGGTCACAATATTGTACCAAATGGGGATTGCCGTAAATGGTACAATATTCTTCCTCATAATCATCCTCTATGTAGTAGTGAGTGTAATCTCCCGAGTATTGATCCATAAGGAAATACCCAACAGATTACAAAGTCTCGGGACCATAAAATAAAATTGAGAGGCAGAAACAGAAGTTCACCACGGCCCCGTGTCCAGTGGGCACGGCCGTGGTTAAATTCTATATCTGGGCGTTAGAAAGAATTGTTTCAGTAATCTGCTGCACGGGGGCGTGTCCAATGGGCACGGCCCGTGTCCAGCCTACTGTAAAACTAAAAATTCCTAAAAATGAGAAAACGAGCCGCAGTTTTGAAAAATGATTACGCCGTCGATTTTAAGCTTTCTTAAAATCCTTGTCTCCCCGGCAACTGCGCCAAAAACTTGGTGTGTGTTAAGAGTATTATATTTTTGTTAACATTTTAGGTTCATTTTACGCATTAGTCAAGTTTTAAATTTATAAAACAAAATATTGTACTAACACGAAACACACACTTGGGCAAGTGCACCCATCGTGAGCGTAGTATAGCGTTGGCAAGATACCGAGATCGTCCAAGGACACAAGAGCTTTTAATACCGGTTTATCGTCAACGTCTAATCAATCTAAATTTTTTGATAAAAGTTTTAAATATAAAAATTAAAAATAAAAATAAGAAGATAAATAAAATAAAATACAAATAGACAAGATAGAATCACTTGGATCCAACTTCTCTTTTATGTATCCTTTGATAGTTTTTGCACTTTCGGACTTTTTAAGATTGTCTTAGTTATAGTAGTAGGCCCTTCTTTTGAAGGTGACGTTACCCTCAACCCAGTGGTTTGAGTCAGCAGGGATACAATCCCAAAGGGTCGGAATATTGGAAGATAATTAAATAAGTTATTAATGCGAAAAGTTGTAGGCCCCTCTTTTGAAGGTGACATTACCCTCGGCTAAGTGGTTTGAGTTAGAAGGGATACAATCCCAAGTAGCCGGTTTAAAATATTAATAGTAGTTTACATATGAGGGGTTCAAACTATTCGCGCCCCCGCCATCCAATACCAATAGAGTATTGAATGAGGCCCTAATAAGCTTGAACCAAGTCCTTGCAGGATTTATACACTGAATGAGACAAGAACTTTACCAAACCACCCTTCTAATCCCCTTCGAAGTAGTTAACGTGCTTTATATAGACCGTAAAGACACGAATGAGCAAATCAATGACATCATGAAGAAATGGTTAGGAAAATTCACTTTCAACATAAGAAACTAGTTAATAAAGTCATTAATACATACCCAATTATAAAGTGCTGAAAGATTAAAAACTAAAAGTAATACGTAAAAGATTAGTCTTCACCAAGTGATGTAAGGAATTTAGCCAAGCATTGCCTTTCTTTGACAAGAACCCTTACAATCTATCTTGAATCCCAAGACTACTACACACTCTAAAGATGATTGATGGATGATGGTGGTGTGTGTTGGTGTTGTAGTGGTGGTGGAGTGGTGGCAAAGTGAGAGAGAAGTGGTTTTCCAAGGGATGCCTTTGAGGTGAACCAAGCGCATCTATTTATATCCAGAAAATAGCCCTGACCATGGCCCCGTGCCCGCTGGACACGACCCCATGGTGACCAATTTCTCTTCCTTCATTAACTGCAGATGTCAGGTCTTGTACGAACACGCCCCGTGGTGACCGAGCACGGCCCCGTGGTCAATGTACTTGTTGTACTATCAAGATTTTGCGAATCTTAGAGTTGACCATGGCCCGTGGTGAGCTGGACACGGCCTTGTGGTGGCCTGAAATCAATAATTTGTCTTTTTCTGCAAGGCTTGATGCTGGGCACGGGGTGTGGTGAGCTGGGCATGGGGCGTGGTGAGCTGGGCACGGCCCCGTGGTCAGCTTCCGTTTCTCTTATTTTTGCTCTTGGGATGCTGCCGAGGGGCCAGGCATGTCACGTTATTTTCTTCCTTGTATTTTGTGTTGGTTTTAGCCACTAATTTGCTTCTTTTATTCATTTAAGCTCTTTTAGTCCTGTTAATTAAAAAGGAACAAAGACACGTGCTTTTTTCCAACATCAGTACTGAAAATGGGTTGGTTTTCTGCCTCGTTTGATGTACTTTATATGTTGCATTTTGTGCACATCATTGACACCTTTGGGTTATCTTTTAACACCTTTATCGTTTTATCTTCATAAATACCGTTTCAAACTTTTCTTCTTTTGGTCCCTGCAAACCGCCAATCTTCACTTTTGCACAAGTGGGTCCACGTTTTGAAGAGTGGTCCATTTATTTTCTTTCTCTCTCTAAATATTCCTTTTCGCGACTTTTTCTTCCCCCTTTTCTGCAATCCAAAAGCTCAAGTATCTGTTGCCTTTGTCAATGCATTTTTCTGTTGATATTTTGTCAACAGGTGGTCAACAGATTTTCTGTTGAATCAATAATTCAAATTCTGTTGATTTTTTTTTGAGGTGATTGGGAGTGATCGAAAATTCTTCCATGATACTTACATTGATTTGAAGTGTCTTCTATTGATGATGGTCAAAACTTGAAATTTTCTGATAAAGTGATCAGATTTTCTGATAAATTGATCAGATTTTCTGATGAAAGTTATTTTCATGTTGGGTTATCAGAAAATATGTAATTTTTATTGAAATTCTTTTAGGAGATCAAAGTAGTTCTTTAAAGAAAAAGATGTTGCGTTTGAAAAAGAACTTGTTAAACCACATCTTTATCTCCTATCATCTGTTCGAAAAATTTTCATCAGAGTTTATCAGATTTTTGTCAGAGAAATTTGATTTTAGAAGAATCAAAGAAAAAGATGTTGCATTTGAAAAACATATTTTCATCTCCTATTATCCTCTGAAAATTTTCATCATTTCATATTTTTGAAAGATTTTCATTCTTTTGAAAGAAGTCTCTTCAAGGTTTCCATTATCTCTAAAATTTTTGAAATTTCCCTTTTTTTTAAAAAAAATGTACCCATCATTAGTTCTCCTTTAAAATATGATTTCAACAGAAAATATTCTTTGAACTATGGTTTTATCAGAAATTCCCCCTAAATTGCTGATCTTATCAAAAATATCCCCTGGATTATTGATCTCATCAGAAATTCTCCCCGGTTACTGATCTCATCAGAAATTCTCCCTGGATTACTGATCTCATCAGAAATTCCCCTGGATTACTGATCTCATCAGAAATTCCCCCTCAATTAGATATAAAACTTAAAATGAAAAAAAAGCAGGAAAGACGCATATATACTTATATATAAAGAAAATACACAAATAAAAACAGAAAAAAATTAAACTAAATCTTCATCCCCAAAGTCTTCATTCCCATACATGATACCCACCATCTCCCAGAGAAGTGTCTCACTCCCTGTGTTTTCTTCTGTTGGTATGTGGGCTGCAATGTGTTGATCCTCCTGAGGAACTGCCCGAGATCTGACATATGTTGCAGGAACTCCTCCAAAATCCAGTTGTGAGGTTATCACCTTCATCAAAAATCTTGGGTAGATGAGGAAAGGACGAGCTCACAAGAGGTTTGCCCTAAAGTCGTTCATCAGATAGGAGGAGTAGTTGTATGGGAGATGGTGTACCAATGCGTGAATGAGATCCATCAACCTCCTAGTGATCTCATACCAACTAGAAGCTTTCCTTGTGAAGCAAAAGGCAAACTGGGTTACCAGAAACTGCCGTGGTTCAATGAACCCGCTTTTGAAGATGGGGACTCTTCCTTAAGGGTCATGGTATCCCATCATAGCCAATGTGGTTTGCCTGTCTTCAAAGGAGAAGGTGGTTAGAGGACAATCATCATTCAACCGGAGAGCTTCTCTGATAATGTACTCATTTAAACAAATGAGCCTGTCTCCCATCACCCATCCTGCAATGGTGGTTAGCCTCCCATCATCTATAACCAGCCGTACAGACTTCCAGAATTCTTGAAGAAGTTCCGGATACACTTGAACGTGCATGGAGAGGGCAAAAGCTATTGGACTGCTCAAAAGCACGTTCAATATTGTAGAGCACCCAACGTATTTGGTCCATCTACATTCATTCTCACTCTAACATTGTGCCTTTGGAAGTAAGGCGGAGGGAATCTATTTCCATCAATCCTTTGCATGGTGAAGATCCCTAAACCTTCCAACTACAATATAAAGAAGAACTAAGTTTGAAACTAATATGAAGTGTGTATTAATGCTTACAAGTTACAACCTATTAGATTGCTTTATCTAACAAAATACTGGATCAAGATAAGCATGGCCATACTAATATATTCGAATGACAATCACTGAATGCAAGTGGTCTCAGTATTTAGACTCTAATCAACCGTATGAAAGTGTCTCAATATTCAGTCTGTATTTAATGTAAAGATGCAAGTGGTCTCAATGTTTAGTGTCTTTATTAGATGACAAACTAATATAACTACTCAACAGATAGTATTAAACCTGAGTCCAAGGGCTGCACACTGGAGATTGCCAAAGGAACATCACTCAGAAGACGTAGACGCTTAGATAGGGTAGCGAAACTTTCAAGAAAACTTCCATCAGAAGCCAGATCTGTATCGCTTGATGAACTTCAATCACTTAGAATCCAAGAAAATTACATGTAAAATATGATGTGCAACTACTTAATGAATTTATATTCACATTATACTTAAGAATACATTAAACTTGTCCACTGATTAAGTTTAGACACAAGAGAAGCATAACGAACCCACAAAACATGTTTAATTTCACTAAATGATTTAATTTCACTAACACAGAAAATGCAGCAATTAAAAATATATTATCTATTTAAATTACAAACATGTTAACAAACCTTGTGATAATGATTTGTTCAATTCCACGAAAGAATGGGCTGCTGCAGGACGATTCCTTCCACTTTACATGGTGCGAGTTTAATCAAGCTACTACATCATTATTTAAAATCCATGTATTAATATATGGCAGCAAACCTGAATATACGGAAAGTAAACATCTTTTAATTTGCATTTAAGCGGCCTTATGTTAGTGCTTCTCATTTCCGGCTAAAAAATCTCAACCTGTTCGGATTGAGATTTTTGAGCTGCAGATGAGAAGCACTAACATAAGGCGGCTTAAATGCAAACTAAAGGATGTTTACCTCTCATATATTTAGGTTTGCTAGCTTATATATAATGAAGAAGTATTAAATAATGATGTAGTACCTTGAATCAACCTACGATATTAAACTGCTACCAAGCGATAACACAAGCTCGTTATTAGTGGGGTCTCAAACACCAACACAGGTCTACATCATATAGTAGAATCCTTCCTGCAACGTAGAGTATGTTAGGTCTTATCCAATAAAGATCAAGAAACGGATCAAATAAGAACTTACCATAACCCACAGGTCCTTGAGCTTTGTCAGGAACTGTAAGTCTTTATATCACCACATTCTATATTACTCGCAACACATAGGTTATCATAATTAGGAATCGCCTCTTCATTTACCATATGACCTGTTGTAAACACTATAAAAGGCTCACTATTAGTTTAATTGAAAACATCTACAATAGTTCTCCTTTTAAAAATTGTACCTGCAATTTCATCACATATTGTATTCATAAGAATTCAAATATGTATTCATTTCGGACGACTCGGACGACAAAATAAAAATATTATATATTTACGACTCGTTACGGACTCGACGCTCGTAACGGACGAGTCGAACGATAAAATAAAAATATTATATAAGATGAAACTCTATTTACATTGAAAAAGCATTAACTGTTCTAAGTAGAATACACTCCCAGAAAGGTATCACTTTGGGATGAAACTGAAAATAGTTTGATCTTACCTCTTCGCCAGAACCAGTTATCGTGAGAAAAGGTGTCCCAATGCTTCTTCTTTGTATAATCTTGTGGTCTGCTGTTAGTAGCAAGTTTTCTGGAATACAAAATAAAGTAAATTATTACAATTTACGACTTAAATGAACTTCACCATATATATTAAAAAACAACATGACTATCTCAACAGTTTACATAATGGTACCAGTTAATGCTTACAACCGACGATTTCAACGATTCAACTCACCTGGCTTTAAGTCACGGTGAATGATTCTAGTTAACGCTTGCAATGAAGCTCTAGGTCATTCGATCCTCCCCTTCACGTATGGCTTTCCAAATGAAGGGAATAAAATCTACATGTTTTATCTAAAAACTGAAAAAAATAAGTTGAACATTATTAGTGAACACAATAGTATAAATAAAGATTTCATAGAAGCCACAGTAGCATCAACATTATTAGCTGTAGAATGAATTAAAATTCATTTCTAGAAAAAATTATATCATACCTGTTATCATTTTCATCTTCTTCACAAACGCAACAAAATCTTCTCCAATTATATATTTTACGACTCGTTACGGAGTCGACGTGAGTTACGGACGACACAGACGATAAAATAAAAGTATTATATATTTACGAATCGTTACGGTATTATTAATGGACATTGAACAAAGCTCTTGATTTTACCTTCTTGCAGCGTTTTCTTGTACATTGAAGCTTATCCAGGATCAACTCAAGAGTCTTTTTATTCGGCATCGGCACTCTCTACGGAACATCCGAAGCTGTCCCTAATCAACATCCAAACAGAACAATTAGTAACATAACAAATTAGACCAATTCTTGAAGCCATCCTCTTCACCATAACTGCCGTTACCTTCGAGTTTTGTCGTTACCGTCGAGTTCTTGAAGCCATCCTCCATTGTCATTTGCAGAACTGGAAATTAAAATAAAATAGATAAAAAAAATGCAATCTATTGTTTTGTATGGACTAATATAGTTTTACTAATCATCTTTAAGTGCTTGTTTATATTGACACTCGTTTGCGTAGTCAACCTTATTTTCAGGTAACGCAACTTTGTGTATACAATTAAGACTACTGTCTTATATAGCAGAGCATTCAGAACCCTAGATATTAGCTAAAACATTATAAATCTTTCCATAATCTCAAAGCAATTCCAGTCAATTTATAAATTAACCTTATCACATCTTTTTAATACATAGGATAATTGTCAATGGCTTCCATTACACATACCATGGCTTCCAACGCCAGAGCATGGAATTAATAGTCAAAGGGTAGAATGAGAATTGTATGGCAGCTCAAACCCTTCATCCTTTGCTACCGGGTCAAGTAAAGTAACATAATATTATGAATAGATAAGTAATTGAAAATCAAAACAAATTTCTATAACCTATCAAAAACAAAACTGATACAAAGAGACTTAATTTTACACTTTAATGAGCGCCTCAGAACCTAATCGAAGAAACTCAAATCCAACTCAATCCGAAATCAACTTCGAATCCTGAATCATCAAAAGGCCAGATCCATCAAAAATAGAAAATGTGATATGATATTTGTGTAGCATACCTGACTCCATATCTAAGGGCAACATCTCTTCATTGTCATGGAACCACCACCCTGTCTCCTTGGGAAGTCTCCCATTCTGCAATTCTTCACATATTTTTTTTATCATCAGCAGGACACTGTTGTCATGCCGAAACCTCATCATACATAACTTGAGTTTGAAAAGTTTAAGGTTAGAAGATTGAGCGAGTCAATAAGAAAACAAACCTTAGAAGTAGAGCATGATAGCATGAAGACGATGTTGATGCGTACAAAACCGAGAGTCATGTAAGGAGACCATATTTTCTGTTATATATTTACACCAGTAGCCAAATGCCCCCGTCAAACAAACACCAATCAAGAAATATATTCACACATGATAATACAAAATGCTCTTTAATGCACATAATCATTCTACAAACTTTTAAAACTTATAACCATTAACAACAACGCTAACTGTGAAGTAAACCTTCATAAATAGAATTCCCTAGCTTATTATAATTTTTTTCTTGTGTTAATTGGTGTTAAAAAAGTAGTTATTATGGTTTATCCAATGTTAATTGCTAGGCAAGAGGTTTAGAAAAACATATAAACAGCTGAATCATGAAACTGGCCTGAGTCATGAAACTGGCCTTTACCATAGTATATCACATGAACAGGACACCCTTATTTGCATCATGTAAAAGCCATATGCACATGATTTAATTATGAGAAATCAAAAAGATTGAATAACTAAACATCAGAGAAGATGTGAACCTGTAATCTATGTTGTTCAATTGAGTATCTATTATTACCTTTATGTAAATCTAGTTCTCGCGACACCCTTGTACATCAAGCTAAAGATCTTACACAAAATATACATGTTTTAGTAAAAGAAGTATGATCAAAACAGGACATTGTCATTCTTACATATATTTCCCATGTAAAATCCCTTTTTTCTTTAAATGCAGTCCACATTGATGCATTTGATGAAGTTCTTTCCATGTCCTTCAAATAATTATTGAGTTATATGCTTTGCAGCAGTTCCTTGTGACAGTGTAACCACTAAAGTACATAACTACATAACCAGGCAATCAAAACAACTACTTCTCACAACCAGTATTAACTTACATACAAATCTAAGCATATGGAACAACATTAATTATTAGTTATGCAAATGAACATGATAAGATGGTTTGATTCAAATAATTATCAGGTGATACCAAGCAGGAATAGAGTGTAAAAAAAGGCAAACCTATTAGGTAACTAATAACCTTACTTATGTGAAAGTGGTTGTCTGAGAACTTTCTACCAACCCGGGTGTGAGGTGCTGCAGATCATACAAATGGATAGAAAATAAGCATTAGAGGAATAATTAGCAACACAGAATTTAGTGAATAGAACATTATTTGTGAACCACATAACTACATGGATCGTTCAATAGTAACTTATATTCTATTGAGTTAAAAATAAAAAATAGATGGTGTAAACACGAATGGTGAAGAAGAATATTGCAAATCAAATAATCAAAATATACGAAGTGGATAGAGAAACTTACCTTGAAGATAATCAACACACACTACGATGATGTGTAAAAACACTAATTTGTAAACACAGGAATGATAGCGTTATACGAATGGTGAAACTGATTAACGATATGGGCAACCATAATGAAATTAAATTAATAATTGTACTAAAAATTTCATAAAATTCCATTAGTTACCATGTGTCTTCATTTAAGATGCTCAGTAAGATCAATGCACAATACAAATTAGGATTACCAGCTTTAGCTCCGGTAGACCTAAATCCTATCCAACAAATAAAACCTTGAATTCAATTGCTGCTCAGACTCGCACAAAATCTCAATTGGTTTAAACGCACATCAATGTTAGAGATTACACAAATTAAACCCTAGTAATTGAGAAGAAATAACTAAATCGAACCAGTTCTATAGCGTGCTTTGGTTAGCGACGGATAGAGCGGCAAAGGAAGACGAAAATGGTGCCGATGAGGAGAACGACGATGAGAGTAGAGCCGGATATGGAGCCATAATTGATTGAAGAATAGGGTGAATGAATATTTGAGAGAGAGAAAGTGGTGAATGAATAGAGAGAGAGAGAGTAATTGATTGAAGAAGAGGGTAATATATCTATATGGTTTGAATTCTGAATATGGAGCCATAATTTTGAATTTTGAATGATAGGTAGGGCTTTGAAATTCAAATTCAAATAAAGGGGGAAAACAATTATGTATTATGTATTTTAAATAAATGAAAGTGACATTTATGATGTAATAATGGAGTAAGCAAAGCTGACTTGGCATAGCTCTATGGTTGCCATGTAAGCTTTTCTTAGGTCAGCGACTCTTCTCCTTTAATAGAGAAGGGAGATGAGGGTTAGGGTTTGTAAGTGAAGAAGATGAGTGATAGAAAATTTCCAGGTGAATTTGTACAAGCAAGTGTGTGTATATTTAAAGACAATAAGCATATGCTTTAAATGTATCTACCGGTTAAGATCCTTCTACTCCACTTTAAGATATGGTGTCAGATTTGTTAAAACTAAAAATGCCATATTCTCCCTTCTCATTTAAGAATAGGCGGCACCCTAGACTTTCAATTTGAGAGGACATGTGTAGCCTTCCTTTCCTTTAATCGTGTTGAGTAAGCGTGTGAAACTGATGTGATGGGGGTAAAAAATAAAATAAAAAAGAACTTGGTGAATTATCCCTGTGACGTATACATCTCTCATGTATTTGATAATCCCAAGTGAGTGGAAAGTGACTTTTGTACAAAAATTATAAAAAAATAATAAATAAAATATAAAAAATATGTACAAGATATGTGTGCATGCATGGTACAAAAAAAATGATACGTGATGGTGACACACGAAAAAATGTTTTCTTTCTGATGGATTGATCAGATTTCTGATCTATTCAATAGAAACTTATCAATTCTCAGAATCTTGTTTAGCTTCATCAGAAAAGTTTGTGGATAGAGTTGTTTCATTATATCTCTTATTTATCATTCCCAATTTGCTGATCAGATAGTTATGTCTTTTCTCATCCAGTGGTTTTGTAAAAGTATCAGCAAACTGATTTTCTGTTGGAACAAAATACATTTCCATGTTTCCTTTTTCCACATGATCTTTTACAAAATGATACCTGACATCAATGTGCTTGGTTCTTGAGTGGTGAACAGGATTTTAAGTTATAGCTATTGCACTCTTGGAATCACACAAGATTGGTATCTTTGGTAGATTCACTCCATAATCCTTGAGTTGTGTTTGCATCCACAAAACTTGTGAACAACAACTTGCTGTTGCTACATATTCTGCTTCAGCTGTAGAGGTGGAAACACAATTCTGTTTCTTGCTTGCCCAACATACTAACTTTTCTCCTAGCATCTGACAAGCACCAGATGTGCTTTTTCTATCCAGTTTGCAACCTGCATGATCTGCATCTGAATACGCAATTAGGTCTAAACTAGCCCACTTAGGGTACCATAAGCCATGGTCAGATGTGCCTTTTAGATACTTAAAAACCCTTTTTACTGCCTTTAAGTGAGATTCTTTGGGATTACACTGATATCTAGCCAGAAAGCATGTTGAGAACATTATGTCAGGTCTACTGGCTGTTATATATAAGAGTGATCCAATCAACCCTCTGTAGGTTTTAATCTACATTTGCACCATTAGGATCAGAGTCTAACTTATTTCCTGTGGCCATTGGAGTTTTTTATGATGAGCAATTTTCTAATGAGTATTTTTTCAAAATGGTTTTAACATATTTTGATTGATTCAAAAATATTCCATCAGATTCTTGTTTTACTCGGAGACCTAAAAAGAAACTTAATTCTCCCATCATGCTCATCTCAAAGTTACTTGTCATTAGTTTTTTGAACTTTTTACAGTGATTTGCATTGGTTGATCCAAATATTATGTCATCAACATATATTTGTGCCAACAGAGTGTGCCCTTATGTGTTTTGAGAAACAGAGTTATGTCTATAGTACCTTGGTAAAACTTGATTGGATCAAAAAGTTTGTAAAAGTTTCATACCATGCTCTTGGAGCTTGCTTCAACCCACACAAGGCTTTGTTTAGTTTATAAGCATGTTTTGGAAATTTTGGATCAACAAAGCCCTCTGGTTGTTGCACATATACTTCTTGATCAATCTTACCATTCAGAAAAGCTGACTTGACATCCATTTGATAGACTTTGAAGCCTTTTGAAGCTGCATAAGCAAGAAAGATCCTAACTGCCTCCAGTCTTGCTACTGGTGCAAAAGTTTCATCATAGTCAATTCCTTATTATTGATAGTACCCTGTTACTACCAATCTAGCTTTGTTTCTTGTAATTATTCCTTGTTCATCAGATTTATTTTGACCCTATGACTGATTTATCACTTGGTCTAGGTACTAGATTCCATACTTGACTTCTTTTAAACTGACCAATCTCTTCTTGCATAGCTTGAACCCAGTTTGGATCTTTGAGTGCTTCATTTGTTGTTTTTAGTTCAGTTAGGCTTAAGAAACCAGCATGAAGATATTCATGAACAGTTGTTGATCTTGTTTTAACACCATCTTGAGGGTTTCCTATTATTTTCTGTTGAGTGATCCTTTATCCATCCTGTAGTAGTATTTGCTAGATTAGAGGATGGATTTTGTAAAGAACTTCCTGCTTCCTCCTGACTAATCATCTGTTCAGAGCTTGTATGTTCTTCTTGATTTTCTGATGTGAAGTCTGATGTCTGATTTGTTGCTCCTTGTAGTTCATCTGTGGTCTCTTCATTTTCTGCAGAGTTGGAATATGACTGGTTTTCTGGTATATTTCCATAATTTCCTTCCCAGTCTTACCCAAGCAGTTCATTTGTTAGTTCTGTCAATAGATGTTCATTATTCATTGGATTTTGTTTTTGTGAAAAACTTATGATGTCATCAGAAATTTCTGTTTCTGATGAATCATCAAAAGAGACATACAAATTTTCTCTAATTGTTCCGATGGTTTAAAACAAATACTCTGTAAGCTTTTGAAGAGGAAGAATATCCAAGAAAAATTCCTTTTTCAGCCTTTCTGTCAAATTTCTCTAAACTATCAAAATCATTAAAAACAAAACATTTACATCCAAAAGTATGTAGAAATTTGACACTTGGTACTCTTTTGTTTATGATGTGAAAAGGTGTTTTCTGATGCCTTTTGTTAATGATAGTTCTGTTTGTGTGAAGCATGCATTTGCCACTGCTTCTGCCAAAAATAGGTTGGCAGTTTGGCATATGCAAGCAATGTCCTAGCGGCTTCTACCAAAGTTCTGTTTCTTCTTTCAACAACCCCATTTTGTTGAGGAGTCCTAGGAGCAGAAAAATCATGAGATATTCCTTTTCTGTTAGGAAATTCTCAAGTTTTGCATTTTTTAATTATGTCCCATTGTCAGATCTGATTTTTCTTACAGTCAATTTTAACAGATTTCCAATTTTCTTAACAAAATTTATGATCAGATGAGGTTTCATTCTTTTGCCTCAAAAATTCTACCCATGTGTACCTTGAGTAGTCATCCACAATGACTAAAATGTATTTCTTTCCAGAAAGACTTTCAGTGCTTATTGGTCCACAAAGATCCATATGTAAAAGTTCAAGATTTTCAGAGATAGAGGATTCTATCACAGTTTTGTGTGAACCTCTTTTTGACTTTCCTAGCTCACATGCTTCACAAAGTTTGTCCTTTCTTGAAGCAATAAAAGGCAATCCTTTTACCAGACACTTGCTTGCTAATTTGTTCAATTTTTTTAAATTTATATGAGCTTGCCTTTTATGCCATAACCAACTATTTCCTTTATTTTCTTTTGAAAATAGACAAAATTGAGGTTCTTCAACTTTGTTATTGAAGTCAAAGAAATAGATTGATTTTCTTATTCTTTTTCCTCTGATATAAATTTTATCATCTTCAAGACCTATTAATAAGCAAGTGTCAGGTAAAAATGTTACCTTGAAGCCTTTGTCACAAAATTTACCACAACTTAGAATATTATATTTTAAACCTTCTACATGTGCCACTCTCTCAATTGTTATTGTACCATATGTTATGCTTCTATAACCTTTTACTCTACCCTTGACTCCATTTCCAAAATTTACAAATTTACCTAGCTTTTCTACATAGTTGCTAAGTAAGCTCCTGTCCCCTGTCATGTGCTTGGAGCTTCCTGAATCGCAGTACCAAATCTGCTGCACATGATGGTCATTGAATTATGTTGTCTCTTCATCAAGTTTTGACATAAGGCAAAAGTTGGCCATTTCTTCCTGGTCATCATCTGATGAGTCATCAGTCATCCAGGTATTTGTTCCTGCAATCAGGCTGACTTGTTGTTGTTTCTTGGCTTCTAGTTTCTTTTCATAATAGGCTGGATCTTTTAGCTTCTTGTTCTTGCATTCTGATGCATAATGACCCCTTTGTTTGCATCTATAGCACACTACTTCTGACTTGCTTTCTACTCTTCTTTCCTTGGATCTAGCTTTGATCTTTCCTTTATCACTTCTCTGAGTTCTATTACTTCCTCCCTTCATTCTTTGCTCGAAAGTTTTGGTGAGCAAAGCCATTGCTTCAGCAAATGCAGAAAAATCTAATTCATTTTTAGATTTTTCTGATGCTGAAACTGTGTTGTGTGAGTTAGAGGGTTGTGGATCAGGTGTGATTGATCTTTGTGAGTTTGATATTAAGGCTATAGGTCCACCATATTGTTTTGAGTTTTCAATGATTTGTTGCTCTCTTGGGAGTAAAATGCTATATAGATCATGTAGGTTCAGATTTCCTAGCTCTAGCGTAGAGGCTATGGTCATGGCAAGATTTTTCCATTCTCTTGGTAGAGCATCAAGAAATTTTACATTTCTTTCATCATTGGTTTTTTCAACTCCATGCTTTTTTAGTTCATTTAAAATTTTTGTTAATCTATTGTAAGCATCTGTGAGTGTTTCATTTGGTGAACATTTAAACCTTTCATAAGCAGAGACATGATTTGTTCTCATGTTTCTTTTCATTTTGTCTCCCCCTTCACAAAGATTTTCAGGTTGATCCCATATTTCTTTTGCAGATGAGCATGCATCTACATAAGAAAATATGTCATTTGAAAGTGCCATAATCAGAAGTGATTTGGCCTTTTCATCTGTTTCTACCAGTTTCTTGTCTTCTAGGCTCCAATTTTTCTCTAGTTTGGGAGCCCAAGAAGCAGAGATTTCTGGTGAGTCATCAGATGCTGGAACA
This sequence comes from Scalesia atractyloides, assembly GCA_947069175.1. Classification (NCBI taxonomy): domain Eukaryota; kingdom Viridiplantae; phylum Streptophyta; class Magnoliopsida; order Asterales; family Asteraceae; genus Scalesia; species Scalesia atractyloides. Next base: position 51,443,924 of record CAMTDV010000019.1, read on the forward strand.
CCAGATATTTCAACACGCGGTATATGTGGGCCACACACAATGGATTGAAACAGAGCTCGATCATGTCCATTTAGGAAATTGATCATCCTGATTTTCCATTGGGGGTACTCCTCTTTGACTAAATTCGGAGGCTTTGACATAGAATCCATGTTGAAAGCACTGTTCCATGACTGAAAGTTTGCCATTTTTTATCAAAGTTTAAAAAAACAGAGTATAGACAAAGATGCACGAGCAGATGATCAATTTGAAAGTGTTTTATTCAATCTGCTCTGATACCAATTGTTGATCCCAGATAACAATGCTTTGATTTAAAATGGCAAGCTGATTTCAACTTTATATGAAAATAATATGCGGAATTAGAAATCAACTTGTAAGAAACAGAAGTACAGAATTTTCAAGTTTATATCACTTTTGAAAGGTTACAAAAGATGATTGAAAAAGTTATTTTCTAATACAAAACAATGCTTAAGAATTATGTGGGAGTGAAGGGCAATGGAGTATGTAAGATGTAATACTTGCAATGCTCAGCTCCATTGATCTCCGATGTTGGTGATCTCTATTTATAGAGATCAATTGGCATGAATAAATAATTGTTTATTCATGCAAGTGTTTATCATGGAAGACCATTTCATTCGTCATGCTTACCACTTCCACTTGTACATAAATGCCCTTCAACCGTATTATCTTATCTTTACATGCAAGTGGACACTATGATTGGTCATCAGAAATCTGATGACGTTTGATCAGAATCTGATGAGGTTTCATCAGATTTGATCAGACGCTTCTGATCCATTCTTCGAACATTAGACAAAGATATTCTTATCAGATCGGATTCAGATGTTTCTTTTATGGCCTATGATCATGTATCTTCTGTTGACTTGATCCTTTGACTTCTTCTTCATCAGATCTGATCAGATTCTTTTTCTTCATTTTCTTCAATACTTTACATTTATACATAAAGTTTCCTAACAAGATCGATACGAAAGTCAACTGAACGAGGAGGAGGACGAGGAAGGTCTTCGGGGAAAACGTCGGTAAAATCACACACCACTAGGACATCACTTATGTCTTTTCCCTTGCCCTTTTCTTCCATAATGTGGGCTAAAAAGGCAAAGTACTCCTTACGTAAGTACTTGTTCGCTTGGGTGCATGACATGAGTTTGAGACCCTTTGAAGTCTTTCGTCGTAGACGTGTAAAGTATCTGGAAGAGGTAATCGAACGAACTTTTCGTGACAAGCGATTTCTGCATGGTTCTTATGAAGCCAATCCATGCCTACTATGATATTAAAACTACCCAATTGCATGGGTATGAGTTCAATAGAAAACACATGATTGTTAAGAGTGAGAAAACAATCGCGAAGAACGGAGTCGACGGTGATAGACTTGCCATTCGCAACTTCGATAGTGAAAGATTTTGGAAGCTTAGAGCGTGTATATCTTAACATTGGTTTGAAATCTACGGATACAAAACTTTTATCCGCACTAGTATCAAATAGTAAAGAAGCATATAAGCCATTAACAAGGAACGTACCGTTCACGACTTCATTGTCATGTTACGCTTGATTGGCATTGATGTTGAATGTGCGTCCACGAGGTTGCTGTTGTTGCTCTTGATTGTTTTGGGCCCCATTAGGGATGAAGGTGAGTAGGATCACCACTTTGAAGCAGGCTCGAACATTGTTGGCAGGAGCTTGACGGTTTTGGTTTTGGGGAGGTTGCTGGACTTGGTTGCCTTGTGACGTTGGGCCATTTGGGCATGCGGGGTTACATGTCCAAACCAGTTGCAATTGGTGCAATGGCGGCCCGCGACGTTGGCTGGGTGATGGTGATGGCATATGGTACACTTGGGATGAGTCCCAACGTATGGTTTCCTAGCAGGTTCTTGAGGGGAATTTGGGTTAGCAGCTGGTGTAATTGCGTTGCAACTTTGGTTTTGAAACTTTCATTTCTTACCATTGTTGTTTCGCGGTTGAGACTTTGGTTCTTTGGTTTGGTGGTGGCTTGGTTCACGGATTTGGTGGTGATAGGGGTTTTGGATTGCTTATCTCGCACACGATTATAGTTGATTCCAGCAGCTAGGCAATAAACTAGCTCGATGTTGTTGGGTCTAGAGGCTTAGATGGCGTCGCGAATGGCGGGAGGAAGACCGTTGAGGTATTTCCTAATCACACGTTTGGGCGTGTTCACGAGGTGAGGAACAATGATGCTCAATTGCTTGAAACGAGTGGTGTACGCGAGGTTATCGTCACCACTTGCCTGAGGTGCCAGAATTCTTCCTCGAGCTTTTCCTGCTCATGCGGAGGACAAAATTATATCATCATCATTTCCCTAACCTCGATCCAAGGGAGGGCATAGGCTTCTTCATTGGAGCGGACGTTACGATCGTTTGTCCACCAGTCGAGGGCTCGTGACTGAAAGACGCCCGTTGCGCTCCGGGTTTTCAGGTGTTCGGGACACTCACTATTGATGAATGTCACTTCAATGCTCTCGAACCATTTAAGCATTGCAGTGACACCATCATTGCCAGTAAATGGCCTAGGGTTGCAAGCAACGAATTGTTTGTAGCTGAACGAGGTTGGCTTAGGTTGGTCGGCTTTGGAATTGACAGACGAGTTGGGGGTACTAGCGTTAATCTTGCTCACAATGTCGGGGATCACTTGAGCCATTTGCTTCGCCACGAACGCAAGCATCTTCTTGCTTGAGTTCGACTTGGAGTTGGAGAAATGGTTGGAAGACATCTACAAGGTTGACGAAAAGAGATGAGACTTGATTATAATGTTTATGAAAAGATAAATTGCATTATTTGGCATGTAACATGTAAGTTTTCAAGTAGTTCACATAGGCATAACAAGAATTCACATTGTATAATCACAAATATTGGCATGAAAGATTGTAAATTTAGTTTTTTCACGAAGGATTATTATTGTTTGAGATTGCGAGGAAAGTGCAACTTGTGTAAACGAATCGAAGTTACGAACGTTTAAAATATAAAACACATCGAAATTGATTTAATATAAAAGATAATTTCAATAAAACATTGGAATGCTTCGGGTAGAGAAACGTCGACTATTCCAAAGTGAATTGAAAATCCTTTCGAGTCAGGGAGACATGTTTTGGCCTAATAGGTAGAGTACTCTCATTGAGAAGCTACTAACGGTATTCACCCTTCCAGTTACTACATGTCCCTAGTCGATCGAAAATTTGAGACTTTGGCGAGATTGAAAATCGAGGAGTGGGACTAGTTAACAAGGTGCGTGTTTCACCCCTAACTTGATAACATCGTACCCTAAACGTGGTTGGTACTTACCAAAGAGGAGCGAATTCCGACTCATTGGTTAGGGTCCACTAGAAAGCAAAGTCTTCCATCAAGATGTAGATATCACTCCTAACTTGATGGCGTAACTTCGTGTAAAATCGCAAACACGGAAAGAGGGATTTCACCAATAATTGCGGGCCATTGGGCCTATCTTGGTGTAAATCGTCTCATTGATGTAATATGTCTTCAAGTGTGTATTGTATGTTAAGACAAAAGAAGAGATAGAAGCAAAATAGGAAGAAGTAACATATTAAGCAAGAATCAAGAATGGTCAAGTTGGTCACTTAAACTATAGATTGGGTCAAAAGCATGGCAATTTTCCTAATTCCCTATAGTTATGGCTCTGATATCAATCTGTCACACCCCAACCGGGTGGGACGAAAACCAGATTGCAAGAGACTTCATAACGCTATTTGTGACAATATTTAATAATACAAAATTTCATTGATACTAAAGTGGACAATTCATTGTTTCGAAATAAAGATACAACAAGTTTCAAATGACAATACAACATGAAATGAGTACATGAATTAAATCTAGGTGTGTAACTAATCCACCCTAAATATATTTCTTCACCGCTTCAACTAGAATCCTACAACATGTATGAAAATAATATATCAACGAAGGTTGGCGAGCATACAAGTTTTCATACATAGCATAATAGTAAAAAGAGTTTGTCTCATATCAAACATGGTAACATTGCCTACATTCGTTATTATCATACTAACATGTGTTTAATATATGTCAATCCAAAGTCTAACGCAATCATGATTACCCAACATCGTCAAAACGAGTGATGTGTTAATCCTATAGCGCTATATTTGTTAAGGTAGGCTAGCAAAGTTAATGAGCATATAGCACAAGTCAAACATAGCATGCGATAACAAGAATAAAAACAAGTATCATGTTATTAACGAATAGAGTATGTGTGTAAACATGTTAAACTGTGATTTGTGATTTGTAATAGTGTACATGTTGCACCCAGAGTGTATAAAGGGAAAAATGGGATCGAGTATACTCACGGTTTTGCAAAGCTTTCCTTTGTTATCCGTGAAGAGTTTGAGAGTTTGTGGATGGAACACCGAGATTACCCTACATGGGGTAAACGAAGGTGTGTGAGTATTTGGAATGATAACGGATGATTCAGATTTAGAATGTAAAGTGCAAAAAGTATGAATACGAAAAAGTAACCATCTAGTCTCAATACACCTGTTTTTGACACTATGACAACCCGTAGGGGTGAAATATGGTTTCATGGTACCTATTAGAATCATAACGGCGTATCTAAGGCTTAGATGATATAACCTATTATCTTAACAAGTAACCATAACGATTATTATCAAGAGTTCAGTTATATAATAGGTTATATATACATATATAATATAATACATAGTAGGTCTAACATATATATCATGAAGGTCATATAAGTCAAGCATGGAGGTAGGATGATGAACATCCATTTAACCTCATTGTATGATTCACCAATACACAAATGTCACAAGTACAATGCGGATGGTCATGAATGAAATAAGGAAAGTACAAGAGATCACTATACCAAGTGGCCAAGTAATCTTCAACCCGGGTGAGCCGACATCGACATAGAAAGTATTAACTAAGTGTCGAAGGCTAGACGGGGTCGTGTCACTTTTAGGCTAGCAAACTACTTGGGATAGAGATGAGAAAACATCAAGTGAAGTGTGGATTGTAAGTAGGGTAGCCCAAGCATCCAAATAATCACACAGACACAAGTTCAAGACTTGCTATCACTTGTGGGTCAATAACCCTTACTAAACAGAAAGTTTGGAGGGATTAAACACCTCCGAGATGGATGGAACAACCTTGTTTAAGCTCACTAATCATAGACTTGATTTAGGAGCATAGGAACATAGGTTTGTTTGAAGAAAAACATAAGTTTGAGAAAGTTTTATACAAAACAGAAAGTTTATTACACTTATAACCTCAAATATGGTGATGTTCATCTTGGTTTTCCATGGAAAACCTATGGAAACATCCCTAGAGGTGTTCCAAGTGTTAAGAAACAAGAAACAAATAGAAAGGTGAAGTATAAGTGAGCTAGAACTCACTTGGAAAGTCTTAAACTTTCTGATGTGTTACAGATTTGCAAATGAGTTTAGAGAGGTTTGAGAGAGAGATTAGAGTGTTTGTAGAGTGGAGGAAGTGTGAAAGTAGTTTGTGTTAAATAGGAGGTGATTAGGGTTGAGTTGGGTGGTGTTTAATACAAGAAACACACTAAACAAACACACAATTGCCCAATCCATGAGCTGGAAACAATATTCTGCGGATTATGCCTTCTGGCGGGGGCGAGAGAATTAGGGTGACCCCGTCGCGGCCCGCGAGAGGCTCGGGTCACTAAACTTTGTTGAATTTTGTCACTTTCAGTCCCTGAAGTTTATGTTTGTTGTGTTTTAGGGTGTTTTTCGCATAAAAGGCATAGTATGAGGGTCCTTTATGTAATGAAGCATAATAATACGTATTAACAAGCATGATCAAGTATATGGATTGCGAATAAGTATTGTGTATGTCCAAATGATGTATAATTCATGTATGTCACGTATTGGCAAGTTTATTGTACGTTTTCAAGAATTGCAAACAAGTATCATAAGTATAATGAAATCAAGTGTATGAACGTGTATGAATATGTTAAAATATGATTTTGTAAAAAATAATAAGTTTCATTTATGATCAAAGCCTCAGATGATACAACTGAATTATGATTACAAAGAATACAAAGGTTCCCAAAAATAGAAATACAAGACAAACTTTCTAATTAAGGAAAGTACAAAAAAGCAGGGCGTTACGAGTTGTATCTCCAAAGTAATATCTAAGATCCTTGCCAGCCGACTTAATTGGTCATTAGTAAGTTGATTTCGGAGAACTAAACAGGCTTCATAGCGAATCGAAACATATTGGATGGTCCGCTGATGGTAAATGAGATTATGACGTGGGCTAAACGGTTTAAAAGGAAGATGCTTTTGTTCAAGATCGATTTTGAGAAAGCATATGGCACTATCAGTTGGAGCTTTATCCACTCAGTCTTGAGTCAAATGGAGTTCCCAGTAAGGTGGAGGAATTGGATTCGTGGCATTCTTGAATCTACGAGGTCTTCAGTTTGGTAAACGACTCCCCCACCTTTGAGTTTCAATGCACAAGGGGAGTTCGACAAGGTGACCCTTTGTCGCCTTTATTTTCATTTTGGCAATAGAAGCGTTCACGTGTTTTATGAACCAGGCAAGTCAAGAAGGAGTCTTTGAAGGTGTTAAAGTACCAAATAACGGTCCCGTCATCTCCCACTACATGTATGCGGATGATGTTCTTGTTTTGGGAGAATGGTCACGGGCTAATGTGAGAAATCTTGCTAGAATTCTCAGAGGTTTTTTTTTCTAATTTCTGGTCTTAAAATCAATTACAATAAATCAACACTTTTTGGCCTTGGCATTGAGGATCGGTTGGTTAGTGATATGGCGTCCAATCTACAATGAAAATCGAAAGCCCCGCCCTTTACTTATCTCGGATTGGTCTTTGGTGCCAACATGAATCTTTATAAAAATTGGAGCTTGGTTATCCAAGTGGTGGAGAATAGGTTGTCCTTGTGGAAGGCGTCTACATTATCTATTGGCGGGAGAGTGACCCTTCTTAAAGCGGTCCTTGATAGTTTACCGGTTTACTTTTTTTCCTTATATAAAGCGCCTTTAAGGGTCATACACAAGATGGATGGTCTTAGAAGGAAGTTCCTTTGGAACGGTAACGAGGATAAATAGCATCAGTAGGGTTGCTTGGGAGAAAGTCACCTCTCCCAAGAGCTATGGTGGGCTAGGTCTTACTTCTCTTTCAGATTGTAACCTTAGTCTTCTCGCAAAATGGCATTGGAGATTCAAGTCGCAAAGGGACCATTTGTGGGCTAAGATTATATCGGCTATTCATGAAGATCAAACTCTTCTCCCTGTATCCCTTTAAACTCATACTCATGTGGAGTTTGGAGGCAGGTTGTTAATGTTGGAGGGCAGCTAAAAAAGTGGAATGTGGAATTAGAGAACTGTTTCAAAGGGATTTTGGGGAACGCGGAGCACATTAGATTCTAGAAGGATAAGTGGGTCGGCTCATGCCCTCTTGTGTCGCCCATACTAATCTTTTTAATCTGGAAAGCTCAAGAGATATCATTATAAATAAAAGGCTGATTTGCAGCAATGGTCAAGTGCAAATTAATTGGAATTGGGTCGAAAATCCTGCCAGCCAGATAGAGTTGGATGAGCTGAAGCGATGAAGTGAAGAGTTGCAGCGATTTTCTCTGACACGTAGTGATTCGTGGCAATGGTTGGCTAACCTGAAGGGGTCCTTCTCGGTCAAATCTATCAGATTCTTACTCGACAATCCAGCTCAGTTGGTTGGTCCTCACATATTTAAATGGAATAATTGGATTCCTCTCAAGGTGAATGTTTTTGGTTGGAGAGCGGCACAACAACGCCTTCCAACTAGGGATGCGCTCATCAAAGGAAAGTTAACATCAGTTGTACCTTATGCCCGATTTGTATGGACGGAGTGGAGAGCGTTGACCACCTATTTTCTGCGTGCAAACTGGCACATGAAGTCTGGACTATGATCTCAAACTGGTGCAAAATCCCTCAGGTATTCGCCTTTTTCAATTTGTGATATCCTGAGTTTTCATGAGAACGTGGTGGGTTCCTCGGTTATGGTCAGAGGAGTGCAATCGGTCATGTTAATCGCCTGTCGGGCTATATGGAACGCAAGGAACAATGTCGTTTTTAGAGGAAAGAAAGCCAACGCTTTGTAGAAGAGGTGAAGGTTTTAGGCTTTCTTTGGATCAAGTATAGGCCAAAGGCTTAAGAGTTAAAGGAGGATCAATGGAACAGCTTTGAGTTCTTGTAATCTCTCTTTTTGTTTGTTGTTCTGTTAGCCTCTGGCTAGTGTTGGTGAAATGAAATTAGCCTTTAAAAAAAGATACATAACTTCAGATTCAAAAGTATCCAAACATATCAACAATCCTTTTATCAATCAAACAAAAAGATGAATCACAAGTAAAAACCCTCAAACAAAAAAAACCCACTTTTAGCAATTAAACAAAAAGATGAATCACAAGTTAAACCCCTAAAAAAACCCCACTTTTACCAATCAAACAAAAAGATGAATCACAAGTTAAAACCCTCAAAAAACCCAAAAAAAAAGTTATTTAAAAAATACATCAAATCCTGCCAGATTACAATTATCACTACTCAAACCTGCAACAACAAAGAGTCTGACAAGACCCATATTTTAAGGTTAAATCACACCACCCATTGCTGTTTAGTTTTCTCCATTCTCTCCAACAACCCAGCAATCTCAGCTTGCATTCTCATCTTCATCTTGTAATACTCGCAATGATCATTTTCCGAGACCTTAACCTCTTCCGCCTTCTTCTTTCTCTCTTCTTCACTTTCATGCAGATTCACTTTCGCTATCTTAACCGTATACTCTTCATCCAGTTTCTCGATCTTTGTTCTAATCATCCTCGTATACCCCTCTGCTTCTCTTCTTGCTTCGTCAGCTTTGTTCTGGAACATTCTAGCCTCTGCTTCTTTGATTCTCACGAGGCTCTCCACACTGTCGAATGCGTCTTTTTGGATCGTTTTACGGACCATTCGTCCTCGATTACCATCTTATTGGTGTTTAGAGCTTTGAGACTGTTGTCGTCTGCTCTGCCACTTGATGAACCCGTGTTGTATAACGAGGTTTGATGGGGTTTTGATGGTGGAATTGGATCTTTTAATGAAGAGTTTGAAATGGGAAAGTCGGGTATCAAACCTGCATCGATGGCTGTAAAAATAGTTCATTATTAAACGTTTGACGACTAACGTGGTTAAATAAAACTGTTGGATTATCAACTAGACAACTAACATACACTCAATTCATGAAAAGAACAATCATACAAATTAAAAACCAATTGTAACGAGTATAATAGGCAAAGAAGTAACTATTTACAACAAAGAATGTTAACCAGGAAAAAAAATGCAACTAGAAAAAGAATAAAATGCCATTTTCGTCCCTGATGTTTGGCTACTTTTGTCTAAAGGTTTGTGTTTCCGCATATGGATCTAGAAAGTTTGAAATCTTGACATTTTCATCGGACTTGTAAACTCCATCCATTTTTTAAGGTTAAGTCAGCGGTATTTTTGTCTTTTTAGACATTTTTGTGATGATTAAAGGGTTTGGGAGGGGAGAAAGTCAACAGAGGTGGATCTTTATTGCTCATAGTGTTTTTTATTTTAATAAAAAATGTCTAAAAAGACGGAAATCCCCCTCATTTAACGGAGAAAAATGAATGGAGTATCGAGTCGAATGAAAATGACAAGACTTTTGGATCCAGATGCAGAAAAACAAACCTTTTGACGAAAGTCGCAAAGTGGCAAAACCTCAGGGACGAAAATGGCATTTTACTCTAAGAAAAATGTTTTTGACTATTTGTGAACATCTAAATTACTGTTTAAGCAAGACTAAAGAGAAGAACCTTATAGACCCAACTCAAAATGATCAATTTACTAGTAATTTTATAATGGGCAAGCGGGAACACTTTACAAGAAAACATTAATAAACAAAATGGCTGCAATTTTCACAGAAAATACAGGATCATGATATAAGAGCTAAAATCAGAGAATGTATTTTGAAACTTACAATTGAAGAACTGTAGGATGGTGATGCATACGTCAGAGGGCGACATCACTTTGTTCTCAAGTTTCGATATCAACTCGCCAGCCATCAAATGAAGCTTTTGCCCCTTAAAATCTTCACTCCCCCTAAAGATTTTCCTAACACAACTAAGTTCTTTGATTAATGTTTCCAAACCCCATTGTTCCGCACACGATCTAAAAACATCCTTAATGAACCCAAACATTTCAGAAGCATGATCACAACACGGACAATTAAACTGCATCTCTGTTGTGCCCGTGGGCCCCTTCAAGCTTGGACCAGGCTTTATTAGATTCTTTTGAATGCCACAGGCCGCGTGACACCAGTGAGAGCATACGTCACACCCGACCCAACTGCAGGTGTTGCTGGCACAGTCGAAGTTCAGACAAACGGGACACATACACTCGCTACAAAAACCTTTCTTTGTTGAGCAAATCTTGCAGTCACCGTCTTCAACAGGTAATAATCTTTTGCAGTTTACATTCTTACACCTTTCCAGTACAAAAATCTCGATTAGTTCATTTGTCGGAATGCGATTTTGGACAGACAAGAAGCTGTCAAGACCCATTTTTATAGAAACCAAGAGTATAAGTTGGTTTCTATTTGCTTTTGAAAGCGTTTCACTAGTAAGATCGGATCGTCTCAAAAGCCGAAGCTGTAATCCAACCAATTCGTCTCTCTTTTCAGGGACCGTAATCAGTTTCTTCAAATACTCCTTTGTGGATTCAAACGTTTCGTCAGGAAGCTCTTGAGTTATCTGAGCCATTGTCTGAACAGACTCCGATACAATTTCTCTAAGAATTCTCTCGGGTCTAGAAAGCTTACGTGACCTACCGAAATCCAAACTTTCTACCCCTTTTGAATTCTCAGAACCTTTCCCCCTCGAATCACCAGATTGCGTGTCCATTTTCATCCTTGCTGGCAGTTCTGATGGAAAAAACGACATATTATTGTCGGAACTAGTCCGATTCGCTTGCGCCAACGCAACACCTCCATCACCAACCGGCCTAAACCGACTATGAACCGACCCGTTAGTCCCCTCCCCACCATTCCAAATCTGGTCACAATCCTTTCTATGACTTCCCATCGAATACTCATAATTCTCAGTCGAATTTCGAGTCATGGAGCAACTAGGGTTATGCGAAAACTGATGAGAATACGAATACGACATAGAACCAGTTGTAAAATCATTAGAAAACGTCGTTTGAGTATTATTACTATTTGACCTCCCCAACGACTGTAAACTCCTCGTCGGCCTCAAACTCACTGACGGATCCCCATCCTGAACCCTATTCGACGCAGCCAACGAAACCGAAGTATCCGGCAGAGCTAAAGACAAATCTAGGGTTTCCAATTTAGGCTTCTTTTCTCTAACCATCCCATAACTCTCATCATCTTCCACCTCTCGTTTATTTGAATTCCAGTTTTGCTTCTCTTGGAGATTTTAGGTTCAAATCTAGACAAGAAGAATTTTAATACTAACTTGGTGGTATTAACATACTAACTATTACGATTAAATTTATTTCCAATTTCAATGTCTTCATGTGAACTGGCTGATGACCGGTCAATTTGGCCGATTGAACTTAGGACTGCATTTCAAAAGTTTCTTTTATTTTCAAATCTTATCTACAAATTCTACAATACTTATATTGTTTATTCTGTACCTTATATTTAATTAACGTTACAAACCCATATAATTATGTTCTAAAAACATTGATTTTTTGAGATCACACGGTTTTCACATATATATTTTAATTGTCAGAAAACAGTTTAAAAAAGAAAAAAAAAAAAAACATCCCACTCGTTTGTTAAGACTTAAGACTACCTGTTTGACCTCGATGCAAGATAGTCTATATACCAATGAGAAAATGATTAAAAATATCGTTGAAAAGGCCAAATACAAGCAGTAGTAACCATCAAGGCATCAAAATACATAACTTCAGATTCAAAAGTATCCAAACATGTCAACAATCCTTTTATCAATCAAACGAAAAGATGAACCACAAGTTAAAACCCTCAAAAAAAACCAAAAAAAAAGTTATTTAAAAAATACATCAAATCCTGCAAGATTACAATTATCACTACTCAAACCTGCAACAACAAGAGTCTGACAAGACCCATATTTTAAGGTTAAATCACACCACCCATTGCTGTTTAGTTTTCTCCATTCTCTCCAACAACCCAGCAATCTCAGCTTGCATTCTCATCTTCATCTTGTAATACTCGCAATGATCATTTTCCGAGACCTTAACCTCTTCCGCCTTCTTCTTTCTCTCTTCTTCACTTTCATGCAGATTCACTTTCGCTATCTTAACCGTATACTCTTCATCCAGTTTCTCGATCTTTGTTCTAATCATCCTCGTATACCCCTCTGCTTCTCTTCTTGCTTCGTCAGCTTTGTTCTGGAACATTCTAGCCTCTGCTTCTTTGATTCTCACGAGGCTCTCCACACTGTCGAATGCGTCTTTTTTGGATCGTTTTACGGACCATTCGTCCTCGATTACCATCTTATTGGTGTTTAGAGCTTTGAGACTGTTGTCGTCTGCTCTGCCACTTGATGAACCCGTGTTGTATAACGAGGTTTGATGGGGTTTTGAAGGTGGAATTGGATCTTTTAATGACGGGTTTAAAATGGGAAAGTCGGGTATCAAACCTGCATCTATGGCTGTAAAAAGGATTCATGAATAACAATGAGATAAAAAAAAATCATACCTTTTCTTTCGTGTAAAAACTAAACTAGGGGTGAGTAGAAAACCGAACCGAAACCAAAAGAACTAATTTTACCAAACCCAAAAAAAACCGAACCGCACAAAAAACAAAAAAAAAACGACCGAAAAAAACGAACCAAAATTTACGATTCAGTTACGGTTTTGAATTTTTACGAAAACCCAAACCGAATAACCTAAAAAAATCATTTTTAACGATTGTTATATATTGATTTAGTAATTATTAGTTTTACTCTCAAATGTTAAGTATTTATAACAAAAACATTGGCATGTTTATCCATTGCCTACAAGAAATAACAAAACTTAACATAAATATTAAATGATTTTCAAAGTATTATAAAGAAAACATCTTAATAAAAACTTTGGAAAAACATAATAATAGATTAGAAGTTAGGTTTATGTGAACGATATTAATTAAAAAGGTTAAACATAATAACTGAAATTTAAACATCTAAGAAATATTATTAAATCTTGGATTATACTTTTCTTTTGAATCTTAAGTAATTTTGTTCCAAAAACCCAAAAACCGAACCGAACCGAACCATTGCTAAAACTGAAACCGAACGGTTTTCAATAACCAAAAACTGAACCGAACCATGCACACCCCTATAACATACACTCAAATAATTAAAAAAGAACAATGATAAAATGATAAATATATTGATACCAAATCGATAACGTTAAATAAGTACTTATTTTCAACAAAAAATGTTAACCAGGAAAGAAACAATGCATTTATAAAAAAAACGTCTTTGACTATTTGTACGCATCTAAATTACTATTTAAGCAACACCAAATACCAGAACCTTATAGACCCAACTCAAAATGAACATTTTACTAGTAATGTTTATAATGGGCAAGCAGGTACCTTTTATATGAAAACATTCATAAACAAAACGACTGCAACTTTGAAAGAAAATACGAGATCATGATATATGAGCTAAAATCAATAAGGAGAGTGCCTTTTGAAACTTACAATTGAAGAACTGTAGGATGGTGATGCATACGTCAGAGGGCGACATTACTTTGTTCTCAAGTTTCGATATCAACTCGCCAGTCATCAAATGAAGCTTTTGCCCCTTAAAATCTCCACTCCCCCTAAAGATTTTCCTGACACAATTAAGCTCTTTGATTAATGTTTCCAAACCCCATTGTTCTGCACACGACCTAAAAACATCCTTAATGAACCCAAACATTTCAGAAGCATGATCACAACACGGACAATTAAACTGCATCTCTGTTGTGCCCGTGGGCCCCTTCAAGCTTGGACCGGGCTTTATTAGATTCTTTTGAATGCCACAGGCCGCGTGACACCAGTGAGAGCATACGTCACACCCGACCCAACTGCAGGTGTTGCTGGCACAGTCGAAGTTCAGACAAACGGGACACATACACTCGCTACAAAAACCTTTCTTTGTTGAGCAAATCTTGCAGTCACAGTCTTCAACAGGTAATAATCTTTTGCAGTTTACATTCTTACACCTTTCCAGTACAAAAATCTCGATTAGTTCATTTGTCGGAATGCGATTTTGGACAGACAAGAAGCTGTCAAGACCCATTTTTATAGAAACCAAGAGTATAAGTTGGTTTCTATTTGCTTTTGAAAGCGTTTCACTAGTAAGATCGGATCGTCTCAAAAGCCGAAGCTGTAATCCAACCAATTCGTCTCTCTTTTCGGGGACCGTAATCAGTTTCTTCAAATACTCCTTTGTGGATTCAAACGTTTCGTCAGGAAGCTCTTGAGTTATCTGAGCCATTGTCTGAACAGACTCCGATACAATTTCTCTAAGAATTCTCTCGGGTCTAGAAAGCTTACGTGACCTACCGAAATCCAAACTTTCTACCCCTTTTGAATTCTCAGAACCTTTCCCCCTCGAATCACCAGATTGCGTGTCCATTTTCATCCTTGCTGGCAGTTCCGACGGAAAAAACGACATATTATTGTCGGAACTAGTCCGATTCGCTTGCGCCAACGCAACACCTCCATCACCAACCGGCCTAAACCGACTATGAACCGACCCGTTAGTCCCCTCCCCACCATTCCAAATCTGGTCACAATCCCTTCTATGACTTCCCATCGAATACTCATAATTCTCAGTCGAATTTCGAGTCATGGAGCAACTAGGGTTATGCGAAAACTGATGAGAATACGAATACGACATAGAACCAGTTGTAAAATCATTAGAAAACGTCGTTTGAGTATTATTACTATTTGACGACCTCCCCAACGACTGTAAACTCCTCGTCGGCCTCAAACTCACTGACGGATCCCCATCCTGAACCCTATTCGACGCAGCCAACGAAACCGAAGTATCCGGCAGAGCTAAAGACAAATCTAGGGTTTCCAATTTAGGCTTCTTTTCTCTAACCATCCCATAACTATCATCATCTTCCACCTCTCGTTTATTCGAATTCTCCGACAACTGCAAAAAATCCCTCTCCACAAACCTATTCTCATCCTGATCCTGATTATTATTATTATTATCCTCAGAAACAACCAATTTTCCTTTAAACTTATCAAAATCAGATTGATTCTGACCTAATTTCGAATTATCACACAGATAACTCAAAGTCAACTCCTGAGAAAGCCCTAATTTCGAGGGCTTTGACTCCAAATTTCTACAAACACCATCATTCTTATCAGAAAACCCTAACTTGTGATCTGAATTCCATTGATTTTGGTCAGATGTGAGCTGTGTGAGCTTGGATTCAGAGTTTTGACCACGATCGGCAGAGTAATTTTCGATATCTTTTAACATAGTAAAGTGTTAAGATCGAATTGAATGATGAAACTGAAAGGTTACCTGTGGAGAATTGAGGATTGAGATGAAGAAGTCAACTGGAATTGAAGAGGTGTTGAATGTTGATTTCTTGTTCGTTGTTAATTAGGGTTTGAATTGTTCAAAGTCGCCATGAGT
This sequence comes from Scalesia atractyloides, assembly GCA_947069175.1. Classification (NCBI taxonomy): domain Eukaryota; kingdom Viridiplantae; phylum Streptophyta; class Magnoliopsida; order Asterales; family Asteraceae; genus Scalesia; species Scalesia atractyloides. The sequence continues at coordinate 51,459,584 of CAMTDV010000019.1, forward strand.
GTTGCGTAGTGTGTGAAATGTGAAAATGTCAAAAGTGGTGTGGGGGGTGACACGGAGAGAATCTTATTTATATGAAGTCGTATAACCTTTTATTCTATCTATTCTACTATGTTTAATTTGCATTTTAAAGCCGTTAAAATCTTACTGGTAACTTTACCCAGCTAATCGTTTTACGTCATATCAACTTCTGTAAGCATACATAAGGGGTGCTCTTCTCGTGAAGTCCATTTCTTTTTTCTTTTTTTTTTATTTCTACAAATTATGCAGCAAAAATCAAAATTTATTTAAGCAAATTAAAAGCACATTAAATTAAAAAAAAACATTACATTAAATTAAAATAAATAAAATTACATTAAATTAAACTAAATAAAATTCTACTCTTCGTTGGAATCCGCCAATAAGTGGGGTAAATCTAGTCCTCCAAGATGCTCCACAACTTTTTTGACATACGAAACCAATGACGAAAAATATCATCATTGTATTTCGGCTACTCGACAAATAATATGCCATAAGGGTTTCATGGTCCTTCTCTCGATCACGACGGACATATCTTTTTTTAACTAGATGTGCATGTGTCTTCTAATTCGGCTTATTCGATGAGATTTTTGAAAAAAATTAAGCTACTATCGCTTGAAGATAAATCATCGTCACTAATGTCGGGTGGAATAAGTAACAATATTTCATCCCCCATTTGAAAAAAAGGGTAGAGATTAGTTTTGGATTATGAGAGCAATGGTTAGGTTGAGATTTAAGTTTGAATTGTGAAAGAAATGATGAGGAATGGTTGGTTTAAATAAAGAAAATTGTAATATTTTTATAAACCAACGGTATTATGGTTGTTATATAACCTTCTAACGGTCAAAACTTCACAATCTTCACATGCTAACTGATCATCGATATCTTTCAATCATCGCGGTGAAATGGGGGTCGGCGGCGGTGTGCCCACGCGGCAAAGTCACTGACCGCCCCTTCCCTGCACCCACCCTGTACACCTTAATATTTGTCAATTGGTTGTGAGCAACACGACACCAACGTAAAGGAGAGAGAGCTACAAACAACGGGGTTTTTCTAGGAAGAAATATAGGGTCACATACGACGGACAGAAACCGAGAGGGTTACAGAAAGTTACCATGCTTTTTTTTTGTTATTTATGAGGTTTGTTATGATCTAATGAAAAAAATGCATAAGCGGGTAAAGACTATGTGCATCACCATTACTTAAATTGATGATTGTGTTGAAGATTATGTGTTGTACAATGGGAGTATACAGACATGATGACGTTTGGGTCAACTTGACTAGTTTACAAGTTGATTTATTATTTTGTGAACCAAAAACTAATATGTTTTATGAAATGGTTTTGACAGGATTCGGGTCAACCTTAGTAGTTTGTGGGTTGATCCGTTATTTTATCTATTTTTGTGTTCAATGAAAGTGTTTGGTTATTGTATGCCAACGTTTAACATGTTTCATAATTCAGACATGATTTTTTATGTATATTCTGTAATTTTACTGTAAATGTCACCCTAAAAAACGTCGCATCGGAATCACAAACGTAGTGGTGATGGAAGTTGGTGCCCATAAATAGCTTGGTGGACGATCCATCATTAATATTGGACATTCAACTTAATTAAAACATAGTTTAAAGTCTAAACACAACCACAACCACAACATAGTTAAGTTATTTTGATCCTTATGGATCTTAGTACAAACTTTGTCCCAAAATAGTTTTAAAAGGTGTCCAAAATATCATTTAACACAACATGCATCAACAACCACAAGATACACCAAAATCCCGAAGCCAAACTCATGTACCTGAAGAACACGTTAAAATCAAGTGTCAACGTGTATATATATATATATATCCTACTAATATTTGATGAATTTAATATTTTGTGTTGTACGAATTTCCCGAATTCCCCACCAAAACGTAAACCATAACCGGTACTTATTCTTCTGAGACCGAGCAAATTCATCACAACTTTATATATTCAAGCATTTTTAAATCTACACGGTCGTTTCCTCCCGAACAACATAAAATCCACGTTTCACCCGAAACGTATATATTCAATCACATTTTCAAAACCATGTTTTTCCTCAAGAACATAACATGTCATTTCCAAAACTGTATTTTCCATGAAAATATAAATTTATAAGTTATTCAAAGGCATATCTTACACAAAAACATATAATTGTCCTTTTTAAAGACGTGTTCTTCCCCCAAAACGTATATAAAATAGTAAAAAGATGGGTTAGTGGCACTCACCTTTAGGTGCGTATTTATATTAGCGTAATCCCACAAATTGATCCACACGTCCTAATTTAAGTAGGGACAATTTAATAATCAATATTCCACCATAATACCTAAGTTTCTCCAATACTTATAATTTTTCATATAACTTTGAGATTTTCTCAAAAGTTTTTATTTTTTATTATGTTGACGTATTTATATATATTGTTAGGATCTGAGTTTGAATTACTTGTAGTTTGAGTTTTAAAAGAGATTTGCAGCGGAAATAGATGGAAAACTTTTACTACAAGCAATGGTCGTTTGTTTTCATCATCATCATGCTTTCAAGTTGGTAAACTCGCATGTGATTCACAAACTCCCCCTCAGCCTTTGAAATTGAAGTTTGGTAGTAATAAAATGCAGAGAAGATGATATGCGAAAGTTGATCTTTTGATAGACAAGTTAAACTGTTACACAAGTTACCTATTTATACTAAACTATCTAACCACTGAGCATCTTTGATGACGTCAGGGTTGATAGTGACAGGAAACTATATGTAACTAACTACAAATACTGCTAATACTAACTATCAGTGATTAGCACTGTTACATTGATTATCTACCTAATGACTTAGCTCTGATCTCTATCCTATGATCCTTGTAACTCTGGCAGACCTTTGCAACTTTGTGAAGTCAGATGATAGGAGAGCAGTCTTTAGGAAAAGCAGTGTATGTACAATAGCGGTTGTAACCTCCGATAGTTTAACCAAAGCTCGGATAGTGTTATTTGGCTTTGTATCATCTGTTCCTTTCATAGGGTTCAATCCCAACATATATATATATATATATATATATAAAGAGTTTGCGACTTGAAAGATTTTATTGGTGACCCTCATTATGTTAAATTCGTTATCACACCCGTTTATAAGCAATATATCTACGATTTGCGCTTCGTAATATATATACATAAACGTGAACATATTATTAAATATCGTAATGCACGTATCTCGTCAACTTATATATTTTATCATTATTAAAGCATATACACATGAAATAACTAATCAAGTTAACCTATGTATTATTTACATGCTCGATAAATAAGTTATATTATTTAGCGTGACATTTACCGACATTACCGTTTTAAACCGTACAAGTGTACATGCACAGTCTTAATCTCTACTATAATGTCATCATTAACATGTCACTTTTCATATACTCATATTCACATATCATATTACACAAAGTTCACTCTTGGACAATCCATTTTCGTGTACGTAGAAATATGCGTATTTTACGTTTTTGGTAGCGTTTTCGGGCGTCGGAAGTCACATATGACTAATCAAACACCAAAGATACTTAATATAGTTATAATACTTATATTTATGTCAAAATATCAGTTTATAAATATCAGTTTATAACCTGATCCAAAATTGTTTTACAAAAATCACTTTAAAAGTTGAATTTTATCTTTTTTTTAACGCATAGTCTTGTCCTGAACTTTACTATAATCATCCCAAATCATAACGACTTGATATTTTAACATAACACATGTTATTTCCTGAATAAAATGGTACTTATACTCATGTTAGTGCAGATTTCATGTAAGCCACATAAATCATACAATTTCACCCATCTTACCACTTTTTAAGCTTCATGTACAACATGCAAAGCTATTAAACTCATGACACATATTTGTATTATCAAAACACATCATATGTCATCATATTAATATGCATGAAACCTGATTTAATTTACTTTTCATGTACTATAAAATATCATCATCAAATCATCTTCATATCATTACCTAATCGTCACTAATACTTATGTACAAGTATTCAATGCATGACCATCATATTATCATCATCATCCATGAGTTTAAATGCAATAAAACACATATTTATTTCACCTTCATATAATCCAAAACATCATGTTAATCTAATCATTTATGTCATCATCACAAGATGCATGCATGTATCATTCATGAACTAGTGAACAAACCCACATGTACATATACATATATAGAAACGGGATTCGGAGAAAACGATTTGAAGTGTGTAAAAGGTGAGAACGAATCATGGCTCAACACCTGGCAGAGGCGCGCTAGATGATACGCGGGGTACGATTGTCATTCTTCAACCCCGCTCAATAGATGGCGTTATCATTATTTCTATGGCGTTTTATAATCAAATTATTTTAAAAAGCAATATTTTATGAAAAATGTCGGTATTTCTTCAAACCCGCTTAATAGATGGAGTTATCCATGTTTCTGTGGCCTTTTTTATCAAATTTATTTTCAAAGCAATATTTTATGAAAAATGTTAATGTCCTTCAAACTATAATCAATATGGGGCGTTTTCATTATATATAACTTGTCAATGGCGTTTTAGACCGTTGCTTTACATATCTGATTTTTAAAAACAAGGTCTTACTATGTGTTAATTATTCAATTGTATGGCGTTTGATTATGTATTTTACACCTTGTTCTTCACGTATCTGATTAGTTGTTAACTTTAAAAATCAGTTTCTCAAATTTGTTAACTATTTAAGTTATGGCATTTAATAAGAAACAAGTAGATGTAATAGTCCAAAACAAAATACATTAGTCATCATGAAAATTACTAAGAGAAAGAATTCATGGCGTTTAAGTTAATGGACATAGTCTGTCATCCTTTGTTGTATTCTTCTGAATCCTGTTTCATACAATTCATTAATTTTTGCTTGCCCTAATTGCAAGAATTTTTTCAATGATTTGACCACCCTTTTTCTGTTTTCATTTTTGCTATGCAGCATGAGTTTTGCAATGTATTTAATCCTGGGATCATTTAGTTGTCTTTGTTGTAGCTCATTTGGTGCAGTTTCATTTGCCAGACCACATCCCCATCCAGTCATCTGCCCCATATACGTTTCCATATGCCTCATTTAAAAATATCACAGTCGATCACGTTTTTCTTTGTCCTCCAATCCATCTTTTGGCTGATAATAGGCGCCGTCTTCATGATCTGGGCCTTGGGGTGTTTTTGAATATGCAAGTAGTTTGCAAAAGCATCTTGCTACAGTTTCACATTTTTTGTATAATAATTTATGGATTTTTGTCAACATAGTTTGTATGTACAAAGTTTTTAAGATACTTACCAACTTTTCGACCCATCCTTCATACTTTTTCTTGATGCTGAGTTTATCCTTTTTAGCGTTGTTATCCAATACATCAACTCTGTTGTGTTTTATATTGAAGCAGACAACATAGAAATGTCTTTCGTATAATATTGGCACGGGGACCAGCTCATATTGTTGTATATTTTTATTGTAACATCCGTCGAAAAACGGGTTTCCAAAACCCGCTTCGTTTATTACTCGAATAGTCAGTTATAATTTTCATTGCGTAAATATTGTTCATTTTAATTTTAAACAATACATAATTAATAAACATATTAGAATTTAAAAACTATAATTATTAAAAAGTAAAAATAAGTGAAGAAAAAAATAAAAGAAGCTGACGGGTTTCGAACCTGGGTCAGCCCGTTCAACAAACAACCACAACACCACTCCGCCACATGAGTCTTTTGTTAATATACTGAAACAATTAATACTTATAATAAAACTCGAAATCAAATCCAGTAATCAGCGCGCCCAATCCGCAGTCGCCGGAAATACCGACGATTTCGCTAAATTTCGACCGTTTCCTTTGACTGAACGCGTGAATTAACTTCGGCATCCGTTATAACCGATGTCTAATCCCCCAATTCAAGTCGTAACCGCCGGAGAAACATTGACCACGAATCAAGATCAAATTCGGACTCGATTCATTCTTTTTCTTCCTTATAAATACTCACCCAAGTCTCTGGTAATCTTTTCGCTCAAAATCGCACAATTTCTCGAAGTCTTAGCACTCGCCGGAGATATTCTTCATTCGCCGGACTTTCACCGGAAAACCGAGACTTACACCAAATCGGTAATTTTCTCGACTCTTTCGTTTTCAAACCATTGTTAGACATATATTAACTTCATTCCTTCAACCAGAATCGGTCTCAGACGACGTTTCCGGAAATTCCTTCACTCGCCGGAAAATCACTGGAAATTCCGAAGTCACGCTGTGAATAGGTACAGTCATCTAAACCCCCTGATAACCCTTGCTTAATAACTTAATTTCACAATTCGTTGATCACAACTGTTAGTTGATCTACTCAGATGGAATTCACAAATCAGAGCCGACGACCCTTGCCGGAAATCTGAGAAAAACATCCTGTTCGGTACATTCGATTCCGTAACTTTCTTTATCCATTACATTTCAATCAATTATGTGTTAGACGAACGATTTAAACAAGAACAGTCGGACATCTTTGTCTGTGTCTTTATGAATGAAGAAGATAAAGTCGAACATTGTGTATAAGTTTAATTAAAACAGAATATTTAACCAGGTTAGACACATAGTCCAGCGGTGGACTGTGTGCAATCACACAGCGCACGTCACGAGTTCGAACCTTACAACGCACCGATTTTCAGAATTAAAACCAACCTTTTTAAAACTGAATCAGAACAAGTCACAGTATGTTTATAAGAGTAATATAAACCATAAGTTAAACAGATTAGACACACAGCCCAACTGGTTGGGCTGTGCGCTTACGAACCGAAGGACCCGAGTTCGACTCTGGGTCCCTGCAACCGGTTCAACATATAAATCCTTTTTAATATAAACCAAATAAAATAACAAGCTAATCAGTATATATATATAATTAAAACATTGAATATTTCGGGTTAGACACGTAGCTCAGTTGGTAGAGCTGCGTGCACGCGTACGAGAGGTCCCGGGTTCGAACCTCACTCAGCGCACAACATTTCCACAGTCCGACCGGTCAACGGTCAACGGTCAAAAAGTCAAAATTTTTATTTTCTTTTTATTTATTTATTTATTTATTTAATTTAAAAATCAATTAAAAATACTTAAAAATAATATTTTTAAAGTTAGGAAATGGCCTTAAACTCACAAAAATAAATCTAAAAATCTATTAAGTTTGTTAATTAAAAGTATTAGTCTCAAATAAAATCCATTTATTTACCGAACCATTTCGTTATTATTTTAGGTTAGTTTTCCTCGTCGATCAAATCCCAAAACTCGTGCACATCCAACATCATCAAAAGAACGCACCCAATGTGAGTGAATCTCTACCAATTCCCTGTTTTAATCACATTTTTTGGGTGTATCATGTGTCGTTTAATTCCTTATTATATTTAAACACTTGTGCATCCATCATATCCGTGATCAAATGTGTATCCAATATGTATCAATTGTTGCGTGGATTATGTTTAGATTAAAGTTATCATTTTCAGTACATGCATTTCATTAGGCCCATCAGCTCCCCGTGGGAGACGGGTTGAGTATCAGGTGCCTCATTCGATCGGCTCCGTTTGATTGAGCCTTGATCTCACATACATCATCATTCATGTCATACGATCGGTTCTGTTTGATTGAGCCTTGATCTCACAATACATTATCATTCATGTCATATACTCATTCAAGGTTGTTGGTGATTGTTTATTTATATATGTTTGCTCACATGTGATCATTGCACAACTTTTCAATATTAAATACAACAAGAAATCAATAACAATGTTTTTAACAAGGTTCACTCGCCAACTCTTGTTGACCCAAAACTTCCCCCATTTTACACATGATACAGGTGATCCAGTCGAGGCAAGAAACACATAGGAAGGCCTAGAAGAATAAATCAGTTTAAGCTTTGGATTGTTTTACTTAGTTTCATTTCCTTGTAATTGTATGAATTTGATTCGAACATTTAAGTTGTAATTTGAATTTAATAAATATGAAACATTTTAGTAAACATCAGGAGATAACCCAATTATGCCCCGACTCTTATTCCGCTGCGGGTCGGGGTGTGACAGATTGGTATCAGAGCCATGACTATAGGGATATATGATAGGTTATTAGACCCTTAGAGCCTATATTATAGTTGATTAGAATTTTAAAAATTATTTTTATGTGTAACATACAAAATTCATGATGTTTATATGCTCTATGTTTATTGTTACATTCAATGTTATGCAAGCATGTTCATAAGTACATATTATTATATACAATGCTCATCATGAATCATATCCTCATAACATACCATATCCATGAGAGCACACACCACACAATTCCTATGATTTTTGCAACGATTTTTGTATTTTCAAATCACATCAAAGTGAGTTCCCATGACGGGCATGTAGTAACTGGAAGGGTACGAGTACCGGTAGTCGGAACGTCCTGTCTAGGCTTGGCATTCGTCTAAATCCAAAATAAAGGACCAGTTTGCCTACCTGGGGACTAACGATGAGAGTACGAAGGACCTATTAGGCCAAAACATGCTATACCAAACGTCGTGTGAGCTAACCCCACTTTGCGTTGTCATTGTGTCTATACCTGGACACCCTCCTACCATACATCTCGCAATCATATTTCATGGTTTTCATTCGGGTGATGCGAGTGTTAAACCGCCAACACCAATGTGAATCCTACTAAGCCAATAGTCATGGGGGCCCACATGACTATACAGGCGATGGTATGGGGGACATTGGAGGCCCAAACATGAGCAAACCCAAGACATCCTATGGATGTAGTTGCATTATTGATGATTATGTTATTTTTTTTAATTTTTCTTAACAACACATGACACCTAAAAAGACTCCTTAAACTCACAATCTTCCTATGTATGTTCCTGTAGATGTCGGCTAGGCAGCTACGTGGAGGTAGAAAGTCAGGAAAGTCAAACGAACGCTTGGCCACCCAAATTGCAAAACAAATGGCCGTGGTGCTTCCTGACATCGTAATTCAAGTCCAACAAGCTCTCACCGCGAATCCCATCAACCCTCCCAATCAAGAAGACCAGAACGTCGACAACCCTCCCTCCAAAAAGTGCTCCTACAAACACTTCAAGTCTTGCGATCCCCCGAAATATGAAGGGACCGAAGGTGTCACTGCTCTCCTCCATTGGTTTGAGGAAATGGAAAACACCTTCCTCAACTGCGATTGTCCCGAGGATCGCAAGGTACGTTACGCAACCGGTAGACTGTTTGGGGTAGTCCTTACCTGGTGGAATACAGAAAAGGGTAAGAGAGGAGTCGAAGATACCATGGCTTTAACATGGGAAGAGCTAAGGGAAATAATGACAAGACGCTTCTGTCCAAGAAGCAAAATCAAGAAGTTGGAAGATGAATTCCACTCGTTACAACAAAAGGAAGGAGATCATACTTCCTACAACAAAAGATTTCTCGAGCTGAATCAGATGATCCCAAATTTGTTCACCCCCATGTACCGCTTGGTTGAACACTACATTCGAGGCCTCCCCTCGAAAATTCAAGACTCGGTTCTAAGCACTTCGCCTGCAACACTTGAAGTCGCAATGGAACTAGCTACCGAACTTACCGAGAATCGCATCCGAAACGGTAAATTCAAGGAGGAGAAAAAGAAAGCCCCCATTGAAGCCCAAACTCCAAACCATTCTGTCTCCTCTTCGAAGTTTGCTGGTAAGAGGAAGCGAAACAACAGAAACTTTGCTGTCACACAAACAAACCCTCCTATCACTGCTGCACCCATTACCCAAATTGCCCCCTCAGCTGCACCGTTTAAAAAGCCATACACCGGCCCATACCCAAAATGCAACCGTTGCCAATACCATCACCTTCCCGAACATCCCTGCCAACATTGCACCAGCTGTGGCCGTGCGGGTCACACCATCCAAACCTGTCGCACACTTCAGCGAATGAACCGCAATCAACCCTCAACCCAAACCCACCATCAGATAGTGGGTCAAGCCCAACAACCCTTACTTCTACCATCTACACAACATACGGCCCAATCCTACTACCAACCCAACTACCCCATGATGCAACCCATGCGAGCTTGTTACAACTGTGGAGACCCAAACCACTTTAGAAATACTTGTCCACGCTTGGTAAACATCATTCGTGCCCAAGCTCAAGCAAATCCGGTGAACCAAGCTAACCAAGCTCCTCCACCTGCTAGAGGAAGAGCTTTCAACATCAACGCCAACCAAGCTAGGGCTGACAACAACGTGGTTAATGGTACGTTTCTCATCAATGGTAGTTATGCATCCATGTTATTTGATACTGGCGCGGATAAGAGTTTTGTGTCCTTAGAATTTGACCCCATCCTCAACCAAACTCGTGATAATCTCATGGAATCTCTAACGGTGGAAGTTGCTGACGGAAAACCGGTCTCATTAAACTCTATTATACGAGATTGTACCCTCACTCTAAACGATCACGATTTTCCAGTTGACCTCATCCCTATGAAGTTGGGAAGTTTCGATATTATAATTGGTATGGACTGGCTCAGCCAACATCATGCTGAAGTAGTATGCCGTGAAAAGTTCATTCGCATTCCTCTTGCAGATGGTCAAACCCTACGAATATTTGGTGAAACCCCTTCGAAAGGACTCAAATTGATGTCCTGCCTTCAAGCCCGAAAATATCTCCGCAAGAACTATGTCGCATTCCTAACTCACGTCGTCAAGAAGGGAAACAAGGAGAAGAAACTCGAAGATATACCTGTAGTGAAAGAATTCCCACAAGTCTTTCCCGACGACATCTCAGGACTTCCTCCCATGAGGGAAGTCGAATTCCGCATTGATCTTATACCTGGCGCTACACCAGTCGCAAAATCTCCTTATAGGTTAGCCCCATCCGAAATGCAAGAGCTTGCCAGTCAACTGCAAGAGCTGACTGACAAAGGATTCATACGTCCTAGCTCATCGCCTTGGGGTGCACCTGTTCTTTTTGTGAAGAAGAAAGATGGAACGTTTCGCATGTGTATCGACTACAGAGAACTCAACAAGTTAACGGTCAAGAACCGCTACCCATTACCTCGCATCGGTGACCTTCTAGACCAACTTCAAGGCGCCACCTGTTTTTCAAAAATCGACCTTCGTTCTGGATATCATCAACTCAGAGTACATGAAGAAGACGTCCCAAAGACCGCCTTCCGAACTCGTTATGGTCATTACGAATTCATGGTCATGCCATTTGGTTTAACCAACGCCCCAGCAGTATTCATGGATTTAATGAATAGGGTATGCAAACCCTACCTCGACTGCTTTTGTCATAGTCTTCATCGACGACATCCTCATCTACTCAAAGTCTAAGTCTGATCATGAACGACACCTTCGACTCATCCTTACACTCTTAAGGACAGAAAAGCTGTACGCTAAGTTCTCGAAATGTGAATTCTGGTTAAGGGAAGTACAATTCCTTGGACACGTCATCAATGACAAGGGAATTCATGTTGAACCCTCAAAAATCAAGGCAGTACAGGAATGGCAAGCGAAACGTACCCCTACCTAAGTAAGATCATTTCTTGGTTTGGCTGGTTACTATCGCCGCTTCATTGCAAATTTCTCCCGTATTGTTGTACCACTCACGGCTTTGACTCATAAAGGAAAACCCTTCATATGGGGACCTAAACAAGAAGAAGCCTTCTAAACTCTAAAGCAAAAACTTTGTGACGCACCTATCCTCACACTTCCTGAAGGTTGCGATGACTTTGTAGTATATTGCAACGCGTCAGGGCAAGGACTAGGCTGTGTATTAATGCAAAGAGGAAAAGTTATAGCCTATGCTTCTAGACAACTCAAAGTTCATGAAAGAACTACACTACCCACGACCTGGAACTTGGAGCCGTTGTGTTCGCTCTCAAGATATGGAGACATTACCTCTACGGTACCAAGTGTGAAATATACACTGACCACAAGAGTCTCTAACATATCTTCAATCAAAAGGAGTTGAATATGAGGCAACGAAGATGGGTCGAACTGCTTAATGACTACGACTGTGAAATTCGGTATCACCCTGGCAAGGCAAACGTGGTGGCCGATGCGCTCAGTCGAAAGGGTTATGCGAACTCCATTCATCTTCTATGTTTGCAAATCATAACCGACATCAAAGATCGAATCCGAGAAGCTCAACATGTTTCTGTAACAGAAAACGACGTACGCGATGAGCTGTCTTGTGGAGCGGAACTTAAAATCGAAACCAAATCCGATGGTATTCTGTACTATCAAAATCGCATATGGATTCCCGATCACAATAACCTTCGTGATTTCCTTATGAATGAGGCGCACAAAACACGGTACTCTGTACACCCAGGAGCCGACAAGATGTATCAAGACCTTCGATACACCTATTGGTGGCCTGGCATGAAAAAGGATATTGCTGTTTTTGTTTCCAAATGCCTTACCTGTTCCAAAGTAAAAGCTGAACATCAAAGACCTTCAGGACTTCTAGTCTAACCCGAAATACCTGTGTGGAAGTGGGAAAACATAACCATGGATTTCATTACCGGGTTACCTCGCACCTCCAGTGGGTATGACACCATATGGGTAATCATTGATCGTCTTACAAAATCAGCTCACTTCATTCCGATTCGCGAGGACTTCAAGAACGAGAAGTTAGCTCGTATCTACATCAGCGAGATCGTAAGCCGTCATGGTGTACCTTTAAACATCATTTCAGACCGTGATGGTCATTTCACTTCACGAACATGGCAAGCTGTACAAACCGCCTTGGGTACACGATTAGACCTCAGTACCGCTTTTCATCCTCAAACTGATGGACAATCTGAACGCACCATCCAAACTCGTGAAGACATGCTTCGAGCATGTGTCATAGAATTCAAAGGGAATTGGGACGCTCATCTACCATTAGTTGAATTTTCGTACAAAAATAGCTATCATTCAAGTATCGGCATGGCTCCTTTCGAAGCTTTATATGGTCGTAAGTGCCGATCTCCAGTATGTTGGCACGAAATTGGAGAAGCACAAATCACCGGTCCAGAATTAATTCAAGAAACAACGGACAAGATCCATCAAATTCGAAACAATCTTCTAGCGGCACAAAGTCGTCAAAAGAGTTATGCAGACAAACGACGAAAGCCCTTGGAGTTTAACATTGGTGATCAGTACTTTTAAAAGTATCACCGTGGAAGGGAGTGGTTCGTTTTGGCCAGAAGGGCAAGCTAGCACCACGCTACGTAGGACCTTTAAAGATACTCGAAAGAGTAGGACCTGTAGCATACAAGCTTGACCTACCAGAAGAGCTCAACAGAATTCATCCCACATTCCACGTATCAAACTTGAAGAAGTGCCTCGCCGATGAAAACTCCATATACCTCTAGAAGACATTCAAGTCGATGAATCTATGCATTTCATTGAAAGACCAGTAGAAATTATGGACTTCGGAGAGAAGCGTTTAAGACGAAGTCGTATTCCAATTGTTATGGTACGCTGGGAGTCGAAACGAGAACCTGAGTTTACTTGGGAACGTGAAGACTCAATGCGCGAGAAGTACCCGCATCTTTTTCCTGTTACCACTACTACTTAAATTTCGGGACGAAATTTCTAAAAGTAAGGGATACTGTAACATCCGTCGAAAAACGGGTTTCCAAAACCCGCTTCGTTTATTAATCGAATAGTCAGTTATAATTTTCGTTGCGTAAATATTGTTCATTTTAATTTTAAACAATACATAATTAATAAACATATTAGAATTTAAAAACTATAATTATTAAAAAGTAAAAATAAGTGAAGAAAAAAATAAAAGAAGCTGCCGGGTTTCGAACCCGGGTCAGCCCGTTCAACAAACAACCACAACACCACTCCGCCACATGAGTCTTTTGTTAATATACTGAAACAATTAATACTTATAATAAAACTCGAAATCAAATCCAGTAATCAGCGCGCCCAATCCGCAGTCGCCGGAAATACCGACGATTTAGCTAAATTTCGACCGTTTCCTTTGACTGAACGCGTGAATTAACTTCGGCATCCGTTATAACCGATGTCTAATCCCCCAATTCAAGTCGTAACAGCCGGAGAAACATTGGCCACGAATCAAGATCAAATTCGGACTCGATTCATTCTGTTTCTTCCTTATAAATACTCACCCAAGTCTCTGGTAATCTTTTCGCTCAAAATCGCACAATTTCTCGAAGTCTTAGCACTCACCGGAGATATTCTGCATTCGCCGGACTTTCACCGGAAAACCGAGACTTACACCAAATCGGTAATTTTCTCGACTCTTTCGTTTTCAAACCATTGTTAGACATATATTAACTTCATTCCTTCAACAAGAATCGGTCTCAGACGACGTTGGCGGAAATTCCTTCACTCACCGGAAAATCACTGGAAATTCCGAAGTCACGCTGTGAATCGGTACAGTCATCTAAACCCCCTGATAACCCTTGCTTAATAACTTAATTTCACAATTCGTTGATCACAACTGTTAATTGATCTACTCAGATGGAATTCACAAATCAGAGCCGACGACCCTTGCCGGAAATCTGAGAAAAACATCCTGTTCGGTACATTCGATTCCGTAACTCTCTTTATCCATTACATTTCAATCAATTATACGTTAGACGAACGATTTAAACAAGAACAGTCGGACATCTTTGTCTGTGTCTTTATGAATGAAGAAGATGAAGTCGAACATTGTGTATAAGTTTAATTAAAACAGAATATTTAACCAGGTTAGACACATAGTCCAGCGGTGGACTGTGTGCAATCACACAGCGCACGTCACGAGTTCGAACCTTACAACGCACCGATTTTCAGAATTAAAACCAACCTTTTTAAAACTGAATCAGAACAAGTCACAGTATGTTTATAAGAGTAATATAAACCATAAGTTAAACAGATTAGACACACAGCCCAACTGGTTGGGCTGTGCGCTTACGAACCGAAGGACCCGAGTTCGACTCTGGGTCCCTGCAACCGGTTCGACATATAAATCCTTTTTAATATAAACCAAATAAAATAACAAGCTAATCAGTATATATATATAATTAAAACATTGAATATTTCGGGTTAGACACGTAGCTCAGTTGGTAGAGCTGCGTGCACGCGTACGAGAGGTCCCGGGTTCGAACCTCACTCAGCGCACAACATTTCCACAGTCCGACCGGTCAACGGTCCGGTCAACGGTCCACGGTCAAAAAGTCAAAATTTTTATTTTCTTTTTATTTATTTATTTAATTTAAAAATCAATTAAAAATACTTAAAAATAATATTTTTAAAGTTAGGAAATGGCCTTAAACTAAATCCTATTAAGTTTGTTAATTAAAAGTATTAGTCTCAAATAAAATCCATTTATTTACCGAACCATTTCGTTATTATTTTAGGTTAGTTTTCCTCGTCGATCAAATCCCAAAACTCGTGCACATCCAACATCATCAAAAGAACGCACCCAATGTGAGTGAATCTCTACCAATTCCCTGTTTTAATCACATTTTTGGGGTGTATCATGTGTCGTTTAATTCCTTATTATATTTAAACACTTGTGCATCCATCATATCCGTGATCAAATGTGTATCCAATATGTATCAATTGTTGCGTGGATTATGTTTAGATTAAAGTTATCATTTTCAGTACATGCATTTCATTAGGCCCATCAGCTCCCCGTGGGAGACGGGTTGAGTATCAGGTGCCTCATTCGATCGGCTCCGTTTGATTGAGCCTTGATCTCACATACATCATCATTCATGTCATACGATCGGTTCTGTTTGATTGAGCCTTGATCTCACAATACATTATCATTCATGTCATATACTCATTCAAGGTTGTTGGTGATTGTTTATTTATATATGTTTGCTCACATGTGATCATTGCACAACTTTTCAATATTAAATACAACAAGAAATCAATAACAATGTTTTTAACAAGGTTCACTCGCCAACTCTTGTTGACCCAAAACTTCCCCCATTTTACACATGATACAGGTGATCCAGTCGAGGCAAGAAACACATAGGAAGGCCTAGAAGAATAAATCAGTTTAAGCTTTGGATTGTTTTACTTAGTTTCATTTCCTTGTAATTGTATGAATTTGATTCGAACATTTAAGTTGTAATTTGAATTTAAAAAATATGAAACATTTTAGTAAACATCATGAGCTTTGGTGATAACCCAATTATGCCCCAACTCTTATTTCGCTGCGGGTCGAGGTGTGACATTTATCGTTGCGGTCTTCTTTGAAACGTGCATGTTGCAAAACCAATTCCATAGCGTTGTTGAATTTGTTGTATCGATAACTATTGTTTTTATTTTATGCGGGCGTATTCTGTAATTTTGATGAATGGCATTTTTAACAATAAAAACAAAGTTATAATATAATTGTATGAATTAATATAGCTAAAGAGTTACCAACATTATTTGTCTGCATAATATCTTGAGGGTGATTTAGGAGCCTTGTATCTTTCTTCGTAATTCAGGATATGTCCCCAACTTATAATAATGCATATGTGTGCATACAATCGTGGTCTCATGCTCTCAGCCATCACCCTTTAGAGTTCTAACACTTCCTCGATCTTGAACACTATACTACTGCGAAAAAAAAGAACATGGCGTTTTAGTCATTCTCACTTATGTCCACACAAAAAATGGCGTTTTACTATAAAGGAATGTACATACTCATAACCCCCGCATCCAGTGAATATGTACTTGGAAATGGCATTTTCTTGTGCCTCCTTTGGTGCATTAATAACCATTTGCCTCTTGATGTAAGGTGACAAGCATGCTCTACCATTCTTTGACTCCCTCTTATCCTTTTTTTCCATAGTCTTATCCTTTTTATTCTCTTCATCTTCATCAAATTCATCATCTTCTTCATCAGAAGGCAGCTTTTTTGGGTTTAGAATGGTGTTATCTTGAATCAACTTTGTGATGTTTGGCGTTTTATCCCCGTCACCCTTCTCATGCACATCTGAACTTTTTGTCATTTTTGGTTGTGACATTTCAGTGGCTTCTTCATCTCGGGGTTTCTGTGGTGTCTCCTCTTCTTCAAATCTTTGCATGAGGTTTTTCCTACATCCAAATGGTGGCTGATGACATCTTGTTTCATCAACCACTGCACCATGTAGGTCAACACTTATGTTCACCATCCCCCCTTCAGTTTTATCTAGTTTAGAAACGAAGCCCTCACTGAACTGTGTCTCTGCAACATGTATGTTTGGTGTTTTGTCATTCATAGCCTTTGTTGCTTTTTTGAGTTCATCGATGAACCTCTGACTGTATTGTGTTTCTGTTTGGGGGATATTTGGCGTTTTATCAAATATAGGCATAACTGGGGTATCTTCAGCAGGGTTCAGGTGGTCTTTTATAGCTATGAGCATTTAATTCACCATCCTTAGACAATCTAAACCTTCTTTTATTTCAATCATTTGGTTTAGGTCTTCTCTCGGCAGTTCCAAAACCTCAGCAATATTCCTTTTAGTTATTTCTTCCCCATTATATCCGAAAATATGATATTCAAGTGTTTTGAAATCACAATCCCAACTTTCAATATCATATTCATTTATTTCTTCCTCATCTGTACTTTCACCACCCTCAGTCACTTCATTGGCGTTTTCACCAGTCACATACTTGTCGTCTTGACCTTCTTCCCTCTCAGCAGTCACTTCATTATCATTAGCGTTTTCACATTCTTTCCTATCAGCGGGCACTTCATTGGCGTTCTCAGCTTCTTCCCTCTCACTAGCCAATTCATTGGCGTTTTCACCACCAATTGTTGTCACTTCCCCTTCCTTATCATCATTTACTTCTTTAGCGTTTCATTACCTTCAACTTCCACTCCAACCTCATCTTCATGTTCACCTTCTTTTCTCCTAGCTGCCACTTCTTTGGCGTTTTCATTCCTATTCTCTATGCTCCCCCTTCTCTGTGTATTTCGCTTTCACCATCAACTTCCAACTCAACCCCATGTGCCAGCTCATTTGGCACCTCATCTGCCACTTCATTTTCACCTTTTTCTCTCTCATCTGCCACTTCATTGGCGTTTTCAGCAACAAATGTTGACATGTTCTTCAACAATGTTAGACATTGAGAGTATTTTATGTGCACCAAGAGGCTGTTTGGATGTTCAATCTTTGACTTATTTAACAATGTTGTGATTTTATTGTAACAGTCTTCTAATTCCTTGTATGCCCCATACAACTTCTCAGCCATTGCATGATAAACAAAAAAAGGAATTATTAAGTATGGCGTTTTGTGTCTATGGTATGCTTATTATTCGAACATTGTACCTCCTCAGCTTCATTATTTTGTTGTTTCTCACCATCACCATGCTCTTCATATTGTGTTAGTGCTCTTATTAGAGCATGGTTCCCTGATGCAGAAACTTCAAACATCCGGTTCTGGCTTTCTAAATCTTCAGCCACAACCTTTTGAATGAAAGCCT
This sequence comes from Scalesia atractyloides, assembly GCA_947069175.1. Classification (NCBI taxonomy): domain Eukaryota; kingdom Viridiplantae; phylum Streptophyta; class Magnoliopsida; order Asterales; family Asteraceae; genus Scalesia; species Scalesia atractyloides. The sequence goes on from CAMTDV010000019.1 coordinate 51,478,049, forward strand.
CTTCATTCTCACCATCGATCATTATGGCGTTTTAAACCTCAGTGTCGACATCAGCATAATCATGATGATCATCATGACCAAAACCATCATCATCATCCACCTCATCATTATCTTCCACCATCATGATCATCACCATCATCATTATCAGTATGTTCATCATCATTTTGAACATCAACTAAAACATCATCAGCATCATCATGTTCTTCGTCAACACCCTGCATTTTTTTTGCTCTCTTTGGTGTGGCTTGTTCTTCAACAACTGGTTGTAACTGCGTTTTCTTAGTCCTCTTAGCAGTTTCTTTTTAATTTCCTTGCCATATTGGCATTTTGGCTCTCCACCATCTTTCCTTTTAACTAGTAAACTCTCAAACATGTTAAGAGTGCTTGTTGTATCCACTCAATTGGGTATCCTTCTTCTCGTTGCAACCTTTTTCTATTGCAAGCATCATTAACCAAGGTAATCTGTAACACAGTAAATTTTGAATTCATAGAATTGTTATATTTCGTTCACACTATTTTATATTGAAATAGTTGTTTTCTTACCGCAAGTACCACCAATGGCCGTGTGAAATGCTTTTTTGGAGACCATGCGGTTTTGGCGTGTTGCAAGCATTGGATGAGATAATTGCACCAGTTCAGTTGGTTTATTTGAACGTATGGTGTAAGCGCAAGAACAGTTGGTTGACGACCGCATTATCACTTGCATGCCCAATTATAGTGAAGAATGCTACAAGGAAATTTAGGCCGAAGTTTCTCCCGAAGCTGTGAATCTAAGGCAAGATGTCATCAAAGTAGATCTTCACACTTGGTCTGTCAATCCAGCTAGTTTCTTTGAACTGTGCTCTCCACTCATCCACTACTTCGTCTTTATTTGTTGACCTTTTTCCCCTTCACGGCCACGTTTCAATTCGGTATACCCATTAAAGAGTTTATTAATTCGTCATTGATGTGTATTGCAAGACTGCCAACATTTAGATTGTTTGTTCTTTCATTATAATTTTCAATCAACCAGTACCCAAGCATTGTGGGTATGCTGTCTACTTTCATCTTCAGCGCAGCACCAAATCCCATCGTTAACTGCATGCCTTTGATCCTTATTCATATTTATAAACCAACCACTCAAGTTTAAGTTTGTATGTTTTACTCTTAACAAAACTCTAGCCCTAGTGAATTGAAAAATTGGTTGTTCATCAACCTCAACATTCTGACTTAAGACCTTCTCTTATTGGCGTTTTGGGTTTTGCATGTGTGCATATTTATTGTTACCCTTAAACCCTCTTTACCTCTAAAACAAGTTTAATTTACTGGCATTTTAGAACCAGTAAAACGATATATGTTGTATAATAAGACAATCTCAGGTTATATGGCGTTTTAATAATACCAATGATGTATGTAAGATGGCGTTTTCATATAGTCAAACAATATCATACCAACGATACATGTATTTGGCGTTTAGAAACAAACCATTAAAGTATATTACATGATATATGAAGTTTACAGATAAACATTATAAAAAATAACCACCATCTGTACCATCTTTTGTTGTTTTCTTCTGCTCGGTGGTTCTTTGGCGTTTTGAAGCAGGCGACTCACCGGATTCCTCATCCATGGAAACTGAATTAATGATAAATGTAGGACGCGAAAAAGATCACTTAAATTAGTATAATGTTAATCGAAGTTAACTCACTGTGTTTTTTTGCCTCTGGATCTTGTTTGACGGTTCGACGCCATAATTTTCTAGGGTTCGCGTTTTCTAGGGTTTTCACGTTTCCGTTGGAATTGGGGAAGGGCAAAAGGTAAATATGCACCTACAAAACCCATATAATACGGACCAAAACATATAACTTCTAGGGTTCGCGTTTCTAGGGTTTTCACGTTTCCGTTGGAATTGGGGGAGGTTTCTCTGGGAAGTTTATATGTTTTGGTCCCGTATTATATGGGTTTTGTAGGTGCACATTTACCTTTTTGCCCTTAATGAATTTCGTACACGTTCGAAAGTTTATGTTATTTACGAAAACGCCACTGGGTCACTCTTATCCATAGATTGTTTTGATACAATGGCTGGTGGATGTTCTCACTGTTTTCACACTTTTTACCGTTTTCCTTAATCTTGGCCCTACATATATATACATATACGACATATGCATACATCCAAGAACCTACTTTTCCATACTTTTCATATTAAATCATTCAAATCACAAGATTTTCATATGACACCTTTTTGAGTCATGCCTGCATTCACCTTTTTATGAATCATATGATCAAGAATCATCTAAAAATTCAAAACACAAAATATAATCCATACACCCTCATATTTTGAGCCATGTACTCACACACATAAGCTTCCATTTTTATTTGGATTAATATCATTTGTTGTTAGATTTCAATTGTTGTGAAGGATTCCAAGTTTTTGAGAAACTATCCATCATCAACATCATCAAGAACAAGAATAAGAACTTGAGAACAAGTTTATACCTTTAAAGAATGCAAGTGGGTTTTTGATGAGATTTTTGATGATATGGAGCTTGTTCTTCTTGAAAATCAGTTGAAAACACCTTTGGATCTTTAAATCAACTTGGAAATCACTTGAAATAGGCTTGAATCTTCAAGAACTCATCAAAAATTTGAAAATGGATGAAGTGGTGGTGGTGGTGTACGGTTGAGAGAAAGAGAGAGAGAGAAAGGAGGTGAGAGAAAGTGTGATGCATTTTGGTTGGATCTTGAGTGTGGGGGAGTATTTTATGAATCTTCCATAATCATTTCATAAAAGCCCTTTTTCTACACATGTCCTCATGTAGTTTTGGTGGGCACCCCTATGGGCCGCCACCTTGCATTACACACATACTACATGCATATACATACACTTATATGTATAACTAGGTTATCACCTGTGGTACCCACGGATTGCTCTATTTAATTACCTGTTAATACTTAATACTGTATATGTATTTTATTATAACGGGTTAACTTTACATATTTGTGAGGAGATTTATAATTAAAATTGTTAATCGTATCTAACAAAATATATTAAAAGAATGTCATTTATATATGTTAAACATAATAATGTAATTATTTATTATATCTTATATTATTCATTACCTACAGTTAATAAATCTTTTTAATCAAACCAAACACAAAGCCGATATTATTACTGAAAATAAACAACCACTGATTATTTGAAAGAGATAACCCAAAAGTAAAACGTACGACATGAGTAATTCTCGTATCAAAGTATGAACACTTCAATTTTCAAGAAGAATATTCATCACCAAGATTCAATATGTTGAACATACACTTTGGGGTAGAGCAAGGGATTGAGGCAATTGCGTCGTACACTTCATAAACATTGCATTTGCTATTATTGTTGTTATGAACATCCTCTACAATGTTCGATTCATTTATAGTTGTGCAATCCGGGAAATTTGACTAATCTTCAAAGCCATATTTCTCAGTTAGTCCACGAGGCCAGAATTCTTCCAAAATTGTATTTGTAATACATAAGCCTTCGTATCGTATTGATTCCTTAATCCATAAATGAAAATAAAATGAAATTAATAAGAACACTATTTATAAAATAGTAATTAAATTTAAATGAAACAATTATAGAACAATAAGATTTTACCAGATAATTTTCAACATCGGTAGAATCATACAAACCAAACTCAAAGGATGATAGCCTATCACGCCATTCTCTAGATACCCATTTGAAGCGATGAATTGATTTAACATTTAGCTTGGTTAAAATCTCAAACAGTAGCATCTCAAAAGGAATATAAACCATTGTATGAAAAGATTAAAACATGTAAATGAGTATAAGAAATTTGTTAGTAACCTACTTTATATAAGAGAAACAATATTGGGCCTCGTGTAGGAAATGCAAGGAGCCCATTCCAACAACTGAATTAGTGGTAATAAATTTTTGGAATCGACTAAATCATTTTTGTAATTGCACGAAAATATTGGAAATTGTTTTTTTTTATTGTTTAACCATATCAATCTTACAAATAATATAAGGATGTCATTTTTAAATTTTTTAACGGTTAGACTATGTAAACGTTTATTTTGAAAGAACAATTTCGTATGTTTATAACGATAATGATAAAAAAAAAACAGATGAAGATTAGTGAAATTTGTAAATTTGAAATTGAAAAAACTGGTTTAAAATCTGGTTGAATGAATGATTGAAATTTGATTGAAAAAAATTGACTAATAGTCGTTTGCATATATTTGTGTATTTTAGGATATACTGCTAATTTTTTGGATTATTTTTTTGAAATGATTTTTTGAATATCAAATTGATAATCATAATTTTCGGTAACAGTACATTTTTTTAGAAAAAGCTTTTTTTATAAGATTTGATTCTTACATTTATAATAAAAAATATCAAAATAAATATAACATAAATATTGTGACAAAGGTCAAAATATATATCAAATGACTTATTTACTTTGCATAAGAGTTTAGCATATAATGAGTGTAAACAAAATATATATAATAATGAAATACAATATAAAAGTTGATATTTGGAATTACGAATTTTTATTTGAAAACAAATTAAGTTACAGAAGCAATTCAAATACATCGAACTAAACTTGAAAATTCCATCATAAATTGCCAAATATCTCCTTGTAAACCACATTAAATGTCTGTTTTGTCGGTTTACCATCAGCATCAAAAGCTAAAATTTTAACATTGTCTCTAGTTTTGACTCTCGATAAAGCGATGTACAATTACCCATGGGTAAAAACAGAATCTTTTAAATATAGACCAACTCTGGATAGTGACTAACCTTGACTTTTGTTAATCGTCATAGCAAAACAAATTGATAAGGGAAATTGCCTTCTTTGAAATTGAAAAGGTATCTTCTTGTCCGACGGAATCATACTAATCCTTGGAATAAAAACTCTGGTGCCAATATTTCCGCCTGATATCACTTCAGCTTCAATAACCTGTTTACCAAGAAAGGTTATTTGAAGCCTAGTTTTGTTACATAATCCGTTCTGCTGATCAATGTTTCGAAGAAGCAGTACATAAACACCTACTTTAAGCACTAACCTATGGTTAGGTCAACCGGATATTTTAAGAGCATTCAAATTATCAGCAGAGTGTAGTCCTTCTTGAAAAGAATCTAGAACTTGCTCAGTTTGACGAATACTGTCAGAGCTCAAATACTCTTTTTCCTCACCTGGAAATAACGATAGTAAACGGTCATTTATTTCATGAACTACTTTTTTTGGTGCTAAAATTGCTCTCTCTGCAAAAATCAATGTTCCAAAATTGAAGGATAAACAAAGTCAATAAGACTTTGAATTGGATCATCTGAGTCGGTGATTAATAAGTCGTCTGGTATATCTATACATGCTTCACCATCATTTTCTAAACCAACGTTTCCTTCACCAATATCAAGTAGCCATTTTGCAAACTTCTCAATAGACTCAATGTTAGATGTTTGAGCTCCAATGGTCAACCTCGTGTTTTTTGTTAATGTTAAAACCTTGCATTCAGACCATATATACGAAGAACTCAAAGATGCATTCACAATATGTTGTCGAGTACCATTAGGGATAACCGGGAGGATCTGTCTAAAGTCACCACTAAATACAATAACTTTACCTCCAAATGGTAGTTCGAATGGTTATCCGTAGAAGATGATAGAATGTCTTTCCTTGTTCGGTCTAACGCCTCAAAAGCATGCTTGTGGACCATAGGGGCTTCATCCCATATAATCAACTTTGCCTCTTTTAACAGATTAGCAACATCATCATTTGGCTTAATGTAGCACATAGAATCTTTTGTCAAATTTATAGGGATTTTAAATCTAGAATGTGATGTCCTTCCTCTAGATAATAATAACGAAGCAATACCACTTGAAGCAACATTCAAAACAATCTGCCCTTAGATCTAACTACAGAAGACAAAGTCTTCCACAAAAAAGTCTTGCCCGTTCCACCATAACCATAGACAAAAAAACAAACCTCCGTTTTTACTATCAAGTGCATCCATAATTTTGTTAAAAACCTTCAACTGCTTTTCAGTTATAGATTCTTTCATTCGAAGAAACTCAGTTTGTAACTCATCCGGGTTATGCGATGATTCCTCATTGATTAAATGATTGGTAACTTGACGTAAAGATTCGTCGTCTGGATAAGGCATGTTTGGAAAGTTTCTTAAGGTTGACCCGTTGGAAATTAAATAATTCTCCACTTCCAACAAAATAAGTTTTTTTAAGTTGAAGTTCCGGAAGCATTAGATCTACAAGTATAGAAATGAAAGTTAAACATAAGTTACACCAAAACAAACAGATAGTATAATGTAAAATATGTCAATGATAAACGAAAAAAACATTTACCACGAATATGTGTCTCTTTTTGACGCTTGTATAAAATATCGTCTCCTAATAAATACCAGGTTTTATCCCACACAAATTCTGGACGTGATATGGTATTCGTTAAAAGCATTGTAGCAAATAATGCTCTTAAATACCGACAATGCCCTTCAAAACTTGTTTCTTTAATGGCTTCAACATATTCGTTGCCGTCATCTAGAAGACTCATAGCATAACATGCGTCTTTAAATATGGGAAATAACTGTCTGTTAACTATTCGAATCTCTTCAAATGATTTATGACCTCTAACTTTATTTAGAAGAATCCTTAAATAATAAGGTTCTCCTGAAGCGATTGAAATGGAATGAATTCTACCAACAATTTTATACTTTTTGCGTATTTGCCAACATCTATCCTTTAATATCCAAACAAACTTTGACGGGAACTCCACGTAAGTCAGTTTACGTGCTTCCTCGCTATGTTGATTTAACTTCATCCATTCCAAGAAAATAGAAGACGAAACAAATGGTTTGTTCAATACATCTTCAATATCATCCTCTGCCCCGTATACGACATTATGTTGACCAGGTAAATGAAATGGAAGCCTCATAACAGCAAGAAATCTATAATGAACTGCGTTTGAGAAAATTCTCCAAGAAGCTTCACATGCTGATAAGTATCTACATTCATAATATTCTGTTATCTCATCTTTTTGTTTCTGATTGGTAGTACCATTTCCATCACTAAAAACAACGGCTGCAGCACTGTCAGGTCCTTTATTAATGTACTTGAAGAGATACTTTATTGATCGTGCTTGGTTACACCATTCAACATTAATGTGTGCTTGATATCTTTTTAATAGACATTTGTAATAAGTTACAACACTTCGGTTGTCTAATTGAACACCTTTTTTCATAACAGTATGACCAGAATCGCGTCTTCGATATACTGGAAAGCCACTTGAGTCTATCATTGTATGAGGCGAAAACTTTTTCGGAAGGTGTTTTGAACATTTTTTGTCAACCATGCAAGGAAAACTCAAATTAGCATTCCCACAAGGCCCATGAATCATATAGTCACACACAAGTGAGTATAATTGACGATCTTCAGATTTCTTTGGAATTTCAGCTGAAATAAAAGGATCTATATGATCTACAGTTGGAAGTTTATGATCCACTTGCATGAATAAACAAATGTGTGCATGAGGTAGACAAAATTTCTGTGCATGAGGTATACCACGTTTCTGAAATTCAAATGTATAGACAACTACCAAAGTAAAATAAGATATGTTTTAGTAATATAACAAATAAAGTATGTAGAAAAAATCAAGTAAAGCTGTTTTAAAAAAGCAATAAAAAATAATACCGGCATTAATGCCACCAAAATATATGTTATCCTTCAAACCTTTAATCATTGAATCCAACTTCATCTTGAATAACCAACATAATATATAGGCCTATCTTCTGGTTTGATGGATTTATCTTTAAGAAATCTTGAAACTTCCGGCCATTTAGGATTGCAAGTAATGGTTATAAAAAATATGGGTATCCAAACCACTTACATAACGCCATAGCATCAAGATAGTTTTGTTGCATGAACCGAGCCCCTCAAGTAAAAGAAGAAGGTAAAATGACCTTTTGCCCGGTATCAGACAAATCTTGTTTACCAGTGTCCGTATACTTTTGTAGACTTTCAAATGACTCGGATCGTAGATTCTTCTGCTTAACACGTATGAAATTGAGTCTTTCACTTTCAATCATAGTGTAAGCATTAACCAAAAAAATGTTGCAGAAGTCTTCTTCCGTTTAAAACCAAAGAGTAACCAGAATTGCAATCCTGTATTCTATATGCAAAGAACCCCCTCATTGTGCATTTTGGCCTAATTCTTTTTTTTGGTACTTACCAAATCCCTATGAGGAATATCAATCCTATAACCATCATCACCAAAAGGGAAAAGTATGGGATATTGAAGAGCAAGATAGGACGGGTGTAACTCACTAATGCGTTTAAGCATCCAGATTGAGTTTCAACTACGTCACGACGATCAATAGAAGCATCTAAATCACCGACAATCAGTGCAGCAACTTCTGTCGTGGATGGTAAATTATAGGTCCTTCCATCTTTGTCTCTCTTGTAAATAAGACGAAGCTTAAGGTTTGCTTCGGGGTTTTCATGAAAATGGTTTCGTACCCTTTTGTATGATTTAACCAACTCGTTATGGCAATCTAAAAAACCCTAAGGTATTCAATTATTTTAACGTCTAACTCTTGATCATGTGAAGTATGCTGATTCCTATTATCTCTTCCATCAACAATTATAAAACTGAAATAATTATTATGTTTAAATAATTATAACTTGTTAATATAAATATATATAAGTCAAGTAATACTCTAACCCAAATACACGCTGTCTGTTAGAGATCTCATTCTCAGTATCGTTTATGTATAGTTGAGAAAACTTAGCTTGCTTGCCATGACCTGGTCTAAGGCTACCCAAACTATGATAATTTTGACCACTAATCCGATATATGAATGGTGCGTTTCCTTTGTTGACTTTCGAAATAACTTTTCCTCCCATAGATGTAAAAGAAAACATAGAATTATAACGTCGGATATTCTTTAAGAAGTACTTGCTTGTAGGATCGGACATGTGGAACAGCTTTTGATACGTTGGATTAGCATCTTTTAAATCAGGTAACTCAACTTTCCCATATCCACAACATAAACTATAACATAGTTTATCCATTGTTAAACGACCTTTACCACCTTCTACTGTCCATAACTTGGCATTACAAATCTCACAGATAAGAACTTGGTCACCATGATCTAGGTAGTCTGTAGAAAAATAATTTTATGTGAATTTTAATGATAAATATTTATTTCGTAAAATATAGTGTTTATTAAATATTAATAAAATATACCTGAGGAAACTCCTTTATAAGGATCTGAAACAAAAACTTCGTCATCGTCTTGACGAACCGACTCCAAATCTACCATAACTACTGGGGTTGTATCACGTGCTTGTGCTTCAGTTTGCGCTTACCAGATGATAACTTAGTAAGTGATGATGTGTTAGATGTTGTTGATGGATTCGCAGATGTGACGATACTTGAATTAAAGGAATATACACCAGGGCTAGATAAGAGCGACTCGTTGGTAACCAAATTATCATTCGTTGGAACATTTATTCAAAGGAACATTGGAATCATAAAATAATCAGTTATGGATACGGTAGTGACTAAACCAATCTTATATCCAGTGTTGTAAAAATCGCGACTAGGTGACGATTAGTCGGTGATTAATCGCTGGTCGTCCAGTTACTGAGTAATTTTTCTTAAATCGGTCCATTAATCGACTAGGGCCGACTAGGGCCGACTAGGTTAGCTAAAAGTGGACGATTCCAGCCAGATTTTAGCAAAAAACCTGTATATTCCGGCCAAAACCTCTAAATTCCGGTCAGTTTCCAACCAGATCATATGAATTCCAACAATTAATCATGTATACTTAAATAAATGAGTTGAGTAAGATTTAAAACCTACCTAATTAAAATATTTACCTATAAAAATGTATATATTTCTACATAAAACTGAAAATTACATATAAAAAACCCAATCCGATTAATCCTGATTAATCCCGGGTAGTCGCTAGTCCCCACTTCACCGGCCGACTAGCGACTAACAAGTTCTCCAACCTTGCTTATATCTTATATCTTTTATCTTATATATCTTATATAATAAATAGCAACTACTACTAGGTTTGACAAACCTGAAGTAATATCAACTAAAGAAGTTGAAAAGTTTACACTTCTGTGAAATGGGATTGTAATAATTAATGGATTTGTAAATTAGAGACTTGAGATAAGTTTTCTTTATTTCGTAAGTTGACAGCAACATTTCTAGAAGAAGACGTTTTCTTTGCCTTCCTACTATCAAGTATTGCTTTTCGGATTCTACGCCTTTCACCGGGATCAATAACTTAATAATCATTAAAAATAACCCAATAGTTATTTAACTGATAAAAAAGAATTAAACTGAACAAATTAAAGTTGAATTTATACAAAAGAATTACTTACCATTAGAAATGTTTGAAAGAGGAGTTGTGTCCAAAACACCTACATTTATACATGGATTATTAAAGGTACACATAAGGTATGGTAAATTTAAATAAAAGTTGTTAAATATTTTAAACGTACTGTTAAGATCGGCTTGTATTGGTCTTCCGGCTGTTGATGTTGGTTTTTTTGTATTATAGGTTCTCTTTGACATTTTCCATACAAAATTATATCTACACAAATGAAAAAGATAAGGATATAACATGGCATCTTCTTTGTAGAGGTTTTGTATAAGTATTTTTTTATAATATTGGGTCACATATTGGAAAACAAAACAACTACGAATACAAATAAATTACCTTGAAGAACTTTTTGAAATCTTTTGAAGGGTGAAAAGCATCAGGATGTAACTAATCAAATGTTTTTTACGTGGGTTGATCAATGTTGTCAGTTGAAATGTATATCTTCTCTTATATATAAAGAATTGAAAACACAACTTTATATGTAAACCTTGGTTAATATGGAATGCATTTAAGTAATTAATTATGCACAATCACACTTTACATAATAATTATTTTTTTTTCAAAATTGGAAAGAGACATTTGTTCACATTATGCAACCATAGTAAATACTAAATTGTATTTCACCTTTCAGTAATTGAAGGTCCGTGATCAGGCGGTTCTAGATAGAAGTTAATGCATAAACGTATATAACAGTTTCGGTAGAATGTTATTAAGAATGGAGTAGAAACAGAATGCAGCGAAAGTCTTTATTCATACCGAAAGAGTATACATCTTTATAAGTCCAGCTGCCGGAGTTCCTGGAGAGAATCAGGCAGCACCTCCCCGTAGGGATGGCAAAAACTCAAATGACAAATGAACACACACCACCTATTTATAGGGAAACATAACAAGTTCGCTTGACATGGGCATAGGAGGACCGTACGACAAGTTCGCCCGAACTTGTCTTTCCACATGTCAAGTTCGAGCGATCTGTTCCCTTTTACAATGTAATCTCCGTATTTTGGTCATGTGTTCGATTCTAACCTATACAATATTCAACACACGCTCAATCTAGCCTATTCGACAAGTGACAAACAAAATAGTGCATCAACAAATTCCCCCTTGTTCGTTACTGTCGAAGCTTGATCTTGAACTTCAAAACTTTAAGCCGTGTTTGAATATTCTGCAACTTCAATCAAGGTGGCTGCCGATGTCGTCGAAACGCGTCAACTAATTCCCCCTTAATTGATGATCCGGGTTTGCATTAACAACTTTCAATACCGCTGAAATCTCCAGTTCAGATCTTTGGTTGTGTGGTTTCTGACTCCCCTGATTTACTTGACCGAAAAATTTTCTCGAATAACCATCAACTCGAAGCTAATCAATGCAGCAGCTTCTCCATTTCGACGATAACCGCATCCGAGTTCAGTTTTTGAATAAGCGTTGAGCATCGAGAGTTTATTCTGCACACTCCTAAAGTATCAAAAACTCAACCGGCAATTGATAGAAACTGCGAATCACCACATCGGAAAACTTCAAATCAATGAATACCCTTGAAAATCCGAAATCCCGATTTCCGTAATCATAGTTAAGCACCCTTCAGAAAGATTTGATTAGCAAATCGGTAATCTGCTCAATCAGCAACTCTTCATCGGAAATAAATAATCTGGTAAAACATCGAATCTGAGAAACATACGTCCGTGGCCAAACTCACATTCTTCCTTTTCAATCACAATGCCAGATATATAGCTATCTCCGGTAGACCAGCACACTTAATCACCAAACATCATCATCCAACGGCGGTTAATCCAAAGAGAAGAATGATTCATCTGCTTTAAGACTAAAAATAATGGCCACCAAAGGTTATCATCAGATTCCCTTGGTAATTTTGAAACCATCTGTCTGCGGAGCTAGTCATTAATTCCTAAGATCATCACTGAACGTTTTGAACGTCCGCAGTTCCTTACTGGTACTAACAACTGCTAATCCAGCTAACTGTTCCTTCACTGGAGATCAGGACTGTAACCCTTAAGCATCACTCTGTATCATGAACTGAAAACTCTGAACTTCCTGTGATCACCCGATGAATCTCGATCCTCATTTTTGAAAAATGTCGGAATCTTCAAATATTGAAAATTTTTTATTCCGCCTCATTTTTGAAAATTCTGACCATACTGAAATTTTCACTGAAATTTCCCCTGAAATCCGGAATTTTCTGTTTTTAACAAATGCGGATTTAACGTTTAAGCCCATTACTAGTCACGACACCCAAATGATCAACATTCTGCATCGGTATCAATGACTCTCCCGTTATCTTCAAAATTTTGTGATCGTACCACCAAATCTGTACTCTGAAGCTCTAGACGGTGTCCCCGAACATGCCGGTTCGGTCTTCGAAAACTCGAAAAAATTTCTATCGCCAAATTTTTTCTGGACACTCATCCCATCAATACGATCAACAAATTTTTTCCATGCCTTTTTTTTAGGCGTTGGACCAAGTTCGGGAGAACTTGGTCTCCCAACTCACAAGTTCGGGCGAACTTGATTAAAGTTTGGGCGAACTTGATTAAAGTTTGGGCGAACTTGATCAAGTTCGGGCTAACTTGATCAAAATGATACAAGTTCGGCTGAACTTGACCAATACAGGTCAAGTTCGGGCGAACTTGATCTCAAAAAATCAGCCCATTTTCACATTTTTCGATCCAGAATCCTCTATTTCTTCGAATTTCGATATGATTCCACCATATTTCTGGTCAAAAATAGTTTTCTAACAATCCTATTCGTTAAATTTACTTTTCATCCGTGGATTGTATGTTTATTTCAAGTTTTACGTCCAAAACCCCTCCTAATGTCCATAATTGTCCAAATTCATGAGCGTAGGTGATAACCGTAGCTCTGATACCAAACCTAGATTTTATATCTAATGTCCATAATAGCGGAAATATTACGACATGATTACCAAACAACAAGAATTAGTCAGTTAAACGTCAATTTTATTGATATAACATCAAGTCTCTAGTTTGACAGAGCTTCGCCTCCAAGTGCGCAAAGTTACAAATGAGAATGACAAGCTAGCTATTTATAAGGTCACAAGTTCGCTGGTGGATAGTCAAGTTCGGCCGAACTTGACTTCACAATGTCACCATGAGCGAACTTGACCTAAACATACATAAATACTTCGTTTCGCTAGCCTATTCATATCTAATCTATACAGACTCCTTGTAGGACCGATCCTGATAGCATAGGAACCTAGATTTGATATCTAATGTCCATAATAGCGAAAATATTACGACATGATTACCAAACAACAAGAATTAGTCAGTTAAACATCAATTTTATTGATATAACATCAAGTCTCCAGTTTGACAGAGCTTCGCCTCCAAGTGCGCAAAGTTACAAATGAGAATGACAAGCTAGCTATTTATAAGGTCACAAGTTCGCTTGTGGATAGTCAAGTTCGGCCGAACTTGACTTCACAATGTCACCATGAGCGAACTTAACCTAAACATACATAAATACTTCGTTTAGCTAGCCTATTCATATCTAATCTATACAGACTCGATATAAGACTAAGACATAGACATTATGCACCAACAGACTCCCCCTTGGATATCGTCTTCGTCTTTTATCAGTCTTCAAAACTTTGTCTTCAAATAATACTTTAACGAACACGACCGAAGAAGTTTTTAAACGGCTTCTTTCGTCTTTCAAGCTTTGGATCTGGCGTCTGATCAGTAGGCGGCACTTTAGTCATATACTGAAACCTTCTAAGCCTTGCCTCTCTACCTTTTTCATGTATCGCTTCAAGACGCTTTTCTTCTTTCAGAAATTTAACACGTTCTAGATCCCTCCAGCTTGTTTCCCACATCCTTCCAGAGTTAACTTCTCGTGCATAGCAAACGTTCACAACCCTCTGATATTGCATGGCTTGTTCTTTTTCACGTTCTTCGAAATACAATCTTTCTGTAGAACAAGCATTTAATATCTTCTCTGGAGCTGTTTACCAACCACATTGGATCTAGAATTCTGATCATTCTCCAAAGCCCCCTCATACCTTGAAACCCAAATTTCTCAACCCGTTCTTTAGTGATATCCAAATGTTCTTCGAATCGTAATACTATCACTGATTCACACGTGTTAGGATCAATCTGCTACCACTTAAACACTGGATAGAAATTCTGTTCGATTGGCATAAAAGGCATGTTTCTCATAGCTCTCGGTCGTTTCATGATCAACGTTATATCCTTTTCCCCTGTTTTCTTGTTTGTTTTGATGCGACGACCTGGAATAAACGGCTTCCAATATCTAAAACCCTTTGTCGCTTCAAATTTGATCATCTTCCATAGTAATTGATCAATAAACTTCATCTGATATGTGACATTCACGGTTTGAACAAGCTCCTCAACATCCCAGTATGGTAAAGTCTTGAAATCAGCTAGATATTCAAAGTATTGCACCCCAAATTCCCTTTTGATTGCATAAACATTCAACTCCTTGAACCACCCCCAACTTAGGATATCCCCCAACGACACATCTTTATCTCTGGTAAAGAATGCTAGAGGACGTCGAAACTTATGTTCACGCGGCATCTCTTTGAACCAGGATTTCTTAGCTTGAGCTATTTCCTCCTTCGTCATTGGTTTCGGAACTTTACCTTCTCGAATTGATTCTTCAATTTTCTCTCTCAACATATCTTCATTTAATTGCTTGTAAATCTCCTCGAACGTAGGAAAACTATCAGTGTTAGGACCGACGTACTTTGCAGTTTCATCTCTTTCATCATCCGAAGACCAATCCTCCACTATAACCCTGTTATACTCATCAGCTTTAAATCGTCGTATGTACTAATAATCATTTGGCTCAAACGTCTTAACATTCATCACTTGCTCTTCAAAATCAAAATCCAACGATTCAGCATCAACTTCAATCAACTTGGCCAGATCTTCTTTAGTGTAGTTATGCACAAACTCGCCTTCCTCGACGTTATGCTCTAGCATGAGTATCAACGGTTTTGTTGGAACTGCGGCAACAGGATTAGCAATAGTGATAGCATCAGACATTTCAATATCTTCAGTATGCCCTGTTTGCCCTGACTCCCCCTCAATCTGTTCATTCATGGCATTCGCTTCATCGTTCAGAAGATCAGTGAAATCAAAACTTTCATTCACTGTCGCATCAACCACTTTAATCCCTGTACCACTAGGATCATCATCGTTACCTCCATCGTGGTCAGAATCATCCTAAGGATCATCAGTCGGTGGTTCATCCTCTTTATCCTCATCTTCTGCTTCATCATCATCTTTTTCTTCAGTAACAGATACAGGTTCAGAAGGTTTGACAAATTCGTCAACCTTAGCAATCTCAGACTCAGAAGCTTTCTCAGGTTCATCAACAGACTTTTCAGCAGCTTCAGAAGATTTAGGTGCCTCACCTTCAACACCTTTGCCCTTGCCACTTGCTTCAAGCTCTTTCTCGGCTCTTTCTTTTGCCTCTTGCCTATCCAGATGATCATACTCATCAATGAAGTTAATTCCAAGGCTATTAGACAGAATTTCTGCAATCTTGTGAATCGTCTATCATTTAGGGCTTGTATCTTCTTTAAATCAGCAATCTCTGTTTGCAGCTTTTCATTAACATCCTGCAAACTCTCAATCAAAGCCTTGAAGAATTTTCGTTCACTTTCTAACACCTTTATTTTGTCATCCATCATTTCTTTCTCCACTGAGCTTTGATTTTCGTTCTTGGTTAGCTCGGCTTTCTCTTCTTCATTCTTTTGGAATTCTATCTTCCAATTCTTTGACACGCTTTTCTAGAACATCGATATCTGTGTCAGGGAAGAACTCATCTAAATCCTAAATATCTATCAGCTCATTTGGAATATCTCCAAATAGATTTGACTGTGACTTCGTTGGTGTTGACTTAGGAGTAGCAGCTTTTAGAGTAGACTTCTTTGGAGTTGCTTTCCTTGGAGTTGAGCTTTCAGAATGAACACCTTTAGGATCAGGAGATTGAATCACCGGCACTTCAAGTAAATTAGACTCAGGAGGTTCTTGTGTGACTCCTAGCCTTTCTACTTTAGAAGAAATGATAACAAGAGGTTCTTGTGTGACTCCTGGACGTTCAGCTTCCATTGTAACAACAATAGGAGATTCTTGTGTAACTCCTTTCTCCTATGTGCCAGAAGGTTCTTGCGTAACTCTGCGCTTTTAGCTTTCCCTTGTATCGACGACTAGCAGGTTTCTGAGCTTTCTTCGTTTTCTTTCTGCCTTTAGTCTGAGGAGACCCTATGGTTTTTGTTGTTGAAACCACTGGAGATTTTGCATGCTTTGCCTTTTTCTTCGGCCTTTCCTCATCAGAATCTTTCTCTAATTCAGGCACCTAATCAGCATCACCTTTAGTTAACTTTTCCTTTTCAGCTTCGGCATCAACAATCTTTTGCCGTTTTTCAAGTGAATCATCAGAATCATCATCATTCTCAGAGGTAGCCGATATAACATCATCTTCTTGAGTCATCTTTCCAACCTCTTGGCTTTCAGTAACAATCGCTGCGCTAGAACCAGCCTCTGTTTGAACATTTACAGGCTCGTCTTCATCAATCAGCGTTGTATCAACTTTCTTAGCACCACGCTTCTTTTCCTTCTCGACCTCAACCTTTACAAACCAATCACTACGAGCTTTCGGCTTGAACATTTTAAACCATTCCTTTTATGCATTCAATTCCTTCTCGTCATCACTTCCATCGTTCCTCCACTTGTTTTCTGGCGGCGCAACATAGTTTTCATTCTTCAATGCCCCAAACAGTGGTTTTGCTACAGGTGCTGAATCCTGTTTCTGAAATTTGATCAACTTCTAGACTGTGTTTCATCGAGGTGACTAAGGTATAGAATGTCATTTGGATCATGTGCAATGTCTGTAAATTTTTCATCAATGAGCATCTGCACGAATCTCGGATATAAACATAATCTCGTATCATCCATATTCTTTGACATGTGTGTGAATACAAGCTTAGAATAATTATACGGCTTTTTCAGAATCAACGTTGTTGCCATGCAGGCCCTATAATCTTGAACATCGTCAAGGCCCGCCTTTCTGTGACTGAAAGTATGAATAATAGCGTGCATGAGGAGCTTGTAGGGATTAGGCACTTCCCCTTTATTTAATGTCGGTTTGTTAACACTTCCCTTGTAGCCCATCCGATAGAAACATCCTCGGACCATCTTCTCGTCTAAGAATATCGGATCATCTTTATCATCTTTGAATTGTAGAATTCTGCGAATATCATCTTCAGTGACTATAATCTCTTTAACTTCATTTCCAACTTGCACAGATGATGTAATGGTCTTCTTGTCTGCACTAAGGCTCGCGTTCATCCAAAAATGATAAGTATGCGATCTGTAAGACACTATTCGCTCCGTAATAGCTCTGTGGATTGGACAATCTTTCAGAAACTTTAAAATACTATCGTATTCCTTCAGCGACGGACATATCGCCTTATCGAGAGTAATACATGTGTTATGGAATTTAGAAAAATCCATAGTGATCACCGCGCTGGTACTTGAACCTGAAAAACGACGCAAAACACTTAGCACGCGTTACGATAAAAAATGCAAAAAAATTCAACTCATTAACATCAAGTTCGGGCGAACTTGATGTTGTCATTACAAACTGTTTTGCCAAGTTCGCCCGAACATGCAATATAAACATGTTCATTATTTTAAACCTAAGTTCGGGCGAACTTACAATCAACACAAATTTTCAGACTTCAAATCACAAGTTCGAGCGAACTTCCATTTCATTCATTAGATCTGCTTTAAATCTAAGTTCGGTCGAACATGTGTTTTTGATCAGTTTTAAACAAGTTTTATATGCAAGTTCGTTCGAACATATCAACAAGTTCGGCTGAACTTGTTGTCATCTACAACAAAAAATGCAATTACTCCATTCGTACCCTATATCTAGCAGATTTTAACATTTTAGATCTGGATAACTGATTACAGTTCAATTCATGGTTCAAATCTTTATTACACACCTCGGCCATTGAAGATGGTGTGTGAATCACCACAATCAATCAAACTTTGGGCAGAGTAACGGTATATTCAAGCCAATTTCACAAAATCACTCAAGATCTCAAGTTCGCTCAGAGAAACAAGTTTGCAGATAATGATTTCGGGCGAACTTGCAAGGTATTTATACCTTGGCAAGTTCGGGCGAACTTGCAAGCCCATGGATTAAAGCCCAGTTCAAGTCTGATCGGACTTACCTTCTATCAACCAGCTATCAAAGCAAGTTCGGTCGACCTTGCTTTAAACAGAAAACTTTGAACATTAAGCAAGTTCCGCCGAACTTGCCTAAAACCAATTCCAAATTTTCATGTTTTGCAATTTTAGACCCTGAACTTTTCAACTTTTATTAGTTTTAAAAATCCACTCAGTTGACCAAGTCCAAGCTAATGACCTTGGTTAACCGATTTGTCTGCCGAGTCCAAGTTAATGACCTTGGTTTGACCCGTTACGAACAAATTGTTGATACTTTCAACATTTAAAGTTTCAAATTAATGAACTTTTCATCGTTTTGGCTTTTCAGATTATACAGATTAGCTCCCAGCCCATTGTCAATAAGATTCCCACCAGTTTAGCACCTTACCAGACTTCAAAGATCCGTTCTCCAACATTGGTTTGCTGAAAACAATGTGGAAACAAAATCTTTTGTATTTTTGTAAGTTTATTCTAAAACACACTGAAAATCTTTTTGGATTTAATCTGTAAAGCAGATAAACTATGTACAGGACAATGTAAACTATGTACAGACATATTTTTATGAATTCGTGTCTAAGGATCATATCAGTTGATTGAGACATATCACCAGTACCGTTGACCTTTAGATGACTTTAAGTTTTAAACTCGTTTACTTAGATTGTCGATATGTTTGTCCACTTAAACTTCTTCACGTTTCTCAATTGTTCCAAGATATGTTAAGGTATGATTTATGAAACTTGACTTAACTGTGTTTCCACTTCTTGAATATACTCCCGAATCCAGATTCCCTAGATTTCATCTTAAAGGTGAATATAGCATAATTGATATATGTATCTGGCTTAATGCAAGGCATTGAGAGCTCAGGTTAGTACTATCGTACAGACAAAGAGATGAAGGCTCGACTATAAGGTGTGTTCCATTTAAGGAATCTTTTTAGCACTGCAAATGATTAGATCTTTTGATACTTTTCAAGATTGCATGCAGTTTAGGGGTTTATAGCGAAAGTATTATAGAAGTTCTAGGCTATTGCTTCCGCAAAATCAGAAGAACTTGTATAATACCCCAGATATCAACTATCTATAAAGACCTTGTGTCTCAGAATCAGGCAACCCTTTAATCGAAATTTCAGAGTGCTAAGTCGATATATCCAAGATGTGTTAAACCACAAGTTTAAGCAGTTGTAAAATTTAGTTTATATCTCAGAAACAATTTACTGAACGTGTTAGTTCTATCGACACATCCACAGTAAGACTTGCTTATCACTTTTAAACTTTACATTTCTTTAGCATACTGTGATAGTCCACTGATGTACTATCATTTCTTTTGTGACACCGAATTCTTTTTGTCTTTTTCAATGTTTTTGTACATTTTTGAAATTTTTCATATGTTTTTGTATTTTCTCAAACATTTCTCCCCCTAAAATCGAAAACATATTTTTGGATTTTAGATTTTTTAAGAAACACCAAACTAGAAGGAAATATACAAACCAATGCGGATTACGTGAACTCATCGTCCGATCCGTATTCAACCTCAGCTTCCGTACCTGTAAGCAAATTTTTAATACCATTAAACCTCATTAGATATGTAAATCTTGTTAAACGAAATGCTTTGGTATAAAAATCAGCCTTTTGTTCGTCGGTGTGGATTTTTTCTAGTCGCACCAATTTCTTTTCATAACAGTCACGAATGAAATGATAACGAATTTCAATATGTTTAGTACGTGAGTGATGAACTGGATTTTTGGTTATATCGATGGCTGCTTTATTATCTACAAATAAAGGCGTGTCAAGAAACTGCAAACCATAATCCCTCATCTGTTGTTGAATCCAGAGGATTTGAGAACAACAGCTGGAAGCAGAAATGTATTCTGCCTCACAGGTAGAGAGAGAGATACCGTGGTCTGTTTCTTGCACTGCCACGTTACCAAACGTGTTCCAAAGAACTGGCATCCTGCCGTTGTAGATTTCGAGTTCAGCTTGTCCACTCTGAAGTCTGAGTCAGTGTATCCCGTTAGATCAAAAATGTCGTTCTTCGGATACCACAAGCGGTGCTTGGACATCCCTTTAAGTATCGGAAGATTCGCTTGACTATCTGCATGTGTAACACTCGAGGACTAGACTGATATCTCGCACATAAGCAGGTAGGATACATGATGTCTGGGCGCGATGCCGTTAGATACATCAAGGATCCAATCATCGATAGATAGAGTGTGTCATCAACTTTGGTTCCCATCTCGTCAATGCAAATCCCATGATTCAATGCCAGCGGTGTCAAAAGCGGCTTCGAGCTATCCATTTCAAATTTCTAGAGAATGAATATGCCGTCTGGTAACTGACCCACTTGTAATCCGAGGAAGATTTAATTTCACCCATGGAGGACATCTCGAATTTCTTCTTCATGATCTTTTCAAACTCTTTGCAAAGACTATCATCCGTAGAACCGAAAATGATATCATCCACATAGATTTGTACAATGATTAGATGAGATCCGACTTCTCTGGTAAACAATGTACTGTCCACTGTGTCTCTTGTAAAGCCATTTCCAACAAGATGTTGCGATAACGTCTCGTACCAAGCTCTCAGGGCTTGGTGTAATCCGTATAAGGCTTTGTCTAGCATATAAGCTTTGTTCTTATTCAGTGGGTCGACGAAACCCGGTGGTTGGCCGATGTACACTTGTTCACGAAGTTTACCGTAGAGAAACGCAGATTTTACATCCAACTGATACACCTTAAATCCTTCCCAAGCTGCGAACGCAAGGAAAATGCGGATAGACTCTAATCTTGCAACCGGTGCGTATACTTCTGTGTAATCAATACTCTCTTGCTGGTGGAAACCTTTGACAACCAACCGAGCTTTGTTACTGACTATTACACCCCAATCGTCCTTTTACACTTGAAGACCCACTTCGTATCAATAGCTTTCTGCTTCGGTGGTAAGTCCCCTCTAAACACCCAATTTCTCGAACTGTAACAGTTCTTCTTGCATTGCTATCACCTAGTTCTCGTCCCCTAAAGCTTTATTAACCGTCTTTGGCTCTATTTGAGAAATGAAACATGAATAGTAGCAGTAGTCTTGAGTTGGAGCAACTCGGGTGTAGAAACAACTAAGTGCTTTGTTGATTTGGCTTCGTGTACGCACACCAGTTTGTAACTCACCAATGATATTCGTTGAAGGATGGTAAGAATATGATCGTGGCATTTCTTCTGTAGGAACATCAACTGAGCTTTGCTGATTTGAGATGTTCTGATCAATGGTCACTTCAACGTTAAGAGCGCTAGATGATGCTTCGTTCTGATTGCCTGGGTTTGCAGATTGATTCAACATGTTAGATATCTGCTCAACTTCTTCATCCGATGAAGATTCGCCATCAGCATCAAATGTCGGCGCTTCATCTGAGTCAGAATTCTGATTCTAAGGCATACTTGGCACTATTGTAACATTTTCTGGTTCGGAAGATACATTCGATGGATTTGTAGCAGGTTTACTTCTGTCTCAGAAATGTTTTCAACTTGAACACCGATATTGCTAGGTCCTGCTCCGGAAGACGTAGATTCCAATGTGGGTTGATTAACAACAATTGGTCTAATGATTTGTTCTTGATTCGCCGACTGTTGAAGATAATATAACGTTGTGATTTCTTCTTCAGACGGTTCTTCCGGTAAGTCGAATGAGTTCCAAAGGTCTTGATAGTTAAACAGCCATGCGTCGCCTCTTCTTTGAATAGGATCCGTATAGTTGAAACAATCAACATGTTGTGCTTCAATAACCTTTCTCAATGAAGGAACATACACTCTTCGTAGCGGACTCGCATACCCGACAAAGAAACCTTCAAGCGATTTGGCTCCGAATTTACCATCTTGAACTATTACAGTACATGGCGCACCAAATGGCTCTAGAAACTTCAAATTTGGTTTCCATCGGTTAATCATTTCAAAACATGTCTTTTTCGATGGTTTGACAGTTAAAACTCTGTTAAGTGTGTAGCAAGCCGCTGCAGCTGCCTCACTCCAAAAGCTTACTGGAAGTTTCGAATCTGCAAGCATGGTTCTTGCTGTCTCGATTAAAGTTCTGTTCTTCCTTTTAGCTACACCGTTTTGCTACGGAGTGTAGGGTGCACTGAATTCGTGCGGAATTCCCTTGGGATTGCAAAATTCCTTCATCTTATTATTCTTGAATTATGTGCCGTTGTCACTGCGGATTCGTCGGACAGGAAGATGATAAAGGTTTTCTAACTTCTTGAAAAGAATCACCAAATTTTCAAATGTTTCATCTTTTGATTCTTGAAAGAAAACCCATGAATAACGCGAATACTCATCTGTCACAACTAAGCAGTATAATTCTCCTGAAATACTTCGAACATTTACAGGACCATATAAATCCATGTGGAGACGCTCTAGCGGCAGCTTGATTGAATTCAAAATCTTCTTCGGATGTGACGTTTTGATTTGCTTCCCCTTTTTGCATTCTAAGCAGTGATCAGACATATGGAAGCTTCATAAGTTCACACCTTCAACTAGATCATTATGTACCAGAAAATTCATTTTTCGTAAATGAATATGCCCCAGTTTACGATGCCAAAGAATAGAATCTTTCTCAGTAGCCTTTGTCACAAAACATTGTGCTGATTTCGATGAAGTGGTAGCGATGCCCATACCTAAGACATATAAATCATTCTCGTGCGGGGCTCGCATCAGAATCCACTCATCAGGTATTTTGAAACCCGACTTTAAGATCATACACTCTTTGTCGTTGAAATGCACCGTGAACTGTTTGTCACAAATCTGCGATATGCTCAGAGGATTGTTTTCCAGCTCTGCTATGTAGTTCACACGATCAAACGATACGATGCCATTAGAGAGTTTTCCCTTGGCGACAATCCTTCCACCCTGATTGCCGGCAAATCCAACATATCCGCCATTGATAGCTTTAATGTCGAATAAAAGAGCTTTCAGTCCCATCATATGTCTGGATGCTCCACTATCCAAAATCCACTTTGAAAGCACGGATCTTTGGAGCCCCTACACATATTTAAAATCTAGTTAAACAACGCGACCCAAGCCTTTTTGGTCTTGGGTTTTGGATAGAGAGCTTGGTAATCATCTTCATAATCTTCATCTGATCCTCCACTGTCATTTACATTTTCAAAATTCACTTTCTTTTTACCTTTTGAATCGTTACCACTTGTAATTTTGACAGTTTCGGATTTGGTCTCAGACTGATTCTTTCTTGTTATCAGTCTTTACATGCTCAGACTTAATAACCTCAGATGCTGTTTTCTTTTTCTTAGCAACCCAGGCTTGAGATTTAATGTTTGCCTTTTGATGTAAAACTTGTTTTCGTTTGCCCTAGAAGTTTCACCTTTTTCGAAAGTTGAGTTTTCAAATCTCTTTTCTGTTTTAGGTTTAACTTCAGGTTTTGATTCATTTCTTTTCAAAATCGTTACAGGTTTTACAAACTCTGGTTGCTTTGGTTTTACAACATCTGAACTTTCTTTCCTTCG
This sequence comes from Scalesia atractyloides, assembly GCA_947069175.1. Classification (NCBI taxonomy): domain Eukaryota; kingdom Viridiplantae; phylum Streptophyta; class Magnoliopsida; order Asterales; family Asteraceae; genus Scalesia; species Scalesia atractyloides. Next base: position 51,502,183 of record CAMTDV010000019.1, read on the forward strand.
AAGATAAGCCGGCTTAGATTTCAGACACTTACGTGCAATATGACCAACTTCGTTGCACTTGAAGCAAGTCTGATTATCATGTGAGTGTCCACTAGTGGATTTTACACCACTTGTGGCATTCGCCTTATCTCGAAGTTCTTTCTGCTTCTTAAATTCATCATTTGATTGCTTCCCAATCAAACTTTCCTCATGAACCGTGTTAGTCCCATAAACAAATTTCATGTTTTTATCTTTGTACTCTTGAAATGGTGACATTTTCTTAACCGGTTCTTCATCCACTCTAAACCAAGCGTAGCTCTCCGATTTTCCGGATGATCCCCACCATTTCTCCAATAGTTATTGTAATTTCTTTTGGGTTTAGAATACAATTTCTTTTCATTTTTTCCAGGTCCTCTGATGTAACTTCAACCAGTTTGAACAGTTTATCCAATTGATCCTCTTTGACGTTCCGAATCAGAAAACTGTCATCAAAGTATAATCTATTAGATTCCTTAACCTTGTACATGACAACGTTAGGATCATCACATAGATCATCTTCCGATGATGTATCGTCATCTTCGGATTTCGTGTCAGAATTATTCAAACTCGAGGTGGCGCTCTCAAAGTTGCCATCATCAGAATCATTCAGAACATTTTCAACAACATTCTTAACCACCACATTATTGTCATCATCTGATTTAGTATAGACTACATCAATGTTCTCCGGCAACTCATTTTTCTTTTCAGATAACAACTCAATGTTGAGTGCCTTATCCATCCCATCAGCAGTTTTGCGACAATACTTCTCGCATAGGGGTGGAGGAACATTGTTGTATTCTCTACCATTTTTCTTTTTAGATCTTTTATCCTTTTCTTCCGACGAGATCATGGGAAGAATATGATCAATGACATAAGCGTTAGTTGTATAACTTCTTAAAAGTTGTTGAACACGTTCTGTTTCAATTTTCATGTCCTGGAGTTGTTGTTTAGTTTAAGCAATGGTGTTAATGTAAATGTTTATTGCTTTTTGTTTATCCATTACAGTCCCTTTTAACATCCGCACAGTATCATGTTGTTCAATATTATTTCTATCGAGCCTGCCATAATCATCTTTCATTTTGTCATACGCTTCCTTCATTGTACGATAATCATATTTGAAATGTTCATTATGTATATTGAGTTCAGCGATGATTTGTGATTTTTCGGCACATTTAGCACATGGCTCGGTACATTTTGTGCAAGGTTTCTCAACCTCCACAACTTGTACTTTGACAACTTCCTTTTCGACGATCTTTACCTCTGGACCTACCTTTGTTAGATTCACCATCATTGCTTTATTGACAATGTCCGTGAGGTTTTCAGCATTCACATCTTGAGTAGCATCAATGATTTCTTCATTTATCGACTTCTCCTCAACCACTTGCTCCTGAGAACTTCCATCAAAATCACCTGCAAAACTAGAAGATGAATTGGAGTTAAAATGCCCTGTGTCTTCATGTGAAGAAACATTTCTTCTTCTTCCTGTTGTTGTAGATACTGTTCCAGTAGAGCATTCTCCATCGCTGCTGCATCTTCGGCAGATGTATCCTCAACAATCTCAGCCATCAAAGCCACTCCCGTTTTCTTCCCAATATATGAGTTCCAATCAAAACCACCATCTTTGTTGGTAGCAACCATTGCCTTCTCGGTATTGTTGGATGATTTTTCTTGAATCTCCACTTGCCTTATTTGAAAACAGTTTATACTGAAGCGACTTCTTGTAGTATTCGTTTCCACCACCAAATGGACTCTGATTGCCCGTTGCTTCAGGATTTTTGTATTCTCGCTTGAAATGCCCTTTTTGTCGGCATCTGAAACACGTGACCTTTGATTTGTCGAACCCTAGCTTGTTGCTTGAATTTCCAATATCTCAGCCTGTGAGTGCAACAAACTTTGTCACCCGTTGAATGATAGAAGCCAAGGACCATTTAATGTCCATCAGTTCAAGTTCTTCCTCGTCCACCTGATCATAATCTTCTGCGGTCATTTCTGGATTGCAAATTTTCCCGGCCACCAGACTTTCATATGATTCTAAAACTGTAGCGAGAAGAGTCATGTGTTGTTTTGCAACTTGCTCAGAAACAACATTGTTTAGATTAACAGCAATATTACACTTGTACACATTTGGATCAGAATTCGTTTGTTGATTCTGATTTGTTTGACTCTGATAAGAAGCATTTGACCCTGTGCTTGAGAACGAAGAACTTTGTGGACTTTGACATATTGTGGTTGATTCTGTGGTGAAAATTCATGTTTGCACTGAATGTTGTTTGAATCTTTGGGCTTGAAATGCTATCTTGCATTCCGTTCTTGTAATACAGACCAACATCTTGAACAGTGTTAGCATTCAACTTTGCGATCTTTAGAAGCTCCATTTCATGACCTTCAAGTTTGTCGATGAATGTAGACAGCTTGAAGAATTCCCAATTCGGACTTTCTTTCAATACCATGAGATATGTAGTCCGTTCTCTGACATGTAACGCATCAGCAAGCTTGTCGATGTATTCTGGTTCTGTCTTCTCGAGACCGTGTCTCCTCATTTGGACTTTCAGATGACAAAAACGCTCGATCATCTGTTTCATTGTCTCGCCCTTTATCATGGTAAACATATCGAATTCATTCAAGATGAGAGCTTTTTTACTCTTGATCATCTCTACGCTTCCTTGGTATTTCTTTTGCAGTGACAACCATAGCTCTCTTGCAGTCGTGCATTCGGGCAATAAGACCAAAATATCCTATTTAACGGATTGTATAATGAGACTGATCATCTTTTTCTCAGCAATGTACTCATCTTTTTGTATTGTCGAGTACTTGTACTTTTTCAGAACTTGCTGATTCTCGTCCAACGGAACAACATATCCTCTCTCAATAGCCACCCAGCTTTGGAAATGCATGGCGTGAACCCAATAACTGAACTTCTCTTTCCATCATTCGTACTCGTCCATACTCATTAACTTCGGGGGTTTAACAGACGTGCCCATTTTGTTGTCAAGGTTGACTTGTATGACATTGGCATTAGACGTACCCACTCCTGACATAAACGCTCTCTGTAGATCATCCATCGCGAACAACGAGACACGTACATTGAAAACACGTTAAAACTTTGAAAATGATTAGTTTTACTACAAGTTCGGTCGAACTTGTAGTGTGAAAATGAAGAATTTTTTATTTAATCACAAGTTCAGTCGAACTTATGAATTTTTGATTTGAAAATGTCCCTTGAGAACCTCGGTCGAACTTGCTATTTGGATTTTATAAGATTTTTGCAAGTACGGGCGAACTTAACTAAAATTTTCTTGATTTTTATCAAGTTCGGTCGAACTTGATAAAATATCAATGACTTTTTAGTAAATTCGAGCGAACTTAGTTGAATTTTCTCAAAATAACCTCAAGTTCGAGCGAACTTGATAAAAACTCACTTAAAAAGTGACTTTTTAAGTCAAGTTCGGTCGAACTTTGCTAACAAGTTCGATCATAGAGGGTTTTGAAAACATGATTTTTGCAACAATTTGACACCAATTCGTTTGATTTTAGTCTCCAAACTCTCAGGGGTTTATCTATGATGTATTTAACATGTCATATGCAAAATTGGACAGAATTTGACCGTGGATTCTTCATTTTAGTGTAAAAGTTAAGAAAAATAGGAGAATGGAGTAGAATTATAAGTGTTCTTGTCTTGATATCAATCAAATCAGTCTATTCTAGCTCTGATACCAATTGAAGGTCCGTGATCAGGCGGTTCTAGACGGAAGTTAATGCATAAACGTATATAACAGTTTCGGTAGAATGTTATTAAGAATGGAGTAGAAACAGAATGCAGCGAAAGTCTTCATTCATACCGAAAGAGTATACATCTTTATAAGTCCAGCTGCCGGAGTTCCTGGAGAGAATCCGGCAGCACCTCCCCGTAGGGATGGCAAAAACTCAAATGACAAATGAACACACCACCTATTTATAGGGAAATATAATAAGTTCGCTTGACATGGGCATAGAAGGACAAGTTCGGGCGAACTTGTCCACCATACGACAAGTTCGGCCGAACTTGTCTTTCCATATGTCAGGTTCGAGCGAACTTGACCTCCACAGGTCAGGTTCGGGCGAACGTGACCTCCACAGGTCAAGTTCGGGCGAACTTGTTCCCTTCTACACTGTAATCTCCGTATTTTGGTCGTGTGTTCGATTCTAACCTATATAATATTCAACACACGCTCAATCTAGCCTATTCAACAAGTGATGAACACAATAGTGCATCAACAGTATTCGTAAATGCTAAATTGGTCAACGGGTGTTGTAAAAGTAAATCATCAAATTATTTCTATTATAAATAAAAGGTAATATCAAGAACTCAGGAACAGACGATGCAAACCGAAGAAAATATAAAGTTTATTGAACGACTTATTGGTAGTACAAACCAAAGTTTAAAAACACTAATAAGGATTATCATAATGCTTAAAACACGGAAAAAATGACATGACCCAAAATATTGAAATATCATATAACTAAACTTGAACCACACTCCACATCGTACTTTCCATCAATGGTCTTGCGCTTTGTCCAAGAACAATTTGCACTTGCATCGATGTCATATAACTAATTAACACCGCGTTTACCATTTAACGATTTCCGATCCCGCATAACATAATTTAAAAAAAGGTTACTTTACAGTTGAAGATATGATACATTTAACACTATAAAAATGATATTAATACCTGTCCAGTCAGAAACTTGTTCTTAATGTCAGAAATAATGGTCTCATCATCACTTATATGGGTAATACCATAAACCTCGTCATAATGTATAAGATTGTACTCGTTGACTTCTATCTTGAATGCAAAAAACTTTCCAACCATAGACTTTATTTCTTCTGGAACCATAACTATATCATCATAATGAAAGTTTTGAAAATTGATCGTGTAAGGTTTTAATATTTTAAAAATATAACATAAAAATAGAAAATATGTTTTGAAATAATATAGATAAAAAAACCGTGGTGTTCTCTTCAATCAACTGTTTTGGAGTCTTATTAATAAGCTGAGCAGCCTGGTCATGAAATAAGATCATGTCAACTGAATGAGTGTCATAAGCAACTTCAAGATTGATTTTAAACTTAGGAATAGGCTAGACTAGAGTGGCAAAACATTTATAATTGGAACAATTATAAACTTCGTATTGTTTTAAATCATCATAAAAATCAAATCTGGTGCAAAAAATTCTTCAACCTCGAAACTTGCATCATCTAAACATGTAGGGCAGGTCATATGGTACCAATCATTGTTAATTATTTTTTTAGCGATACCCAAAATAGTAACACCTTTTGGCTGAAAAGAAATAAATCAAATATTCAATTATTTGGTAACGTATAATTTCATAAATTTAGTTTTCTAAATAACGTATGATACCAATGATATCTCTCAAACGACACCAATATTAGTGAAAGTTGTATCGTTAACAAATACACTTGATGAAATATCTCCTTTGGTAGACATCATAACTGATACAAAATAATTGAGACCATTAGCAGTTATAAAACAATTAATAAAAATAATAATATTTCGTAATGATGTGATAAGATTAAAAACATAAAGAAAACAATTGTTTATATGATCGAAATACCTTGATAAAGAAAACTCTAACAAAAAACTCTCAAAGTTTGTTGCAAAATGAAAAGAATTTCATCGTGTATTTATAGAGTTCAATTTATGTATTTTAGGATATAATAAAATATAGTGAAAGATTGATCAAATCTGCATTTTAATATTAAAATGAAATTTGAATAAAATTAGGATTCAATACTTGATTGAAATTCACCTTAATTTTTGACTGATATTCGTTTGAATTAAGTTGATGTATTTTAGGATATATTGACCAAATAATGAAACAATCTAAAAATATTAAATTGATAGGCAAAATTTTCGTTTACTATATAGGTTTTTTTTAAGTGTTAGATAACATTTGATTTTATAGTAACACACATTCATAGGTTATGGTTAGAAAATAAAGTATCTATCAACGATTTTAAAGGTAGACATGATATTTAAATTATTTTAAGCTGCATATGTATAATAAACACAAGTAATAATATTGATTATTAGATATCCAATAATGGACATGAATTTCTATGATTCATATAATTGTGTAAAATATTTGATTTGCGACTGAATAATAAACACAAGTATTAGTATTGATTATTAGACATCCTATAATCGATTCAAATTTTTACGATTCATATAAGTGTCTTTAATGCGAATTATAATGGTGGATTAAATATTAGAACCAAAAAATCTATCAATTACTTAAGTGAGAAAGGTGTTCTGATTAAGTTTGAATGATAGGAAACCAAATAACAGTTCAACTGATAAGATAAATACATCCTATTAAATCGGATTATTATATGATATCACAATTATCTTATTCATATCAACATTTACGAATTTATATAAAACTTTAAATTTACTTCCATACTAATTTTCAAAGTTTAAAAGTTAATATATGTTTATTTTAAAATTAATGGTTGTCACATTCTGACAATAAATAATTACAGTCACACAAAACATAATAATAAAATAATTAAAATTTAAGAATTAAGAATTAATAATTAGAATAAATCCAATTATTGGGTCATTCATAAAACCATCAATTTACAATACCTTTACTTAAGACATGAAAATAATGTCATATAAGACATTATCTTTTATATATATGTGTGTGATTACAAATAAAAAAATATAGCACAGTAAGGAACATATTTTTTATTCAAATGAAAAATAAGGATAAAATTGTTCGATCCCTAACACATAATCATGTGTACCAAAAGACATAATATATAAAAATTATCCATATTAAATCTTAATAAATTATTACAATATACATAGTAATACCAAACAGTAGGTGAGACCATGGTTTCTTGAAAAGATGCTCAAGATATAATCCATTAAAGGAATCAGCGTCTTGTAAGTATTGAACATCTTTTGTGTGAATTTGTATCTCAATAATATTACCCCATTGAGTCATAAAAGTCCAAGTGTCTTGTAAGAAACTTATAGTTTTCCAATCACGTGTTTTTCGAGAATACACACGAGGTACAACTGTGTTCATACGACGTTTGATATGTAAAATTTTAACATCGTTAGATGAATCAACATACATCCCAACTGTATCCACCTTCCTATCGTAAATACGATTAGAAATCTCATCAGATAAAATCTGATAGCGGTTAGTGGTTTGATTCCAAAGAATCAATTGATCTTTTGGTCCTTCGTTACACATCAGTAAAAGACCATTTTGAGAAGCAAGAATAGTTAGCCTAAAAGGCTGGGACTTAATGGGAAAAGAAATAATCTTCCTTGCAGAAACGTCTACCTTTCCACCAATCAAATTGTCAATAACCATTGTTGAGTTCGTCAAGGTGATTAGCTTACGGTCTTGGCAATTATCCAAGCGGCGAGAGTGAATGATAGCAAACAAATGTGACGACAGTTCGTCAAGCCATTGTTTGCAAGCACATTTTAAACGACCAACATACTTTGTTGGTAGCCTTGTTAGGATTCATTTCAAATCCAAGGCGGCCCATCCTACAAAACAGTACATAAAAAATATTTATTAATATTTCGAAATAATATGTGATATGATTAAAAACAGAAATATAAACATTAGTTCCTTAGAAAAAAAAAAACCTTGATCATGAACAATCCAACACAAATACTGAAAGTTTGTTGAAAAAACATTAGAAAATTTAACGTGTATATGTAGAGAGAAACGTATCTATTTTAGGATATAATGAGAAAAATATTTAAGAGATTACTTAAATCTTTATATTTGTATTTAAAAATTTGATTGTCATATAATTAAGGATTAAATTAAGTTTAATTTAGGATAAAAGTGTCGGTTGAATTTAAAGAGTTAAATGAAATTTTATTAAAAAATAGATTGAAGATTTAATTAAAATTTGATTGAAATTCGTTTGAAAATTATGGTGTATTTTAACTGATTGAAAAATTATTAAAAGATTTATAAAGAATATATGTTATACAAATCTGTCGGAAAATGTTTTTGTTTATTTTAAGTATTTTTTTATTATATTATTCCTTTCTTAACATATTTTACAATTATAATAACAATTGGGAAAAATAAATATCATATGTAGCTGTATCATATTTATTTTACAAAAAAATTGTTATTTGGTAAACATTATATTATATTATCATTGATAATATAAAAAAAATTGACGTTTGAAAAAAAAAAACAAAATCAACTGGTACGAGAGATGTGATATATGTAAAAAATATAAAAGGACGTCGTTTGGAAAAAGTATAAATACAAATTGTGGATGATAACATATTTTATGAATCATATAATTATACCAAAATGTGATCACCTGGTGGATTAAAATAATAAAATAAAATAAATCTCTCTATTAGTTCAACTAAAAGATGTGTTTTTTTTTTAATTTGAATGATAAGAAAATAATAACATTTTAAAGGATCTATATATTGTTGATATTAAATACCATGATTAATTGAAACCTAGTCATATATTTCATAGAAAACTATGATTCTATAAAAAAGATAAAATTAACTTCCCTAATAATTAGTATTACAAACATTAAGAATGGTTATATTTAATAAATAGTTTTTAATTTTATCATTATTAATAAGATTGATATAATTAACAACTGTGCTACAATGATATAAGTGATATTCATATAAAACACGACAATAAATGTGATATAAAAGAGTATCATAAAATATATATTAAACCATATTATTCAAAACAATAATGTCTGAAAACCATAACAAACCCATAATAAAATTCCAAAAACAACCAAAACACAAAAGGAAATATAAGCCCAATGTCTTTAAAAAACCACACCAGCAAAGAGTATATCAAAGGACAAACCCCTACTTCTCAATTTTTGGAATGAGAAGTTTAGGGGATTGATAATCTTGCACTTCATCTTTCTCATCACTAACTCGACGTTTGGTTGAAGAACATCCCAAAGTGTCATCAGCGTCATAAACTTCATGAAGGTTACGTTTAACTTCACCAGAACAAGATGATTTGTTATTAGTCTGCATTGCATTAGACATAGGCGTTTCATTATCTCTGGTGTAAGAATCCTCATCATGTACATACAAAGTTTGACACATAAGTAAATCTCATATCTCATATACGTCAATAAATGTTCTCGTCATAAAATTAAATTAAAAAAAGTTAAAAACATAACCTTTGAAACATCACATGGAACAGATTGAATTTCGGACAGTTGAATGCTGGATGATTCGGTTTTCTCATGCTACAGTAATACAAATAATGATTAAGTATAGTTGTAATACATAGTATAATGTTTATAAATAAATAGAAGTTGGCTTAATGATTTAAAATTTATACTTCATGAATTTTAATTTAGTGTACCGTGCAGATAGAATATCTGGACCTGATGTCAGCATTGAAATTCCATAATTCTCCACTTGATACTTAATGTTAAATTTAGAAACAGTTATGATAAAAGCTAGTTTCTCGCCCTTGATACTTAATGTTAAATTTAGAAACAGTTATGATAAAAGCTAGTTTCTGCCCAATCAAGACGTCAAATACATTAGGATATGTCTTGGGGACACCACCAGAAGCTAACTCCTAAAAAATTAAACAAAACACAAATTAATATCGGTTAAAGCAACAAAAAATACATTATTCGTACGAAATATTAAGAAATAGGAAGTAGGTATGCAAAAATACATCATCTTGCACTTGCAGCACTCTTTTGCAGTTTTTTCAAAATCTTGTACGCTTCATAATCAAATAGTGTCAATGTAACGGTACCAGATTAGTCTTGAACACGAATAGGTATCTTATCACTGTTTATATTTTAAATAATCAAATGTAAATGTTTTAAAGTTATAAATTAATAAATATATCCAACAGATATGATTATGGTACTGAAAATTAACAAACCGAGGGAAAGAAACAATATCAACTGCTTGACAACCAGAGTTGGTACACATTACAGTCTTCTTGTCTTCTAACACACCCGAACCATCTTCTTTGTCTACGGTAACAAACGTTTCTTCAACACCAGATTTGCAATGGTTGCAAGCGTTGTAGTACCAGATTTTATCAGAGCAAATCGCAATTGTTGTACCAACCAAGATAACCTTCTTCGTCTAATTAAACATAAAGTAATAACAAATAAATTTGATACAAAAATGTTTAGTTATAAAGAAAATACAATAAATCTTATATTATAAAAAACAATAGTTGTACCTCTGATATAGTACTAAGATAAACCGACAGGAAAAAATCAGGGTTGTTCAAAAACTCATCCTCAACAGTTGAAATCAGATAAGAACCAATGTTGTCACTTGAAGATGGTGTTGACGCAAACTTCTCAATATAACTACCATATTCAAGAATATGATTACCTTATGATTCAGTTCTTAATATTGCCTAGTAATAGTTAAAAACAATAATATAATATAAAGACGTACAGTTATTTGAAAGTATTACAAAGTATATTTTGTATACATCTTCTTGAAAGAATTAATTTCATCAAGTTCAGAGTTGATGAACATTCTACTAATATCAAATGAGCTTGACAAACCCAGTTTACCTATAAAAAAAACTAAAAGTAAATAGACATAAAGTAAAGAAAATTTGTGATGAACAAAGTAACATATGTCAGTGTTATATTAGAAATCAGACAAATAGTATAGCAAAATTTGTACCTTTGTAAAGATTCACGACGCCAAAGTGAATAACCATGACAACATGCTTCTCTCGATTTGGATCATTAAAGTATGAATGCATTTCGATTGCAAAATCATCCCACATAGTGCCGATCAGTTGTTGCCCCTATATACAGTTTTCATGTCTTATATATGTAAAAATTATATTATCTATATAATATGTAAAATTAACAAATTACGTATAAGATTCACTCAATATCCTTAAGCTTGATGTTCAATCTTTTGCCTTTCGTACCATCCTTTTTATTTGTGTCTTCTAGATTGAAGCAAACTTCAACATAGCCTATAAAGTCTATAAATGAAAAATATAAAATTGTTCTCATTAAATCAAAATGTAAGAAAGGCACAAAACATGAAGTATACGAATAAAACCACACAATGAATTAAATCACATACCAACAGTTGTATTAACTTCGAATCTATTTAGCACAACGCCTTTGAAGTTAACGAAAGATAAGCAATACTTGGACCATTCCAATCAACACTGTTTTAAATTTGTATGTAAAAAGTAAACGTTAATTTATGCTTATTTTTCGTGTGGTTGACACTTGAATTGTTAGGTGCAAGCTATGGCCTGCTAATTAGAAGACATGCATCGAGTTCTGAAGTGATTCTCAAATCTTGGCAATATCCTATGGAGACAACTTGTTTGAATGGTTTCATCCTATTAGAAAAAAAAAAAAAGATAATAAAGTTGTAGATTCAAACATATCAGATGGATGGGTCGACAAAAATTAGTAATACATAAAAATATGGCTACGAGTTAAAAATTATTTAATATACCTGTTCATCCATAAAATCATTACGACATGGAAAATTTCATTCTTACGACCGTGCATCATCTTCCTCCATAGAGAAACGATCTTCAACTTCAGTGTATAATTATTTGACAAAGGACTAAGATTAGACAACATCGTTATGTTATTTTCTGAGGTTCCATTTCGATAGTAGGAAATCGATATATGGAGAAATAGTTATGAAAGATGATGATAATGAAAGATGTATATATGCAGTAGTTTTATTTTAAGAAACTGTATTAATTTTCAAATAAAACAAAATTTTTTTATTAGGTTGACAAAAAACTAATTTAGTAAACGTTATTAAAGCCTTTAAATTTTATAATAAACTTTCCAAAAATTGTACTTTTTACAGTTTTATTTTATTAATACATTATTAAACAATTAGAAGAGTTGATGGTTTTGTAGAGATTGTTAAAACAGTATATAATAAGTTAAAAAAAACTCTTATATATTTACGAAATTTTTCAAAATAAATAAAAAATAGAATCTTATTTAAATATAGATTTTTTTTACATATTACAACAAATTAAAGGCGACAATTTAAAATAAAAAAAAATTGATTACGGATTTGGTGATAGGGTGAAGATGTAACAACATTGGTTATTATGGTAAGTATGGAGAATTGTATTTAATCGGACATGATTTTTCAAATTTCAATTTTTTTAATTTATTTTCAAATTTCAAATTTCAATTGTGAAATTTTGAACATAGAATAACAACTAGAATAATAAATATGGTTTACATCTGTATTATGGTAACTATTCTATTTTAAATTTATAGGAAATGATTTTTTTTTAAATATTTTATTTAATAGTTTCCTAAATTAACAAAAAATGTTTTAAAAAAATGAAAATTTTAAAATTACCTGCTTAAACATTAAAGGTAAATGCGTACACTTAATTGACAGAATTAATTTTAATACAGTCAAACAATCTAAGAAATAGAAATTTGTTAAATTTTAGAAAATAATAATCTGAATTATATAAAGATATAATCGAATGACGTTTAAAATGTTTGTTACTTTGAAATCTGAAAAAGGTTTTCTATAAAGATGAAAATTAAGAGATATCATCACTAGAGGTGTGAATTTCTGACACGACCCAGAAACCCGACACGAACCTAACACGAAATTCGCGGGTTTAGGTTTCGTCTAAACGGGTTCGGGTCAGTTTCGGGTTGAACACGCGAACCCGTTTAGGTTTATGGGTCAGGTTCGGGTCAACCTGGTCGGGTTGGCGGGTTGACCCGTTTAACATATTTATACTATATTATATTTTTTTACAATATATTTTATCTCATAAATTAAATGGGGCGTGTATTTTATGCCATGATTATAACTTAAAAGGAGAAATTAACATAACTTTTATAATTTAAATATGATATTATTATATACATTTGTGTTTTTTAAGTAATTTTTAATTTTAATATATTAGTTTTAGAAATAAAAAAATAAAAAATTCAGGTTAAACGGGTCGTGTTCGGGTCAACCCACAAAACTTCGGGTCGTGTTCGGGTTCATATATATGATACGATTTTCGAGTTCGGGTAGGGTTCGGGTTCGTGTAAAATTTTCGGGTTCGGATCGGGTTGAACTCGCCAACCCGCGAACACGACCCGTTTAGCACCCCTAATCATCACAAAGGTTTCCATATTAAATGGGAATCATTAATTGGCTTACGTTTTATAATATCAATGCAGATGATATTATGAGACGATAATAACTAAACAAAAATTATTAAACCAAAATAAATAGTTATATACCATTGAGTCTTAAAGACAATACATACTAAAGTTAAAACATTCACAAAATGTGTTAACCTAACACATGCAAACTGATGATTATAAAGTAGTGAACCAACAAAAGAAAGTAAGTCATAGTAACATAACAAAAAACCAAAAGATCATTAGATTGTTCATAACTAGCAATAGCAACTACTTGATCACCTTCTTCAAAATCAACTTCTTTAGAACTGAACCCAATAAACAAAGACACACTTGTTCGGATGTTTTATACGGTTTGGTTTGGTTTGGTTTGGTTTGGTAAATTTCTTTCCCCATTCCAAAGCATAATACCGAAAACCACGACCATGTTTCTCAGCACGAAATTTCACACTTGTGTCAACTCCTTCCAAGTTCTGAACGCGCATCTCCATAGTCATATCAATTCTAGACGCGTTAGCAACAGCAACAGTAAGGCGCTACAAACATCAAAATGATAAAGAAAAATTAAGATTACATTATAGGATGAACCATTTTAATATCAAAAACAAATTATGTATTTTTAAATTCTTTCGGTTAAAAATGTGTTATTTAAAATACATGACTAAATCTAATCTAATAAATTTACAGTTAAACTTACAAAACGTCTGTCAAATTTCCATACGAACTGAATAGGCTGATAGTCTGGATCAACTTTCTTATACTCTGGTGAATCCGTATCTTCCAACTCTTCTTCATCGAACATTTCATCCCCAGAAACAACATCACAACCAGAGTCTGTTAAAACAGAAGAAACATCAACCGACTCATCATCCATGGATTCAAAATAACCAGGATCTGATTCGGTATCATCGTCATCGGTATAAGAGTCTTCTATCTCAATGACTGGAATAGGAACATTGGCATGTGCATGAACAGGTTGAGGAAGGTTTATAGCAGCCATATCGTATTCAACCCTCGGCACCAAAATCTCACACCCATCTAAATCAAAAACAGTAAGCTGGAAATTTTCTGCAAATATGTATCTCATGACACGTAGTATCAGGGTAAATAGGTACAAAGGATACAACGTTTTCCCATCCTTCATAAACATAATAGACATTAGTATCAGAGTCTTTCTTAATCCTAACATCAAAAGTGTTCCACGGATTTACATAAATCTTGAAATCTATCTTGTGAATGGCGGATAAACGTATAGTATCCTCAACAAAGTCAGCTAGAATAACCTGCTTTTTTGGTCATATAACGTCTATTTTTTGTGTACAACTAAATGTAACTAACATTTGTATACTAACCAAACCATCAAAACAGTCCTTTGTGAAGCGTTGGCAGAAGTATTCAACGTTGCTAAGCTTTTTTTTTCAGTAGACAAGGAAGTATATAAAGACGCTTCAGAACCAGAGATCGGATGAGGTTGCATATTGTTAAACGGTGTTAACAAATAAGAGTACATGTTAGTTTGTTTGAACATGAGAAAACAACCGTCAGTAAGTGAGAGTGTGGATACAATTTTCTCCCACCCATCCATGAATACAAATGCTCCTCTATGCTTCGTAAATAGAACTTCAAATTCCAAACCATTAGAGCATTTGATAACTACTTCACGGTTTGGGACAGCATGTGATAAGTACTTGTTCGTAAACTCATATGGTATCCCCTTTAAAAAAAACGAAGTAGATTTAAATTAACTAATAAATAATAAATAAATGAATCTAAGTCTAAATATAAAAATAAAAATAAAAATACACAAAAAATCTTATATATAAAACAGAACAACTTACCAGATATTCAGGATAGGATAGTCCTGGAAATAAAGTCTATAAAAGGATATCATATTGGTTTTGCATCTGTACAAACAAAAGATCATAATATGAAAAACATATACTATAAAGAACTCCTAGAACCAGGTTAGAAATACACATCATAATACAGGGGTAAATATTGAAATCTTATCCATTAAATCACGGTAACCAAATTCAGTAATCAGTAATCGATTAAAACATGACAAAAATAAAACAAATAAATGCTCCAAATAAGAAAATGGTAATAAAAAAACATACCTACAATATTAAAATAATATTAAACTAAAATAATAACAATAAATCCTAATAAGTTCATCATTCATGAACAAATATGATCAGCACATAAACAAACTTAAACCCAATAAATCAACATATGATATAACATATTGTAAATACAAAACCCATGAAGATCATAACATGCAGTTAACATAAGACTAATTGATTACAAAAAAATACATCAAAAAACATTGAATTTTTTTCCAGTATACACGGGAACCAATATCAAGAATGGATTCCACACAAAAAACACAAAAAAAGAAACAACACAACCGATTATGACAACTTATTCATAAAAAAAGAAGCAACCAAATAATACAATGGATTACAAAAGTCAGACAAAAAATATGAACAACAACAAACAACAGAGATTATTCTTCGTACCTTTATATGACCGATATGCTATGGTGTTTAAGATTAGATTGGTTACATACCAAATTGTTGAAGATGAAAGGGGTTGTGCGGAAGAAGAAAAAGGTTTCTGGGATTTCGTGAAGCGATACTTGAAGAGAGAGAAAGTAATTGAAGATTTTGTTAGAATATAAAGATCATAAAAGATCCGGAAGAAATGATCGGGTTACGTATGTGGTTAGAAAGGGAAGAAAAAAAACCCGAAGTTTTGGACCCAAAAAGGTTGATTTGGATGCCCTTATCACATGACACATCAGCTCAAAGATTTACATTTATTATATGTATAAGATATCTAGTTAAATACAGGCATTTAACTGGCTTATAGGTATTTTATCTTGCGTTTTAATCGCATTTTAAAGCGTTTAAAATTATTTTTATCACTCTATAAAAATAAACTCGCCTTAATATTGCTAAATAATATTTTATTTTCCTAGACTGGCTGCGTTGTCCGTATTTCGTAGAAAACGCGCGGTATTACGTAGTACGCCCTTAAGTTCGAAAATATAGATTTTAAGCGTTTTAATTAATTTTCCTCACTAATATGATTAAAAATAACATTTTAATCAAAACGGAATATTTTTATGATTTTAACATTAATCGGGCGGTCACCGACGTTCGTCTCGCATTTTGTTCGTTATGCGATAAGCATTTATCTTATTATTGCCAAAATAATTTCTAACAAAGTTCGGATTTACCAACACATCAAATACCATCAATTAATACCAAATTCAATAAAATATTGCCTTTATTTATTCATAACACGTGTCACACTTGTACAATACAGGCTCAAAATAGTCGGGTGTCACAGTAAATTTGTAATAAAGTAACTTTTTCAAGTTACGTGGTCGTATTTGATATCTGTGGCAGCTCACAATTGCACGTGTTGTGTTAGGGTTGATGTATCTAACATATATATTAAGTTCGTGACATATTTGGATTCGTATAAACTAGGATTGGCCTATCATCCGATAAAGAGGGCTCATTTAACCTCCCGGTAAGTATCAATACTTGTTTAATATAAAATTTTCGATAGATGTTGATAAACCAATCGATGTCAAAATAAAAACATAAGTTTATTACTTGTTTAAATATCTCCTGATCTCGTTTAAATGACAAATAATTTACTTTTGATTAGACTTATAAGATAAACTTGTAACCCTATTAAGAATAATGTGGGTGTACCAACTGTCGGATCTCAAGTACCTCGTGCACGACTTGATTTGTCACACCCTCAAATTCCACATGCAAGGTTTTACCGTGAGGCGTATGCCATACCATGATCAAACCACTAATCATGTTAAACTATTCTATTTAATTGGAAAATGTTTAACTACCACATTCAACATCAACAGTGATAATAGTTTCAAATGTTTGAAAACATAAATTTATGTTTAACAGCGGAAGCTAAAGTATAAAATGCAGACATAACCAAAAACCCATAATTGTTTAGGATAAATAATGAAAACAATTTAACCACAAGCCGTGACACACTCCAAGCTACAAATCCCTATCTGACTTGTACCTAACATCCTACAAAGCATGTTAAAGTGTATCAACAAAAAGTTGGCGAGTTCACAGTTTTAGTTCAACGAAAAGTAAGTTCAAATACAAAAATTATAAAGGCATGTCATGGGTAGCTAATGTCACACCCCGACCCGCAGCGGAAAAGGTGATCGGGGCATGATTGGGTTATCATCAAAGCTCATGACATTTATTATAACGTTTCATATTCATTATTACAATTTAAAGGGAAACATACAATCTTACTTTAATCATGTCCTAAACATCATTCTAGACTTCATTGTTTTCTTCTAAGGCATTTCCTATGTTTTCCTTGCTTCATCCTGTTCACCTGTATCATGTGTAAAAATGGTTTTTGGATCAACAAAAAGTTGGCGAGTGAATCCTATGAAAAGCATTTGAACAAGTTTATTGAATTGATTATAAAATAAAGTGCACAACCACATATGAGTAAATATAGATGTAAACATATTCATAAAACACTTAATATCAGATAATGCACACACATACAATAATAAATTGTTTTGAGGCACGCGTTGCTCAACCCGTCTCTCACGAGGAACTGATGGGCCTAATGAATGAGTTTTGAGGCACGCGTTGTTCTACGAACTGATGGGCCTAATGAATGATTTGCATACAACTTGACAATATGAAAGACATAACTACAAACAATATTTACACTCTAAGTTTAGATCACAATATGGTATGGCACACGTTTAAATAAACGAGTTAATTTTAGTGACACATGACACACCCCAAAACGTGTAATTAAAAAGGGGAGTTGTAAGATTCAATCACATTGGGTGCGTTCGGTTGATGATGTTGAATACGCACGAAGTTGGATTTAACCACGAGTGAAACTAACCTAGATAATAAAATAATGGTTCGGTAAATAAGCGGATTTTATTAATCAACTTTAGTAGGATTTTTGGATATATTTTTGTGAGTTTAAGGCTATTTTCTTAAAAATGTTATTTTTAAGTATTTTTAATTGATTTTTAAATAAAATAAATAAATAAAAATAATAAAAAAATGTTGACTTTTTGACCGTTGACTTGTTGACCGTTGACCGGTTTTATTGTGTAATTGTGTGCGCAGGGTGAGGCTCGAACCCGAGACCTCCCGTACGCGTGCACGCAGCTCTACCAACTGAGCTACGTGTCTAACCCGAAATATTTCTGTTTTTAATTATATTTATATACTAATTGAATTAATTCGAAAATCATTATTTTAAAAACGATTTAATTGCATGATTCGGTGCTCGCCACAGATCTCGAACCCGGGACCTGTGGTTTAGGTTGACACACAGTCCACCGCTGGACTGTGTGTCTAACTTGGTAAATAATCTGGTTTTTATTATACTTATATACAAACTAGATAATTTCATTTCTGCCTTATATAAAAAGTTTGATAATTGCCAGAACCGGTGCGGTAGTCTGGACTCGAACCCGCGACGTATGGTTTAAACGCGCACACAGTCCACCACTGGACTGTGTGTCTATCTTGGTTATTATTCCGGTTTTTATTAAACTTAACATCTTTTTGCAAGTGAATCCGGTTCAGTTTTAAAAAGGAACATTTTTATTAAAGCGAGTGTGCGTGGGACAAGAATCGAACTCGGGACGTATGCGTGTTTATTTGCACACAGTCCACCGCTGGACTGTGTGTCTAACCCGAGATATAAATTGATTTAAATTAAACATATATAATACCGAAAACTTCATCTTCTTCGTTAAGCTTAACCAGAATAGATGTCCGACTGTTTTGACAAAAATAATCAGTTTCTTTAGTGTGTTGTGATTAGCTACATGTGAGTTTAATAAAAACGAGAGAGATTAAGTGTAAGATATACCGAACAGAGCTCCTCTGTTTCGCCGGCGCAACTCCGATGATAGCAGGTTATTCCGGCGACGTGTGTTTTGCGGCAGAGGGTCTTCAGGAAGCTTCAGGTGAGTGTGGGTGGCTTCGGTATGGGCTCTAGGTGTTCTGTTTTTAGAGTAAGGCACAGAGGTGAAGGGGTTCGGTTTTCCGACGAGTTGCAGAAAATTTCCGGCGAGTGAAATTACGTCGAGAAAGGGTGTGATTGTGAGCGAAAAGGTTAACAGAAGTTAGAGGGTGTATTTATAGGGCAGAACATTGACGAATTTGGTCCATTTACCGTCTTGATTCGTCGGTCAATGATTCTTCTGGCGGTTATGACTTGTGTCGCGGACTGGACATCGGTTATAACCGATGTTGAGGTAATTGCTTCGGTTAAATTAGAAGAAACCGTCCAATCTCGGCGAAATCGTCGGGATTTCCGATGACTGCGATTTTGGGCGCGACTTGACTGGATTTGATTTTCGAGATTCATTATTTCAATTAATTGTTTCGGTATCTTAACAAAAACCCAAAGTGGCGGAGTGGTTGAGCGCGTGTGTGTTAAGGCTTTGGAATCCTGGCTGACCCAGGTTCGAAACCCGGCAGCAGCAATATATTTTTATTTCATTATTTTTAATGAATTTTCAAATATAAATATATATTCCAATATACTTATTAATTATGTATCGTTTAAAATTTATTTGAGCATTAAATACGCAACAAAATTTTTAACGGATTGTTCGGTTAATAAACGGAGCGGGTTTGCTAAATCCGTTTTTTGACGGATGTTACAGCTAACCCACTGTTAAGCAACTAAACAATATAGTACTGAATACTAACTATGTATGTTTTGTGCCCCACATCAATGTCTATCGGCATTGATGCAAAAAAGAAAGGTCAAAAGTTCACGCCCGGCTACCCGCATGGAGTGAGGTTTGTCAAATCTAATAGCGTTATCAACTAATACCCCGTCTGCTATCCCGACAACTAATCAGTATAAAGAGTAAGGACTTTCAAGATAGAAGTTTCGTTTAATCCACTATAGACATAAAATTAAACTCAAGTATTTAAGTTATCATATCTTATCCAGGAATATAAGTATGGTCCCAAACCAATAAACCAAGGATTGCATGGCTTTTAATAAAGTAGTGAACTCACATTCGAGTTGCTCAGCTATAATTTAGTGACTAGATTAAATGTGGTCAACCACGTCCTTATATGGTTACCGTTTTAATGTTAGTTAATATCCACATAAGTCACATTGATTCTACACATATTCTACCACATAATATGCAAACACGTTAACACTTAGTTACACGTTCGTGGGGTTACGTACATGTGTACATCTCATAACATGTACATGTTTTAATGATATTCGATTAGATGTAAAATAACAATTAACACCTCATACTAACAAGTAAATGCATTTATAAACATCGACGTCAAGTTTCGGCGGTTTTAGCTCAATGTCCGTTGTTGAGCTGTTTTCGTGAATTTTATTTAAAATACTTAACGGACTAGAAAAATTACGAATAATTTATGAGACATGTCATTAGGTCCGGAAAGGTTTGTGAAATTTTTTCAACCTCTAATTGTTCACAGAAAAATCAATAAAAATCATTTAGCACATAAAGGGCAATTTCGTCACATTCGATCGACAATTTACGGTTTATTTCATATAAAAATATTAATTGATCTGATTGATGAATTTCCAGTTGAGAATTTCATAATCTCATAGGACTATCTACTATAAAAATTTCAAGTATTAACTCCAACTATAGACCAGGTTATGACTTTCTTAACAGACTGAAATTTCTGCAGAAAAACACAGCTTGTACCTCTGTTTCTGTTTTAATTTTTTAATGACCTAAATTGGTCAAAAAAATATGAACCATTTGGGTTTGAAAGCTATTTCCTTGAACTTCGTTTTAGACTCAAGAACGACTTGTGTTCGTTATGTCTTGATCAAGTTACAACCAATACAAGTTGACATAAAGTTCTGCGCAGAAGCTGTTTGTTCATAGTAGTTTACGAAAACGTTTTTATGATGATTTATCAAGCTATTCGATTACTAAGACATGTATAACAGTATGTAGATCAGTTTAATCATCAAGTTATCATCAAGATCATGTTATAAAACGAAACCCTAGCATACATGCATACAAGTATGTAACATCTAAATCAACGATCCACCATAATCATCGAGAACTTGATTCTAAACCACCCTAGCATTTAAGAAACATGTGTTATGCAATCATGAAATCATGTAATCAACAAATCTCAGTCAAGAAATCACTTATAAATAGAAAACTACAACAAGATTAAGACCGATTACCGGAAGCGATAGAGAGATCAAGAAAACTTGAAACGCTGAAAAAGTTGAGAGCCTCAAGTGATGAATCGCCGTTCAGAGACGAAGGATTATAGACCACAGAAGTGTATAACGATTTGGGTTTACATGTTATATATAACCAAGCTCTGAGTCGGTGGTTTAATATTGATCCGGGTTTATGTAAAATAAAAGAGGTTCCAAGTTTAAGCTTGGGTCTAATCCTAGTTTGGGGGTTCGGTTAAGGGTGTCCGGATTTGTATTTGGAGTTTTCGAATTTGGGTTTGAGTTTAGGAGTTCCGGATTTGAGTTAGGACTAGTGGAAATTGCGAATTTGGGTTAAGGGTGCAAGGTGATTCCGAATTTGTTAGTATATAACTAGAATTTCCCCACCGCGTGTTGCGGCAGGGAATCCGCGTACAAACCAAACCGTAAAGTCCAAAGCCGCAAAATGTAAATGTGTAAAACAACCAATAACGAAATAAAATATAACAAAAATAAAAAAGGTGACGTGGTGTTGCGATCCGACACACCGGATTTTACCAACCTCCAATAGCCACTACCACGGACACTCGTGGTTATGGCCGGCATGGTTCACTGACCAAGAAGTTGTGTTTTAATATTATTTATTGTAGCAGCGGGGGGCGACCCGATTTTTAATATAGTTTAAATGAAAACATATTTTGTTTTCGTAAAAAAAACTTCATTATATTAAACAAAATTATATAATTGTGAACTTAGTTTTTGTTAAAAAAAAGTAACAAACGAAAGTTGTAAGAGGAAAAAAATTATTAGGTTAAAAAACTATATTATTTATAGTGTAACGGTTAATTTGATTTTTTTAACCACTGTGCATATTCAAGAGGAAATAAAAACTATTGGGTTAAAAAATCTCTAGTAAAACCGTCACATATCCATATTTATTACAATTAACAAATAAATTTAATAAAAATTAAATATACTATAATTATTCTAAATGTGAAAACTATAGAAAATATAACACATAAATTGTTTAACATATTTAATACATATATTGAGTATGAAATTATAAATTATTTATAGTTCGTATATGGTTTATAAAAACAAAACAAATATGCCTAGATATCATGTGGCTAAAGTGAAAAAAAAAAGAAACTTTTGATGACCAAAATAAATAAACATGGGTTAAGTAAATAATAAGAAAACATCAGTGTTAAAAAAAGAAAGAAAAGAAAAAGTATAGATTTCAAATATAAATTATTGAAGTCTTGTGTTAAAAATCTAAAACTTAAAACTCCCTTGTAGCTAATATGATGTGGTTTAATATATATAATAATAACTACACACTAAGCCCTCAAGTGACAACCTTTAAATTTGTATCGAAAGTTGGCATTATAACTTTAAGTTCAACGAAACTAGTCCTACTAGTTTGTGTTAGTTCATATGTTATATTTCTACATGTAACGTGAATGCATATACGAAAGTGCTACAAAATCATAAAGATTTAAATGAGAAAGTTAAGGTAAATATCTAAAAATGCGAGTTGTCACATGATTCGTTTAAATCCTCATAATTCCTAATAGTCTAGAGATATTGTTATAATAAAAATAACAATAAATTCAAAACAATATATATTTATAATAGCAAATTACTTATTGAGTCACTGTATCTTAGTGGTATTGTGACATCCCGGTTTTTCTGGTATTTTAAACGCGCTACTTTATCGTAATTTGTTTCTACGCTAATTTAATTCGGAGAATTAATTACGTTACGCTATAATTACACTAACTTTAGTATTTCGGGAATACACGATGTTTGGGAATTTTAACGGGTCGTATCGGAATTACGTGCTACGTGTTATTAGACGTTTGTGAATTTATTGCGCCACGCTCCAATTACGTGATTTAATATTTTATAAATTTCGTGTCGCGAATAATTGTCGAGTCGTAATATGTGTAGTTATTTAACGAGTAAAAATTAAAGGTTAGTAAAATCTATTTAAAAGCCGAACCGAACCTGTGAAACGTTTCGACTTCGTGACCAAGCGAACCCAACCCGCCACCCTCTCCCTTGCTGCCCAAGAAATAGCCCAACACCCCCCCCCCCCGCCCCCCTTATGTATGTATACGTATGTATGCATGTGGTGCTCTTGAAAAATTGGCAAACCCTAAAACCCTCCCCCCTTGATGATACACGACGGCAGCAGCAGCCCCCCCCTCGGTTCGCGTAAACAGCCCTCATCTCTTGAGGATCGATTTCAAGCTTGTCCCGGTTCGCTAGTTTTCGTCATTTCAAGGTTAGGGTTTTGATTGTGTTATGATTCATGGGATGATCTTGTGTAGTCTTGATCATGATTATGTGCTTGTATGATTGTTGTTATGAAAAGTTTTGTTGTGTGGGATTGGTTCGGATGAGTATGCGAATTGTTGCGTTCATGATGATGTGTTTGCGTATAAGAATCATACGCTGCGTTTTCCTTCATAAAAACTATGATGTATGTCTAGGGTTTTGAAATTGTGAATATAGATATATGATAATTAATGTATAATCTGCTGCAAATCATTATTGTGGAACGTGGTGGTTGGTAAAAGTGTTTCGGGTGGTGTTTAAGGGTAAAACAGTAAGCTGATGCGTGAAAACAACCAACTTCAGTTGGCTGTAAACGAACCATTATAAATCGAAAAATTAATTTTTTGAAGTCTAAAACATAAGTTTTCGAAAAACGCTTCTAATGGCACTGGAATCACATTTTTCTGAAGTCGTTTACTATTTTAAATTAATGATTTCGTGCAGCAGCTCAAGCTGGTTTTCTGCATAATTTGCTGGGGTCATATCTCGTAACCTGGGTGGGTTAGGTCACGACATTTGTACAGTAACTGGATATTGGAGTTTTTTGAAAATCTCCCACTGGAATTTCATCAATAGATAAACGATGATTTTTAAATGATTTTTCTTGTGGACTGCAGCTAGAAAGTGACGAATCTAACTGCAACCTAGTAAATAAATTTTTATAAATAATTGGTAAGGAATTAGGACTTGAAAATTTTACACAACATTTTACATTCAAATTGACACATTCTGTAAAAAATTGGAATTTTTGGAACATCGGAACTATTTTATAAAAATTCCCGAAAACAGCCCAGTTCTGAATGTACAAGCTGAAACATGATAACTTACATTTATGTGTATCTAAGTGTTGTATGTGCTATCCTGTGTTTGTGACAAGTTGTTGGTCGCTATTTCGTATAGCGACACTTTGCATGCATGATTATGGTTTTGAACTTGTCATACGTGTTTCGTACTGTGTGCTAGTTACGCATAGGGTTTTGTGTCAGTGTGCGTTCACACACTAACTTTGAACCGGTTGACATATTAGGACGTGATTAGCGGTTCCATCCTTTATTCTTTTGCACTTATCTAACCGACCAACTTAAGGTGAGTTCACGGCCCCTATTTTATCCGGTTTTAAACAACAGGGGGAGAAACATGTATACGCTCTACAACACTATTTTACGTTATGTGAAATTAACGTCGTTAACTATTCGGTAACTAATGTTAATGTTAATGTATGTTATGTTCACTAAGTAGCTTTTATCACGGAAGTCCTCAACCAACTCTCGGATCGTTAGTATTGGGTTAGATAGCGGGGAAATTATAGTAGTACTACTGGGCCCGACAAGCCCCACCCGAGCTAGTCGCGCTAGCCGACCGGGAATGGTCAACGGGTGATCAATTTGGCCTAACTTTCGCCATGGTCAGTGATAGACCTGGCAACACATAGGCAACAACAGTAAGCTTCGATCGCGAACTCTTAGGTGACATAACTCTAGGCTCGCTACCTGCATGTTAACATTGAACTTAATTACTAAACAACCTTATTATTCGGGTTAGGGATAATGGAACTATGTCGTTATCCCGGGCTAGGGATAGCGGGGGAAACCAACTTTTAAACAGAACTTGCGAACTTATAAAACCTGTGAACTCAATTTCTTTAATGTTGACACTTGTTTGTTTGCATGTTTCTCAGGACGCTAGGAGCGCTAGGTGCACTCACTTTGCATTTGATCAAGACACTTTTATCGAGTCTTTATGAACATTTACTTTTGGATTTTTGGTTTTGGCGTTTATGTTGGCACCGTTACTTTACATTAATGCTTCCGCTAAACTTTGAATTACTTTGAAAACGACTACACTTTTTTACAATAACTGTTTTTAGAAAACGTTTAAATAAATCATATAGAGTCGTTCGACATTGCTAGTGCCTGAGATTCTGGTTTGTTCACACGCCTCGCGGTAAAACACCCAAGTGGAAATTGAGGGTGTGACAGGTTTAACCACTTGAGTCCAAAATAAAAAAAAATAACTACATGGGTACCTGGTTTTTCAATTTGTAACCACCTGACTCCAATTTACTAACTCCATCAATAAAGTGTGTTAGTTTTTATAAAAAGACAAAAATACCCCTCTCTTTCAAAATATAAAATAATATAAAGAGTATAAAACCTACACACATACACTCTCTCACTACTCAAACATCTCTCTCTACGAGACAACAACAACTACCACTACGATCGTCAAACAAGAGTTAGATCTGAGAGGAATGGTGACCAGTGATCTCTCGTTCAGGTGACACAGATGAAAATGATACAAGGAATGAAGCCGGATATTGTGACTGGCATGGTTTGGGTGGTATTGTGGTGGTGGTGGTGTGATAAGGTTGGGGTGGCGCGGTGGTGGTTGGGATGGTGTTGTTGTGGTGCGATGGGGTAGGGGTGATGTCATGGTGGTTGGTGGTGGTGGTAGTAGTGGTGGTGGTGCGAAAGGGCTGGGGATTGGGGTGGGGTGGGATGAGGTGAGGTCGTGCTGTGGTGGTGGGATATGGGTGAGGGTGTTGCTGTGGTGGTTGGGGTGGTGTCGTGGTGGTTTGGGATCATACTCTGATAACTTTTTAATTCCATATTCGTTCTAATATTTCTGATCATCGGTGATAATTAATGCCATTGTCAACACGCATGGAACCTACTAACCCTTTGTTTTGGTTCTAAAACGCACCATATCATCATAATGTGTTGAGCAGATGCTTAGGAATCCAAAATAAGCAAAAAAAAGTTAGTTTTTTTTGGAGTATATTAAGAATGTTGTGAATCTTGTTCATTCTATTAAGACATAAAGTCTTTTTTTTGAGGTCGTTTTGTCAGGCGGGTGTTCATGATTTGGTTAAGTTGGTAATTGATTTAGCGCATCAATGTTAAATGTATTAGAATTGATAATGAAATTGACGGTGTGGTGGTTCAAGTGAAGGACTATGGTGGTGAAGGGAGGGTTGAAGACGATGATAAGCGTATTTTGGCCATTTAATAAAAAATAACTGAGGAAATCTAACAGAGTTAGTTAGTTAGACTCAAATTGTTACAATTGTTAATAAATTAGACTCAAACAGTTATAAATTGGAAAAACGAGGTAGTTAAACTTTTTGATTTTGGACTCAAATGATTAAAACCACTAAAATACAAGGATTCAAAAAATAATTTAATTTATTTATAATTAGTTTGTTATTAATTGAACAACTATTTTTAATCCGTTGAAAAACAAATAACAATCCAATGAATATGTATTAACTAGAAATAAAATTTGCGCGCGTTGCGGCGCGGGTATGTCGCAAACATCGAATAAATTAGTCCAAACGTTATGTGATGTGTTAAGCATATGAAAAAATGCGTTTTTCGACGTATCCTGTTGAACTCAATATAACTTATAAAAGCGTTACGATTTGATCAGAACATAAAGTAAAACAATTTTATACTATACAATATTAACGTGTATAACGGAAAAAATTGACACATATAATTAAAAGAGATTAATCAGAGCTTTTGTAAAAAAAAGAGAAAAAAGAAACCACAATTGGACTCCATTCGATTCGAAACAAATGTTATGAAACATTCATAAAATAAGCACGAAAACATATTATATTTGACATGACTCGTTCCCCATAAAAGTTTACGTTGAAATGTACACCAACTCGAATTTATACCGAAACATACATAAAAATATGCACGTAAAAATGGTTTTTTAAACGAAAACGTATTATATTTAACTCATTTCTAGAAAAAAGTTTACTACGAAACGTAGAGCAAATCAAATTCATGCTGACATGTACATAAAAAATGCACGTAAAATTATTAGTAAAAAAACTTAATAGTTTATATACGTCCGTAAAATTGTGCCAAGTAACACCAATGTTATACCACTGCCAACGATCACCAGTCAGAGAGCTCGTAAACATAAAATATATAAAAAAGTAAAAAATAACAAAGAACGAAAAAACGAAAAACTGATGTAAAATTCGTTGAACCACGCACGCCCGTTGCGCCATGTTAATGCAAAAAATTAGACCTAACATAAAATGTAGAAAAGAATAACTAAGTCGATCTAGACCCACGCGTTACGATGAACTTGTCAAACGGAGAAAAATAGATGCGTTGCGATAGGCCTGTCAAACGAAAAAAACAGAGGAAAAAACTGTTGAACCCCACACGCAAGTTGTAGTGTGTTAACTCACAAATTTAGAACGAAATGTAAAACGAACAACTTGCGAAAAATAAAAGTATGAGGGACTAAGGTTGAAAATAAAAAAAAGTGTTTATTTTAAATTATAAAAGATGAAAAGCTTTGGGTTGAAAGTAAAAAAAATAAAAGGGTTAAAATGTAAAGATAAAAACCTTTATGTCCAAAATAAAAACATCATTTATTTTTGAAAAACTCCTCATACAATAGGATACAACAAATAGTGTGGTAATTTCCTCCTTTATTATAATTTTCCTATTGGTTTTCAAATGTTGAGAAGTAAAAATAAGCAATGTATAAGGATTAAATATATTAAATGAATTAAGAAAAGACATAATGCAAAGTAGGGATATCATGGTACTAGATCGATACCAGTATCGAAAAACAGGAAAAAATGGATACCGATACCGAATAGAACGGTACGGTACCAGTTTTTACTTGTAAATAAACCAAAATACTGCTATCATACAGGTACTAAAAAATGGGGAAAACGGGTACCGGTACTTGGTACCAAATGCTAATCCCTACTGCAAAGAAAAACCTACGCACAATTACAAAAACCACACACTAAGCTCTATATTTTGTTAAACTGTTTCTCAACCTATACTATATTATAATGTATGAGGGAGAGAAATTTTAAGATACAAAAAAAAAAACTTTTCTAGTTTAATGCATAAGTTACAACCCTAAAATGAGGGTAAATTAATCTTTCAAACACTTTTTTTTAACAACAAAGTCTTTCCAAACACTAATTACATTGTAATTCTCTCATCTTAGTTACACTTTAATTCTCTTATTTCTATTTAAATTATGGAAAATTAATTAGTGGTTACATTTTATCGCACTTTTAAAAAACTATCCCACGTTTTTCTAAACGATCATAACTTTTATATACGTTAATATTTTTTTTAAAGAAATTACACCCTAAACGAGCATTTTATTCTCTTTAATTTGAGTATAATTACGTGATTAGCAGTATTTAGGGGTGAGCGTCAACTGAATCGTTAATTAAAAGCGAACAAAAAACATAAGAAATCAAACCGGAATCAATCAAAAATTGAATTAACTAAAATCCAATTAACCAACCGAAAACCAAATTAACTAAAGACCAATTAAACTACCGAAAACCGAATTAAAAAAAACAGTTATCGATTTTTTTACCCTCGTTTAACCAAAATTAATCGAAGCGAATCGAACTATTTATATTTTCATATATTTTTAGTTTTTATACCTATAGTTCATGTATTTCACATTAATCAAACCGAACTGAACCATTTCATGTATCTATACCTTAATTTCATGTATTTCTAAGGAAAAGCCGATGACTTCGGTTTCGCCTTCGGTACAGGGTAATAACGGAACCGATTGAACCACACGCATCCTATATATTACTACAGAGACTTAATACTCTTATTTGAGTTTAAATCATATTATTTTCATTAAATGAGTAAAATCTAATAATTATCCATATATATTACTACAAAGACTTAATACTCTTATTTGATGTTACATCATATTATTTCACTACTACTATTTATTCTATTTACTTGTGATATATTTATCTAGATTTGATTTCAATTTATTCCATTTACTTCTGATATATTTATCTAGGTTTGATTTTAGTTTTTAGCAAAAAGCTCAAACAAACTTAACCCATGCCAAAGGTTTTGGTTTGATGGATAACTGAAAATACCGAATCATTGGTCGCTAATAACAAATCTGAATGGTTTTAAATCCCCTTAACCATAAGTTTGGTTTCCGTGACGGTGAAGACTTAAAACCCAACAAATCAAAAAAAATTGTGTTTCCTACCGCATCACACGTGCACCCCACTAGTATTTATATATATAGGACTAGGATAAAATAAGAATCAAATAAGAATCACACTGAGTTGTGAAAACTATGAGAACTAGGCCTTCCAAAAGGTTTTTTCAAAAAAAATTGTTTTCTCAAAACCTTAAAAATCACTTGTTCAAAAAAAAAAGAAAAAAATGATGCATGCACAAATTTACATGAGGTGTAAAAAAATTCATTGCCTTAACAAAATTTACATTAGCACGTAAACAAAACTTACATCAGGTAAAACTACCGTCCCGACAACTTTTTTTTTTGCATTTTTTACAGATGTGTTTATAATAATTTTCATATACTTTTGTGCAAAAAATTATAGTAAGTAGGAGTTCTTATGGTTCTCACAACTTATGGTGGTTCTTAACTGAACCGAAGCCTGTATATATACATTTATATTATATATATGTATATATATAGGGTTAGGATCATGTGAGAAGCACTAGGCTAATTGAAAAACTTGAGAAGCATCTGGACCACACATTTTCCCAAAGCTTTCCGTAATATACACATATGTATAGTTTAACATTGATTATATACATATGTGTATAATTCAATATACATATGTGTATATAGTCAATGTTAAACTATACATACGTGTATATTATGAAAAGCTTAGAGAATTGTGTGGTCTAGAATGCTTCTCAGGTTTCTCAAGTAAGGTGCACTTCTCTTAGGATCCTTACTCTATATATATATATATATACAACCAGGTATATATATACCTGATGACGTGGGTGCACTAAGACCTTATTCATTGATGTTAGAACAAATGAAACACAAATAAATAATAATAATATGTATAAACATAGAAGAAGATAAAAGCTGGATAAACGGAGCAGCCAGCTCCTGAGGAGCTGGGTTACCATAGGCTAACTACAGGGAGCCATTGAACTGTACATCCTCGGGACTTGAAAGACAAAGGTCAAACTGATTTGACTTCTCACTAAAAGCACAAATAGTGTCCCTTGAGACACAAAACCTGCAAACTTACCTCATAAGTTTACTGGATCAAGAAGGTACTAGCTGGCAAAGGGGATCCCTCGGGCAGATCACTTGGCCTATAATAGGGAGTGCCTTGAACCAACCTAAGGTATTCGTTTTCACTCTCTCTTACACTAAAACTCTTATTTCTTTACTTTGCTAAGACTCTCAACAATACACTACTGATTCTCACGCCGGAGTCCAAACGCGGGAGGTCACCTCCCAACGCGTTAAGGCTAACGGTGTTCTTTGTCTACAGATTCCAGCCAAGGAGCTTCCTTTGGAGTAGATCTTGGACCTTCACCCCTTCCATATCCTTGTTGTTTTAGCAAGTGGCGCCCACCGTGGGGCTGCGCTACTTAAAACAGTTATTCCGGTAGTACAGCCCAGTTCCTAAGTTTTCGTTCTCTCTATGGCCGAAAAGGATCATCCCCAAAAGGAAGTCTCAAGTAGGTCCTTTTCCTAACCGGACTCCCCTGTTACGCCGGAACGGGTAGCTGTCCTACCAACACGGACGGACTACATGTCGCACCGACCACAGGAGATGCTCGGCAGTTCCAAACACCCCCTCCTACGCGTGTTATGCCCTCATCGCCAAGCGAGGTGTTATTCCCAATAAATACCATGGAAATAACACCAGATGGGGTAAGGAACAACTTTATACAGCTAAGGGATCTTTTGAATAGCTATGTCCGAGAAGAACGAACCAAGGGAGTGAGGCTACGTTTGTCCTACGATGAACCAGAAGTTACACTCTCACCTATGCCTCCTCCTTGTGTACGACCACATCTCCAAGTGTTACTCGAGCTTCCCTGAGCCCAAACACATACTTCTCTGCCGGAGGAACACTCAGGGAAGGGAGCGGTTTCTCTAGTTCCTCTTACAAGCCTCCCCGAGGAGTCCTGAATACACAGTCGAGCAGCTCCTTCAACAAGCTTAGGCCGTCTCACAGCCTCCACAAACGACTTTCGCGGAAGCTCTTAGATCCCTACCATTAGCCAGCAGGGCTGTGGCTGCAAGTTTGTCACCACCCACAGGTTTCCAGCAAAACTACATATCGTACGGTGCTCAAAACCCCCAGGTAGCTACCCTCCTGGCACAGCTAAGCCAACAGCTTTTAGGTAATCAGACCTAGCAAGGTGTTCAAAACCCACAAACTCAACTAGCCATTCAAGTAAATGCAGTTTAGGGGAAGCTGATGTCACAGTGAACATCCCTTCCAGGCCTTATAAACCAAGCTCGCTATCATGCTTCTCTGATGAGATGGCCAACTACATTTTTCAGACCAAGATAAAGATGCTGTCAAACGTTAAAACGTATGATGGGACAGAGGATCCAGAAGATCATTTGCAAGTTTTTACGGGGGCTGCTACAGTGGAACGATGAAACAATGCCGAATGTTGCCATATGTTTATGCAGACCCTCATTGGCCCAGCAAGGTTATGGTTCCGTGGGCTCCCGACAACGAGCATAACCTCCTTTGATGATTTGTACAAAAGCTTCCTGTCAAACTTCACTCCTCAAAAGAGGTGTACTAGGGATGCTACGGTCATGCATCAAATCCACCAGAATAATCACGAGGACCTTCGAACCTTTGTGGAAAGATTCAAGCGAGAAGGGTTAATGTACAGTGGAGCAACTGAGAAGATGAGGGTCTCTGCATTCATGAACGCCCTGGACCCAAAAAGTTGCTAAGAAGATTTCATGAAAACAATCCTACAACAATGGAGGAAGCTTTTGAAAGAGCTGAGTCATTCCTCAAAGGAGAAGAAGCGTTAGAGAAGCAGGTTTCAAAGAAAACAGAACAGAGCAACTGGAGGGATCAACCTTCCTCGTCCAAAAGATCTTGTTTTCAACCTTTCGTAGAACGACGACCATTTAGGTCCTACGAAGGTAAAAAGTTTGAAGATAGAAGAAGACCCCCCCCCCCCCCGGGCCAGGTAGAGAAAGAGATAAACACGTCTTTACCCTCCTTACCAAAACTCCCCAAGAGATTCTGTCAACAGAGGAGGTCAAATATACCTTCAAACCTCCTCGAACCCTGTCCAAGCCATCCAATAAAAGAGATTCGAGCAAGTTATGTGCTTTCCACAATGACACAGGGCACCACACCAATGGTTGCTATTGGCTAAAAAAGAGGATAGATGAGGCAGTCAAATCAGGGGAGCTAGCTCACCTTGTGAAAGAAATCAAGGAAAAGAAAGAAAGTAAAAAAAAATCAGCAAGAAGGAAAAAGGAAAAGAACTACTCCTTGGAACCAAGAGGTCATATGTTTCCCCCAACAAAATCGGACGGTAGGCTAGAGCTCCCTATCATCGCAGAAGCTGAGCTAGAAGGTCGTCCGATCGACAGGGTGTACATGGACCTTAGGGCTACCTCAAACATTATGTATCAAAGATGCTTCAATCAACTCAGCAATGAAGCAAGAACTCGCCTGGAGAACACTGACGCAACTCTAAGAAGTTTCACCTGGGAAAAGGTACAACCCTTAGGGAAACTGACCCTTGACTTGTGTTTCAGGGATGGTGACCTATCAAGAATGGATGAGCTTACCTTCATAGTGATAAGCTCCCTTTCCAATTACAATGTGCTAATAGGGAGACCCGGTATTGCTGCTTTTGATGTTGTGGTCTCCTAGGCCCATGGGATGATGAAGTTTCCAACCGACAGTGGTATAGCATTACTAATCTCGACGCAGGAAGCACTCCTGATCGCATCCATGGAAACAGAAATAGGAGAAAGCAGCAGCACCAAGGAAGGTCCTGATGAGGAGGTAAGCATAAACAGCTCCTATCCGGAGCAAAAGATCAGGATAAACAGTCACCTTCCCGAAGCCACCAAGCAAAGGCTGAAATACCTTCTTCAGAAAAATGTAGAGGTGTTCGCCTGGTGTTCCAGTGATATGGTGGGGGTACCAAGACATGTAGCTGAGCACTTCGTTAAATATTGCTCCAACACACAAGCCGGTTACTCAAAAGAAAAGAAGTCTAGCTCCTGAGCGAAGCCAGGCTGCCTGTCAGGAATTGGAAAAACTGGTGGAAGCCAATATCCTAAGGGAGGTAAAATACCAGTCTTGGCTGGCTAAACCATTGATGGTAAAGAAGCCGACGGATCATGGAGAATGTGTGTTGACTTTAAGGACTTGAGCAAAGCATGTCCTAAAGATTGTTATCCCCTACCAGAGATAGATTGGAAGGTGGATTCACTCACTGGATATATGTTCAAGTGCTTCCTTGATGCTTATAAGGGGTATCATCAGATAAAGATGGCAAAAGAAGACGAAGAAAGTTTCACACCAACAAGGGCATTTTCTGTTACACTAAAATGCCCTTCGGGTTGAAAAATGTCGGAGCCACATATCAACGCCTAATTGACAAAGCCTTCTCCAAGCAAATAGGAAGAAATATGGAAGCGTACGTCGACGACTTAGTAATAAAAAGCCAAACTGAGGAAGATATGTTACAAGATATCAAGGAAACATTTCACAACTCAACAAGATCAACATGAAGCTGAACCCAAGTAAGTGTTCCTTTGGGTATGAAGAGGGGAAGTTCCTTGGTCATATAGTAGGGAAGCAGAACATCAAAGCTAATCCGGATAAGGTCTGAGCCATTCTAGAAATGAAATCCCCACGAACAAAGAAAGTAGTCGAAAGCTTAAACGGAAAGATCGCAACCCTTAAATGATTCCTCCCAAAATAGCAAAACGATCACTCCCGTTCTTTCGAACATTGAAGGCTGCACTAACAAAGAACTTCGAATGGACGAAGGAAGAAGAAAAAGCCTTCTCAACACTTAAGGAGCTCATTGCATCCTTGCCTGCCATGGCAGCGCCGTCAAAAGACAAGACAATCACCGTTACCTATCTGCAGGTTTAATAAAACACCTTCCCTGTCAATATAAATATAAGGAAACAAACACTATTGTTCCCCTGAAATACATTCTCATAGGTTAGGAAGCCATAAGTTCTGTGCTTATGGTAGAATGGGAAGGAGAGCAAATACCTGTATACTTTGTAAGCAAAGTTTTAAAAGCTGCGGAAGTCAACTATTCTCCTTTGGAGAAGCTAGTGCTTGCTTTGGTACATACTACCAAAAGGCTAAGGATGTATTTCCAGGCTCATCCTATTCAAGTGCTAACTGATCAGCCACTAAGGACTATCCTAGAGAAGCCTGGGGATTCAGGAAGGATGGCTAAGTGGGCAGTGGGTTTGGGGAACAAAAAATCGAGTATGTATCAAGGAAAGCTTACAAGGGGCAGGTGTTGGCAGATTTTTTAACAGAAATACCAAGAGCCAAGGAAGTAAACGAGGTAGAAAAAGGGGAGTGTGAAACGATAATTGCAGGAAAGTGGACACTATTCACAGACGGAGCTTCTAGTATAGAAGGTTCTGAGGTAGGTCTCATCATAACGGACCCCCACAGAACCGAATATACTTATGCACTACGTCTCGACTTTTCTTGCACCAACAACGAGACAGAGTATGAAGCGTTATTAGCTGGTCTTAGAATAGCCAAGACAATGGGGGTCAATGAGCTTCAAGCCTTCACTGATTCAAAGCTGGTAGCAAGCCAAGTAAAAGGGGAATACACAGCGAGAGAACCATCAATGATACAATACAAGGATAAAGTAAAATCACTAATGGAAAGCTTTGGATCTTGTTCACTAACTCAAGTATCCCGAACAAGAAAAAAACAAGCTGATGCTTTGAGTAAGCTAGCTTCCTTAACCTTCGCACACTTAACAAAGAAGGTGCTAGTGGAAGTCATCAAGAACAAGGCAGCGGAAGAAGAGGAGATCAATGTTATCAAAGAGGAAGAGCATGAGTCATGGATGACCCCGATACAGAGATACCTTGAAGAAGGAAAGCTCCCCCAGGAAGAGTCGGAGGATGTCAGAATTAAGGCAAAAGCTAACCAATACATCATGGAGGAAGGGAAGCTTTACAAAAAAGGCTACCTGTCCCCCGCTACTAAGGTGCGTAGGTCCCGTCAAAGCAGTTACTTGATAAATGAAGTGCACGAAGGGATATGCGACACCCATGCAGGAACAAGAACGGTAGTAGCGAAGCTAATGAACATGGGCTATTATTGGCCCACAATGCACAAAGACACATATGAAGTCATACACAAATGCGAATCATGCAGTTACACGCCCAGGAAAAACAAGTCCGAAGCATGACTGGTCCCATCTTGGCAGCCTGGCCATAATTCAAATGGGGGATGGACATAGTAGGTCCCTTCCCCACAACAGCCGGCCAAGTCAAGTTCCTCCTGGTTGCGGTGGATTATTTCACCAAATGGCCAGAGGTGAAACCGTAAGCAAAAATCTTAGGTAAAAATGTGATCAACTTCGTGTGAAATTTTTGTGTGCAGATCTGGACTACCAGGGGAGACCGTGACCGACAACGACAAGAAATTCGCAGAGAACCCGTTCAGCACGTGCTGCCAAGAACTCCAAATCAAGCAAGTCCTTAGTTCTGTTTGTTACCACAATCCAATGGGCAAGTAGAAAGAACGAACAAAAGCATAGTAGAAGGGCTGAAGACTAGGCTATGGAGGTATGGCAAACACTGGGTCGAGGAGCTCCCTAGTGTACTATGGGCCATCCGAACATTGGAGAAAACAAGTCACCAAGAACCCCCTACAGCTTAGTATATGGCTCAGAAGCGGTAATACCAGTAGAGATTGGGGTACAAACGCTGAGGAGCTCAAGGAGGAACGAAGCACCCAACGAAACAGAAATCCTCTTGAACCTAGACCTATTAGAAGAAGACAAGGAAGCTGCCTTGATCCGAGAAGCAAGGTACAAACAAAAGATGGAAGGCTATTACAACAAAAGGGTCAAAATAGAGGTTTTCAAGCCAGGTGACCTGGTGTTAAGAAACAATGAAGCCAGCAAGATGGAAGATACTGGCAAAATGGGCCCAAAGTGGGAAGGCCCATATGTCATAAGTGAAGCACACAAGGGAGACTCTTATAAACTTGAAATCCAGAAGGCAAAAAGGTTCCAATGCATTGGAACGGAAAGTACTTGAAAAAAATCTTAGTCTAAATTAATTATTTTAATGGATTGAACAAGCTTGTCCTTGGCTATAATCAGTTTAATGGAAACACAAATAGCAACTTTTGATGAAAGAATATAATGTTGTTCTATCCTATGGGTGAGCTCCTCCTAACTAAGCTCCATGGGATCGGACGCTATATCTACCCATGAAAAAGGGTGAGCTCCTAGGCCATATCGCTCAACATGGAACAAGGCGCTATACCTTCCTGTATAAAGGTTGAGTTCCTAAAACAATACAACTCCATGGATCGAAAACATCCTAAAAATTAACTCCATGAAAAAGGGTAAGCACCTTACGCCAAATGCTTCATAGGATAAAAAACTGGAAAGAAAAACGCCTATGTAAATATACCACAATAAGTTAACAAATAAACTGTGGACTAGAAAAGAGATAGAACAAGAAGCATGCATCGGTTCTTTGATAGAAGGATTAGGAATGGGTGACTGCAGCACTTAACCAAAATTCATCTAGAAAAGACATTGCAAAACGCGAAATGTTTATACATAACTACATAAACAACACAAGTTTGATAACATCAACCATTGCAACATACAAAGGGAAACAGCGTAAGAAGCCTACATAAAATTTTCACAAGATAAATTAATGGGCACATGCTCCCGTAGTCGACAAATGCAAACATTACAACAAGCAAAAAGAAAAAATATAGAAAAAGCTTAAACACCCCTAATGGGTTAGCTTGATTAATACATAAATAAAGTTTAATAAAGGATAAAACCTTATAGGGACAAAAGAAAAACATAAACACCTCCTAATAAGAAGGTCAACCAACATCCATTAAGCAAAACCAAAACATCCTAAACTGAGCCAGTACCGCCAACATCCGACGAGAAAAGGTCCTTACCCTAAGGAATATCATCATATAGGCGATCAAGATCAAGATCAAGGTCTATATCTTCAGTAGCAGAAGAACTTGTGTTCCCCCTAACAGATGACAACGGGGGAACATCAATTGGGATGGAGGAGCCAGAAACAGGTTCGGAGTCTTGGATCATTTCGGCCTCCTTGGAAGGGCCAGCTCCTCGATCTTCAATACCATATTCAAACAATGTTCGTTTCGCGTGGGAGCGGGCAAAAGCTATCTACAAAGATCCAAGTTCACACCCTCTGGCTCCAAAGCCTCCAGCTCAGCAACAGGACGATCCACCATGTTGGACAAGCTCTCGACATAAGGGTAGGAGAGAGCCTCCATCTTCTTCACAACAGCAACAAAATCACTCAAGGAATCATGCTTGTAGGAAGGAAGCCCCTCTATAGCTTCCCCGCGAGAGATAGCCTCGGAAGCAGCAACAAGACTTGTAAAACGACCATGAGCCATAGCCTTGGAATAGATACCTGCAAGATGACGATTGAACTCCTGGCTGTGAAGGAGAAAGGTCACAAAACGACGAATGCCAGACCCTAATCTGCCACTCTCTATCCCTAGTCAAGCTCCTGACTTGCTGCCTCAGCTCTTCAACACTTGCTTCATGAGCAGCACGCTCCTGCCTAAATTTTGCCCCCTAAATCCCAAACTTGGCCCTCTCCTTGGCAAGCTGATTGTTGAAATCAGCTAACTGCCCAGCATATACCTCAAGTTTTTATTCTCTTCATTCCTTTTAGCCAGAGAAGACGCAAGTTGTGCTTCAAGCTCGCTTACCTTAGCTTGAAAGGCTGCCAAATCACCATGAGAATCTTAGAGTTTGCCTCCTTCTTTGACAAGGCATCAGTAAGATCGACATTCTTACTAACAGAGGCAGCCCAATGTTCAAGCCCGTCTGGAAGGAGGTAAGCAAACGAGCAGCTTGGGTAATGATCCGATAGGCCGAATCCTCATCGGATAGTTGAGAGAGCAGCTCCTTTTCAGCAGGAGGAGCAACATTCCTTAGAAGATCATGGCACACTTTACCACTCTTCATTGTGTCCGAAACACAAATGTTCCACTTTGGAACGAAAATAGCCCCTACCCTGAGTCAGTAACAGGCTTCCCCTTCGGGGCCTCATCATCCTTAGACAGCTTTCCTCTTCAGTAATTTTCTCAACACTGGCATCCTTTAGACACATCAGAAACACCTTCCTCACCAGAGGAAGGTTTGGTAACAGCAATCTTAACCTTCTTCTTTGCAATTTTGGAAGCTTTAGTCGGCTTCTCGGGACTTTCCTTTTATTTTCATTCAACTTCTAAAGGACAACTGCAACATGTGGGGAAAGAGCATCAGCTTCCCACTACCAATATCACCTCCCTCAGCAACATCACCAACAACATCACCTCCTCCCCCGGCAACATTACTCAGAAACCTCATAAGAACCGCAAAATAATGTAGAGAATTTGTGTTTCCTACCGCATCACACGTGCACCCCACTAGTATATATATAATATATATATATATATAAGAGGCTAGGATAAAATAAGAATCACACTGAGTTTGAAAACTATGAGAACTAGCCTTCCAAAAGGTTTTTCCAAAAAAATGTTTTTTCAAAACCTTAAAAAATCACTTGTTTTAGCAAATAAAAAAATAAAAAAATAATGATAAGATATTCATCGCCCTAATAAAATTTACATTAGCACACTAATACAAAACATATCCAACACACTATACATACCACGTTTCTTAAAATACAATATTTACCTAAAAAATAGTTTAAACACTATGAAGATGAACTTATGAAAAGAAATTTTACGTTAAAGAGAAAAAAAAGATATTCATCAAACTGTTATTTAAATACGTTGAGAATAAATATTTAAACTATTATTTTAAGTGGGTTGAACCACTTAAAACTACTGTTAACAAACTTTGTTAATTGTTATATTACTAACTAATACTATTATTTAAATACGTTGAGAATAAATATTTAAAAAGAAAAAAGAAAGTAAAGTGGGCTGAACCACTTAAAACTACTGTTAACAAACTTTGGTAATTGTTATATTACTAATAATAATATACGTTGAGAATAAATATTTAAAAAAAGAAAGAAAGTAAAGTGGGCTGGTAAAACTACCGTCTCGACAACTCATTTTTTTACAGTTTTTACAGATGTGTTTATAATATTTTCATATATGTTTGTGCAAAAAATTGTAGCCCAAATGAGCGAGAAGTAGGAGTTCTTATGGTTCTCACAACTTATAGTGGTTCTTAACTAAACCAAAGCCTTATAATACACATATATACAACCAGGTATATAGCTGATGACGTGGGTGCACTAAGACCTTAGTCAATGATGTTAGAACCAATGAAACACAAATAAATAATAATATGTATAAACATAGAAGAAGACAAAAGCTGAATAAACGGAGCAGCCAGCTCCTTAGGAGCTGGGTTACCGTAGGCTAACGACAGGGAGCCATTGTTACTGTACATCCTCAGGACTTAAAGACAAAGGTCAAACTGACTTGACCTCTCACTAAAAGCACAAACAGTGTCCCTCGATACACACAACCTGCAAACTTACCTCAAAAGGCAAGGTTCATCCTGCAAGCAAACAACAACAAAGGATAAGTTACTCGATCAAGAAGGTACTAGCTGGAAAAGGGGCTCCCTCGGGCAGATCACTTGGCCTATAAAAGGAGTGCCTTGAACCAGCCTAAGGTATTCATTTTCACTCTCTCTTACACTAAAACTCTTATTTCTTTACTTTTCTAAGACTCTCAAGAATACACTACTGATTCTCACGCCGGAGTCCAAACGCGGGAGGCCACCTCTCCCGCGTTAAGGCTAACCCGGTGTTCTTTGTCTACAGATTCCAGCCAAGGAGCTTCCTTTGGAGTAGATCCTGGACCTTCCACCCTACCATATCCTTGTTTTCAACAACAACACTTCATCACCCACCCATATAAACTAATATGGTGGAGCTGTTATTCCGGTAATTGCCTTTTAAATAGTTAGATAACGGTATATCATATACAAGCTTGAATAATGTTTAAATAAACCTTAAAAAGGAACGATGCCATGCGAAATGTTGGCCTGAGTGGTCCAGTTAGTTGTCATGTGTTATCTTGGAAATTCATGTGTTTTTAATTTGACTTTCTTTGTAGGGAGAATTACTATCTTATTTTAAATCTTAAATTACATATATACCCAACTCAAAACCTAAAGGAAAAATTACAAGTTTTGTCTTTTATCTTGATATCCTTTTTCAGCGGTATCTTTTTCAACGAATTTTGACAGGTTTTGCCCTTTATAGGGAAAATTGATGCCGTCGATGTCCTTTATCGGTAATCCAATTAGATTTTCTTGTTATATCTAATGGTACAAGGGTATTTTAGTCTTTTTACCCCTTTATTTAATATTATTTAAAAAATAAAACAAAACAAATCTGCCATCAACCCAACACTATCCACTCAGACACTTCCACCACACCGTCCACCTGACGACCACCACTACCTACACAAAATAAGCACAAATATACAGATAAAATAAGAACATTCAACACACACACACACTCACGGTTCACATGATGATTTTGCACAAGAATCTTCTATATACAGACAAAATAAGCACACATTCAAGGTTCATATACAAGATTAAAGGTTTTAACAGGAATCTTCAGGTCTTCAATATATAATCAAATCATCGATTATAACAATTTTGCACGGGATTCCTCAATTGACACACAAATTAAAGGTTTTATACATAGCACACAAAATCCTCTATTGTGATGAATTTGCAAGAGAATCTTCAACATACACACAAAATAAACATAAATTCAATGTTAATATATAGTAAAAAGTCACAAGTTCATCGATATAAAATCAATAGAGTTATCATTTGATGATTTATGAAGAATTACTCACTTTTTTCTGATTGTTGAGCACCCCCACCACCATCATCATCCAACCATCCACTCCACCACTACCGTTCAGATTTGCAAAAAACCCCAACCCAAACCACACCATTGTTCTCATCTGCAAAACGAGGGTTTTTTTAAGGTGGCAATTTGGAGGGCGATGTTGCTGTTGTGGTAGCCAGAATGATTGTGCTCTGATGAAGTAGAATTTTGTTGTGGTGGATGTTTGGTGGTGGGTTTAGAGAGAGGGGGTGTTCAGGTTTTTAGAGAAACGAAGGATAGTGTGGGTGGAAAGGGGTGTGATGTAAGCTTACTAATATATCAACACCACCCTTAGGGGAATGGGGGCAGCGTAATGGAATCATGGTGGCCGGTGACAACGCGTGGAACACCGCTGCCACCTAAGGTAACCACACGTGGCGGCCAAAACGCGTGCTCATCATCACGAGTGAAGAAGAGGAGGTAGACGTTGGAAGATGGGTGTGTGAGTGATGGACCCCCACTAAAATCCATCACTAGTGATGGAACCAAACTCGATGACATGACGTTTGATGATTGGGTGTGGTGAGTGATGACTAGTCGAGCACCCACACCCCCTTATATGGGGTCCACATGATTAGATTTAACAAGAAATATTAATTGGGTTTGGGTCAAAGGAGTAACATGTAAGGATTTTTCCTATAAAGTCCAAAACCTATCAAAATTCGTTGAAAATGAGATCATCTGAAAATAGTGTTAAGATAAAAGACAAAACATTTAATTTATCCAAACCTAAATTACATATATCCCCTTCTTAGTAAAAATTACACAAATAGATGCCAAATTACCCATTATCATTCTCTCTCATTCTGGGCAATTATAGCAACTATTCAAACCTAAGTCCTAACTGTCGCGATTCCAAAATCCAAAGAAGTAGCACATGGAATCGCAAACAGTTGATGAAAAACAACTCGTATTTGTGCATATGGGGTAATG
The DNA here is from genome assembly GCA_947069175.1 of Scalesia atractyloides. Taxonomy (NCBI): domain Eukaryota; kingdom Viridiplantae; phylum Streptophyta; class Magnoliopsida; order Asterales; family Asteraceae; genus Scalesia; species Scalesia atractyloides. The sequence continues at coordinate 51,544,862 of CAMTDV010000019.1, forward strand.
ATAATTGTCATGCCCGGAAGTCGCACATTTACCTACATATACAAATATTATGGGCGCATTAGTTCTACCTTTCTACCGGGTGGAAAAGGGCGGTTGCCTTTTTTGCCTTTTGCATTTTTAAAGTTAGTATAGCTATAATTGAGCACCGATTTCATCATCAAAAGTAAATGTGGTGTAGTAGTATTGATGTTTGAATATTTTATATACATACAAAGGCAATAGTGTCAACATGTCTGCCACTTCCCCATTGTTCTAGTAAAATTACGCTTTTATCACTTTAAATTTACAATTTTCCATTGGTTTTGTTTTTTCTCTTCTCGCAAATTGTGATTTTACCCTCAGTTCAAATTCACGGTTTTGCCATTGTTTTTGTTTTTTTCTCTCTCAAATTAAGATTTTGCCCCGGTGTAAAATTACAGTCATGCGATCGTTTTAGTTTTTTTAACAAAACTATGGTGGTGTTTTAATTGTTGACTCTGTGTAATTTTTATTCGTGTCAGGCGGCTACCTGACACACTTCATTTGTCATGAAAAATTACAATTTTGCCCCCAGTTTAAAATTATAGTATTTTCATCGTTTTTTATAGCAAAAGTATGGTAGTATTTTGTTTCAATTGGTTGACTCGATGTAATTTTTTTAATCATGTTATGAGTAGTATGTACAAATAACCGAAACACAAACATATATGAGAGAGAAAATTCAGCTTAGTGCCTTGCAACATAGACGGGCAAAAACTAGTTAAATATAAGTCATATTTGAGATTTCTTAGATATCTTATTACAATTATTATAAGAACTTGTGCATTATATATGATCATTGAAAATAATATAATATTACTTATAATATATTCTAAGAATCTATTTTTTTAAGAAAATTTTGCCATTTTGGTGTTAAGTTTTGACAATAGACAGATTATTCTAGTCTGTCGGCTACAAAGACAGACTACAAAAACATATTACTTGACACTTAACACCATTAGAATGACACACAAGTATAACTACCAATCTATCACTACCACTAAGTAAACTCATATAAACCTAACCGATAACTACTTCTTAAAGATTTTTGGAAGAGACTCAATTTATCCTTTCATTCATGTCTTAGCATGTCATAAACACACAAGTTAAGACCACAAGAATGAATTAAGTTGAATGATTTTCTAAAGCACAACCAAATGCAATCATTTAGCATTGAAGGATCCAATCATGTAGGCATGAAAATCAGCATACTCCTCACACACATATATACTCCAAATCATTACATAATGAATCTATAAACCCACCTTATTGAATCTCAAACAGGGTTTAACTTTCGCTTTTGCAAAAAAAATTATGGCCGGAGTTTGAACCATTGTTCCTTTCAATATTAAAGGAATTTCATACTCATGGGCCAGTTTGTAAAGCGAGCGGTGCGTCATTCATTGCCTTAATCCCTAAAATTGATGACCCCATGATGCCCAACGATTTTAGACCTGTCTCCCTAACCACTTGGTGCAAAAAGTGATTTCAAAAGTACTGGTTAATAGAATTCTCACAATTATGGAGGACCTCATTTCCATGTCTCAATCAGCCTTTATTGGTGGTCATAACATCATCGATAGCCCGCTTATCCTCAACAAATTCATTCTTGGGTAAAAAAGACAAAGCAACATGTATCCTTTTTAAAGTTGATTTCCAAAAGGCCTATGACACCCTAAATTGGAAGTTCCTCATTACAGTGCTGATTCACATGGGTTTCCGCAAAATGGCGATGTTGGATTTTGGGGATCTTATATGTTGGATTGGCCATGGTTCTAGTTAAATGTTCGCCAACTTCGTATTGAACAATGAAAGAGGATTACGCAAAGGAGACCCGCATTCTCCATTTTTGTTTATCGTGGCTATGGAAGCACTTAATGTTTGCATGGTTAAAGCTATAGATGTAGTTCTATTAATGGCATTAAACTCCCAAACGAAGCCCGATAATATCACACTCGTTTTATGCCAATGAGGTTGTGTTTATCGGCGACAAGGACATGGATTCCTTCAAAACCTGAAAAGGGTCCTAAGTTGCTTATTCTTGGCCTTGGGCCTCCAGGTAAGTTCTTTCGAAAAGTTAAATTTATGGGGTCGGTTTGAGCAAGCAAGAAATAGACCAGATTGCCTCCATACTGAAATGTAAATGTGGCTCAACCCCCTTCAAACCTTGGTATGATGGTGGGAGGTAATACGAATAGAATGGAAAAATGGAAACGTGCAGCGGACCGTTTTAACTCATGGTTGTCAAATGGATGGCAAAATGCCTCTCGTTAGCGCGTAGAGCCATCTTAGCCAGATATGTCCTCAGGAACCTCCCAATTATTACCTCTCACTTTATAAAGCAACTACAAAGGTAATTAACACTTTAGATGGTATTAGACGGTGATTTCTAAGGGGAGGGGTAATTCGGTGAAAAAGATTACATGGGTTAGTTGGGAGAAACTAGTGGCTGCAAAGTAACTTGGGGTACTTGGTTTTGGAACTTAGGAGAGGAAAATATGGCCATATTGATTGAATGGTGGTGGCTAATAAAGAGAAGACTGAGAATAACTTTGGGCAAAGGTCGTTAAGGCGATACATGGCAAGAATTGGAAAAAATTGGTGGAACTGACAAAGAGGTTTTAAAAGAAAATGCGTGTGTGTCAAACATAAACTAGTATGCAAGTTGGGTAAGGGGGACAAACTGAGATTCTGGGAAGACATTTGGATGGACAATAACAGACTAAAGATTTTGTATCTTTGAATTTATTATTTAGCCACTAACAAAGGAGCTTTAGTCTTAAAAATTTTGCAAAACAATGGGGGACTCGCTGATGTGGGATTGGGACTGGAAAAATCATCCTACGGATGGGAGACATATGCTGAATTTATTGGGCTTCTAGGAGTGCTGAGGAATATCAGACTGGGTTCTAGGATGGTCTCCAAAGGAGTCATCGGGCTTCACTGTAAAATAGGTGAGAATAGAGCTCGGTTCATCAAACGTGCACATAACAGATGGCTATGTTTTCAACTGGTGCAAATGCGTTTTACCAAAAGCAATACACACTAGCTTGGAGAGCCGTTGCAGGAAGAATACCCACAAAGTTGGAACCGAGTAAAAGAGGCGCACATGTTAGCAATACTCTTTGCCCGTGTTGTGGTTACATACCGGAATCAGTCGACCATTCCTGGTCTCGTGTATGTTTGCCAAAAAAATGTGGTGGTTAGTATGGGGCGTGGTTGAAAATCCAAGACCTGCACAGTTGCTCTTCAGTTAAAGACATACTTATATATGTTTAACTCTTTTGAATTTGTACGTTGAATCAATTATATTGTTAGATAAATATGCAATTATATATGTTTAAGAAGTGTATATTGTAATGCCCCAAAACTCGAATGTTTATATTTTCCATATGATAAAACATGAAATAGAATGACCAGACCATTTAACATAGTTAAATTATTTAGTCAAAACAAGTAAGGGATGAATTTGGTGGCAATTGTGATGGTGTGACAAACCAGAGGGACTAAACTTGGAAAATTAAGTTTAAGTTTCCATTAAACTACAGAAAGTTCAGTATGTAAGTGTATGTTTGAGGTGTGTGTGTTGACACCCACAAGAAGGAGAAGGAGAAACCTTCATTCAGCCCTTTTTGTCTAAATTGAAGATGGATTCAAGCTAAAATCCGTGCATGTACTTGAATTCTTGATCATCTAGCCCTATAAATCACTTGGTAAGTTATGATGATCTTTTTAGAAATGAGTTATGATCAAATCCGTGAATTGGTATGAAACTAAGCATGATTATGTATTAGAATCATCAAATAGACTATTTTGTATATAATTTTAAGTAAAATGATGTTTGAGATAAAACCCCACTAGTTGGGTGATGAAGATTGTCACGCCCCGACCCGTAGCGGAATAAGAGTCGGGGCATAATTGGGTTATCACCAAAGCTCATGATGTTTACTAAAATGTTTCATATTTATTAAATTCCAATTACAACTTCAGTATTCCAAACAAGTTCATACAATTACAAGAAAAAGTAACTAAGTAAACAATCCAAAGCCTAATCTGATTTATTCTTCTAGGCCGTCCTATATGTTTCTTGTGCAACTGGATCACCTGTATCATGTGTAAAAATGGGGGATTTTGGGTCAACAAAAGTTGGCGAGTGAACCTTGTTAAAAACATTTGATATTGATTTCTTATTGTATTTTATATGGAAAAATTGTGCAATAATCATATGTGAGCAAACGTATATAATCAAACAATAACAAACCACCTTGCATGAGTATATGACATGAATGATAATGTATATGTTGGCAACGTCACGTTCGCTCATAGGTAATGGGGAACGGACGGCCTATGATGATGTATGTGTGATCAAGGCTCAATCAAACGAGCCGATCATATGTTGGCAACGCCACGCTCCGCTCATAGGTAATGGGGAACGGTTGCGCTCATAGGTAATGGGAACAGACGAGCCTGTGATAATGTATGTACTGAAAATAATAAATTTAATCTAAACATTAACCACACAAAATAATTGATACATATTTGATACACATTTGATCATGGATATGATGGATGCACAAGTGTTTAAATGTGATAAAAATAAGCCACATGATACACCCCAAAATGTGATTAAAACGGGGAATTTGTAGAGATTCACTCACATTGGGTGCGTTCGTTTGTGATGTTGAATGCGCACGAGTTTAGAGAGTTGATCGACGAGGAATAACTAACCTAAATAATAACGAAAAGGTACGGTAGATAAGTGGATTTTATTAACAATTTTAATAGGGTTTTTAGATTTATTTTTGTGAGTTTAAGGTCATTTTCTAACTTTAAAAATATTATTTTTGAAGTATTTTTAATTGATTTTTAAATTAAAAATAAATAAAAATATAAAAAAATGTTGACTTTTTGGGTTGACCGTTGACCGTTGACCGGTCCGTTGACCGTTGACCGGTCGGACAGTGACTTAGGTGTGCGCTGGGTGAGGCTCGAACCCGAGACCTCTCGTACGCATGCACGCAACTCTACCAACTGAGCTACGTGTCTAACCCGAAATATTCTATGTTTTAATTATATATGTATACTAATTAAATGTTTAATTTATTTGGTTTTATATTAAAAGAATTTAAATGGTTGAACCGGCTGCGGGGAAACCGGATCGAACTCGGGTCCTCTGGTTTGTAAGCGCACAGCCAAACCAGTTGGGCTGTGTGTCTTATCTGTTAAACTTACAGTTTATATTAATCTTAAAAACATCCTGGGACCTACTCTGATTCAGTTTAAAAAAATTGGTTTTAATTCGGAAAGTCGGTGCGTTTGTAAGATTCGAACTCGTGACGTGCGCTGTGTGTTTGCACACAGTCCACCGCTGGACTGTGTGTCTAACCTGGTTTTATATCTTGTTTTAATTAAACTTATACCTATTGTTCGACTTCATCTTCTTCGTTCAAAGACACAGACAACCGATATTCGACAGTTCTTGTTTACTTCATTCGTCGGACATATAAATGATTGAAATGTAATGGATAAAGAAGGTTTTGGAATTGAATGTACCGGAAAAGATGTTTTTCACAGAACTCCGCAAAGGTCGTCGGCTCTGTTTTATGAATTCCGTCTGAGCGGATCAATTAACAGTTTTGATCAACTAATTGTGAAATTGAGTTACTAAACAAAGATTATCAAAGGGTTTAGATGTTTGTACTGTTTCACAGCGTGTTTTCGGAAATGTCCAGAGATTTTCCGGCGAGCGTAGAATATCCGGTAACGTCGTCTGGGACCGATTCTGGTTGAAGGATTTAAGTTAGTGAAAGTCTAACAACGGATTGAAAATGAAAGAATCGAGAATTTTACCGATTTGATGTATGTCCGGTTTTCCGGCGTAAGTCCGGCGATAGCAAAAACGATTCCGACGAACAGAAGTTAGAGTGAAAATGAATTGAAGGTGCTGCGAGTGTTTCTGAGTTATGAGGCATGATATTATCAGTGTAAATTGAAGTAAATGATTTCGGTTTTCAACTCCCAAAAATCATATGAATCGAGGCAATTGAAGACAGAATTGATTAGAACGTGGTTGTAATGGATTTATCGGTTATTCAGTAACTCGCGATCACTCAAAAGTCTGGATAGTTGAAAGCTGATTATCGGTTTCAGTTTTGGCGCAAACAGATGAGTTCACGGGTAGAAGTTAAGTTTTATTTGTTTCATTGATTACACAAAAGAACCAAGTGGCGGAGTGGTTAAGTGTTTGTGTGTTAAATGAGCGGCTGACCCGGGTTCGAAACCCGGCAGCGGCATTTATTTTTTTCTTCAACCGTTTTTATTGTTTGTTAACTATAGTTTATAAATTCTAATATATTTATTATTATGTATTGTTTAAAATTAAAAAGAGCGTTAAATAAACAACAAAAATGTAACTGACTATTCGATTAATAAACGAAGCGAGTTTTGAAAACCCGTTTTTCGACGGATGTTACAGTATCCCCTACTTTTAGAAATTTCGTCCCGAAATTTAAGTAGTAGTGGTAACAGGAAAAAGATGCGGGTATTTTTCGCGCATTGAGTCTTCATGTTCCCAAGTAAACTCAGGTCCTCGTTTCGACTCCCAGCGTACCCTAACAATTGGAATACGACTCCGTCTTAAATGTTTTTCTCCGAAGTCCATGATCTCTACTGGTCTTTCAATGAAGTGCATAGATTCATCGATCTGAATATCTTCTAGGGGAATATGGAGGTTTTCATCGGCGAGGCACTTCTTCAAGTTTGATACGTGGAATGTGGGGTGAATTCTGTTGAGTTCTTCTGGTAGGTCAAGCTTGTATGCTACAGGTCCTACTCTTTCGAGTATCTTGAAAGGTCCTACGTAGCGTGGTGCTAGCTTGCCCTTCTGACCAAAACGAACTACTCCCTTCCACGGTGATACTTTTAAAAGTACATGATCACCAATGTTAAACTCCAAGGGCTTTCGTCGTTTGTCTGCATAACTCTTTTGACGACTTTGTGCCGCTAGAAGATTGTTTTGAATTTGATGGATCTTGTCTGTTGTTTCTTGAATCAATTCTGGACCGGTGATTTGAGCTTCCCCAATTTCGTGCCAACATATTGGTGATCGGCACTTACGACCATATAAAGCTTCGAAAGGTGCCATGCCGATACTTGAATGATAGCTGTTGTTGAAAATTCAACTAATGGTAGATGAGCGCCCAATTCCCTTTGAAGTCTATGACACATGCTCGAAGCATATCTTCAAGAGTTTGGATGGTGCGTTCAGATTGTCCATCAGTTTGAGGATGATAAGCGGTACTGAGGTCTAATCGTGTACCCAAAGCGGCTTGTACGGCTTGCCATGTTCGTGAAGTGAAACGACCATCACGGTCTGAAATGATGCTTAAAGGTACACCATGACGGCTTACGATCTCGCTGATGTAGATACGAGCTAACTTCTCGTTCTTGAAGTCCTCGCGAATCGGAATGAAATGAGCTGATTTTGTAAGACGATCAATGATTACCCATATAGTGTCATACCCACTGGAGGTGCGAGGTAACCCGGTAATGAAGTCCATGGTTATGTTTTCCCACTTCCATACAGGTATTTCAGGTTGGACTAGAAGTCCTGAGGGTCTTTGATGTTCAGCTTTTACTTTGGAACATGTAAGGCACTTGGAAACGAAAACAGCGATATCCTTCTTCATGCCAGGCCACCAGTAGGTGTATCGAAGGTCTTGATACATCTTGTCGGCTCCTGGGTGTACAGAGTACCGTGTTTTGTGCGCCTCATTCATAAGGAAATCACGAAGGTTATTGTTGTGATATCCCGGGTTTTTCGGATAACTTAAACGCGACACTTGTCGAATAAAGTATGTGCTAAGTATTAAACGTGTACGAGTTAAATGAATACGTGATGTGTGTTGTGTGATTGTTTTAGTTATAGAATAATTACAGTAGATATGTACACAAACTGAACCGAACCACGACACGAACCAACCTTGATTCATTGTGACTCTAGGAGTTAACAAAGTTTTAAACTTTAAACTCAAGTCTTCGGCCGAGAACAAGATCAAGCCCAAAACCGCAAACTTATTGTATTCAAGCCATTCTCGGCCGTGTGCAACCCAAACCGAGATCAAACCTAAACTTTAAACTCTAACCACTCGGCCGCAAGATCAAACCAAACCAAGTTCTTGGCCGCGAGATCAAGCCCAAACCCAAACCAAACCAACCCAAGTTCCCTCGGCCACAAGCTCTAACCAAAACCGCAACCCTCGTCTCTTTGCGCCATATATATACACATACCCATGCATGTTTCATACACAAACACAAACCCCAGAAGGAAACTGCCGTCGGCAGCTTGTTCTCAGCCTTTGTGATCGCAAAACAGCCCCTTTTCCTTCATCATATCAACCTGATCAGCCATGTTCTTTTCTTCCCTCTCGGTCACAGCAGCAGCAGTCATCGCCATCATCATCTCCCGATCGCGAGCAGCCGATTGTTCACCTCTATTCGATCACAAAACAGCCTCCTTGCACTCCCTGTGATCACGAGCAGCCTCTCCTTCCAGTTCCTGTCAGTTTCGGTCGTGATCTTGTTGGAACAGCCGGGTCGTTTTTGTCCAGATCTCGGCTTGTTTACCTAGTTATTCAAGGTTAGGTTTATCTCTTGATTACAAGATCATGTTCAGATTTATGTGTTTGAATGAAGTGATTAGTTTGTTCGGATTATATGTGCTTGTAAGTAATCGGCGGAATTGATTGTTGTGTATATGCATGATCGTTTTCGGAATTAATAGCTTGCGACTGTGATTTGTTTATAAAGTGTAGAGTTAGTGAGTAGGGTTTGCATGGATAGGTTATTAGTATTAATCTATGATTAGAAATCAGTTAATGATCGCCTAGGTTAATCGCATGAACGGGTTATACGAGTTTATGATAAAGATATGCTGAAAACAGACTGCAGAATAATAGTTACAGCCGACTTCATCTGGCTGTAACTCGGTCATTAGTAGTCGAAAGACGGATTTTCTGATGTCTAGAACGTAGAGATTTGAATAAGGAATCTAATGGCGCTGGATTTATAATTTTCTGAAGTCGTTTGATATTTTTAAAGGGCCAAATAAGTTCAGTAACTAAAGCTGTGAAAATCCTGAAATTTTGTTAGTCGTTTATCGAGTTGGATTTTAAAATCAGTAGGGAGTTGAGTCATGATTTTTGTACAGCAACTAGGTATGGAAATTTCCGGGCAACTCCAACTAGAATTTTGTTAATTGGACGATCAGTGATTTTTAAATAAATTCTTCCGTGGACTGCAGTGAGAAAGCGGTAAATCTGACTGCAGCCTGGTATATTAATATTTATGGTTAATTGGTAAAGATTTAGGACTTGGAAAATTTATATAAATTTCTATGGTATAAATGTCACCTACTGTAAAAATATTGGAATTTTGGAATGTTAGAACTATTTTATAAAAATCCTAGAAAAACAGCTGAATTATGAGTGTTAAGCTGAAATTGATAACTTGTGATTGTGTGCACCAAATTGTGGCATGAATTGGTTTATGGTTATGATAAGTTGTTTGATTACTATGATCACATGAGGATACTTGCATGCATGTTTGAGTGTTAGATATGTTGTTTGTGTGTATCACTTTGTGCGTAAATTACGTGTAGAATTTGTATTGGTGTGTTCACACACTGACTTGAAATTAATTGGTTTGTTAGGACGCAACTAGCGGTCCCATCTCTTATAACATCTTTGCTACACTAACCGAGCAAACAAAGGTGAGTTCACGGCCCCTAACTTTATCCGGTTTTTAAACAACAGGGGGAGAAACATGTATACACTCTCAAACTCAATCTCTTTACGTTATACGAATTTAACGTCACATAACTACTCGGTAACTAAGTTAATGTTAATGTAATGTTATGGTCACTAAGCAGCTTTATCACTTAAGTCCTCGTCAATCTCTCGGATCGTTAGTATTGGGTTTAATAGCGGGGGAGTAATAAGTAGTACTACTGGGCCCGACAAGCCCCATCCGAGCTAGTCGCGCTAGCCGACCGGGTATGGTCAACGGGTGAATAATTCGGCCTAACCTCGCCATGGTCATGTGATAGGCCTGGCAAAACGGAGGCACAACAGTCAGCTTCGATCGTGAACACTTACGTGACATAACTTTAGGCTAGCTACCTATATATATTAACATTAAACTTAATTACGAATCAACTGTAATATTCCGGGTTTGGAATATTGGAAACAACAACTTATTATTCCGGGTTGGAATAATGGAAACAACAACTTAATATTCCGGGTTTGGAATATTGGAAACAACAACTTAATATTCCTGGTATGGAATATTGGAAACAACAACTTAATATTCCGGGTTTGGAATATTGGAAGCAACAACTTATTATTCCGGGTTGGAATAATGGAACCAATACGTTATCCCAGGTTAGGGATAACGGAGAAAACAAACTATAATCGAACAAACGAATTTATGAAAACCTGTGAACTCACTCATCTTTAATGTTGACACTTGTTTCTTTACATGTTTCTCAGGACGCTAGGAGCTCTAGGTGCACGCACATGCATTGAACAAGACATCTTTTATCGAGTCTTATTTATCAATATTGTTTTGAGATTTTTCTTTGGTTTTGGCGTTTATGTTGGCGCCCGTTCCTTTACTTTACTTTATGCTTCCGCTCAACTTTAAAAACTAATGCTCTGCTAAATATTGGTAATTAATTTAGACAATATAAAATCTATAACAAATGATTTTGGAAAACGTATTATCAAATCATATAGAGTCGTTCGACGTACTAGTGTTTCAGATTCTGGTTTGTTCACACGCCTCACGGTAAAACTCCGCAAGTGGAAATTGAGGGTGTGACAATTGTGATCGGGAATCCATATGCGATCTAGATAGTACAGAATACCGTCGGATTTAGTTTCGATTTTAAGTTCTGCTCCACAAGACAGCTCATTGCGCACGTCGTTTTCTGTTACTGAAACATGTTGAGCTTCCCGGATTCGATCTTTGATGCCGGTTATGATTTGCGAACATAGAAGACGAATGGAGTTCGCATAACCCTTTCGACTGAGCGCATCGGCCACCACGTTTGCCTTACCAGGATGATACCGAATTTCACAGTCGTAGTCATTAAGAAGTTCGACCCATCTTCGTTGCCTCATATTCAACTCCTTTTGGTTAAAGATATGTTGGAGGCTCTTGTGGTCAGTGTATATTTCACACTTGGTACCGTAGAGGTAATGTCTCCATATCTTAAGAGCGAACACAACGGCTCCAAGTTCTAGGTCGTGGGTGGTGTAGTTCTTCTCATGGATTTTGAGTTGCCTAGAAGCATAAGCTATCACTTTTCCTCTTTGCATCAGTACACAGCCTAGTCCTTGCCCTGACGTGTCGCAATAAATCACGAAGTCATCACAACCTTCAGGAAGTGTGAGGATAGGTGCGTCACAGAGTTTTTGTTTAAGGGTTTGGAAGGCTTCTTCTTGTTTGGATCCCCATATGAAGGGTTTTCCTTTATGTGTTAAAGCCGTGAGTGGTACAGCAATACGGGAGAAATTTGCAATGAAACGGCGATAATAACCAGCCAAACCAAGAAATGATCTTACTTCGGTAGGTGTATGTGGCGCTTGCCATTCTTGTACTGCCTTGATTTTTGAGGGATCAACATGAATTCCCTTGTCATTGACGACGTGTCCAAGGAATTGTACTTCCCTTAACCAGAATTCACATTTCGAAAACTTAGCGTACAGCTTTTCTGTCCTTAAGAGTGTAAGGATGAGTCGAAGGTGTCGTTCATGATCAGACTTAGACTTTGAGTAGATGAGGATGTCGTCGATGAAGACTATGACAAAGCGGTCGAGGTAGGGTTTGCATACCCTATTCATTAAATCCATAAATACTGCTGGAGCGTTAGTTAAACACAAATGGCATGACCATGAATTCGTAATGACCATAACGAGTTCGGAAGGCGGTCTTTGGGACGTCTTCTTCATGTACTCTGAGTTGATGATAACCAGAACGAAGGTCGATTTTTGAAAAATAGGTGGCGCCTTGAAGTTGGTCTAGAAGATCATCGATGCGAGGTAATGGGTAGCGGTTCTTGACCGTTAATTTGTTGAGTTCTCTGTAGTCGATACACATGCGAAACGTTCCATCTTTCTTTTTCACAAAAAGGACAGGTGCACCCCAAGGCGATGAGCTAGGACGTATGAATCCTTTGTCAATCAGCTCTTGCAGTTGACTGGCCAGCTCTTGCATTTCGGATGGGGCTAACCTATAAGGAGATTTTGCAACGGTGTAGCTCCAGGTATAAGATCAATGCGGAATTCGACTTCTCTCACGGGAGGAAGTCCTGAAATGTCGTCAGGAAAAACTTGCGGAAAATCTTTTACTACTGGGATGTCTTCGAGTTTCTTCTCCTTGGTTCCCTTTTTGACGACATGAGTTAGGAATGCGACATAATTCTTGCGGAGTATTTTCGGGCTTGAAGACAGGACATTAATTTGAGTCCTTTCGAAGGGGTTTCTCCAAAGATTCGTAGAGTCTGACCGTTTGCAAAAGGAATGCGAATGAACTTTTCACGGCATACAACTTCAGCATGATGTTGGCTGAGCCAGTCCATACAAATTATAATGTCGAAACTTCCCAACTTCATAGGAATGAGGTCAACTGGAAAATCGTGATCGTTTAGGGTGAGAGTACAATTGCGTATAATAGAGTTTAATGAGACCGGTTTTCCGTTAGCAACATCCATGAGTTAATCACGAGTTTGGTTGAGGATGGGTTCAAATTCTAAGGACACAAAACTCTTATCCGCGCCAGTATCAAATAACATGGATGCATAACTACCATTGATGAGAAACGTACCGTTAACCACAATGTTGTCAGCCCTAGCTTGATTAGCGTTGATGTTGAAAGCTCTTCCTCTTGCAGGTGGAGGAGCTTGGTTAGCCTGGTTTACTGGATTAGCTTGAGCTTGGGCATGGATGATGTTCACCAAGCGTGGACAGGTGTTCCTGAAGTGGTCCGGTCTCCACAGTTGTAACAAGCCCGCATAGGTTGCACCATGGGATAGTTGGGTTGGTAGTAGGATTGGGCTACATGTTGGGCAGGTGGTAGGAGTAAAGGTTGTTGGGCTTGACCCACTATCTGATGGTGGGTTTGGGTTGAGGGTTGATTGCGGTTCGTTCGCTGAAGTGCGTGACAGGTTTGGATGGTGTGACCTGCGCGGCCACAGCCGGTGCAATGTTGGCAGGGATGATCAGGAAAGTGATGGTATTGGCAACGGTTGCATTTTGGGTATGGGCCGGAGTATGGCTTTTTATATGGTGCAGCTGAGGGGGCAACTTGAGTGATGGGTGCAGCAGGGATAGGGAAGTTTGTTTGTGTGACAGTAAAGTTTCTGCCGTTTCGTTTCCTCTTACTAGCAAACTTTGAGGAGGAGGTGGAATGGTTTGAAGTTTGGCCTCAATGGGGGCTTTCTTTTTCTCATCCTTAAATTTGCCGTTTCGGATGCGATTCTCGGTAAGCTCGGTAGCTAGTTCCATAGCAGCTTCAAGTGTTGCAGGCGAAGTGCTTAGAACTGAGTCTTGAATTTTCGAGGGGAGGCCTCGAATATAGTGTTCGACTAAGCGGTATACTGGGGTGAACAAGTTGGGGATCATTTGGTTCAACTCTAGAAACCTTTTGTTGTAGGAAGTATGATCTCCTTCCTTTTGCTTTAACGAGTGGAATTCATCCTCTAACTTTTTTGATCTCGCTTCTTGGACAGAAGCGTCTCGTCATGATTTCCCTTAACTCCTCCCATGTTAAGGCCATTACATCTTTGATTCCCTCTTACCTTTTTGTGTATTCCACCAGGTAAGAGCTACTCCAAATAGTCTCCCGGTTGCGTAACGTACCTTGAGATCCTCGGGACAATCGCAATTGAGGAAGGTGTTTTCCATTTCCTCAAACCAGTGGAGGAGAGCAGTGACACCTTCGGTCCCTTCAAATTTCGGGGGATCGCAAGACTTGAAGTGTTTGTAAGAGCACTTTTTGGAGGGAGGGTTGTCGACGTTCTGGTCGTCTTGATTGGGAGGGTTGATGGGATTTGCGGCGAGAGCTTGTTGGACTTGAATTACGATGTCAGGAAGCACCGCGGCCATTTGTTTTGCGATTTGGATGGCCAAGCGTTCGTTTGACCTTCCTGACTTTCTACCCCCACGTTGCTGCTTAGCCGACATCTACAGGAACATACATAAGAAGATTGTGAGTTTAAGGAGTCTTTTTAGGTGTCATGTGTCGCTAAAAGTAACAAAAAAACATAATCATAAATAATGCAACTACATCCATAGGATGTCTTGGGTTTGCTCGTGTTTGGGCCTCCAATGTCCCCCATACCATCGCCTGTATAGTCATGTGGGCCCCCATGACTATTGGCTTAGTAGGATTCACATTGGTGTTGGCGGTTTAACACTCGCATCACCCGAATGAAAACCATGAAATATGTTTGCGAGATGTATGGTAGGAGGGTGTCCAGGTGTAGACACAATGACAACTCAAAGTGGGGTTAGCTCACACGACGTTTGGTATAGCATGCTTTGGCCTAATAGGTCCTTCGTACTCTCATCGTTAGTCCCCAGGTAGGCAAATTGGTCCTTTATTTTGGATTTATACGAATGCCAAGCCTAGACAGTGTCACACCCCGACCCGCAGCAGAAAAGGTGATCGGGGCATGATTGGGTTTTCATCAAAGCTCATGACATTTATTATAATGTTTCATATTTATTATTACAATATTAAAGAAGATCATACGATCAAATCATACAAGTACAACATGTTCTATATATCTTTCTAGACTTCATTATTTTTCTTCTAAGGCACTTTCCTATGTGTTCCTTGCTTCATCCTGTCCACCTGTATCATGTGTAAAAATGGTTTTTGGGTCAACAAAAAAGTTGGCGAGTGAATCCTATGAAAACATTTAAACGTTTTTATTGTATTGATTATAAAATAAAGTGCATAACCACATATGAGTAAATGTAGATGTAAATCTATTCACAAAACACATAATATTAAATATTGCACACACATACAACAATTGATTGTTTTGAGGCACGCGTTGTTCAACTCGTCTCCCATGAGGAATTGATGGGCCTAATGAATGAGTTTTGAGGCACGCGTTGTTCAACGAACTGATGGGCCTAATGAATGAGTTTTGAGGCACGCGTTGTTCAACTCGTCTCCCACGAGGAACTGATGGGCCTAATAAATAATTTGCATACAACTTGACAATATGTAATACATAACAACAAACAATATTTACATTCTAAGTTTAGTTCATATAATGGTATAGCACGAGTTTGAATAAGCGAATTAATTTAAGCGACACATGATACACCCCAAAACATGATTAAAAAGGGGAATTTGTAAGAATTCACTCACAGTGGGTGCGTTTCTTGGATTGATGATGAATGCGCACGAATTCGGATTTAATCGGCAAGGAAACTAACCTAAATAATAACATAATAGTTCGATAAATAAATAAACTTTTATTTGAGATTAATATTTTTAATTAGTGTTCTTAATGGGATTGTTCGGTTTATTTTTGTGAGTTCAAGGAAATTTTCTAACTTTAAAAATATTATTTTTAAGTATTTTTAATTGATTTTTAAATAAAATAAATAAATAAAAGAAAATAAAAATTTTTGACTTTTTGACCAGTTGACTGTTGACCAGTTGACCGTTGACCGTTGACCAGTTGACCGGTTCGGACCTTGTGTTTGTTTGCGCTGAGTGAGGTTCGAACTCGTGACCTCCCGTACGCGTGCACGCAGCTCTACCAACCGAGCTACGTGTCTAACCTGAAATAATCCTGATTTTAATTATTTTTATATACTATTTAGATTATTCAGAATTTTATTTAATTAGAAATGTTTTTAAAATTGTCTGACCGGCTGGTCATCGCGGGAATCGAACTTGTGCCTTTGATTTGTTTGGCAGCCAGCCCAACCAGTTGGGCTGGGTGTCTAACCCATCTATTATACGTTTTATATTATATTTAACAATCAACTGTGAGAGTTCTGTTTAGTTAAAAAAAAGTGTTTTAATGGCGTTGGAACCGGACCCATACGCGAATCGAACTCGTGACTAGTGTTTTAAAATTGCACACAGTCCACCACTGGACTGTGTGTCTAATCAGGTTATTATTCCGGTTTTATTAAATTTATATGCTATCTCAATTCATCTTCTTCATACACTTGAACCCAGAAAAATCAACACGACTGTTTAATCGAAAATTCTTGTTGAATTAGTTGATTGCGTATACTGATTAACGAAATTAAATTAAACAGAAAGGTTTTAAGGATGTTGTACCGAACAGGTGTGATTTTCGACGACTTCCGGTGACTGAAGCTTTTCCGGCGACGTGTAACTTGCGACAGAGAATCTACAGGAAGTCTGAGGTGAGTGTGGGTGACTTCTGTATGAGCTCTAGATGCCCGGTTTATAAGGTAAAGCAACAGTGGGATAGATTCTTCGGTTTTCCGGCAGGTATCTGAGAATTCCGGCGAACACAGATTAATTCCGGCGACTTGCGGCGACTGATTCAGAGTGTTTTAGCGAGAGTTTAGGAGAGAGTTTGAGAGATTAAACGGGTTGGATTGAGGAAATTAGCCCTATATTTATAGGCTGCTATGTGCGATTTTATTTTTTTGTTAACTCGGCGGTTATGACTGAAATTGGTGCTAGACATCGGTTATAACCGATGTCGTCGACGGTTATACCGTTATAGTCAAAGGAATAATGGCTGAACTCGCGGATTGCCGGATTTTCCGGTGATTGCGAGTTCGGCCGCGCTGAAATCCGATTTTGATTTCGAGTCTTAAGTTAAATATTATCTGTTTCAGTATTCTAACAAAGAAGTCAAGTGGCGGAGCGGTGAAGTGTTTGTTTGGTTATGTGCGAGACCCGGGTTCGAATCCCGGCGTCTCCTGTTTATTTTTTTTGCTCAGTTTTTATTATAATTATAAATTATGGTTTTTAAATTCCAATTTATGTATTTATTATGTATCGTTTAAAATTAAAATAAACAATATATACGCGACAAAAATTTTGACTGACTATTCGGTTAATAAACGAAGCGGGTTTTGGAAACCCGTTTTTTTTTACGGATGTTACAGACAGGACGTTCCGACTACCGGTACTTGTACCCTTCCAGTTACTACATGCCCGTCATGAGAACTCACTTTGATGTGATTTGAAAAAAATACAAAAATCGTTGCAAAAATCATGGAAATTGTGTGGTGTGTGCTCTCATGGATATGATATGTTATGAGGATATTTTCATGATGAGCATTGTATAGTAATATGTACTTATGAACATGCTTGCATAACATTGAATGTAACAATAAACCTAAAGCATATAAACATCATGAATTTTGTATGTAACACATAAACAATTTTAAAATTCTAATCAACTATAGTATAGGCTCTAAGGGTCTAATAACCTATCCTATATCCCTATAGTCATGGCTCTGATACCAATCTGTCACACCCCGACCCGCAGCGGAATAAGAGTCAGGGCATAATTGGGTTATCACCAAAGCTCATGATGTTTACTAAAATGTTTCATATTTATTAAATTCCAATTACAACTTCAATATTCCAAACAAGTTCATACAATTACAAGGAAAAAGTAACTAAGTAAACAATCCAAAGCCTAATCTGATTTATTCTTCTAGGCCGTCCTATATGTTTCTTGTTGCAACTGGATCACCTGTATCATGTGTAAAAATGGGGGATTTTGGGTCAACAAAAGTTGGCGAGTGAACCTTGTTAAAAACATTTGATATTGATTTCTTATTGTATTTAATATGGAAAAATTGTGCAATAATCATATGTGAGCAAACGTATATAATCAAACAATAACAAACCACCTTGCAAGAGTATATGACATGAATGATAATGTATATGTTGGCAACGTCACGTTCCGCTCATAGGTAATGGGGAACGGACGGCCTATGATGATGTATGTGTGATCAAGGCTCAATCAAACGGAGCCGATCATATGTTGGCAACGCCACGCTCCGCTCATAGGTAATGGGGAACGGTTCCGCTCATAGGTAATGGGGAACAGACGAGCCTGTGATAATGTATGTACTGAAAATAATAAATTTAATCTAAACATTAACCACACAAATAATTGATACATATTGGATACACATTTGATCATGGATATGATGGATGCACAAGTGTTTAAATGTAATAAAAATAAGACACATGATACACCCAAAATGTGATTAAAACGGGGAATTTGTAGAGATTCACACACATTGGGTGCGTTCGTTTGATGATGTTGAATGCGCACGAGTTTAGAGAGTTGATCGACGAGGAATAACTAACCTAAATAATAACGAAAAGGTACGGTAGATAAGTGGATTTTATTAACAATTTTAATAGGGTTTTTAGATTTATTTTTGTGAGTTTAAGGTCATTTTCTAACTTTAAAAATATTATTTTTAAGTATTTTTAATTGATTTTTAAATTAAATAAATAAATAAAAATATAAAAAAATGTTGACTTTTTGGGTTGACCGTTGACCGTTGACCGGTCGGACAGTGACTTAGGTGTGCGTTGGGTGAGGCTCGAACCCGAGACCTCTCGTACGCCTGCACGCAGCTCTACCAACTGAGCTACGTGTCTAACCCGAAATATTCTATGTTTTAATTATATATATATACTAATTAAATGTTTAATTTATTTGGTTTTATATTAAAAGAATTTAAATGGTTGAACCGGCTGCGGGGAAACCGGATCGAACTCGGGTCCTCTGGTTTGTAAGCGCACAGCCCAACCAGTTGGGCTGTGTGTCTTATCTGTTAAACTTACAGTTTATATTAATCTTAAAAACATCCTGGGACCTACTCTGATTCAGTTTAAAAAAATTGGTTTTAATTCGGAAAGCCGGTGCGTTTGTAAGATTCGAACTCGTGACGTGCGCTGTGTGTTTGCACACAGTCCACCGCTGGACTGTGTGTCTAACCCGGTTTTATATCTTGTTTTAATTAAACTTATACCTATTGTTCGACTTCATCTTCTTCGTTCAAAGACACAGACAACCGATATTCGACAGTTCTTGTTTAGTTCATTCGTCGGACATATAAATGATTGAAATGTAATGGAGAAGGTTTTGGAATTGAATGTACCGGAAAAGATGTTTTTCTCAGAACTCCGGCAAAGGTCGTCGGCTCTGTTTTATGAATTCCGTCTGAGCGGATCAATTAACAGTTTTGATCAACTAATTGTGAAATTGAGTTGCTAAACAAAGATTATCAAAGGGTTTAGATGTTTGTACCGTTTCACAGCGTGTTTTCGGAAATGTCCAGAGATTTTCCGGCGAGCGTAGAATATCCGGTAACGTCGTCTGGGACCGATTCTGGTTGAAGGATTTAAGTTAGTGAAAGTCTAACAACGGATTGAAAATGAAAGAATCGAGAATTTTACCGATTTGATGTATGTCCTGGTTTTCTGGCGAAAGTCCGGCGATAGCAAATAACGATTCCGAAGAACAGAAGTTAGAGTGAAAATGAAATTGAAGGTGCTGCAAGTGTTTCTGAGTTATGAGGCAATGATATTATCAGTGTAAATTGGAAGTAAATGATTTCGGTTTTCAACTCCCAAAAATCATATGAATCGAGGCAATTGAAGACAAAATTGATTAGAACGTGGGTTGTAATGGATTTATCGGTTATTCAGTAACTCGCGATCACTCAAAAGTCTGGATAGTTGAAAGCCGATTATCGGTTTCAGTTTTGGCGCAAACAGATGAGTTCACGGGTAGAAGTTAAGTTTTATTTATTTCATTGATTACACAAAAGAACCAAGTGGCGGAGTGGTTAAGTGTTTGTGTGTTAAATGAGCCGGCTGACCCGGGTTTGAAACCCGGCAGTGGCATTTATTTTTTTCTTCAACCGTTTTTATTGTTTGTTAACTATAGTTTATAAATTCTAATATATTTATTAATTATGTATTGTTTAAAATTAAAAAAAGCGTTAAATAAACAACGAAAAATGTAACTGACTATTCGATTAATAAACGAAGCGAGTTTTGAAAACCCGTTTTTCGACGGATGTTACAAAGATGACATGGGTGTTTCACCCATGTCTAAGTCTTGTTCAAATCATGATGTAGTGTGAGGTATTAGATGAATTCTTGCAAAATGGATTGAGTATTTTATAGAATATGAATGATATTTGGTTATATTTGATGAATGAAAGCAAGTATTAGGAGAATGAACATATAATGCTTGTACATTATGCTTAGATAGTAGTACGCGCACCAAGTTTTTGATGAAATGCATAAGTGAGATTATTATATAAGATTGGATGTAAACACCGAATGGATAGGTATAGAATATGGAAATGATGTATTTAATAGTAAAATATCATGAGAAATACGTTCTTGATGAAATCCATGTGTGAATGTAGTTAATGAGTGATTAGGTAGAAGTATATTTTAAGAGTTGTGATTGTTTGATTATCTTAATTGCGATTTAAGAAGTAGATGGAAACCGTATGAGAATCCTAGAAAAGAGTATATTCGAATGATGTTGGTGTTAGTTATGAAGTGATGAAATGCTAGTGGGGATGGAACGGATTATGTATGTGTATGAGTATATAACTAGGTGACCATGTAGGAGTATATGTCATATGATATGAGCATGAAATGTATATGATGTTAATACTATTTTCTACCATTTTAAGATGGTTTCATGTTCATAATTTGAAAGTATATAAGTAGGATAGTTGACTTTCGAAAGTGAACAATATATGAATATCATGGATTGGCTTTTGGACATGATTGTTAGAGTAGAGAGTTAATGTGTTATGTGCTAGATGATTTATGCGTTATGAATGATGATAATTGAGTTGTGTGGATTTGGAACGAGATGACTATTAGTATATGTTGTCACACCCTGACCCGCAGCGGAAATGGTAGTCGGGGCATGATTGGGTTTTCATCAAAGCTCATGACATTTACTATAAAGTTTCATATTTATTATTTCTCTTTAAAGAAGAAGTTACAATAAACATACAAGCACAACATGTTCAAATACATTTTCATTCGAATTACAAACTAAAGTATCCATTAAACAAAAATCATACAACTACAAAGGAAAACAAAACTAAATGTCCATTCCAAAGCATTAACTTGTTTATTCTTCTAGGCCATCCTACGTGTTTCTTTTCTCAACTGGATCACCTGTATCATGTGTAAAAATAGGGTTTTGGGTCAACAAAAGTTGGCGAGTGAATCTTATGAAAACATTTGAACGAATTTGTTATATTGGTTATAAAAAGGTGCATAACCACATATGAGTAAACGTAAATGTAAATTTAATCACAAAACACATAAAATCAAATAATGCACACGCACACACCAAATGATGAACAATGAGATCAAGGCTCAATCAAACGGAGCCGATCTAATGAGGCACCTGATGCTCAACTCGTCTCCCACGAGGAACTGATGGGCCTAATGAATGATTTGCACGCAACTTGACAAGAAGTAAACACGCATTACAAACAGATAACATTACATCACACGTTAGATCATAAAATGGTAATAGCACAAGTGTTTGAATAAATGAAATGTATAAACGACACATGATACACCCCAAAACATGAATAAAAAGGGGAATTTGTAAGAATTCACTCACAGTGGGTGCGTTCCTTTGGATTGACGATGAATGCGCACGAATTTGGATTAACCATGAGAGAAACTAATCTAAATAATAACATAATAATTCGATAAACAAATAAATTTTATTTGGGATTAATATTTTTAATTAGTGTTCTTAATGTGATTTTTAGATTTATTTTTGTGAATTTTAAAGCAAATTTTTAGGCTTTAAAACTTTATTTTGAGGTATTTTTAACTAATTTTCAAAAATAAAAAATAAAAAGGATTTTTAATTTAAAAAAAAAATTCTTTTTTTTTCCTAAAGTTGACTGGTCAACGGCCGGTCAGGCTGATTTATTATAGGCAGCGTGTGAGGTTCGAACTCGTGACCTCTCGTATACGTGCACGCAGCTCTACCAACTGAGCTACGTGTCTAACCCGAAATATTTCTTATTTTAATTATATTTATATACCATTTAGATTATTCAGAAATCATTTATTTTAGAAAGGTTTTAAGATATGATGAACCGGTGTACACAACCCGCCTCGAACCCGCGACGTGCATATTGTTTTTGCACACAGTCCACCACTGGACTGTGTGTCTAACCCGGTTATTATTCCGGTTTTTATTATATTTATACATGCTTCAGGATTTGGCTTTTATGAAAAGGGTATGTTATTTCAGTGGATCGGAACACAAACAGCTTCGTAGGCACACAGCCTAACCAACTAGGCTGTGTGACTAACCCGGTTGAAATACAATTTAAAATTCTTTTAAACATAAACTCAGTTTCATCTTCTTATTCAATTTGAAAAGAGACGTTGAAATCGCGATTGGTTTGATTTGTTTAGCAATTTATTTATCAAACTCTAAATAACAACACGTGATATAAATAAAAATCAAAGAGATTAAGCGAAAGATATACCGACAGGGTACTTTCGGTTTTCCGGCGAACTTCCGATTTGTCGCAGATTTTTCCGGCGAGTAAGTTTGAACAGAGCGTCCGAGGATTTGAGTGATGAAGAAGTGAGTGTGCGAGTTCTCTTTGTGATAGATTAGGTTTGTATTTATAGAGTAACAAGTTTGACTGAGATTTTCGGTTTCAATCCAAGATTAAAGACCTATGATTTCGATCCGTTTCAAATTGATTGACTGATGATTTCGGTTATAACTATTATAAAATTCAAGTTCTAAAAAAAAAACGGAATTTGCTTGATTGCACATAATCCGCCTTTGACAGTTTCGGAATTTTTCTGGTTTTTTTGCAGGTCTTTGACTGATTCGACATAATACTTATTTGATTTCGGTTTTATACGCACTTGTGTGTGGTACAGTGGTGAAGGCAGTGTATGAATATGCGGGAGACCCGGGTTCGAAACCCGGCTACTCCTTTCAAGTGTTTGTTTTATTTTTAGAGTTCATTTTCGTTTTCATTTACTTATTATTATTATTATCATTATTTATTATAGTTTTTAAATTCTACAATATTTATTAATTATGAAAATTACATTTTTATAAAATGAAAAAAAATGCGAATCTTTTAATAAATTCAAAAAAAAATTAAACGGAGCGGGTTTTTGATATCCGTTTTTTTACGGAGGTTACATATGTCTGATATATGCGGCATTTGACTAATGAAAGTCAATTAATGTATGAATGGAAAGAAAATGAATATTTGTATGTATGCTCACATAAGCTAACCATGTTATGAACGTAATGACATGTAAGGACGGAAATCTTGTCAGCTGACTCAAGCATGGATGGCTAATGGGTCAAGTGGAAGCAAGGAGGCAAGCACGGATACGGACGCTTAAGGTAAATGATTTCCGGAATCACTTCTTATTTTATAAATGAAGTATAGTATCTTGAGTATAGGGAACCATGTAAGGAGTTATGGGTAAGGGTAAGTACTAAGGTAAGTAGTGTTGTGGCAAGTCGTAGGTAGTTGTTTATGTTTGGAACAACACGGTAGATGTGAATGCGTCAAAATATAGAAAGAAACATGATATGATGTAGTAGTTGGTTTGATCTTGGGGTTAAGTATTAGAAGTATATGAGGGCTTGAATTTGGTTATGTTTCGTCTTGGAAACATGAAGAACATGGAAGAGGGAAGTTCGGGGGGCCTAACGGTTGTTTTGTGAAACTTAAAAAGGAGGAAAGTATGTGCTGGGAGAACGTGCCGTAAGTTACGGTGTCCTGACGTAACTTACGGTGTCCTGCCGTAACTTACGGCCAAGCAAACAGAGACAAGCAGCATGTGGCTGCCGTAAGTTACGGCTGAGGGTCGTAGGTTACGGCGGGGTCTAGGACTGAAAATCCGATTTCTCTATTTTCTTCGTTTCGCATACCCGATTGATCCCAGTTTCGTCTCGATGATCCGTAAGGTTCCCGAGAAGCTTCTTAAGCTTCATTAGACATGGGAAACATCAGTTTGCGATCACGCAACGAGGTGCGAGTAATGAATAGAACTGGTATGAGAGTATGATTAGGGAAAGAATAATGAATGTGATCGATGCGTTAGTGTGTATTACACACATGAAGAGATTGAACTTGCTTATAGAAATGCTATAGGTGAATAGATGTAGGTATGAATAAGTATGATGAATGAATGTTAATAAGTCAATCGAGACTTGTACGTGTGTTGCAGACATGTAATCATAGTGGACGTAAGTAACGTAAACATATATGCGTGATATATGAATGGGACTTTATATACATTGTTTTAGGAAATTGTATACACGTATGCTT
Organism: Scalesia atractyloides; assembly: GCA_947069175.1. Classification (NCBI taxonomy): domain Eukaryota; kingdom Viridiplantae; phylum Streptophyta; class Magnoliopsida; order Asterales; family Asteraceae; genus Scalesia; species Scalesia atractyloides. The sequence goes on from CAMTDV010000019.1 coordinate 51,569,311, forward strand.
TAGTTGAATAAATGTACACCAATGACACGTGTTTACGCGATAATGTGAATTTTCATTATATTGAGATATTGTGTCACTAATCGTGTTCCGTTGAGAAAGAAATGTAATGTAGGTGTGAGAACGTTGGGCTCTTGAGGAATTGATGTCGAATTTCAGAACAAATGAATTCGAGGGGACAATCAAATGAATTAAAATTATGTTGTTAGAATGCTATATGGTCTTTAATTATAAGTATATAATGTTGTATGTTGTTATCAACTACTAATGGTTAGTTGTATATGGTGACCACATGAATCGCACGGATTTTCTCTATCACCAACAAGGATAAGCGGGTGTAGATCGAGTCAAAGAGAAAGGATTGTACGGGAAGAGTGGTCACATAGCTTGTATATATATATTACATTGATGTGCTAATTAAGAATGAATGTTGTAAATCTTTTCAAGAAAGTGTACGACATCTTATAAATGAACCTTCATGTCACACCCCGACTCACAGCGGAAGTAAAATATGGGATACAACAGGCACCTCTGGTACAAGCACATTGTTTATAAAGATATCTATCATTCAACTATATTTTCGATTACACTGTTGATTACATACTACATGTATGCTACAACGGCATGTTGCCGCGAACCACGTTATCCTTATTGACCGCATGCTTCTATACATGTAAACATCTGTAAAGCTCAGCTTGAACGGCAAACACTAGTATCACACAAGTCTCAAGTTACCTGAAAAGCATGTTAAAGTTTTGAAAGGTCAACTACAAATAACTGGTGAGTTTCACTGTTTAGTTTGTTTCACAATTTAGTTTGAACCGATTGATTATGCACGTTTGACATGAAATTATACTGAGCGCACAAGTGAAACCTTGACTGACTGTTCATAGTGTCGTGTCCCACACCCGACACCTCAGCACTTTCACACCCCAAGTAGCTATGTCTAACACCACATAGCGTACTCACAGAGAGTGCATGGACATGTGTAAATGTAGTAGAACCCATGGCATTCCTGCCAGCTCAATTGGGTTTGTCAGACCAATAGTACTATTCACAAATCCACCGGCTTTTGTTGATCACTCGTGTTTGTAGGGAATTTTCGTGTGTTAGTATAACTTAGATAATTCACATCACAACATGTATGCATATGCAAGTATGTATGTATGTATGTAACATGCATTTCACCCCAAGTAAAACAGTTCGAAACCGGGTAGTGAAAACTCACATAGTATATAAGCATAACAATCACAAGAGATGTATGTATTAAGGCTCTATCACCTTAATCTGGCATCTTGTCGTGTTTGGTTAATTACCGAATACATTTTCAAATCTGTAGCTGCAATAACTTGGGTTCAGATGAGAATAATCATATAAGAATAGACCTATAGCAAAAGCAGTAGGGTTATGGGTATTATCTTAGTGTCAGATTTTGGTTTGGCTTCCGTGCACCGTTTTACATGCCGGTCAAAGTCGTTTGTTTTAGATGTTCGAAAAGTGGTATGATCATATGGACTGTACTAATGAGTTGTCCATTAGAAATGATTAACTTTATATTAAGGGAGTTCGGTCATTTGGGGATCCCAGGTTGTCCGAATTTAAGTTTCCGTTCTTTTCGTCGAGGAATCTTCCAAACTGGCGTGTAATGTACCCCAAGTACCCATTTTTCCCCGGAACAGTCTAGAATGACTTTGGTGTTCAACTATTTGCCAATTTAGTCGGTAATCAGTTCACAGTTCTGTACAGATTCGTTATACGTTTAAAGTTGAATTTATAAAACTAATTTATTAATTTTAATAAATTCTCGAAAAACTATATTTTAACCGAACAATTTACTCCCAAAATGATATGACTTTCAAAAATTCGCAAAAAGTGTCCCAATATATTTAGAAACTTCTCAGAAAAAAAATTAGATTTTCCCAAATACGTTATACTGCGTTTCCAGCTACCGAAACTTCGCGACAACGCAATTTTTGAAACCCAAGTCAAACTTAGTCAATTATCCCCAAACTTTTCCAGAATGTTTTCCATATTAAACTTAACATCCCTGTAATTTTTGGTGATTTATTGAACTCGTTTAGTATTTTATCCGAATTTATTATATTAAAACAGTTAAAAATTCACCAAAAATCAGAAAAATCTAAAATTTTAATCGAGTCTTATTTCACCATGTCTGACCAGCCTGTAAATTTTCAAGTCCTAAAAATACCCACGCAAAGCGTTATGCAAAAACTAAGTTTACGGCTACTTGTTTCAGTTTTCGGGTGTTATACCTCGCATTTCTCGATCACTCAAGCGATTTCTGAGCTTCCGGGGCCTCAATCAAACTAAGTACAGTTGTACACACCATGTACAACACAAACATGTATTCCCTATCATCGATCAAGCCTTATAATTATTCTTTTTCCGTAAGAGATTGTTGTGTCCGAATATTGCCGAATAATCCGCAGTTTTGATCCATAATCCGAGTTTTTGCATTACCAAACACCATAAAATTACTTGTTACATGTTATGTGTAAACAGTCCTCATACTCAGAAATAATCAAGATTTATGGATCAAAGTTTGTTCTTTTTATTAGTACATGAGTTAAGTATAGAAAAGATATAAGAATTCAAAGAAATCATGTTTATACCTTAAGTTCTTTTTGGATTCAGATATGTTATTGTATCATCGGAGAAACTCTTTTGAGAGTTCATATCATGTTACAAAAGAAATTGGAAAAGTAATATAAAAAGTCCAAATACGATATGGGGTTTGTTTTTATTTATTAATTTTATAATTATTATTACTTTATAATTAATTCAGCTGCTTCACTCATTTTATTTGTGTAACTTTTGAAATATAGCGTTTTATAAAATTATGAATATGTCGCTGCTTTATTTTTCTCTATATTTTGACCTAAGTTTCCTTAAAAGCGAAGTAGGTTCAAATATAATATAATAGATTTTATTATTATTATGAGACAGACTCTTATTCAACTCAATATCCATCAAGGTATCTGAGGGTTCAAATCATCATTTGACCCGCCACTGTCACACCCCAACCGATGGCGGAAACATCGGGGCGTGGCACTAGGCGAATCAGATTGCTCAAAAGAATCCATAACAACTATTTAAGCATTCAATATCACATACTGTTAAACAAGTAATCCTCAAATAATTATTACAAATATCAAATAATCCCTTAAACATAATCCAATCCGATCTTTCCTAGATTTTTATTAGGTGTGTTTCTAAACATAGATCCTAATCCTTTGCAGCGAGAATCATCAACCTGTCACATACGTTAAAATAAAAGTCAATACAATTAAGTAAATGTAGCATACAGGTTTGCGTACATAATAGATATAAAAGCGTTTAGCATACACCGCATGACATACGTAAGAGATGTGAACTATGTAACTACTTAGATTCAAGTAAACCAACAAACCGCGAGTGCGAGGCACGCGAACAAGTGTCCACGTCCTAAAGAGAAAATAAATGCGAAACAAAAAATGCGAGCCTTAACAACCCCGGGCAACTATTTTAAAGCTATCATGTTAAGGGTGGCGTACTAGCAATCATGTAACACATACAATTCAACAAATTTCATGTATAGTCATGATCAGCGGGTTGCGTGTAAGCGTTTGAGAGTCGTGTGATGTGATTTGATATATGAACATATGTAGCACCCAAAAGTGCGTTTAAGCGTAAAAGGGTTCAAGTGTACTCACTGTTAGTGCGTTAAGAGAGAGAGAGATGGGATCTGATTGGATTGAAGGAGCACCGGTTCAGCCTGTAAGCGGACAGAAGTGCATCGGTCTTTCGAATTGCTGAAACGGTCGAAATGTAAAGGAGCAGAGGACAAGTTCGGGCGAAGTTCTACCAAATTTCCTGGATTTAGTACAAGTTCAGGCGAACTTGGCTAAAATACCATAGGATTGTACAAGTTCGGGTGAATTTGGTACCTTTTCTTAGAAAAAGGTACAAGTTCGGGCGAACTTGACTGAAATTCTTGGGGTTGATACAAGTTCGGGCGAACTTGTCTGGTTTCCTTGGAAACTATACAAGTTCGGACGAACTTGGTTGATTTTCTTGAGAATTTGACAAGTTTGGCCGAAGTTGGTCACCAATCTAGTGACAGCTTCGAGCGAACTTGCTCTTTTTGGAGCGAACTTGACTGTTTTGGTCACCAAATCGTGCGTTTTCGCGTCGTTTACTAAAGAAATCGAGTGTCCATCCCTCCAACCTTAAGCCACTGAGCAAAACATAGGCTGGAGAGGTCTTTTGGAGCGAGTTTTAGCCACTTTACAGGAACTCGGGCTAATCCGGGCGAACTTGATGGTTCGTACGGGTTAATCCAGTTCGTGCAAGGTGACGACATCGTCCTTGTGCTTCCGGATCTGAGATCTTGCTTGACAACGCCTTGTTCCACTTCATAGTGAACGAAACATACGTCATTAGTCCGTAATTTGTGTAAAAATCAATGTTTTACAAGGTTTTACTCAGATCTAACACTTGGTGAGTCGAAATCATAGAGATTTCTAGCTTGGGAGTCGAGTCTAAGCGTAAATACACTCGTTTAGTGTAGATCTAAGGAAAAGAAAAGGTTTTACGGAAAAAGATGAAGGTTTTCATAAATAGAATAAATTTGATGAAAACGAAGGTAATCCTTGTGCAAAATCGTAGTAAAAGCGGTGTTGTTTGCATAAAACAGGTTGATTCTTACTTGGAAATCAAATGTTTTCGGTTTCGGGAGCTTTCGGGCGAACTTGCAGCAAGGAGAGCACGAATGGAGGTGCTGAGTATTTATAGGTGAGGTGAAATGGAGCTGATGGAGACCAAGTTCGGGCGAACTTGGCCAGTTCTGCTGGATTATGTGCAAGTTCGAGCGAACTTGCTAGCTTTTGAGGAGATTTCTTATTTGTTCACCATTGATCAAGTTTGGGCGAACTTGTGATGCCCAAGTTCGGTCGAACTTGGCCTAATGGCAAGTTATGTTTGTTATTTTCGCGTTAGGTGTTCATTTGGCGATTCAATTCGTATTAGACAGTTATGTTAAGTGAGAGCGTTGCGATAGCGAGTACAACCATAAATCATAAAACACGCATAACACATAAATAACATAATTTAACATAATTAACCGCGTTTTGCGATGCGATGTGATAAGCGATGTCGAAAGCAGAAGTGTTTACTAAATAATAACACACTCGGCTCTTAAAGTAACATAGTTACTTTTGATTGCGTTGAATTAGCGTTTAGTAAGCATTTAGATGTAATATAGTTGTGACAAATACGAGTTGTTACAGCCATTTACTCGTTTGACAAATATGAAATATAAATTTCATATTTTTAGTTTTTATAACTATTAGTTTCAGTTACCACGGGTTGAAATATTAAAAATGTTAACACATTTTGATAAGCATCCGGGATAATTTTTGGGTTTCAAGTAATTGTCAGTTATTAATGCACCCCCAGGTTGGTAAATTATTACGCAACACATAATTTTCGTGTTTTTAAAATATGAACCCAACTTCAACGGAAACCCTAACGCTCTAACGTATTTACTTAAAATACATTATATTAATATTGTGTAATTGTTTTTAGGCTTGACTGATGGTACAATACATGTTTGGTTGTTTCCCTGTGCGTTAAAATCAAAGACGTTTCTTTAACCGAAAATTGTCTCGTTTAACGTGCCACTACCTGCTAGGCCACAAAACCTTATGTTATTGTCTAAGTATTATGTCTAATGAATTTCTTACCCTTAGAATCGTATACGGCACTTCCGTTTGCATCTAAATCATTATTGTACGGTTTACGCACTGTTTTCAACTCCCCGAGGCATCAATATCGCACAATATGGTATTATTGTTCATATGATTCTCATAACGTACCCTCAGATTCATCCGAGTCATAAATTAGTATCGTTTCATTACTCGTGTAAGTCGTACGTATCAATTTAGGGTTTACGGTAAATCTTTACACATATCATGACGAGTGGTCCTTATTGTACTTTCTAGCAATCACATGTTTACACATTTCTAACCTGAAAATCATCACAAGTCTGATTGTTTTCACATCGTGTTATGTTCTCAAGGACTAGCACGATTAGAGTTTATCGGGATTTTCATAGTTGTCACACTTCAAGTATGTTATATAGATAATAAAGAAAGAATTTTTGAGACGGTATTTTCCGTTGCGTCTCTTTTGGTTTAAACGTGTTAGGGTGTTATATATATAAACTTTCTTAACTTTTACATGTCGAGTATAAAATTAGTTTTGAACAAATATCATAGTTGGTCTTTGGAGTTGGGTGGTCTCTTTATCTCTAGGATAGAGAAAAGGGTTGCATACATTCCATCGTCTTCAGACCCCAACAATAGCTTTGTTTTCTCTTAGAGCGGATACCCCATGCAACTAGTAAGAATGGACACCAGCTTGAGACTTTTTAGTTCTTCATCAAATTTCTCTTAGTAAATGGGCCCAAACCGGTTCAAACTTTTTGTTAGGCTTAAATCAAAGTGAAAGTTGGGAGCCATTCTGAAATTCATATTTATAAACCCTCTTAGTCTAATTCAGTAATTTTATTTAAAGATTGTAGTCTAATTAATATAAATTTGTTAATTAACTAATGACGGTCGAACCTGTCAGATTAAGTCCTAAATTGTTCCTAGATGAACGGCGATTGAACATGTTCGAATGATAAGCATTTGTACTTAGCATCATCTGGCTAAGCTACATAGACAACATCAAGCCAAGTAAAATGTAAATTCCGCAAATGAGAATAACCTAGCAAAATGGAACATAAGAAAATACCCAAAGGTGAGGCACATAAAAATGCAATGAGGTGATTTTGTTTCTACTTCCCTAAACATAAGTCTAATTTTCTCATCCAGATTATCAATTTGCATCATGTGAGCTGCAAGAAGCAACTTCTATAAGGAAATGTTGTGAATATATATATATACATACATATATATATGTGTGTGTGTGTGTATGTGCAGAAAATAGAGATGGAGAAAAAGCTATTATCTTACATTAATGATAATATAGTCATTAGTGTATACATGACGAAGCTAAAACATACATCAATGCACATAGTGAAAAGGATCGAATACCTTCTGTGTTTCATACAAAACATAAAGCACCTATATATACAGAAGATACCCTAACTAACTATAGGCTAAACTAGGAATGTATCAATCAGAGGATATACACGAATATAATATAATAAATGCAAAATATACTTTTCGAATACATGGTTGACTAATAGGCCCCCTCACTCGTAGCACTAGTGTTACGCACGCACAGGCTGGACTTAAATCTGTTGAATAACTGCTTAGGAAGACCCTTGGTGAAAATGTCTGTGTACTGGTAATCGGCCGAAATATGTAAAACTCTAATGTCGCCAAGATGAACTCGTTCTTGAACGAAATGGATGTTAATCTCTACGTGTTTTATTTGTTGATGCTGAACCGGATTACCAGATAAATACATGGCTGAAACGTTGTCACAACATATGATGGTTTCTTTGTGTGGTATGTGTAGTTCAAGTAGTAGATGAAGAAGCAAACTCGTTTCAGTTGTTGCATTTGCGACACCTCTGTATTCAGCTTCAGCACTCAAGCGAGATACAATGTTTTAACATTTTGAGGACCAAGATACCAGACTATCTCCCATAAAAACACAATAACTAGAAGTAGAACGCCTGGAGTATGGGAAACCCCCTAGTTTGCATCTGAATGTGCTGTTAGATTAAATGACTTGGAGGGTTGAAATGAAGAGCATGATCGGCAATCCCTTTTAAATATCAGAGAATTCGCTTGAGGTATTGAAAATGGGGTTTGTGGGTGCGTGCATGAATAAACCCACTTGTTGAACTGGATGTCGGGCCGAGTAAAAGTAAGATATTGTAATGCCCCTTCCAGGCTTCTATAAAGTGTACCGTCGGACATCGGAGCACCTATATTGGCACTTAATTTTGAGTCAGTGTCACATGGGGGGGTTACATGGCTTGCACGATGACATGTTGGCGCGCCCAAGTACATTCCGAACATACGAGCCTTGGGACAGAAGTAAGGCATCTTGAGTCCGTGTTACTTGAATGCCCAAGAACTGATGTAGGTTACCCAAGTCTGTCATGGCAAATTCTGTTGACAGAGAAGTAATAATATCACGAAGAAATCTGTCATCAAAGCTTTTAGTATAATATCATCAACATATAGTAATAAGTATGCCAAGCGTGATCCTTTGCTGTAGACGAATAGAGATGTGTCACATGAGGTACTACGAAAACCGCATCGTGTAATGAAAGTGGCAAACCTGTGACACCAAGCTCATGGGGCTTGTTTAAGACCATACCAAGATTTCCGTAACCGGCAAACAAAAGACGGATGTTGTTTGTCCACAAACCCGGGTGGTTGGAACATATAAACCATTTCATTTGAGTCCCCGTGTAGAAAAGCATTCTTGACGTCTAGTTGGTGAATGGGCCAATTTAGTGAAACGACAATGCTAAGGACAGTTTGAATGGTTGTGGGTTTTACTACCAGACTGAAGGTATCAAAACAACTAATGCCAACCTATTGCGATTTTTTGTTAACTACAAGGCGAGCTTTATACCTTTGTAGAGAACCATTTGCATGAAATTTGTGTCGATAAGCCACATAGAACGGATGATGTGTTCTTCATTCAGTCGGGGAACTAACTCCTATGTGTTATCTTCCATTAAGGCCCTATACTCATCATTCATAGCCTCTCGCCAATTTGGATAGCTAAGGGCGGTGAGGTGTGATTTAGGAATAGGGGAGATTGTGGGTTGGGTGGCGGTGTGAGGTTGATAGGGTGTTTTGGTTTGGTTATACCGGCTTTGCAACGAGTTGTCATGTGGTGGGTCAGTGGCTGAGGTGGCGGAGATAAATGGGGAGAGGAAGTGAAGTGGGTCGGCGAGGTGGGTTGGGTCGAGGTGGTTTGAGTATCGATGTGTTGTGTTGCGTGTGTATGAGGGGTTTGGTTGAGATGAGTGGTGGGTAGCGGGCTGGTAGAGTGAATACGAACAGTGGGGTTTGACTTTGGTTTTGGAGAGTGGAAGGTGTTGGGGTGGGTGAAAATAGTTGTGGACAAGTCTTGTTCAAGTGGTGAATAATCAGAGATGGGATGGGTTTGAGAGAAGGGGAAGCTGGTCAGCAAAATTTACATGGCGGGAAAAGAAGGTTCTCCCAGTTTGGATGTCTAAGCATCTATAGCCCCGGTAATCAGCAGGATACCCAAGAAAAACGCATAAGGAAGATGAAGGGAGAGCTTATGTGGACGAGTTGACGAGGGATTTAGAAAGCATGCACACCCGAACACGCGTAGGTGATCGTACATTGGGTGTTGTAAATACAAGGCGGTGGTAGGAGTGTGTTGGTGTAGGATTTTAGTGGGCAATGTATTATGGAGATATACCGTCGTATGCGCGGCTTTGACCTAATATGTGGTTGGGACGGATGCATGATTTCATTGATACGGCAGATCATACATTCGGATTTGCCATTTTGTTATGAGGTATGGGACATGAAAAACGAACTGAATACCGTTTGTGGGGGCAAAGTTTTTAAATTGATGATTATCAAATTCTCCACCGTTGTCACATTGGAAGTATTTTATGGGAAAATGAAATTGGGTTTTGATGTAGGTGTAGAATTTTATAAATTTTTTCATGGTTTCAGATTTATATCTAAGAGGGAAGAGCCATGCATAGTTTGTATAGTCATCAATCATGATCATGTAATATTTATAACAACTATTTGACACAATTGGTGACGTACACAAATCGCAATGCACAATATCAAAAGGTAAAACAGTAATGGAATTAGATAAAGTAAAAGGCAAGCGTTCATGCTTGGCGAGTTGACAAGAATTGCCAAACATTCGACTAGTTTTATTACATGAAATCAATTTATTGGAAGCAAGGAAATCAAAAATTGAAACTCCCGGGTGGCCTAGTCGATCATGCCATGAGTCGAGAGTAGTAGCAGCAAAAAACGGATGTTGCGGGAACTGGAGTGGGGACGGTGACAGGGTAGAGGTGGCTGTCATCACTGTTGTGACAGGTCAATATCCTCCCAGTCTTGAAGTCCTTCACATAAAATCAAAAGGGGTTAAATTCCACAGACACAAGATTATTACGTGTAAATTGTTTAACAGAGATAAGGTTTTTGATAACTTTCGGAGCATAAAGGACACCGTTAAGGCGAAAGTTATGTTGGGAATGAGGGAATTGGTGTTTTGTGACCATTACCGACAAGTATGGATTTAATGAAATTAACATTAGGAGAGTTGGAACATATACATGGATCTGCACTTAGGTGATTGGAAGCTCCTGTATCCATATGCCATTCCAGATCATCCAAGTCCACAGCCAAAGCCTGAAAGCCTCACCAATATCAGTAGGCTGGAGAGGGTCGAAGTCTGTTATGTGGGCCTGTGGTGGAGCACAAGAGGATGAGGCCCGATTGGTGTTAGATCTGCTATTGGGTTGCCATGGGCCTTGCTGCCAAAGAGTGGCCCAACCTGCTTGGGTTGGGTATGGACACGGTGGTGGAGCCCAGCCAGTAGGCGGCCCATAGGAGTTGGCCACCAGAGAGCAGGCCCATATTTGTGAGTAGGAGGAGGCCCATAGTTGTTAGGAGCATTCCAGGGTCCATTACGCTAGAGTTGTGTTTACATTGGGCCTGTGATGGAGACTGAGAAGGATTGTTGTATTGGGCCCGGTCCCATTGTGGCGGCGCTGTTGGTTGGAGAATCTTCCAGATCTAACAGGTTAATAGCCACCTCCCAAGAGGGGAGTGACTAGTTGAGTTGGGCGGCCACGGTGTCATACTCCAGAGGGAGTCCGCGAACAAGCTGGATAACCAAACAGTTTTCACTTACCGAGCTTTCAACATCAGACAATTGCCCAACAATTTCCTTTAGCTTCTGACAGTATGCTTGGAGGGAAGGCATGGATTTTAGAGTGAGGTTTGTGAAAGCATGTTCCAAAGCCACCACCCGGGATCCTTTGTTGTTCAAGAAAATGGTTTTGATCCGATTCCATGCTTCAAGCGCAGTGGACTCAGGTTCAAGAACGCGAACAAGGATCTCATCCGATAGGGATCCTTAGATCCACTGTAACACGATTGCATCTATCTCCATCCATGACTCGTAGTTGGATCTTCTTTTGCCAGTGGCTTGGTTCCATCGATGTGGTCGAGAACCTTGTAGCCACGGGCATTCAACTGAAATAATTTTACCCATGATGAGTGTGTAACCTTGGTGCCATCTAACACACGTACTTTGTGTTGAATATTATTCATGGTGTAAACCGGATGAATGGCAGCAGGTGCATGTTTGTTGGATTTTTCTCCTTTGTCGCCCATAGTGCAAACAAAAAAGGAAGGTAAGAGTGAAAAAATGGAAGAAAGAAGGTGAGACAGTAGCCTCACAAGAAATCAGTGAGTTAGTTAGGGTTCAGAGCAATGCTTTGATACCATGAAAGGATCGAATACTTTCTACGTTTCATTCAAAACATAAAGCACCTGAAGATACCCTAACTAATTATAGGCTAAACTAGAAATGTATCAATTAGAGGATATACATGAATAATAATACAATAAATAAAAAATATACTCTTCGAATACATGGTTGACTAATACATAGAAGTTGATCTAGAATATGTGTGTTACACATTAGTTCAACCTGAGTCCAAATTATCAGCTTCAATGAAAGTCAAATCTTCATGCTCATTGTTACATGTCAAATAGTCGAGGGGCTGTATTGTAAATGTATCATAGTCTAGGTGATCGATTGGTTTAGACAAATACTCAATGTCTCTCTCCATTTGCCTCACTTCTTGGATTACGCAAACTTTTATTTTCGGCGTTTCTTTCTTGCAACGTTCCAAACGCCTATGCCCAAGGTCTCGTATATCTTGAAGTCATCAATTCATCTCCTTGAAATCTTCTTTCAGTTCGGCACTCGCCGAAAACGACTCTGCCCTTCCCCATTTTACTCACTTCTTCTATCGGGAAGTCGGGACAAATCCATTTCCTCCTCCTCGTTATCCTCGTTGATAGGATTGTTTAATCGATGTTTCGAGCATCCGAAGTAGGCGTTTTCGGATCAATCGAATAGGAGTTTTGGACCGTTTCGCCTTGCGCCTACTACTAGCTTCATGGTTGGTATGTTAGCCCACTTAGGACTTCCACGTAGAAGCTCCCAACACTTCAAGTATGTGAATGTCCCTCGCGTCGAGTTATACTCGTCCAACGCTTTTGTTAAAAATATCCGCATCGCTTTGATCGTTATCCCAATTGTCCTTCATATGTTGGAAGACCTCTTGAAACCCATAACATTTACCATTTATATCGGGCCACTTGCTTGATACCGAATCCTTGTCCCAATATTCCCCTTTACCCATGAGAGTAAAAGAGTTTGTCCGAATTTTAATCCAAAAAATGGGTAGTCTTTGATAGTTGGCCCAAAATTTAAAAATGTAGTATTATACTTTTTTTTAATAAGTACAATTTAAAACATAAAAGAATACTTACCAACTTCGGGATCCTCTGATATGTCGAGCCAAGTTCGTGCGAGCTTGTACTCCTTGTCTTTCGTCCAAGGTTGGTAGGTCTTTTTCGCACAAGGAGTGGCACCATCTTTTTTTATTCGAGCGTCTTCCATGTTGAGAGACTCGGATTCGTGCTCAGCTTGTGTCTCCGGGACCGTCTCGATCTCGGCTTCGAGATGAGGAGTGACACCATCTTTTTTATGTGAGCGTCTTCCACGTTGAGAGGCCTCGGGTTCGCGCTCGGCTTGTGTCTCCGACATAGTCTCAATCTCGGCTTCGTCTTGTAAACCATATGTATGCCCCCTGTTAATGTTCATATTTGATGTAAAACCGAGTGGCCCTGAAAGTATTGTTGAGGCATGTTTAATAGTTGCGTGTACCCCTATTGTGTTCGGATCTCAATCTTGGTAATTTTAGGTTGGTAATGGTTGGGTGGTTTTCGGGGCGTTATGAATTTGTGTTGCTTGGCCAAGACGGATCACAAAAGCGGGGCGAAATGGATGTAGAGGTTTTTTTATTTTTAAGAATAAGAGAAGAGTTTATAAAAAAGTGTATAAAAATGAGTTGAACTGATGACTAAATTGATGAAAAAGTTGATTAAAATAAATGAATTTTTTTATTACCGTTGCTTAACGGATTAATTTTGAAACCTCCACTTTACGGTTATTTCACCGAAAATCCCAAGCCCAAAACTCAAACAACACACCTTTGGGGCGATGATTGCGGCGTTATGTGGCATGTTGGACAAAAAAGCCCACATCATTACTTTAACTCTACGGGTGTTCTTAGACTAGTGGGTATGGGGAGGATCATCCCCATGGGGATGGGCCGTCACATATGACGTCACATCCCCATCCTTCAAATGATGCCTCTCCTAGCAAAATGAAGGGGGTGGAGGATGAGCCTACCCACTTCGAATATTAAATAATAAAAACCACATAAATTAAATCCATTACATAAAATTAATAAAAACAAAATAATTAAAAAAATAAAATGACGAATCCTAAAAATAAAATTACAAATCCTAAAAAACACGAGGTCCATTTTCTCTTAACTTCCTCTTTCATCCTCCGGTAGATCTCGCGTTCATCCTCCGGAACCGAGTCAAGATCCAACCTCATAATCCTAAAATCCTCCGCTCGAGCATGGTCGGCCGACAAGTTTTTCTTAAAACCAATTTTTTTAGCCGTGAGCTCTTTGAACGAACGGAATTTGGATATCAACTCGTCCATTTTTGAACTGCCCCCGGAAGTCGATTCCTTTTTTTTTCTGGACGCCACTTTTTTTGACTTGTCCATTCCAGGGGGACGTTCCAACTCCTAAACAACAAACTACTCCTCATCAAATTTCGGCTCGTCATATATGTCTATGTGACAACAAGCGGTTGAGCCTCCCGTACTATAACTTCCGGACTCGGAAATTTTAGTCCGTTTGGCGGATGCAACCTCGTTTGGAACCAGCCTCCATTTATTTTCTTTCTTTAACACTTTCGATGCTTGAAGATGTTGGAAATGAGTCTTCTCCTTTTCGTCCCATTTAGCTGTCACACCCCGACCCGTAGCGGAAAAGGTGATTGGGGCATGATTGGGTTTCATCAAAGCTCATGACATTTATTATAATGTTTCATATTTATTATTACAATTTAAAGGAGATCATACAATCATAATTACAACATGTTCTACACATCTTTCTAGACTTCATTATTTTCTTCTAAGGCATTTCCTATGTTTTCCTTGCTTCATCCTGTTCACCTGTATCATGTGTAAAAATGGTTTTTGGATCAACAAAAAGTTGGCGAGTGAATCCTATGAAAAACATTTAAACAAGTTTATTGATTTGATTATAAATAAAGTGCATAACCACATATGAGTAAATATAGATGTAAACTTATTCACAAAACACATAATATTAAATAATGCACACATATACAATAATAGATTGTTTTGAGGCACGCGTTGTTCAACTCGTCTCCCACAAGGAACTGATGGGCCTAATAAATGAGTTTTGAGGCACGCGTTGTTCTACGAGATGGTCCTAGTTGTTCAACTCGTCTCCCACGAGGAACTGATGGGCCTAACAAATAATTTGCATACAACTTGACAATATGTAATACATAACTACAAACAATATTTACATTCTAAGTTTAAATCATAATATGGTATGGCACGAGTTTGAATAAACGAATTAGTTTAAGTGACACATGATACACCCCAAAACGTGTAATAAAAAGAGGAGTTGTAAGATTCACTCACAGTGGTTGCGTTTCTTGGATTGATGATGAATGCACACGAAATTGGATTGAACCACGAGAGAAAACTAACCTAGATAATAACATAACGGTTCGGTAAATAAGCGGATTTTATTAATCAATTTTAGTAGGATTTTTGGATATATTTTTGTGAGTTTAAGGCTATTTTCTAACTTTAAAAATGTTATTTTTAAGTATTTTTAATTGATTTTTAATTTAAATAAAAATAATAAAAAAATGTTGATTTTTGACCGTTGACTTGTTGACCGGTTTGGTCGGTTATATGTGTGCGCTGGGTGAGACTCGAACCCGTTGTCACACCCCAACCCGCAGCGGAAAAGGTGATCGGGGCATGATTGGGTTATCATCAAAGCTCATGACATTTATTTTAACGTTTCATATTCATTAATACAATTTAATGGAAATTTACAATAAATATTACAACATGTTCTAACTATCAATCTAAGCTTCTTTGTTCTCTTCTAAGGCATTCCTATGTTTTCCTTGCTTCATCCTGTTCACCTGTATCATGTGTAAAAGGGTTTTTGGATCAACAAAAAAGTTGGCGAGTGAATCCTATGGAAAACATTTGAACAAGTTTATTTAATTGATTATGAAATGAGTGCACAACCACACATGAGTAAAAATAGATGTAAACTTACTCAACAATCATTAGATATTAAATAAAGCACACATGAACAATAATGGAACGTTTAGAGGCACGCGTTGCTCAACTCGTCTCTCACGATGAACTGATGGGCCTAATGAATGAATTGCATAAACATGATAATATGAAAGACATAACTACAAACAATATAAACTCAATGATACACACATGAACAATAATGGATTGGTTTTGAGGCACGCGTTGCTCACTCGTCTCCCACGAGGAGCTGATGGGCTTAATGAATGAATTTCATACAAGTTGACAAAATGAAATACATAATCACAATAATATAAACAATCTAAGTTTAGATCACGATATGGTATGGCACAAGTTTAAATAAACGAGTTAATTATTTTGTGACACATGACACACCCCAAACGTGTAATTAAAAAGTTGGAGTTGTAAGATTCACTCACAGTGGGTGCGTTCGATGTTGAATGCACGCGAAGTGGTTTTAACCACGAGTGAAATTAACCTAGATAAATAGCATTATGGTTCGGTAAGTAAACGGATTTTATTAATCCATTTTAGTAGGATTGTTGGGTGTATTTTTGTGAGTTTAAGGCTATTTTCTAACCTTAAAAATGTTATTTTTAAGTAATTTTAATTGATTTTTAAATAAAATAAATAAAAAAAAATTGACTTTTTTGACCCTTGACCGTTGACCGGTTCGTATGCGTGTATATGTGCGCTGAGTGAGGCTCGAACCCGAGACCTCCCGTACGCGTGCACGCAGCTCTACCAACTGAGCTACGTGTCTAACCCGAAATATTTCTGTTTTTAATTATATTTATATATTAATTAGATTAATCCGAAAATCAATTTATTTCTAAAAAAGTTTTACTGAATCGGACCGGTGCGCTCCACAGGTCTCGAACTCAGGACCTGTGGGTTGAGTTAACACACAGTCCACCGCTGGACTGTGTGTTTAACATGTTATATAAACCGATTTTTATTATACTTAAATACAAACTAAGTACTTTCATTTCTGACTTATTTAAAAAGTTAGATAATTGCACGAGTCGGTGCAGTAGACCGGACTCGAACTCGTGTCCTGTGATTAAACATACACACAGTCCACCACTGGACTGTGTGTCTAACTTGGTTATTATTCCGGTTATTAATAAACTTAACATATACATGAAATGAATCCGGTTCAGTTAACAAAAAAAAGACATTTTTATTAAGGCAGCGTGTGTGGGACAAGATTCGAACTCGAGACGTTTGTGTGTTTAATGTGCACACAGTCCACCGCTGGACTGTGTGTCTAACCCGAGTAATAACTTGATTTTAATTATACTTATATGTTACCGAACTTCGTCTTCTTCGTCAGTTTTAACCAGAATCGGAAGTCCGACTGGTTCAATGTTTTAATCGGTTTCTTTAGCGTTTTTTAGTTAATTACAGGTGAGATTAAAGAAAAAGAATGAAGGATTAAGCGGAAAGTATACCGACTGGACTCCTCTGTTTCTCCGGCGAAACTCCGACGACAGCAACCACTTCCGGCGACGTGTGTCTTGCAGCAGCGAGTCTTCAGAACGCTTGAAAAGGATGTAGGTGACTTCGGTATAAGCTCAGGGGGTTTAGTAAGGCTTAGAAGTGAAGGACTCAGTTTTCCGGCGATGTGCAGAAATATTCCGGCGAGTAAATTTTCGCCGAGAAAGGGTGCGGTTTTGAGCGAAAATGCTTGCAGAGGTTCGAGGAGGTATTTATAGTGCAGGTCGTCGATGAATTTGGTCCAATTTCCGACTTGATTCAAAGTCATTACGTTTTCTGGCGGTTATAGTTTGTGTCGCGGACTCAGGCGTCGATTATAACCGATATAGGTTTAAACGTTTACGTTATAACTGAAGAAGTCGTAAATTATTGGCGAGTTAGTCGGGATTTCCGACGACTGAAATTTGAGCGCCGGTTTTGAATTCGGAAAGACACGTTATGAATTAAATGATCTTAATAATTAACAAAAGATACAAGTGGCGCAGTGGTTGAGTGTGTGTGCGCTAAATTCTGCTGGACCGGCTGACTGACCCGGGTTCGAAACCCGGCAGGAACATATTATTTTTATTTTCTTATTTTTAACAGTTTTTCAAAAACAATTTATATATTCCAATATAATAATTAATTATGTATAGTTTAAAATTATTTTGGGCATTAAATTCGAAACGAAATTTTAAACTGATTGTTCGGTTGATAAACGGAGCGGGTTTGGTAAATCCGTTTTTGACGGATGTTACAGTATCCCCTGCTTTTTAGAAATTTCGTCCCGAAATTTAAATAGTGATATATTTGACTAAAAGAATGATGGTGTTTAGTTTGACAGTTACATGCTTAGAAGAAGTAAGGGTTTAAGTTTTTGTTTGAGGCGGTAACGTCCCTTGTAAGGTTAAGTACCCTATTACAGGAATCGCTTTTTGTTGCCTACTGTAAAAGTATTGATAAGTAGAATTGATTCGCTAACTATGATATCATGCATAAGAGTTTGGATATGTTTGGAAGGGTATGGTTATATCCTAAGGCAAAACTTCTAATACTACAAACTACATGGAACATAAATAAACACAACAGCTAATATTTGAACATAAATAAACACAACAGCTAATATCAGTAAGTTATGATTGGTTCTATGACTATAGAACATAAATAAACACAACAGCTAACATTTGAATCCACATTCTGATAGCATATATGTTTGAATGGTGGCAGTTCCTCTCTCGTTTGTTATGATGGAGAGATTAGTTTATGTAGAAATGGAACACAATCCAATCTCTTTAAATAGCAAGATGATATAAATGTAACACAAATTTCAACCAAGGCAATACTAAATCCTACATGGAACTTCTCATAACCGCCTGATAATGCCTCTGATCCTTTGGCAAGAATACTTATATATAGGAAGTACCAGCGGCGTATCCACCATATTCTTGCCAAATTTTCATTGGTTTTATCCACAAGTTATGATTAGTTACCAAGAAACTACTAAATCCTACATAGAACTTCTCATAACCGTCTGACAATGCCTCTGATCCTTTGACAAGAATACTTATATATAGGAAGTACCAGCGGCGTATCCACCATATTCTTGTCAAAGTTTCATTGGTTTTATCAGTGAATTATGATTAGTCCTATATGACTCTACAACCAATACAACAAACTCATAAATACTGAAAATGAAAGTGTCTGTGCGATCAAGGATCAATCAAACGGAGCCGATCGTATTGCATGTACTGAAAATGAAAATGTCTGTGCGATCAAGGCTCAATCAAACGGAGCCGATCGTATTGCATGTACTGAAAATGAAAATGTCTGTGCGATCAAGGCTCAATCAAGCGGAGCCGATCGTATTGCATGTACTGAAAATAATAAACTTAATCTAAACAACAATCACACAAACAGCCTATACATGGAACCTCTCATAACCGCCTGATAATGCCTCCGATCATTTGACAAGAATACTTATATATAGGAAGTACCAGCGGCGTATCCACCATATTCTTGTCAAATTTTCATTGGTTTTATCCGCAAGTTATGATTAGTTCTATGCGACTCTACAACAAACACAACAACCACAAGATACTGATAATGAAAATGTTTGTGCGATCAAGGCTCAATCAAACGGAGCCGATCGTATTGCATGTACTGAAAATGAAAATGTCTGTGCGATCAAGGCTCAATCAAACGAAGCCGATCGTATTGCATGTACTGAAAATAATAAACTTAATCTAAACAACAATCACACAAACAGCCTATGCATGGAACCTCTCATAACCGCCTGATAATGCCTCCGATCATTTGACAAGAATACTTATATATAGGAAGTACCAACGGCGTATCCACCATATTCTTGTCAAATTCTCTTTGACTTTATCCGCAAGTTATGATTAGTTCTATGCGACTCTACAACAAACACAACAATCACAAGATACTGATAATGAAAATGTCTGTGCGATCAAGGCTCAATCAAACGGAGCCGATCGTATTGCATGTACTGAAAATGAAAAAAATGTCTGTGCGATCAAGGCTCAATCAAACGGAGCCGATCGTATGTGGGCACGCCAGGTTCAACCTCATAATGAAATGGGGAACATGCTCAACGCTCATAATGTAATGGGGAGCGGCGGCCTATGAAATTGCATGTACTGAAAATAATAAACAATAATTACTCAAACAGTCTACACATGGAACCTCTCATAACCGACCAGATAATGCTTCTGATCCTTTGACAAGAATACTTATATATAGGAAGTACCAGCGGCGTATCCACCATATTCCTGTCAAAGTTTCATTGGCTTTATCCTTAAGTTATGTTTGGTTCTATGTGATAAAGAAAAACATAAAATTAAACGATAGGAGTTTTTCGGTGAAGAGGACTAGTTGGGTATCTTCGTTTGGGCCGTCATTATCTTCAACAGGATTGGCGTTGATGTTGAAGACTCTTTCTCTTGCTGGTGGTCTAGCGGTTGGGTTTTCTTGGTTTACTTGGTTAACTGGGTTTGATTGAGCTTGAGTGTTGATGACGTTAACCAATTGAGGGTATGTGTTTCTAAAGTGGGTAGGGTCGCCACAATTGAAGCAAGCTCGAATATATGGGAACATGGGGTATTGGGGTAGTTGATAGGTTTGGTTCATGGTTTGAGTAGGGGGAGAGATTTGGTTTTGAAAGGTGCGGCAAACCTTGCTCAAATGACCATAGCGTCCACAAGTTGCACATAGTCGACAAGGTAAGGTAAGGGGATGGTGGTTAAAACAGTTGTTGCATCGAGGGTGAGGTCCAAGATATGGTTTCTTATTTGGGTAAGTTGAGTTGGGTGCCACTTGAGTGATTGGGATAGCTTGGATGGGTATGGCGTGTGAAATTGGTTGATTTCGTTGGATAGTAGCGAAAAGTTGCCCGTCTCTTTTTCTCTTAGAATTGGGTTGAGAAGGGGATTCGGTTTGGGTGTGGTCGGAGGTTTCAGTCGATGCTTTATCCTTCTTCTTCTCCTCCTTGAAGTCTTTGTTTCGGATTCGGTTCTCGGTGAGCTCTGTTGCTAACTCCATTGCCGCTTCCAAGGTTGCAGGCGTGGTACTTATTACAGGGTCTTGAATCTTTGACGGAAGACCATGAATGTAGTGCTCGATCAAACGGTAGAGGGGAGTGAACATGTTGGGAACCATTTGATGTAATTCGAGGAATCTTTTGTTGTACGTGATGTGGTCGCCTTCCTTTTGCTTCAACTAATAGAACTCATCTTCTAATTTCTTGATTTCGCTCCTTGGGCAAAATCGTCTGGTCATGATTTCCTTCAATTCATCCCAAGTTAAGGTCATAGCATCGTCGACGCCTCGTTTGGCCTTCTCTGTATTCCACCAAGTAAGTGCTATCCCATATAATCGACCAGTAGCATAACGCACTTTGCGATCATCGGGGCAATCGCAATTTAGAAAAGTGTTCTCCATTTCTTCAAACCAATGGAGGAGAGCGGTGACGCCTTCAGTCCCTTTGTATTTTGGAGAGTCGCATGATTTGAAATGCTTGTAGGTGCATTTAGTGGTATTTGGGGGAGAGTTGATAATGTTTTGGTTTTCTTGATTGACAGGATTAGCGGTAAGTGCTTGTTGTACTTGGATTACAATGTTGGGTATTACGGCAGCCATGCGCTCGCGGGCTTTTCCTGCTCTCATCTGCCTACGGGCGAGGTTAGAAGACATCTACAAGGAATACATGTCAAGAGTATGAGTTGGATGTTTTTGGGATCATGGGTCGCACTAGGAATGAACATTCATAAAATAATTATAGAAAAATAAATCTACTACATCCATAGGATGTCTTGGGCTTTGCTCGCCATTAGGCCCTACATGCCGCCATACTTTACCTTTGTAATCATGTGGGCCCCCATGAATACCGGTTTTTCATATGGTTCGCATGGGTTTGCCTGGTTGCATACACTAAAACCCGGAGAAAATCGAGAAATATGTATACAACGTATGATATTCGGAATGTGTCCAGGTGTAGACACGGTGACACCTCAAAGTGGGGTTAGTTCGAACGACGTTTGGTGTGGCATGCTTTGGCCTAATAGGTCCTTCGTACTCTCATCGTTGGTCCCCAGGTAGGCAAACTGGTCCGTTATATTGGATTTATACGAATGCCAACCTAGACAGGACGTTCCGACTACCGGTGCTTGTACCCTTCCAGTTACTACATGCCCGTCGCAGAACTTACTTTGATGAGATTTGAAAATTGCAACAAAATCTTTGAATAATGAGAGTATGAAAATGAATTGAATATATGAACATTGGTATATGTATAATGAATATGTATATAAACATGTATGTTTGACTGTAAGTATAAACAAATATGAAACAAATAAATATCACAAGTTTGTATGTAACCACCTAATCAATTAAAATTTAGGCAGACTATAGTATAGGCTCTAAGGGTCTAATAACCTATCCTATATCCCTATAGTCATGGCTCTGATACCAATCTGTCACACCCCGACCCGCAGCGGAAAAGGTGATCGGGGCATGATTGGGTTATCATCAAAGCTCATGACATTTATTTTAACGTTTCATATTCATTAATACAATTTAATGGAAATTTACAATAAATATTACAACATGTTCTAACTATCAATCTAAGCTTCTTTGTTCTCTTCTAAGGCATTTCCTATGTTTTCCTTGCTTCATCCTGTTCACCTGTATCATGTGTAAAAGGGTTTTTGGATCAACAAAAAAGTTGGCGAGTGAATCCTATGGAAAACATTTGAACAAGTTTATTTAATTGATTATGAAATGAGTGCACAACCACACATGAGTAAAAATAGATGTAAACTTACTCAATAATCATTAGATATTAAATAAAGCACACATGAACAATAATGGAACGTTTAGAGGCACGCGTTGCTCAACTCGTCTCTCACGAGGAACTGATGGGCCTAATGAATGAATTGCATAAACATGATAATATGAAAGACATAACTACAAACAATATAAACTCAATGATACACACATGAACAATAATGGATTGGTTTTGAGGCACGCGTTGCTCACTCGTCTCCCACGAGGAGCTGATGGGCTTAATGAATGAATTTCATACAAGTTGACAAAATGAAATACATAATCACAATAATATAAACAATCTAAGTTTAGATCACGATATGGTATGGCACAAGTTTAAATAAACGAGTTAATTATTTTGTGACACATGACACACCCCAAAACGTGTAATTAAAAAGGGGGAGTTGTAAGATTCACTCACAGTGGGTGCGTTCGGTTGATGATGTTGAATGCACGCGAAGTGGTTTTAACCACGAGTGAAATTAACCTAGATAAATAGCATTATGGTTCGGTAAGTAAATGGATTTTATTAATCCATTTTAGTAGGATTGTTGGGTGTATTTTTGTGAGTTTAAGGCTATTTTCTAACCTTAAAAATGTTATTTTTAAGTATTTTTAATTGATTTTTAAATAAAATAAATAAATAAAAATAAAAAAAATTGACTTTTTTGACCCTTGACCGTTGACCTTGACCGTTGACCGGTTCGTATGCTTGTATATGTGCGCTGAGTGAGGCTCGAACCCGAGACCTCCCGTACGCGTGCACGCAGCTCTACCAACTGAGCTACGTGTCTAACCCGAAATATTTCTGTTTTTAATTATATTTATATATTAATTAGATTAATCCGAAAATCAATTTATTTCTAAAAAAGTTTTACTGAATCGGACCGGTGCGCTCCACAGGTCTCGAACTCGGGACCTGTGGGTTGAGTTAACACACAGTCCACCGCTGGACTGTGTGTTTAACATGTTATATAAACCGATTTTTATTATACTTAAATACAAACTAAGTACTTTCATTTTTGACTTATTTAAAAAGTTAGATAATTGTCCGAGTCGGTGCAGTAGACCGGACTCGAACTCGTGTCCTGTGATTAAACATACACACAGTCCACCACTGGACTGTGTGTCTAACTTGGTTATTATTCCGGTTATTAATAAACTTAACATATATATGAAATGAATCCGGTTCAGTTAACAAAAAAAAAGACATTTTTATTAAGGCAGCGTGTGTGGGACAAGATTCGAACTCGAGACGTTTGTGTGTTTAATGTGCACACAGTCCACCGCTGGACTGTGTGTCTAACCCGAGTAATAACTTGATTTTAATTATACTTATATGTTACCGAACTTCGTCTTCTTCGTCAGTTTTAACCAGAATCGGAAGTCCGACTGGTTCAATGTTTTAATCGGTTTCTTTAGCGTTTTTTAGTTAATTACAGGTGAGATTAAAGAAAAAGAATGAAGGATTAAGCGGAAAGTATACCGACTGGACTCCTCTGTTTCTCCGGCGAAACTCCGGCGACAGCAACCACTTCCGGCGACGTGTGTCTTGCAGCAGCGAGTCTTCAGAACGCTTGAAAAGGATGTAGGTGACTTCGGTATAAGCTCAGGGGGTTTAGTAAGGCTTAGAAGTGAAGGACTCGGTTTTCCAGCGATGTGAAGAAATATTCCGGCGAGTAAATTTTCGCCGAGAAAGGGTGCGGTTTTGAGCGAAAATGCTTGCAGAGGTTCGAGGAGGTATTTATAGTGCAGGTCGTCGATGAATTTGGTCCAATTTCCGACTTGATTCAAAGTCATTACGTTTTCCGGCGGTTATAGTTTGTGTCGCGGACTCAGGCGTCGATTATAACCGATATAGGTTTAAACGTTTACGTTATAACTGAAGAAGTCGTAAATTATTGGCGAGTTAGTCGGGATTTCCGACGACTGAAATTTGGGCGCCGGTTTTGAATTCGGAAAGACATGTTATGAATTAAATGATCTTAATAATTAACAAAAGATACAAGTGGCGCAGTGGTTGAGTGTGTGTGCGCTAAATTCTGCTGGACCGGCTGACTGACCCGGGTTCGAAACCCGACAGGAACATATTATTTTTATTTTCTTATTTTTAACAGTTTTTCAAAAACAATTTATGTATTCCAATATAATAATTAATTATGTATCGTTTAAAATTATTTTGGGCATTAAATTCGAAACTAAATTTTAAACTGATTGTTCGGTTGATAAACGGAGCGGGTTTGGTGAATCCGTTTTTTACGGATGTTACACCCGTGACCTCCCGTACGCGTGCACGCAGCTCTACCAACTGAGCTACGTGTCTAACCCGAATTATTTCTGTTTTTAATTATATTTATACACTAATTAAGTTAATCCGAAAATCATTTATTTTAAAAAGGATTTAATTGCATCAACTCGGTGCTCGCCACAGGTCTCGAACCCGGGACCTGTGGTGTAGTTTGGCACACAGTCCACCGCTGGACTGTGTGTCTAACTTGGTAAATATTCTGGTTTTTATTATACTTAACATCTTACTGTTGTGGATCCGGTTCAGTTAAAAAAATACATTTTATTACAGCGGATGTGTGTGTGTCAAGGATCGAACTCTTGACGTACGCGTGTTTATTTGCACACAGTCCACCGCTGGACTGTGTGTCTAACCATAATATTGATTTTAATTAATCTTATAACCTAAGCGACTTCGTCTTCTTCGTTCAAAACACAGACAATGATTAACCTTGCTGTTATTTGTTAAATTAATTTAACGAACTTATAAACAATTGCAATGTATTGAACAAAAAAAGGGTTTGGGGAATGATTGAACCGAACTGATCGTCTTCTTCAGAAATCCGGCAAAGATCGTCGGCTCTATTTTGGGAACTCCTTCGGTTAACAGCGAGTTTCTGGAAATTCCAGAAATTTTCCGGGGAAAACAGAAAATCCGGCAACGTATTCTGGGGTTGATTCGTGTAGATGAAAGTCTCGGTTTTCCGGCGACTTGCAGAGAATTCCGACGAGTGAAATTTCTTACGACAGAGATTCTTCAGAGGTTTAAGGTGAGTGGGAGTGATGTCAGTATGAGTTCTAAGATCTTATTTTTTGGTAAGCAGACGGGATGGAATGAACTCGGTTTTCCGGCGATAATTTCCGATTACTTTACAGAGAAATCCGGCGACTGCGGCGAAGTTTTCTGAGCAAAAATAGAGAGTGTAAGTTGGATAGATTCGTGAGCTCAACTGATGAACAAAGTATAACCCGGATTTGAATTATATTTTCGGTTTCGACGGGAATTATGGTAATGAATGAAATTGATTGGATTTTTCGGTTATAACCGATGTTGCTGTAAATGCAACCGTTAAGTCCAAAAGAAAACGGCAAAGTTTGACGAATTTGTCGGGATTTCCGGCGAGAGCGGATTTGGGCGCGCTGTGTAACTGGGTTTGATTTCCAGATTTATTTTATGTATTAATTGTTTCAATATGTTAACAAACAACACAAGTGGCGGAGTGGTTGAGCGAGTGTAAGTTAAGACTTTGTGAATATCCGGCTGACCCGGGTTCGAAACCCGGCTTCAGCGTTTTATTTTTATTTCACTATTTTTAACACATTTTCAAATATAAATTTTATATTCTAATATACTTATTAATTATGTATCGTTTAAAATTAATTTGAGCATTAAATACGCAACGAAATTTTTAACTGGTTGTTCGGTTAATAAACGAAGCGGGTTTGGTTAATCCGGTTTTTGACGGATCTTACATTAGCCAAAGCATATTCGACTATGTTATCTTCGTTAGTCCCACTAGGAGGATTTGTGTAATAGCGGTTAAAAAACTCGCTAAAGCGGTTGATCTTATAGCTCATTTTCCGCCACTTCGTTAGTCCCACTAGGAGGATTGTTGGAATCCCGAAAACATAAAATGCGGGTTCCCCCATGAAGTAGGGGTGTGCACGGTTCGGTTCGGTTCGGTTTTTGGGTAAAACCAAAACCGTAACCGAAAGATCGGTTTTCGGTTTTTGAAAACTGTTCGTTTCGGTTTCTCGGTTTAGGTTTTTTAGGTTTCGGTTATTTTGGTTTTTACAGCGGTTTGGTTCGGTTTTTCGGTTTTTGAAACAAGTTACGTAAGATGCAAAAGTAAAACGTATAATTCAGAGTTTAAGCATATTTTTTAAATGTTTACATTTAAGTTAATATATTTAGTATTTTTAATTAATATTGTTCACATAAACCTAACATTCTAATCTATTTTAATGTTTCTTCAAACCTTTTATTAAGACATTAATTTATAATACTCTCAAAATTATTTAATTTTTATATCAAATTTTGTTATTTCTTGTAAACAATGGATAAATCATTTCAATAATAAATAAACATATTAGTGTTCTTATCATAAATACTTAACAATCAAGAATAAAATTAATAATTTTTAGTAGCATGAGTTAAACACTTAAACAACTTAAACTTAAACATAAATATAAATGATTTGGCCTATATTATAACTTATCGGCTCGGTTCGGTTATTTTCAGTTATTGAAATTGGTTATCCGAAAACCGAACCGAAACTTTCGGTTATTAAAAGTCCAAAAACCGAACCTTCGGTTTTTGTTTCAGTTCGGTTATTTTGGTTCGGTTTTGTCGGTTATTTCGGTTCAGTTTTGTCGGTTATTTCGGTTACGGTTTAGTTATTTCGGTTTTCTGCTCACCTCTACCATGAAGGGTCGATAGCCGGAGTGTAACCGGGCGTCAAAAAAATGTTAGGATTCGGGTTGGGGTTGTTCGGTCCGGGTTGAAAGGATTCATGTTTTTTTTTTTATAAAAAGAGATGAAGGATTTAAAAATTTGATGAGAAGAGTGGGTAGATTTTGGTAGAATGATGTATAAAAATGAGGGATTTATGTGTATTTAAAGTAAATAAAAAAACCTTTTTTTAAGTAACCGTTATTCAACGAATAGATTTTTGAAAATGGTGAAAGGTGGCACAGCATGGGCGGCGGATTCCAGCCGGGTGTGCCGAAGTCGGGCCTAGGAGGCGGTGTGGGGTGCGGCGCCGCGCCTGGCTGGGCCTAAGCCGACCCCATACCCACTAGTCGTCAATTGAACATTTATGAAATCACCGAATTTCGTCAATTTCATGTCTCCGTTCATTTAATTCAGTTAGACACCACGAGGTGTATGAAAACCAAATAAAAAAAATATGAAAATGGGATAAAGTTTATGATTGATGACAAAAAATCAACAAACGACAAGACAATAATACATTGTGTTCTACATCTGTTATTTTTACTTTTATAGTTTTCCTTTTATAATTAAGTTAGAGAAGTAATGGAATGCTTGTATTTCTTTTGAGAGATGCATGTTCAACTCTTACTTGATGTAGAATGAGGCACTGCTGGGCAATGATATGAGACACAGGGAAACCTGTGTTGGATCCTTGAGCCAAACGAGTTTTACTGGTAATTTCACCGTCGTGCCTACGGGCAGGTGAGTTACTGGGTTTTCCCCAGAATTAGTGGGGACTCGGGTTACTCTCGGAGTACTCCATTTGTTCAGTGGATGCCCCGAAAATGCTCAGGAGTGATTCTGTTGGCCGTTCAAAAAATAATTATTAAGTTATACCAAAACAAAAAAAATGTAAACAATTTGATATATGTATATTGTGCTTTTAAATCCTTATGAAACGTAAACTTTAAATAGCACAGTTAACAAGTTATATCGGTACAAGTGGGATTTATCTTATTAAATAAACCTAAAATATTTTTCTTATCTTCAAACTATATACACACCACTAAAGTACTTACTAGTATACACATCATATGGGTCGTGCAAGGGGTTATGCATGATCGTACGAGTTTTATTTTGACTTATTATACAGGTCATAATGTTTATACGGCTCGTATGAGTTGGTATTTTTCCAAATCATAGTAGTTGTATGATGAGTTATACTTACATGTACATGATTGATGTGAGAGAGCACAACATTGACAAAGGCCTATGGTAAGCTCGGCTCGTGACTCGCTAAAAAAATAGATTACTCGAAATTGGTTTGGGTATTTAAACGAGCCAAGGTAAACTCCGCTCGTGGCTCGCTCGTTTAACTCGAATATACTTGAGCCTAATTTTTTAATGTATACAAATTATAACACAAAAGTATTACATATTTTCAAACCATAATTTTTTATAATTTTTTAATAGTAGTAAGTCGGCTCAGTTTTTAAACGAGCTGAGCCCGAGCCCGAGCCCATATTGGTTCGACTTGTTTTCAACCCTAGTGACTAGTGTAAACTATTCAAGTCGATCCCGAGCTTAGTTTGTTTCTAGCTCTATTCCTAAAGCTCGAGCTAAGCTTGAGCTCATTTAACCTCGACCCAATTTGCCATTCTTTTTTATAAAAAGTAACAAGAATGTATATCCCTTCCATCCAACATAAAGGACTACTTTTGTCACTTGTTTTAGTAGAACCAATGACCATACATACATACATACACAACTATACATACACACACATATCCGACAAGCTCGATCATACTCTCTCTGTCTGCAATATAATATTCTCCAAAATCCACTTTCTTCCCTTCATCACCGCCGTTCAATCTCTTCCACAAAAAGCTTCTTTTCCCCCAATCACTCGGCAATTTTCCCCATCAAAACCCTAAATCATTCATCCCAATCCACTTCAGATCCACAACACATCACCCAAAAATGACGAAACCCTTTCTGGGTTTCAAAATTCACCCTCAATTTCATCTACCCATCATCTTATTCATCTCAATTACACTCACATTTGTTCACTCTCAATCAACCGATGCTGACGTCATGCAAGCTCTCAAAAAGAACTTGAGTCCACTCGAATCACTGGACTGGTCCGATCCGAATCCGTGCAAATGGGAACAAGTTCAATGCTTGAACAACCGGGTCACCCGGATCCAAATCGGTAACAAGAATCTCAAAGGCTCACTTCCTGAAACCCTCAACACTCTCACTGAGCTTCAATTTCTTGAGTTTCAAAACAATCAACTCACTGGGCCGTTACCGAGTCTTGCCGGGTTAACTCAGCTGCAGAGACTGTTACTGAGTCGCAACAATTTTAGCTCGATACCTCCTGATTTCTTTGATGGTATGAGTTCTTTACAAAATGTTTATCTTGATTATAATGATTTTGCATCATGGGGGGTTCCAGATAGTTTAAAAGCCGCATCAAGTTTGCAGATTTTTTCAGCCACATCGGCTAATATAACCGGAAAGATCCCCGATTTCTTCGGGGGCGATACGTTTTCGGGTTTAACCGTATTGCATTTGTCGTTTAATTCGCTTGAAGGGGGGTTGCCCGATTCGTTTTCGGGGTCTTCGATTCAGAGTTTGTGGTTAAATGGGCAGAATAGTAGGGCTAAGTTGAATGGAAGTCTTGATGTGCTTCAGAATATGACACAATTGACACAAGTTTGGCTTCACGGGAACCAGTTTTCCGGTCCCATACCGGATCTTTCGGGTTTGAGTGGGTTGCAAGATTTGAGTTTGAGGGATAATAGTTTAACAGGTGTGGTTCCGGAGAGTTTAATGGGGCTGCAATCGTTGAAAGTCGTTAACTTGACGAATAATTTGTTGCAGGGACCGACTCCGAGTTTTGGTAAGTCTGTGGCTGTTGATTTGGGTGGGGTTAATAGCTTCTGTTTGCCTGATGCTGGTGTTAGTTGTGATGATCGCGTTAATAGTTTGCTTGCGGTTGCGAAATCTGTGGGTTATCCGCGGATTTTTGCTGATAATTGGAAAGGGAATGATCCTTGTAAGATGTGGTTAGGGGTTGCTTGTTCTAGTGATGGGAATATTACTG
Organism: Scalesia atractyloides; assembly: GCA_947069175.1. Classification (NCBI taxonomy): domain Eukaryota; kingdom Viridiplantae; phylum Streptophyta; class Magnoliopsida; order Asterales; family Asteraceae; genus Scalesia; species Scalesia atractyloides. The sequence goes on from CAMTDV010000019.1 coordinate 51,599,439, forward strand.
TTATTAATTTTCAAAGAATGGGTCTTACGGGTAGTATTTCGCCTGATTTTTTGTCGATTAAGTCTCTGCAAAGGTTGATTCTTGCAAATAATAACCTTTCGGGAAAAATTCCGGAAGAGCTTAAAGATTTGCCTAATTTGATAGAGCTTGATGTTTCTAATAATCATCTTTATGGAGGGGTTCCGAAATTTAGGGAAAGTGTTAAGGTGAAGAGCGAAGGGAATCTTGATATCGGGAAAGATGGTCCTAGTGTGAACCCGGTGTCACCATCTGGCGGTCCGCCTGGCGGTCAAACTAAACCTAATGGCGGCGGTGGTGACGGCGGCGGCAGTGGTGGTGGTGGAGGAGGGAAGAGGTCGAATACGAAGGTGGTGGTGGGATCGGTTGGTGGTGTGTGTGCGGTGTTTTTCGTTGGTTTACTAGGTGTTTGTGTTTACAAAGCTAAACGGAAGCGAGCTAGTGGTAAACCTTATCCAAACACAATAGTGATCCATCCCCGACATTCGGGTGATGGTGATGCTGATGCTGTCAAGCTTACGATTGCTGCTTCAAGTACAAATGGTGGAGTTAGTGAAACCTGTAGTCAAACAAGTAGCGCGCCTCGAGACATCCATGTTGTTGAGGCGGGCAACATGGTAATTTCGATCCAAGTTTTAAAAAGCGTCACCAACAATTTCAGCCCAGATAACATACTCGGGAAAGGAGGGTTTGGGACGGTTTATAAAGGGGAGTTACACGATGGAACCAAGATTGCGGTTAAGAGGATGGAATCTGGAGTGATGAGTGATAAGGGTCTTGACGAGTTTAAATCTGAGATTGCGGTTCTAACCAAGGTTAGACATAGGCATTTGGTGGCGCTTCTCGGGTACTGTTTGGATGGAAACGAGAGGCTTCTTGTTTACGAGTACATGCCTCAAGGGACGCTTAGTCGGTTTTTATTTGATTGGCAAGAAGAAGATTTGAAACCGCTTGAATGGACAAAAAGATTGGTTATCGCTTTAGACGTTGCTAGAGGTGTCGAGTATTTACATGGTTTAGCACAACAAAGTTTTATTCATAGAGATCTTAAACCCTCCAATATCCTACTCGGTGATGATATGCGTGCCAAAGTTGCAGACTTTGGACTTGTTCGACTCGCCCCAGATGGAAAAGCTTCACTCGTGACAAGACTAGCCGGTACTTTCGGATATCTTGCACCCGAATACGCAGGTGTTCATCCTTTACTTTCTTATTGTTCCTTTGAATCATCTAACTAAAAATAAAACCGACTAATGATTTTATGTATGATTCTACCAGTGATGGGCCGAGTAACAACAAAAATCGACGTGTTCAGTTTCGGGGTAATCCTTATGGAACTCATAACGGGCCGAAGAGCACTAGACGAAACACAACAAGAGGAAAGTGTCCACTTAGTGCAATGGTTCCGACGAATGCACATAAATAAAGACACCTTCCGGAAGGCCATTGACCCGGCCCTTGACCTTGACGAAGAAGCTCTAGCCAGCGTAAGTACAGTGGCGGAACTAGCAGGCCACTGCTGTGCTTCCGAACCACACCAAAGGCCCGACATGAGTCATGCAGTCAATGTTCTCTCGTCCCTAGCCGAGCTCTGGAAGCCGTCTGAACCCGACCCTGATGACATTTACGGAATTGACCTTGACATGACTTTACCTCAAGCGGTGAAGAAGTGGCAAGCGTTGGAGGGTATGAGCGGTTACGACAGCTCGTCGGTTATCGGAAGCAATGATAATACGCAAACCAGCATACCCACTCGACCCTCCGGGTTTGCCGACTCGTTTACTTCACTCGATGGACGGTGAGGATCTAAAAACAACATCTTGTTGCTTGCTGTTTATGGGATGGGTTTGTTTGTTTGTTCATTCTTTGTTTCTTATGCTGTTTATCTGCTGCTGTTGTTTATTTATCATCAGACTGTTCTGTGTTCTATTTTGGATAGTCTTTTGGCTTTCTACTTAACGTTTTGAATTTGGAAGATGCAAAATAATTATGAAATTCTAGCAATATTGTTGTCCTAAAACCATGGATCATTTAAGTTCTGTGCATTTTACTGTCATTTGGGTTGTTCATTGTAAGGGGTAGGGGCGCTTGCTAGTGATGGAATTCCATCACTCACAACATCCAATCACGTCACGTCACGTCATCGAGTTTTATTCCATCAATAGTGATGGATTTTACTATGGGTGTCCATCACTAGTGATGTTTTTTTTTCTAAAACATCATCAACAGTCACAAGCAACAACAAAGATTTCAAAACGCGTTACAACGAGCACGCGTGACCAAAGGCACCGGCGGTGGTGTATAACGGCCCACCACGGGACGCCCCGGGTTCCCTAATGGTGTTTATAAACCGACCGAAATTGCCCAAACCACCAAATCTGTATGGTCCGGTTCATGGTTCGGTTTGAGGGTTTACTATTTGGAACTTGGAACCGGCTGTTTAACATTTGTTATTATTATTATTTAATTTTATGAAGAGTAAATTACTTTTTTTTGAGTCTGCGTAGTAGTTTAGTGGTTTTAATCATTTAAGTCTAAAATCAAAAAGTTTTAACGCCTTGAGTTCCTAATCACTCATTTTATTACATTTTGAGTCCAATTTTTTTTAATATTCGTGCTTTTGATTTTGGATTCAAGTGGTTAAAACCACTAAAACACAGTGACTCAAAACGTTATAAAATGAACGATTAGGGACTCAGTGCGTTAAACTTTTTAATCTTGGACTCAAATGGTTAAAACCACTAAAACATATAGATTCAAAAAGTAATTTACTCTTTTAGAAATGTAAAGTTATGCGTGTATTATTATTATTTTTTTAACGGCCAACTAACTCACTGGATAAACATTTTGACACCCTCAATCGAGTAAACACATCCCTTTCTTCATAACGACCAGAGTTATGTTGTTGTGATGTTAATTATTAACAAAATTCCTCAAAGTATACTTTTCATGTATTAATTTTATTAAAAGATTTGTTTTTAATTAAATAAATTTATTTTGTCTAATAAAACAAAATGTTGTCCCATTCAAGATAGTCACTTAATCGACAAGTAAAGTTTAATTTTTCTTATTAAAGTGATATTCTTTTACTAATTTAGGAAAGGAAACATTATTTATGCTAAGTTGTAATATATTCAATGGATGTTGTACGTTGCAGTGTCACTAGAATCGGTCAGTGTCGCATGTTCTATTTATTTTTGTAATATTAATGGTCACTGTAATCAATTTATTAATCGAACTTATGATTACAGTGACCAGATATCTCCACTTACTCGTTATCACTTAAAATAAACTTATGAATTTGGATCTTGTCTTTCGTTGTATATTCTTTTGGTCCTTGTTTTATGTTTTAGTTGCGATTTATATGATATAAATAAATGTCAACTTTTTAAAATATATTAAATCTTTGATAATTTCCATGTTGGGTTGTCAGGTTGAATTATTCAAACAAACTTGACTCATGTCTATATTTGCGACATGTCGTGTTTCGGTCGATTCAGTTTAATGTTTATTCACGAACGAGTAACACTTTAAACAATCGTTTACCCCAACTCAAATGAAATATTTTGGTAATTAATCTTAATTTAATTGTGTTAGTTTTCATGCTTAGGCTGGGCGGTGGGGGTCGGCATAGGGCCGGCTTGGCTCGGCGCCGCCCCCAACACCATTCTCCCACCCACCCCCCGGCAACGGCATACCCGGCATGCTGCAGACGATGGTGCCGCCCACTACAAGACAAACCCCCCTCACACACACAACATATACATATATATTTTAAGCTCATCACCTATTCCCCCCCCCCCCCTCTCCATCCTCTCTGTCCCATCCTCACACCCGATCTACGTGCCGCTTACATGGCGGGTCATCCTCCGACACCATACCACATAGCCTTACCTCTCATTACCAACTAACAGGTTTTATATTTAGTTGAGATCTGAAGAAGCGAATTAAGAGGTTATAAATATGTTAAAATGGTAAATTAATTTCAGTTTTGAAAATTAATTTAGAGGGAGAATTAGGAATTAAAATATCATTATTAAATTCTTACATTTTTTAATAATTTCCTTTAAAACTAAATAGGAACTATTTAAAACACACATAAACAAATTAATATGTTTACATTTTTGTTGAACGGGTCATTTTCAGGCTATTAAGTTTAATAAAGTGTGTTATATTAGCCGACCCAATACCTAGCTCATTACTTTTGTGACGTGTTCGAAATTGGTACCTTTAAATTTTGTATTTTTTAGCATCAAAATCATGACTATTTTCAGTGTTCTTGCCTTCCATGATCTTTCGAATATACTTAATAACGATATGAATAAATTTTGTACTTTTGTGTTATGAGATTTGATTAATTTCTTAGGTACGAATGTCGTTTTTTTGAGATGCGATTATTTAAAAAAATCCAATTTAGTGAAAATTAATTTGAGAAAAGCAAGATCTTGAAAGAGACTATATTATGAAAATGTATTCTTGAATTGCTTATTGTTATAAGATCTTTAATCTACTACTTATATTAACAATTAATCAACTTATTAAATGTAACCAGTTGACTCTTAGGCTACACGGTATGGTGATGGTCCTCCCTTTTGTGGATGATCCGCCACGTAGGATCCACGTAGGATGGGCATGAAGATGGGGCAAAAAGGATGAAGGTATGGAAATGGGATGATAGACCTAAAATGTATATGTATATATTGTATGTATAGGTGTGTGAGAGAGGGAGTATGGCTGGATTTTCTCCTTTTGTGTGCGTTCTCTTCGTCTTGGGGATGTTGGGCACGACGATTACTGGGGGGCGAAATGGTGTTGAGGGCGGCGCCGAGCCAAGCCGGCCCTATGCCGACCGTCATACCGCCCAGCCTTAAACCTTTTAGGTATATCTTTTCAAATACAGGTAAGTATTTGGTTTTACAAATAAGTAAATGCAATCTGTGAATATCTTTGTTTAATGAATGAAGTAGATAAAATTCATATTCTCTACGAAAACCTATTCGTAACATTTTCGTATATACTCTAACAAATAATTAAAAGGAAAAGATATATAAAAAGAAAACATGGATGACTTATAAATTATGTTAATTACACGAATAATCTATATGATAAGGCTTATATTACTTTTGTTCTCAATTAAAAGGAAAATATATATAAAAAGAAAACATCGATGACTTATAAATTATGTTAATTACACGAATAATCTATACTAGATTATAGTCTCGTGTATTACACGGGTTAAATAATAAAAAAATGTTTTGTTAGCATAAAACAATAAGATAAGTGTAGAGGTATGGTATTGGACCCGACCCGAGCGTTCGGACATTCTCGTTACTTATTGCTTTTATATTAATTATTTATTATCGTTGCTTACTAACCTAACCGCGAGTCTCAACGCTACATTGGGTCAGGGACTTGTAGAGATAACCCCTAATTAGGTCTGGCCCATTGAGGTTAGGGGAGGCTCATGTCCCCTATATAAAGAGGTGTTCACTTCATTATTAGGGTAGACAAGATGGAGCCGCCACACTTTTGTAGCTGGAAAAAGAGGATTATTCCTCTACCGGCAATCTCTACATCCTCATTTTTCTTTCTTCTCCATTGCAGATCTAGGTTCAAGAGGAAGAACAATGTGTGATTTTCCACCCTCTTAGAGAAAGCGGTTCGAATCAACCTTCGGGTGAATACGTGTTTCTTCAAAATCTAGATCCAAGAATCATAACTTTTTCTCCTCTACACAATCCTTAAGATCTGTGTTGTTTCACCAGATCCAAACGAGATTTCGGTTTTAAAGCCCTTGTAATCTACATTTGTGGGAAGAGGATACCCAAAGGGGTACAGATCTGTTAATGTATAAAGTTCTCTTAAAGCTATAATCTTGAGATCCATATTTGTCGGAGTCCTATGCTTCCATTAACGAGTTTCACACTCATTTATACATCGAATCAAGTAAGTCATTTACTCTATTGTCTCTCTCCGATGCAAACTTCTTTCAAAATAGAGTTATGACAAAAGCCATGAGAAACAAATTTGTTGCTGGTAAAGGTTTTCAAAGAAAAACAAAATTGCAAAGCTTAATCTTACGTCACCTAAAAAGGCCTAACATGCTCATGATAATCATTTGATTTTTGTTATTTAAGAGCTTAGGCACAATAAGTGAATGTAATTTTTAATCAAGGAATTTGTTATTTTAGATTACTATTTAACAAAAAAAAAAACATTACTGTAATACGACAATTCACAGAAGCTTTAGTAAAAAGGCAAAAAGACAGCTAATGACTGTCAGGCACATGTTAAAAAAAAAAATTCCAAATAAAAACCTCAAAAGCAACCATTTTTTCATAACTGGTTTAAGTGTCGAATCGCCATACTTAAAACCCGCCGAGCCCGCGCATGTTGGACATACTCCGCTGCATGTCAGACATGCTCCGCCTCCCGCGCACGACGAATATCCTCCGCCACTCCGCGACTCTTGCCGGACATTCTCCTCCGCGCATGCATGCGCGCCTGCCGGGCATACTCCGTCGCGCAGGGCACGAGCGCCTCCTGCCTGACATATATTGCCGCGCATGACCGATATCCACCCCCTTTACCTGCGCGCATGCAGAGGAGCTCTGCTTACTCGCGCGCCAAACATGCTCCGCTCGCGCGCTAAAACTCGTCTTATTTCCACCCTAAAAAGGGTGTGATTAAGAAAATCGTCGCGCACGACCGACAAGCTCCCACTTCCGCGAGGCAGTGTCTCCGCCGCATGAGTCGACTCTACCGTGCGAGCACTCTAACATTCGTTTGTGGAGGTTTAAAAAGGCTAATTTGAACTTGTTTTTAGCTAGTTCACATGTCTACTTATTAATCTTAATCTTTCACCATAACTTTCAATTTATGACTCAAACACATTACTACACTACAACAGTTGTGCACGACTTTTAAACACGCATTTGGGAGCATATCATTTTAGCTAATATATGGACAACGTTCATTTGTACTCGGTTGTGAACACTTCAATTATTTAGTAAGGCATTGTTACACGCTTTTCTCAATAAACCAACGTCTATCAAATGAAATTATTCAATGACAGGGCTAGTAGTTCATCGTTTTAACGACTGTTAACCTTGCGATATTTGCGACGCATACTTGTATCGGTGCTTATTATTATCATGCAAGTTCAATGTTACTGACATTTTTTAGCAGCAATAAAAAGAGACAAGCATGGTGTAACATAAAGTTGAAGGTCAAAGTTGTTTTCACATATTACGGAGTATGGATGCATAGAAAGAACTCCTCCTAAGAAAAAGGTTTCGGTACAATGCTTTCATGTATCAAACCCTTTATTACAATTTATCTTGACGACTTGTTTGCAGGACTAACAACATACGAGCACGTAAGTCGCCATTCGCGCATGCTCCTTTACATACGAGCGAGCACACATGCGCTAGCAGTCGCATGCTCCTCTACATACGAGCACGTAAGTCGCCATACCCGCAGGCTCTTTTACTTACGAGCACGTAAGTCGCCATACGCGCAGGCTCTTTTACTTACGAGCACGCTAGTCTCCAAAGGAGCCTACTGCTCTACTTACGAGCACGCTAGTCTCCATAGGAGCCTGCTGCTCCACTTACGAGCACGTAAATCGTCATACGCGCAGGCCCTTTTACTTACGAGCATGCTAGTCTCCATGCGAGCCTGCTGCTCTACATACAAGCATCTCAGTCGCCATGCGAGCCTGCTCCTTTACATTCGAGCACGCCAGTCTCCGTGCGAGCCTACTGCTCTACTTGCGAGCACGCTAGTCTCCGTAGGAACTTGCTGCTATATATACGAGCACGTAAGTCGCCATACGCGCACGCTTCTTTACATTCGAGCACGCCGGTCTCCATGTGAGCCTACTGCTCTACTTACGAGCACGCTAGTCTCCATAGGAACCTGCTGCTCTATATACGAGCACGTAAGTCGCCATACGCGCATGCTCCTTTTTACATACGAGCACGCCAGTCTCCATGCGAGAGCGCTGCTCTACGTACGAGCACGTAAGTCGCCGTATGCGCAGGCTCCTTTACTTACGAGCGAGCACACATGCGCTAGCAGTCACATGCCCCTCTACATACGAGCACGTAAGTCGTCATACGCGCATGCTCCTTTTACATACGAGCACGCCAGTCTCCGAACGAGACCGTTGCTCTACATAGGAGCACATAGGTCACCATATGCGCATAGGACATTACTTACGAGCAGATAAGTTGCCGGCAATCGCATGCTCCCTTACTTAAGAGCACGTAAGTCGCCATGCACGAAAGATTAGTTACATACAAACACGCTTACAAAATGTAAACTGTACTACAAATGCACGCACCACTTTGGGTAATACACAAAAACACATTGGCTAAAACAATTCTCATTCGCGATAACCTGGACAAAGTGGATTAACACGTGCAAATATTGTAGACAACAGTTTACAAAGATCCAAGCACGAGGTATACGTATTCCTCAAGGTTAAAGGCTCGCGCACCATGCGCTAACCAACAGAAGTCACACCAAATGGCGAATATTTTACAGTAACTCACACGACTGTGCGCGCACCGCTAAAGCAAGGCCACATTCGAAAAATCATCCGAAAGCAAGACACTCATCTAGTCCAGAATTCCACCAACTCGCCATCCGCGCATGGGAGCAACACTGGACTGGGGGGCCTGAAGGGGTATGGTCCCAAATGTTGCGTAAGTCATATGCGTGTACGACCATACCCACACTCAACAGCCAAAAACACTCACCGATTCCGAGGTCCATGTGCGAGACATATACGCATACGTGCAATCTTGACAGCTCATGAGAGTGAGCCATTACAAAAGGCAGCAGCCAGCCTCTGCCTAGCCAATTACCACGATGAATTATCGTGCACCTTTCATCACTCCGTGATCTCCACTCACAGTCAAAGACAAACGCAATAAGCATGGCCAGCAAAGCTCCCGCGCCTCGGTGACAGGTAAGAATAAAATTAATAATCTTCACTTCCCAACACTCCTAATAAGTCTAGTGCTCCTCCCAACGCTTGCACTCGTGAGCAACTAGACTGGGGGACTTGTAGAGGTATGGTATTGGACCCGACCCGAGCGGTTGGACATTCCCGTTACTTATTGCTTTTATATTAATTATTTATTATCGTTGCTTACTAACCTAACCGCGAGTCCCAACGCTACATTGGGTCAGGGACTTGTAGAGATAACCCCTAACTGGGCCTGACCCATTGAGGTTAGGGGAGGCTCATGTCCCCTATATAAAGAGGTGTTCACCTCATTATTAGAGTAGACAAGATGTAGCCGCCACACTTTTGTAGCTGGAAAAAAGAGGATTATTCCTCTACCGGCAATCTCTACATCCCCACTTTTCTTTCTTCTCCATTGCAGATCTAGGTTCAAGAGGAAGAACAAGGTGTCATTCTCCACCCTCTCATAGAAAGCGGTTCGAATCAACCTTCGGGTGAATCCGTGTTTCTTCAATAAGTAAGTTTATTTGTTAATTATCCCACAAGATCATAACATTTTGCTCATAGTAATCATTGTCTAACCCGTTTTTAAAGTCCTTGATCATCAATCATGAAACTTCTTAGTTATTTAATATCATGTAATTAAACATTAGAAATTCTTTTTCAGACAAGCAATAAATTTATCCGCCTTTATTTTGTTATATAGTTAACCCACCTTGCAACACATATGATTTCACAAATTATTGAGATATAGTAATAAACGTTTGAGCTAAGTATGAAAAATATTTAAACTCATTTAGTTATGTATAATTTGTCTCGAATATTTAATACATTTAATTAATTAAAATTTATGACTTTATATTAAAGTAATAACTAATTTGTTGGTGCGAATTATTAAAAAAATACGGCTGAAATTTCTTTATCTTTTATTAGTTTGACAAAGTTTTTAAGCAGTGTTTATCTAATTTATAAACAAATCAAGAATATTATTATGATATAGTTTTTAGTGATATCCATCAAATTTAAAAACAAATCAAGAGTATTATATTGATATAGTGTTTAGTGATATCCATTACTAACTATTAGAAAAAAACATATTAAAAGATTAATACTAAATAATTTATAAATAAACATTATAATATTGAAGAAGAGAATAACGTGTGGCATTATTTGTAGTCTTTTATTACAAGTTAGATGATAAGGCTTATATTACTTTTGTTCTCAATTAAAAGGAAAATATATAAAAAGAAAACATGGATGACTTATAAGTTATATTAATTACACGAATAATCTATATGATAAGGCTTATATTACTTTTGTTCTCAATTAAAAGGAAAATATATATAAAAAGAAAACATGGATGACTTATAAATTATGTTAATTACACGAATAATCTATATAATAAGGCTTATATTACTTTTGTTCTCAATTAAAAGGAAAAGATATATAAAAAGAAAACATGGATGACTTATAAATTATGTTAATTACACGAATAATCTATATGATAAGGCTTATATTACTTTTGTTCTCAACTAAAAGGAAAATATATATAAAAAGAAAACATGAATGACTTATAAATTATGTTAATTACACGAATAATCTATATGATAAGGCTTATATTACTTTTGTTCTCAATTAAAAGGAAAATATATATAAAAAGAAAATATGAATGACTTATAAATTATGTTAATTACACGAATAATCTATATGATAAGGCTTATATTACTTTTGTTCTCAATTAAAAGGAAAATATATATAAAAAGAAAACATGGATGACTTATAAATTATGTTAATTACACGAATAATCTATATGATAAGGCTTATATCACTTTTGTTCTCAATTAAAAGGAAAATATATATAAAAAGAAAACATGGATGAGTTATAAATTATGTTATTTACACGAATAATCTATATCATAATACTTATATTACTTTTGTTCTCAGCTTCTGAATGCACTCACAGTATTCATTTATTACTTAACTGTGACTTATACTGCGTATACACCATGTGTAGTCGTTGGGGTGAATAATGCCTCACCTTTGGGCTTTATCCGCCACGTGTCGTCCTAGTCAACAAAGGGGTGTTTTTTTCTAAAATGGTTGTAGTGGGGATGTGGGTATTATGTTAATAGGGGTGTAAAGAATTAAATAAAAAAAAGCCATGAAAAAAATTGATTGGACAAAGAATAGGAAGATGAAGGGTGATTGGACAAACAAATGGGGGCAAGGGCGTGGAAAATCCAAAGACAAACACAAATTTTTCAAAAATAACGCCCACGGGGCCCGAAGGGGGGCGTGTTTTGGGCGTTTTTGGCGTAAAAAACACCTCAATTTGATCGACTACGCATGGTCTTATACCTAAGATTATAAAGTGACTAATATAGCCTTATACCTAAGACCACAAGGAGTGGGCGTGAAAGCCACTCCACGCCGGTACCGGCCCGTGTTAAGTGCGGCATGGTGGATGGGGTGGCACAATCTTCACCAACGTGGGGCGCTTTGGTTTGGTGATGTGGAGACTCTTGATTGGTGGGTGTAGTTTGGGTTTGTTTTGATTTGTTGATGTTTATTTATTATTATTTTTTAAATACCACTTTCACGCCCCTCCCACCGTGTACTTTTTTTTACCACGCCCTCTGCTAACGTATTTACCACATAACGTTTCATGCGGTTCCACTCCGTATAGTCTAATAAAACAACAAATATATACATGTAACCCCTAACCTAGCAGGCTAGCACTTTTTGTTCTTCGTTAAACATTGTCGACGTCTACCATCCCCTCCACCTCTCTATCTTTGAAGATTTACCGATGAATGACGTTCTTGTTGGATTTTACGAACCATGTCGAGTAAATCCCACACACCTTCTCCCTCTTGAATTGATCTTTGTTCTTTTGGTGTATGGAATCTGACTCTGTTTCCTTTTGTTCAATTCTCCCATCTCTTTTTTCAAATTTTTTTTGCAAGAATCCATCTTTTATGACCTTTCATCTCAATATTAATAAATGGTACCTGAAACTTTAAACAAATATTTTTTCTTTTTGAGAATATAGTTTATTTAATGGAATGCATGCTTTTTAGTTCGTTTTGTTGGATGAACTTTTTTGAAGGGTTCACCGGCCCATAATAAAAAAAAGCAGCTAAAAAAACACAGTAGAAAGTGGGCTGGATCATATTAAAGTGAGCCGACATGAGGAGAACTAAAATAAGTTCAATAACTATTTAACAGGTGTATCATTTATATTTATATACTAATAATAATACTAATACTAATTTAAAACAATCTTAAGCATCAATGTTTGTAAGTTATGTTATATATATTGTACCAATTATTTTTTCTTTTATTTTTTATTAGTTAAGAGTAAATTACATAGATTGTCCTTTATTTATACACAAAATTTCAATCTTTGTCCTTTGTCTTTAAAATGTTCACTCTATGTCCTTTATATATCAACTTTGCACACTCCTTGTTCTTTTCTCTAACTGTCATCCAACAACTTAGTTGAATGTTATCATGTGCCCTCATGTGAGGGGCAAAAATGTCAATTTGACCCACTTTCTCTTACCATCTCTCTCACACACACAAATATCTGTACACCCCTTACACCTTTTTCATTTTCTTTTTTTCTCCTTGGGCAAGACACCATACACATACAATTCTAGTGATGAGGGGAGGAATAGAGAGACGACGACGGTAAACGGTTTAGGGTTGAGGTTGATGACGGCGCTGGCAGTTATTAACGGTGATGAAGACGGTGTCATACGATTCCAATGATGATGGTGGTTTAAGGCTGTAAAGACGGTGGCTGGATAAGGAAGGTGAAGCAATAATGGTGATGGTGGTTGACAGTGATGAAGGGGTTTGTTACGGTGGTGGTGGTTGCGTGCAGACTCCAACGAGAACAGAGCACACCGACAAGGAGCGGAATGGTCTTTGGCAGTTAGCACGATTCAATGGTGATGTTGCGTTTTAGTCAACCCGACTTAACTCAGATTCGGCGGAGATTGAGGTTCTAGGGGTCAGGTCATCGTTCTCCGTTGATTAAGGTAAACCCGATAACCTTTGTTATAAATTGGTGGTTGTTGATGGTGATGGAGGCCGATGATGATGTACATGATGGTTCTCGGTGTCGATTAGAAACAATGGTGTTCTGATGGTGATTTTGGAGGTAAGAGAGGATGGTTACAATGGTGTTTGGCTACGCTCCAACTGTGAGTGACAAAGGTGATGGTTATTTGGTGATTGATGGTGGTGATCTGATGATGGTTATGGTGATGGGTTTAGGATTGGAATAGTGGTAGTGAATGTGAACAGTGGTAGTTTAGTGGTGACCATTGGTGATGTCCGAGAAGTGGAGTGAACGGGAATTACCACGTCAATAACGACTACGGTGTTTTTAATGAAGAGACTGGTCAACTTGACATTTTTGCCCCTCACGTGAGGAGCACATGATAGCATTTAACTGAGTTGTTGGATGACAGTTAGAAAAACGGACAAGGAGTGTGCAAAATTGATATATAAAGGACATATAGTGAACATTTTAAAGACAAATGACAGAGAGTGAAATTTTATGTATAAATAAAGGACAATCTGTATAATTTACTCATTAGTTAATTTGGGTGTGTCCTAAGGTTTTTTTTTTTTTTTGAGAAAAAGAAATAGGTAAACATGAAAGGAACACATACCACAGTAGAGGTGAAGTTGGCATTCCTGGTATACGTTACGCCTAAATTTGTAAGCCCTAGCTGTAACGCAGCGGGGCTTACATCTAGTTAAACATCAAAGGTACATGTTATGTTGGTTCTTACGCTAAACTATGAACTAAAAGTGACTTAAAATTTTCTTGTAAGCAATGATATATTTTCTTAAAAGTGGTTCATTTAGTGTAAGTTTTTTAGATCCAACTCTAACCAATGTTTTTGTTTTTACGATTAATAAAAATTAATAGCTAATCCCACCTTGTTTGTAGATATAAAAATTACTTTACCCAATACACAAAATATCTTTCTAATTATAGTTTTTTTATCGTAACTTCGGCATCAATCCTCATCCTACCGGAGATAAACTCACTAGTTCGTGAGAGCATCAAAGCTTTCTATATTTTCATTTGTGTACCATAACAAGTTTGCAGTAGGTTTTGATAACCGGATAAAAACAAGTTTTTATTTGTAGAAATTTTGGTTTCTTTAAACAGCTTAAATGCAATTGTATTTTGTTATAAGCAGTTTTGGTTAGACTATAGAAATGAAATAAAAAACTTTGATGCTACAAATATAAAGGAGACTTATCTGCTTTTATTCCATTTCACAAAAAACTCCTTTGTATTTGTAGAAAACAATGTTTTCTATCTTTTCATTGGTGTCTTTTGTGAAATGGAGTAAAGGCAGAGAAATCTCCTTTTATATTTGTAGCATCAAAGTTTTCTATTTCATTTCTATAGTCTAACCAAAATCGCTTATAACAAATTATAATTGCATTTAAGCTGTTTAATGACATTTAAAGAAACCAAAATTTCTTTAGTGAAAAATGTTGTTTAATGCAAGTTAAAGAAACCAAAATGTCTTTAGTGACAATTCTTACACATGGGAGCAAAATCGGTCTTGTACGAGACTGTGCATAGGAGGGGGAGTGAACCGGTAAATCTTAGGAAGAATTTAAACAAACATATTAACCTTTTACGTACAAACATCTTCAAGGTTTGTTAATCCACCCACATGGAACAACTTTTCACTCTTTTTTCATGTTTCACTTTAAACACGTAATTGTATCTCATTAGGCTCAAGTTTATGTAAAAAAAGTCTTTAACTCGTTGCAAACTATCAAAAATGAGAACACAAATTCATACAATATATATACACACATCGGGTGGGATTATTGTACAAATGGTGTTTTGTGTGGAGAAGTGTCAGAAGAAATATGGTAATGACATGTGACACTAATCAAAATTAAGACTTGAGGGTATAATTGTAAATGTATTAGCAATTCAAATATGGTAATGGATATGTAGTTATGAATCTGGAGGATTTTAAGGGTTTAATAACCCATTCGCATAATACATCATTCACAACACAACACATCAACTAATTTATAACATGGTGTTTTAATAAATTCATAGTTCAAGGTGTTTTACAACCTATGTTCTATGTTTTAAACCTTCATTTATAGAATGTGTTCTTAGTATGGTGTTTTAAACCTGCATCTCCAGAATACTCATTTAGTATGGTGTTTTATACATATTTTTTCAGAAGGTGTTTTAAAACCTTCATTTTCAGGCCACATGGTCTTTTAAACCTACCATTCCAGAATATGCTCTTAGTATGGTGTTTTATACATATTTTTTTCAGGAGGTGTTTTAAAACCTGCATTCTCAGAATGTGTTCTTAGTATCGTGTTTTATACTTTAAAACACAATGACAATAAAGAGAGAAGCCCGAAAAAAACCATGATTTGAATCACAATACAATGTTTCCAGATTTTTTTTAAACACCATGACTTGAATCGTAAAATACATTCCATCTAGCTATTAGAACACCATGTCTTGAATCGTATACGATCCATCCAAATGTTTAAACACCATGGTAGTATTTGGTATGCAGGAGTCGTAATAGAATGGACCATTACGAGCAAATAAGAAACGCGTGTTTGGTTGGTCAATAGAATAGAATCACCCATTACATAATGCATCTCATTCTCTCAAATCATTCCATCCACAACCCCCCCCCCCATGTTTTTTTTCATTATATCCCTTTCTTGCAACCTTCATTAACAACAGCACAACCCACTACCCCTGCCACCACCCACCATCGACGCCCACCCCCTCCACCACCCACCAGTCCCCGTCACCCGCAACCCGCCAACACTGCCACTTAGCACCGCTTCCGCCACCACCCCAACGACCATTACCACTACCACCTACCCGTCACTGTATCCACCGATCGTCACCTCCACCACCACCAACCACCATCGACACCCATCGTCGTCGCCGCCAGCATTGTCACTCGTCGCCGCCACCACCACCGACGCCCATCGCCTCCGCTGTCCCACCCTAACCGATGGCGGAAACATCAAGGCAGGACGAAATAGATTGCTCATTGCTCATAAAACTAAATGTGATAATAATTACTTTAATC
Organism: Scalesia atractyloides; assembly: GCA_947069175.1. Classification (NCBI taxonomy): domain Eukaryota; kingdom Viridiplantae; phylum Streptophyta; class Magnoliopsida; order Asterales; family Asteraceae; genus Scalesia; species Scalesia atractyloides. The sequence continues at coordinate 51,615,564 of CAMTDV010000019.1, forward strand.
CGAATTTCATTTCATAGCAAAAGTCATTACAATACAAAGGAAAATCAAATAACAACATTAATTTGGCAAAATTTGATACAACAATATTAAATCTAAACGTCTAAATGTGTATCTATCGTCCTTGCTACTTTGATTTCATAGCATCATCTCCATCAACCTGTAACATGTTTTAAAATAACAATTCAATGCAAAAGCAAAGGCGAGTACACAAGTTTAAGCATAACATACGTATACGAATAAAGTTTAAACAAATCCTCATGGCATCTATGATTTTACAAGAGCATATACAAGGCATGCAATACTACTAGTCAAACCCTTAACGCAAACACGATATTTTAACATGGCCTCTAGATTTCATGAGGAGGGGGATGCGTTACTTCCTATAGCGCTATACATGTCAAACGAAGGCTAAAATTGTTAATGACTAAGGTATTACATAAAGAATGTCCAAGATATAAGCATCAATGTAAACGATTCAAGTATTCATGGATATAGGATTGTTTGTGCATTTCATAAAGTTTATGTGTTGTGATTTTGTATATGGTAAACATGTTACACCCAAAAGTGTTATAAACGAAAGTGGATCGAGTGTACTCACGGTTTTGCTAAGTCTTCTAACTTGACAAGTCCGTGAAGGTAGTTGTTTTGATGGGATGAACGCCGAGTTATCCTACAAGAGGAAAACAAAGGCGTATGAGTATTAAGGATGATGAGGGGTTATTCGGAATGGAAATTCAAAGCATGACAAAGTATATTATACGAAAATAGTCACTAAGGTATTAGCACATGTCTTTGACACTATAATAATTCATAAGGATTGAATGTGATTTCATAGGTTCAAGACCTATTAGAATCGTGACAAGGAACTATACACATTAGTGATAAACTTATTAACTTGATAGGTGATTACTTAGTCACTATCAAGGGTTCGGTTTTAAGGATTTATATTATAGTCAATAGATACATATATAGTTATATAATCATGTAGGAGGTGGGATGATGAACCATCCACTTTGGAACCTCTTGGTGTTAAGTAAGTCAAGTAGGAGGTGGGAGGATTAACCATCCACTTTGGAACCTCGTATGATGTTCACCACTACACAAGTTACCATATGTAATAAGGAGGGTCTTAGAACAATAATATGACAAGAATGGAAATGACAAGAATGTAAAGTGTGTCACCATGATACCAAGTAGCCAAGTGAAATACAACCCGGTGAGCACACTTTAACACACCTCGAAGGCTAGACGGGTTTGTGACACTTTCAATCTAGCAAACTAACTTGTAATAATGATGAAAATCATCAAGTGATGTGTGGTCTCAAAGTTAGGATAGCCCAATGTCACGAGCCAAATATTTGAAGGTCGCAATGCTATGTGCTGTGCTTGAACGCTTGGGTTACTGGCTAGTTCTGGAATTTGTCAGGGGACGGAGTCAGTGTCAATGAAGAAGTGTACGTGCCTAGTCGTGCAAACGACGAATGCACCACTAGTCGAGAGCTGGCGCCGCTCTCATGATGAGTCCAAGGCAGGACGAAACCAGTGACAAGCGGGATGGATTGGCTTGTCCAGGGGACTTGGGGACGCCACACAGGGCTCGAAAGCTAACCCCATGACAACTTGGTATCAGAGTAGAACGATTCTCGGATACGTTGGAACGTGACTCTTAACCAAATGAGCTTATCATTTAGAGTATGGTTGCGCAATGGTGGTGGGAGAAGACCAAATATGGGTTTGCTTCGACAAAGGTCTTTGTACTCCGCGAGTATGGACTGTGAGAGCCGCTCAACTACAGTTGCAGTGAAGCCCTCCGTGTTATCTTCAAAAATCTACGGTAAGCAGCGTCGTAAAAAGGAAGTTTCGTGAAAGCTGCTACAACTATTCAGGTTCCCCATATCCCTGAAACAAGGTGAATCATTGGCACCATATTCGATGCGGCGGACGTCAGCGCCACTTAAAACCAAAACTGACGTACTATATTGTACATGCACGACAAAACATCATTGTTGCTATGCTTCCGGGTGTCCTACTCTCCCAAAGTGAATCATGCTCAACATAAGATCATGCATTGTCAAGTATGCGAGCTGGTATGGGACGACGAGCATGCACGAGGACGTGCATGAAATGGTGGTGGGAGAGTGTCACAAGCCAAATATTTGAAGGTCGCTATGCTATGTTCTGTGCTTGAACGCTTGGGTTACTAGCTAGTTCTGGAATTTGTCAGGGGACGGAGTTAGTGTCAATGAAGAGGTGCACGTGCCTAGTCGTCCAAACGACGAACGCACCACTAGTCGAGAGCTGGCGCCGCTCTCTTGATGAGTCCAAGGCAGGACGAAACCAGTGACAAGCGAGATGGATTGGCTTGTCCCGGGGACTTGGGGACGCCACACGGGGCTCGAAAGCTAACCTCGTGACACCAAGCTAACCAAGGTGGACACACATGCACAAGTTCATGAACTTGCATCACTTGTGAGCTTAAAGCTCTTCAAAAACAGAAAGTTTAGGGTGTTAAAACAACCCTTATTTCATGTTAACAAGCTTGGTTAGGCTTTACTAATCATAAGTTTAAGTAGAAGCACAAGAACACAAGTTTGTTGAAGGTAAATCATAAGTTTTATAAAGATTTCGAGCAAAACAGCAACTTTGGAGCCTTATAGGTGAATATCCAGGTCTGGATTCTCCATAGAGAATCCTTGGACTCAAACCTAAGGTTAATCCAAGCATGTAGGAAAAAGAATCAAGTGAAATGGTTAAGAAATGAGCAAGTTATCCTCACTTTAGTGTGAAGGTATAAATCTGCCCGAAATTCTGATTTGCAAGAGTTCTTGAGGTGATTTGAGAGATATTAGGAGGTTGTGAAAGTGGAAAATGGCTTGGAGGAGTGTTGGTATTTATAAGGGTGAGTTAGGAGGTTGTTGGAGGTGTTAAATGGGGGTTTAGAGGTGATTGGGGGAGAGGAGAGTGTGTGGATCCGTGCTAATTTGCGAGCCAAAACATAATCTGCCCGCCTAGGACGCCTTGCGGACCGTAAGGGCTTTCCCTTGTGGTCCTTAAGGACCTGATCCGGGTGAGATTATTGTTTTTGCTTGTTTTGTTCAAAGGTGACGGGTTCTAGTACATTTTAAGGTATTTTAAGCATAAATAACATGTCACAAGGTATATGTAGGTATAAAATGAATACGATTAAGTAAGAATATCATGTTTAAGTCTCGAATAAGTATAATCATCACGTTTTGAAAGTTTGTCACACGATTACGAGTATCACGAATATGTTTCACATGTTCAAGTGTATGCACAAGTATAAGTATAAAATGATTATCAATAAGAAAGATATGAACAAAATACGAGTTTTCATTATGATCCAAGTCTCAAAATACAATGATTACAACGACAATTCGAATATGAGATACAATGCTTTCCGAAAATAGAAATACAATACGAGCTAGCTATAAATAGAAAGTATGGAAAACGCGAGGCATTACAGTCTGCCCTCCTTTAGGAAATGTCGTCCCGAAATTTAGGAAAATGCAACGAAAAGATGCGGATACTTAGTCTTCATATCACTCTTGAGTTCCCAAGTATACTCGGCCCACGTTTTCCTTCCCATCGAACCTTGACGATAGGGATTCGACTTCGCCTTAGTTGCTTGACTCCTCGGTCCATGATTTCGACTGGTTTTTCCATAAAGTGCAAAGTATCATTGGTTTGAAGATCTTCGAGCGGCACTTGAAGTCCTTCTTCAGCTAGACACCTCTTTAGATTTGAAACGTGAAACACAGGATGAACATTGTTGAGCGTTTGAGGTAGGTCCAGTCGATACGCTACCTTGCCAATCCTCTCGAGAATCTTGAAAGGACCTACGTAGCGAGGAGCGAGTTTGCATTTCTTACCAAAATGGACAATGCCTTTCCAAGGGGACACCTTGAGAAGTACATGATCACCTACATTAAACTCCAAAGGCTTGCGTCTTTTGTCAGCATAGCTCTTTTGTCGACTTCGTGCTTTGAGGAGATTATCATGTATTTGTAAGATCTTGTTCGTTGTCTCTTGTATTAGCTCGAGACCGGTGATTTGTACGTCTCCAATCTCGTGCCAACAAATAGGCGAACGACACTTACGACCATCCAATGCTTCAAATGGAGCCATTTGAATACTAGCGTGATAGCTATTGTTGTATGAGAATTCAACCAAGGGTAAGTGCGAATCCCAATTGCCACCAAAATCGATTACGCATGACCGAAGCATATCTTCCAAGGTTTGGATAGTAAGCTTGGTTTGACCATCAGACTGAGGGTGAAAAGCGGTGCTAAGATTAAGCTGAGTGCCAAGGGTGGATTGAAAAGTTTGCCAAAGGTGAGAGGTGAAGCGAGCATCGCGATCAGAGATAATATCAAGAGGAGTACCTTGACGACTAATGATTTCACTCGTGTAGATACGAGCCAATTTCTCGACTTCGTAATCTTCACGAATGGTGAGGAAGTGCGCGGATTTGGTCAAACGATTGATAATAACCCAAATGCTATCGTGACCAGAAGGAGTACGAGGCAATTTTGTGATGAAATCCATGGCTATGCTTTCCCATTTCCGGACAGGGATTTCTGGTTGTTCGAGCAAACCAGAGGGACGTTGATGTTCTGCCTCGACTTTGGAATACGTAAGGCATTTAGACACGTAAAGATCGATATCACGTTTCATTCCAGGCCACCAATAGGATGCACGCAAATCATGGTACATCTTATCAGCTCCAGGATGAACGGAGTATCGAGATTTGTGGGCTTCATCCATCAAAGTAGTCCGAAGATTGAGATGATCGGGAATCCAAATGCAACTATGGTAGTAAAGAATACCATCAGGCTTAGCTTCGAGTGGGTTTTCGACTCCACAATTCAATTCGTTATCGAGGTTACCCTCGTTAATGATGGTAAATTGTGCTTGTCGATCAACGCGTTGAGTTTTCCCACAATTTGGTAGCAACGAACACTCATAACATGAGTCTAACGACTGAGTGCATCGGCCACGACATTCCCTTTACCAGGGTGGTAGCGAATATCCCAGTCGTAGTCGTTTAACAATTCCGCCCAACAACGTTGACGCATGTTGAGTTTCTTTTGATCAAAGATATGTTGGAGGCTCTTATGGTCGGTGAAGATCGTACACTTTATACCATAAAGGTAGTGTCGCCAAATCTTTAACGCAAAAACAACTGCACCAAGTTCAAGGTCGTGGGTAGTGTAGTTCTTATCATGAATTTTGAGCTGTCTCGACGCGTACGCGATTACTTTGTCACGTTGCATGAGAACGCAACCAAGACCCTGGTTGGAGGCATCGCAATACACAGCGAAATCGTCATTCCCATCGGGGAGAGCGAGGATAGGAGCATTACAGAGCATGTCCTTGAGCGTTTGGAATGATTCCTCTTGTTCGGAACCCCAAACAAAAGGTTTATCTTTTTGAGTCAACGAAGTCAAAGGAACGACAATTTTTGAGAAGTTCGAGATGAAACGACGATAATACCCTGCTAGGACAAGCAATGAACGAATTTCAGAGGGCGACTTAGGTGCAATCCAATTCTTCACAGCTTCTATCTTTGCAGGGTCAACATGAATACCGAGTTCATTGATGGTGTGACCTAAGAATTGAACCTTTTTAGCCAAAATTCACACTTGGAAAATTTGGCATAAAGACGTTTGATTTGCAAAAGCTGAAGAATGAGACGCAAATGTCGTCCATGCTCTTCTTTAGTCTTGGAGTAGATTAGGATATCGTCGATGAATACAATGACGAAATGATCGATAAAAGGCTTACACACGCGGTTCATGAGATCCATAAACACTGCAGGTGCGTTGGTCAAACCAAAAGGCATGACTACGAACTCGTAGTGTCAATTACGTGTGCGAAAAGCAGTTTTGGGTACATCAAACTCGAATTTAATGATAGCCAGAATGGAGATCAATCTTTGAAAAGCACTTCGCGCCTTGCAATTGATCGAAGAGATCGTCAATACGAGGAAGTGGATAGCAGTTTTTTACTGTAAGCTTGTTGAGCTCACGATAGTCAATACACATGCGGAAAGATCCATCTTTCTTTTTGACGAAAAGGACAGGAGTGCCCCAAGGAGAAGTACTAGTGTAACAACCCTCAAAAATATTCCCAGCAACAACCCGTAATCAAAACCAGAAATGCACGCGATGAAACTTGTATACTCGATCAGAAAACCTAGCGGATAAGGAAACTTGGCAGTTGACGAACCAACCTGCACAAAAGTATACTTATTAGACTAACCATTAAAAACGGAACCAATCGGGATCAAGACCCTAGCAACGCGATAAGTATTGGCACGAAAATCGAGAAAAACACACGATTGGATGAAAAAGGCGGCCAGGGACACGCATCCAACAACGCACAACGTGTCAAGCCAGCGTGGGACACGTGCTAGTCGAAGCCAGGTCGACCATCCCCGCGCCACACGGGAGAAATCAGGTCACCTGACGCGACGCGCGGGAGATGCCTATTTGGGCTATATAAAGGCAATCGTGGGACAGAAACATTTGCACCAGTTCGATCGAATTTTGATGAACTATCTCTCTCTTGTTCCCCATTTCTTGCACTCCACCCCCTAAACCCCTAAACTTGCGAAGCTCTGCCCCGTTGTAAGTATTTTAACCCCCGATCACTAATTCGTTACCCTACCCGATTTAGAACCCACCGACGCATGTCAAGGCTCTGCCTGACTAAGATTCATTGGGGTTCTATCTCGTGTTGTATGGTTATCCTACCCGATTGATTTAGGACCCACCGACGCATGTCAAGGCTCTGCCTGACTAAGATTCGTTGGGGTTCTGTCTCGTGTTGTATGGCTAAAGTGACTTGGGGTTATTTTACTAACACGCGTGCATTGTATGTTTTTAATAGAAACTCAAGGAAATAATCGGGAACTGTCACCAGAAAGTCCGTAGAAATACCTAAGTTTTCAATGTGAGTCATTCTCCTTTTCTCAAATGCTTTTTGTAAAATCCTAAATGTTTTTCAGTTATATTACAGTGATTAAGTCTTTGTATTCTTACTGGGAAACTACCATCAGTATGTGGGGTTTTGTATACATTACTTGATAAGCTTCACCATTGGACAATGGGTTAGCCAATGTGTGATACGACCACAGTCACAGGAACTTCCACCGAGTGACAAATACCATTTAAAATTTTACTATTGGACAATGAGTTAGCCAATAGTCGTTTGGTAAGGTAAACAAATGTAAAAACTCTTAATGTTGTAAATATAAGAATGTGTCATTTTGTACAAACTGAATGAACTAGCCAGTATTTCCTGTTGATAAAATGTTTTTAAACATGTTTCAGGTAATTACAGTAAGAGTTGAGAGACGGCACTGAAAGGTTTAAGGAAGTGGCTTATTTTATCAATTAAATTAAATGAAATTAAGCACGTTGTTTTATGAATTTGGGTTTATCCCCTAATAAAGCTACCTTTGTAAAACATGGGATTTATCCCCATCTATTTAATAAACAAAATCCGGTGTTTCTAAACTCTGATATTTTTCCTAACTACGGTCCTGATAAAATCTCCGCTGCAATATTTTCAAAATAACCACCGGTACCGCTTGACCGGTTCACGGCTCCCGCTCCCGGGGTGGGGTCGGGGGCTGTGACAACTAGGGCGTATAAAGTCTTTATCAAGAAGTTCTTGAAGTTGGGTCGATAGTTCTTGCATCTCCGAGGGTGCTACTCGGTAGGGAGCTTTCGCAACAGGAGTTGCGTCAGGGATAAGATCAATGCGGAAATCGACAGCTCGAGGAGGCGGAGGACCAGGAAGATCCTCAGGGAAAACGAAAGGAAATTCACAAATGACAGGAACATCACTTATGCTTGGACCCTTGTCTTTCTTTTCCACAACGTGGGCGAGAAAGGCAAAGTACTCCTTACGCAAGTACTTGTTCGCTTTGATACACGACATCAGCTTGAGGCCTTTAGAAAGTTTCTCGCCATAGACCTGTAGAGAATCACCTTGAGGAAGAGGAAGACGGATGAACTTTTTGGAACAAACAACTTCGGCACGAACTCGCCTAAGCCAATCCATGTCTATTATGATATCAAAACTAACCATTTGCATGGGAATGGATGATAGAGAAATTATGCTCGTTTAGGATTTTGGGAGCAACCAGAAAGAACTGAATCAATGGAGATGGTCTTACCATTAGCGACTTCGACAGCGAAAGGATTAGGCATTTTAGTTCGTTCGCACCTAAGCAAGGGTTCAAATTCTAAGGACACAAAGCTTCTATCGGCACCAGTATTAAATAGACAAGTAGCAAAAATATGGTTCACAAGGAACGTACCAGTAATGACGTCGTTAGAGCCTTGGGCTTGAGCGGAGGTAAGCACGAAAGCTCGTCCTTTAGCAGGCTCAGGCTGCTGTTGCTGCTGCTGTTGTTGGCGTGGTTGGTTGAGAAGAGGGCAAACATTGGCGAGATGATTTAAATCGCCACATTTGAAACATGTTGGCCTAAGAGCATTTTGATGTTGCGGTTGAGCTTGGTTCGGGTTAGGGTTAGGATTTTGCATGATGGTTTGGGCTTACTGGTTTTGGGGTGGAGGAAAGTTTCGGCAACGGTTAGCAAAATGTCCTAACCTTTGACATTGGGCACACCTGTGACATGGCGTGCCAACGGGATGGTGGTAGGAGCAGTTAGCACACTGGGGATGAGGTCCAGTGTAGCCACACTTGGGTTGATCAATGGTAGTGGGGGTGATGGCTGCAACAGTTTGGAGAGGTTGAGGGTTTTACGGAGTGACGACCGTATTGTTTTGAACAGAAGCCTTCCGCTTCTTGTTCCGGTTGTTGTTCTTCTTGGTTTAGGAGGGAGGAGATTCGGTAGTGGTGGTGGTATGGTGATGGCTTGGTGCGCATGCTTCGTAGGAACCTTGTCGTAGGCCCCTTGAGGGATGCAATTGTGGTTAAGCTCTATGATAGTGCTATAGGCTTCTTCGATGGTTTTAGGGCGTGCAGCGGCTACATGGTTCATAATTACAGGCGAGAAGCAACGGATGAGCTTGGCGATCGCCTTGGGAATGGTATCAACCTATCTAGGACAGAGGATACTAAGTTGTTTGAAGCGCGCGATTAGACCTTCGGCGTCGCTCCCCTGTTGCGTGAGATTTCAAAATTCGTTCTCGAGCTTCTGGGTCTCGTGGGGAGGATAGAACTGATCCTTCATGAGCTGCTTAAGCTCGTCCCAAGGTAGAGTGTGGGTTGTTTTGTTGCCACGCTTGTTGCGTTCAGTAGTCCACCACTCGAGGTCTCTCTGACGAAAGACCCCGGTAGCGTTAGGTTTCGAAGTCATCAGGGCACCCGCCATGAAGAAAGGACAGCTCCATCACGTCGACCAAGTTTATCATGGTCGTGGCCCCGTCCATGCCAGTGAACTCGACGGGTTTACAAGCCATGAAGTGCTTGAACTGGTAAGACGTTTTGGGGGTTTTGGTTTTTGAATCGACGGAGGATTTGGGTGTTTGTATGGATGGTTTGAAGTTGGCTAACGATATCGGGGATGACACGGGCCATTGATCAGCCATTTGCTCGGCGACAAGACCAACGAGGTCTTGTTTGGAGATAGAGTCCTCATTGTTGTTGTTACTGGTGGACCCCTTGTTAGACCTCATGGACTTCTTGGTAGAGTTTGGGGTATTCATCTAGAGGTTCAACATAGAAGAAAAGGGAATGAGACTTGATCATAATAAAGAAAAAAGTTTTGAATGTATAAGCATGTATAAGGTTCAAGTATGGTTCACATGAGATTGCATGGGTTCATCAAGCATGGTTCACAAAGTTTGCATGAATGTATCAAGTATAGCATGTATAATCACGTATGAATGCGAATAAGGAGCATAAATTTAGTGTGTTCACGAGAATTAGTATTGTTTTTTATTGCGATAAACGTGCGAAATGTGTAACGGTTCGAAACGAATAAGGTAACAAGTATAAAATCACATAAAAATTGAGATAACATAAAAGATTGGCTCAATAAAACATGGGATTGTTTCGGGTAGAGAAACGTTGACTATTCCAAAGTGATTTGTAAGATCTTTCGAGTTAGGGAACATGCTTTGGCCTAATAGGTAAAATGCTCTCGTCGAGAAGCGATTAAAGGCATTTTACCCTTCCAATTACTACATGTCCCTAGTCGATCGAAAATTGGAGAATTTGGCGAGATTGAAAATCGAGGAATGAGACTTAATCGACAAGGTGCGGGTTTCACCCCTAACTTGACGATTTCGTACCCCAAGTGTGGTTGTTTCTTACTAAACGAGGAGCATATTCTGACTCATTTATAAGATCCACTAGAGTATGAAATGGAAGTTTCCATCAAGATGTGGATATCACTCCTAACTTGATGGTATAACTTCGTGAAAAATCGAATATGCAGAATGATGGATTTCACCAAAAATTAGAAGTCATTGGACCTATCTTGGTGCAAATCGTCTCGTTTGCATCATGAGTGTCTTCAAGTCTTCAAGTGTATTATGTAAAATGTCTTAGGAAAGACATTATGTAAATTTTAAGACCAAAAGATAAGGAAGAAGCAATGAGGGAGAATAAAGTTTTAAGCATAAGGCAAGAATGGGCAAAAATGGACACTTAAACTATAGACTAGGTCGAACATGGACTGAGTGGTGACGATGGCGGTGAGGTTATGGGCACGAAGGCAGTATCGGGTTAATCTCTCTACCCTCTGAACAATTTGATTGGCCTGCGTGCCGTGGTTTGAACAATTTACTCTTCCGAACAACTTCTACATTTTATTTTTCTTTGTTTGTGATGATGGATGATAAACACTCGTAATTTAGGATTTGGTATTGTAGTATGCTTTGTGTGGTGTGATATTGGTAAAAACAGGTACAGGAGGTCCATGTACACTGAAAATTAGTGCTAGACGAGACCGGACACCAGACGCAAAGATTTAGAAATTGCAGACTGCCACCACGGGGTCGTGTTCACTAAACACGGCCCGTGCCCATACCCTAAAGCTGCTATTTGATTTCCAGCCTCTGACCACGGGACGTGTCCATTAGGCACGCCCCGTGGGTAGCCTTCTGTAAGTTTTGTCACTAGCAATCTGGACACGGGGCCGTGCCTAGACAATGTGCACTAAAAATCAATGCTAGACAAGACCAGACACCAGACGCCAAAACCAGAAACCTGAGATTCAGAAATTGCAGACTGCCACCACGGGGCCGTGTTCACTAAACACGACCCGTGCCCATACCCTAAAGCTGCTGTTTGATTTCCAGCCTCTGACCACGGGACGTGTCCATTAGGCACGCGCTGTGGGTAGCCTTCTATAAGTTTTGCCACTGGCAATCTAGACACGGGGCCGTGCCTAGACCACACGGGCCCGTGCCCAGTAACTAAAATTTGTTTTTAACACGCTTTTACGCATTCGAATCAACCGAAAAATTTATTTTTGGACACATTGAGGACAATGTGTAATTTAAGTGTGGGGGGGGGGGGGGAACTAACACTTTGAATCTAACAAGTCCTAATAACAAGCCTTACACAAAATTCTATTGGAACCCTAAATCACCCAAATGTTTTTCAAAATTTTTCATTTTCTTACTTGTCTTGGTTTAATTTGGGAATAACAAATTCTAAAAAGTTATGTTTTTACAAATTTACAACCGATAGCGTCGTGATAAAAAGAACAAAATAAAAAAAATTATATATAAAAGGGCATGACAAATCTTTTTAAAATTTGATTATATATACTTGATCACATTACAAACTCATTCCCACAATAAGTGAGCTTTGAGCCTTTGTCGAGCATACATTCATCTTTAAACTAAATGTTCATCTTCGTTTCTTGTGTGAATAGCTGCTTGGTTCCTACGACTCTAGAACTTGCCAAGAAGATACATTCCAAATCCTTACCAACATAAACCCAAGTAAGTAAATGATGGAGGCGCTAGGACTAACCCGTTTCTCATACAAAACCATTATTTTCTTTTCTTTTTACCCATTACCAAAAATCCCCCTAGTTAACTCCTTTTGAGCCGAAAACGTTTTCCTTTTCAAACCCGCAAAACAAAATATCCATTACCCACAAAAACCCCTTTTCATTTCAGACCCATTTATTTTAGTAAAAGCTCCGGTTATACATAAAAAAAAACCATCTCTTTAACCAAACAAGTTCTTTCAAAAATCTGGTTTGAAAATGATTGGTTTAAAATAAATAAACAATTTTTATGATAACCGACGCTTTTTACGCTTTTCGCCACTTTACTAACCGCTAACCCAGAAAAAATCACCTACCCTTAGCCCAAGCCTAACCCTTTCAAAAGTCCTCTTGATACTCGCAAAGGTTTATAGTTAAAAGGGAGAGGTTTGATCACTTGGCAAGCATATGGTAGAAGTAAGTTCCAAACCGGAATCGAGCGATATCACAAAGTACATCTTCAGCCGAGTGTTGAGTGATATCTTGAGAGATATGTGAACTTGTATATAAATAGAATTTTAAGGAGGCATGTTATGCCCAAAACAAATAATTTTCTTTAAACTGTTCTAAATAAATACGATGAATAGAATTGTAAATGAAGTAAAAACAAAATTTAAATAAAGATCTTGGATTCCCGACACTCAAAGACAAACCACAAAACTTCTTCTCTACCTATTCCATTTGGGTGTGTAAGCCACATTTAAAGAGTTTTGCTTGAGGACAAGCAAATATTCAAGTGTGGGGATATTTGATGTGTGCAAAATGAAACATATAAATTACATCAATTGAGGCATAAAACTAACCTTTTTTTAGTACTAATGTTGGAAAAAGCACGTTTCTTTGTTCCTTTTGTATTTTCAGGATAAAAGAGCATAAAAGAACGAAAGAAGCAAATAAGCAGCCAAAACCAACATAAATACGAAAAGAAGGAATAACGAACCATGCCCGACCCCTCAGCAACACCCCAAAAGACAAAAACAAAGCTACAGAAGACGACCACGGGCTGTGTCCATCCAACACGGGGCGTGGTCAGACCCTACACTTCAAGACAAAACTTGCAGAAGTTTCGCGGTGCCCAGGCCAACATGGGGCGTGGTCAACTATAAGATTTGCAGAATCCAGATAGTACAGCAACATTGACCACAGGCCGTGCCCAGAGGCCACGGGGTCGTGTGGGGCCCTCTGCTGTCAGATGCAATTAATGAAAAAAGAGAAGGATGATGGCCACAGGACGTGCCCACTGGACACGGGGCCGTGGCCGGGCCTCTGTTTTGACATATCAACATCCGAACCCCCACTTCTCTCTCACTTTGCCACCACTACACAACAACCAACACCCACCACCATCATCCATCAATCATCTTTAGATGTGTAGTAGTCTCGGGATCCAAGATAGATTGTAAGGGTTCTTGTCAAACAAAGGTCATGCTTGGCTAAATTCCTTACATCACTTGGTGAAGACTAATCTTTTATGTATTACTTTTTGTTTTTAATCTTTCGGCACTTTTTAATTGGGTATCTATTAATGACTTTAATAACTAGTTTCTTATGTTGAAAGTGAATTTTCCTAACATTTCTTCATGATGTCATTGATTTGCTCATTCGTGTCTTTACGGTTATATAAAGCGCGTTAACTCGGTGGGTTAGAAGGGTGGTTTGGTAAATTCTTGTCTCGTTTAGTGTATAGATCCTGCGAGGACTTGGTTCAAGCTTATTAGGGCTTCCTTCAATGCTCTACGGGTATTGGATGGCGGGGGCGCGAATAGCTTGAACCCCTCATATGTAACCTACTATTAATATTTTAAACCGGCTACTTGGGATTGTATCCCTGCTGGCTCAAACCACTTAGCCGAGGGTAACGCCACCTTAAAAGAGGGGCCTACTACTTTTTGCAATAATAACTTACTTAATTATCTTCCAATATTCCGACCCTTTGGGATTGTATCCCTGCTGACTCAACCACTCGGTTGAGGGTAACGCACCTTCAAAAGAGGGGCCTACTACTATAACTAAGATAATCTCTTAAAAAGTTCAAAAGTGCAAAAACTATCAAAGGATACATAAAAGAGAAGTTGGATCCAAGTGATTCTATCTTGTCTATTTGTATTTCATTTTATTTATCTTCCTATTTTTAAAATTAAATTTTATATGTGAAACTTTTATAAAAAATTTAGATTGATTAGACGTTGACGATAAACCGGTATTAAAAGCCCTTGTGTCCTTGGACGATCTCGGTATCTTACCAACGCTATACTACGCTCACGATGGGTGCACTTGCCCAAGTGTGTGTTTAGCGTTATTACAATATCGTGTTTTATAAATTTAAAACTTGACTAATGCGTAAAATGAACTAAAAATATTATATATACAACGCACACCAACATGTCACAAGGTATATGTAGGTATAAAATGAATACTATTAAGTAAGAATATCGCGTTTAAGTCTCGAATAAGTATAATCATCACGTTTTGCAAGTTTGTCACACGATTACGAGTATCACGAATATGTTTCACATTTTCAAGTGTATGCACAAGTATAAGTATAAAATGATTATGAATAAGAAAGATATGAACAAAATACGAGTTTCATTATGATCCAAGTCTCAAAATGCAATGATTACAACGACAACTCGAATACGAGATACAATGCTTTCCGAAAATAGAAATACAATACGAGCTAGCTATAAATAGAAAGTATGGAAAACGCGAGGCAAGAAAAAAGGCTCATCGCGGGGGCGAGGGACTACCTCTTTGTTCGCCGCGGGTGGCGAGAAGGCATAATCCGCATATAGTTGTTTTGTGCATACGGGTTGGTCACCCTTTCCACCTCCAAACTCACCCAATCAACTTATTACTCCACTAAAACACTAACCCTAATAAACCACTATATAACCAAGCCTCTTACACCTCCATTTCACTTTTCCAAACCTTCAAATACTCTCAATACACTCCATAGTCAGCTGAAACATCAAGTTAAGGGCAGATTCTTCCAAGTTCAAAAGTGAGCTTCCATCTCACTTTTCTTCCATGTTCATCACTTCTTCTTCTTCTTCTTGAAAGCTTGAACACCTCTACGAGTGTTTTCACAAGTTTACCATGGTAAACTAAGGTGGAACATCACCATTTTGAGGCCCAAACTTTCTGTTTTGAAGAAGCTTTTACTTAAACTTCTATTGACATGCTTAAACTTACACAATCTTGCACCTACCTTGCTTGTAATCAAACCTACGGTTATGGAGCTTGTGTATGGTTGATTGCTATAAGTCAAACACCCTCTAAACTTTCTGTTTTGACAAGGTTTTAGACAATCTACAAGTGTTGAGACCATCCAAACTCATCATCTTCAATATCGTGAGACTTGTGTTTCGGTGAAAGTGTGAACCATGGAAGCTTTGGCTCTCCAATCTTGATCAACTACCTCACTTGTTGATTTGTTATCTTCATACCACTAAGTAACCAAAACAACTTCTTAGTCATATAGTGAACAAGGCTACATCACATCCCCAAAAACTTTCCATGCTTGGGATGTATGCATTTAGCTAGCTCACTTGGTTGTTTAAGTGATTTAGATGAAAACTAAGTAGCTTCCAAGAGTCAAAGTAAGATAACCCCTCCTCACCCCAACATTTTCCATGTTGGGTATGACACGCCCGACTTGTTCTTACCTGGCTAATTAGAAATTTAGTTAGCTGTACTTCCTTTTCACTTTATTCATGACCAACTGAGTCATCAATGACTTCGTGCTTTGGTGAATCATATAATAAAGTTTAATGGATGTCCATCATCCTACCTCCTGGCATGACCATTTTCACGGTACCTTATTTTACGTTTTATTATGACTTATAAATAGCCCTCTAAATTCCGTATCCAATCAAATTAATCAAATCCGCAACTCACACACCCCTGTTTCCCATCTTAGGGTAACTTCGGTGATCTTAACTCAAGACTCGTCAACTCACATTCATGGAATTTTCTATGCAAACCGTGAGTATACTCGATCCATTTACTGTTTTACACACTTTGGGTGCAACATGTACACCATATACAAAATCACGTATTCACGATTAAACTTATTCACATAAACACTAAACACATGATACTTTCTCTATTCTTGTTATTGCATGCTATGTTCAAACTTGTGTTAAATATGCTCTTTAACTTTGCTAGCCTCCCTTAACAATTATAGCGCCATAGGATGACGCATCGCCCGTATTCTTGTGGTATTGTTAAGTAAACTAACTAATACTAGTCGTTGTGTTGGCCTTTGATAATTAGTAGTAGGTAGGTGCCCACCTCACTAATCAAGTCTTGTCGTTTCGGCGACAAGGGTGCGCATGATTACGGTATACTTTGGTTTGACATATGGTTAACACATGCTAGTATGATAATAAACAATGTATGCAATTTACCATGTTGGATATGGGACAACTTTTAGACACGATTATGCTATGTATTCAAATTTGTATACTCGCCAACTTTTGTTGATTTTATTTTGATACATGTTGTAGGAAACTAGTTGATGACGATTGAAAAAACGTACTTAGGGTTAGGGCTGTAAACAAACCGAATGTTCAACGAATAGTTCGTGAACCGTTCGGCGGGAAGTTCGTTTATGTTCGTTCGATTAGCTTAACGAACGAACACGAACAAAAATTTTCGTTCAGTTAGCTTAGCAAACGAACACGATCACAGGTCTAGTTCATTCAACTGTGTTCGTGAACGTTCGGTAAGATGTCCGGTTACGTTCGTGAATGTTCGGTAAGATGTTTGATACGTTCGTTTATGTCCGTTTCATTATTTTAATAATATAATAAATGATAAACCTTTTATTTAAAACATATTGAAAACTTGAAACCCTATTTTTTATAATTTAGCTAAAATTTGAACATTCTAAGACATTTTTGGGATAATTATGTGTAGGTTAGTTAGACTTGATTCATCGTTTGGTGGTTAGTAAGCTTCTTGTGTTTTAATTTATCATTTAATGGTTGTATTTAACTACTTATATCTAACGTTTAAGGATAACAATGTTTTTATATTTCTTTTATTTTCTAATTAACGTTCGTTTGGGTTCGTTTTTATTTGCTTGCGTTCGTCTGTGTTCGAGACCAGTTTACACGAACTGTTCGTGAACAACTGAATTTCTTAACGAACGAACACGAACATAAACTTATGTTCGGTATGCGTTCGTGAACAGTTCACGAACATGTTAATTTCCTTAATGAACGAACACGAACATGACCTCGTTCGTGTTCGTTCGGTTCGTTTACAGCCCTACTTAGGGTGGATTAGAAACACACTAAACTTTTATGTTTCGTTTCACGTTGATACGCTTATTTGCAATATGTTGTATTTCCTTTCCAAAACAATGTACTTTCTATTTAGTATGAATGAAATTTGAATTATTTAATTATTGTCACAATTAGCAAGTTATAATGTCTCGAGCAATCATGTTTTCGTCTCAGTCCCGATGTTTCCGCCATCGGTTAGGGTGGGACACCATGCCCACCATCGTTAGCACCCATTGCTGCCACATACCTGTCACCACTACCACGAACACTCGGTGTTGCCACCCATCTCAACCTCCGGCGTCACCCACCGCTACCAACCATCATCAACGCCCAGCAACGCGCGCGCCACCATTGCCACTCGTCGTCGCCGCCACCCACTCGTCACTATCTACCACCACCGCCACGGTCGTCGCCACCACCACCACTGTCACCCACCGCCGCCACCACCTGAAACCACCTCCACGACCACCAACCACAACCTACAGCCACCGTTGTTGGCACCCACCGCCGCCACATATCCGTCACCGACACATCGCACTCGCCACCACCGCCATCCGCGTCCACCATCACACCATCGACGCCACCACCATCACCTGCCGCCACCCACCCGCCACCGATCATTGCTCCGCCTCCACTAACCACCATCGACGCCCACCACCGCCGCCGCCACCAGTGCCACTTATCACCACCAACACCACCCATCACCGTCACCGATCGTTGCCGCCACCACCCACCGCAACTTCCGCCGCTACCATAGACCACAACCACCACCACCACCTATCACCACCCATAATCACCGCCAACGACCACCACCACTCAACGCTAATTTTATTCCTTCGTCTTTCCTTTCCTAACAAACAATACATGGTAATAATTCATTCCATATTACATGGTAACCAAACAAGACATGGAATGGTAACGACCCATTCTATTCCTTATCCATTCTGTTACCCTATACCAAACAAACCTATGACTTGAATCGTAATTCATTCATTCAGAATTTAAAACATTGTATCTTGCATCGAATACAATGTTTCTTGATTGTTTTAAACACCATGACTTAAAACCCATGCGTTAACACATGGTGTTTTGGATCTGTATTATCTTTGTAAGAATGAAGTCGTGGATGTTGTTAGAAGGAGGTTTAGGGTTTTTTTTTGCGGTGGCCGAAGGTAGTGGTTAACGGTAGAGTAGGTTAGAGAAGAGAGAGAATCCCTAATTTTGTGCTTGATGATCGCGAGTGTAGGGATTAAAGTTATATAGTTTCTTAATTTAAATGGTGTTTGTTGACACTTATACCCCTATCAAGCCAAATTAGTTATAAAAAATTTAAACACAATTTACATTTTTGTCATTATGATCTAAACGATTATTTGATGAGTGATAGTTTGAATTATCAAAATCCATTTTCCTTTCACATTATAATGCAAATATAGTTATTATCTTTTTTTTCTTGTAACACCCCACCTGAAACTAGGCGATCATGTACAACTGGTACCTGACTTAGCAATGGAATCGTACTTTTTTCTGGTGAACTTGCTAATCATGTGACATATGTTTAAAAAGATTTTACGCCAGCTTATGCTGGTGAGCTCATGTACAGTTAAATAAAGATAATCGTTTATATCAAGAACAACAGTATTGATTTTGTTTACGAGAACACTCGTGGGTTGGCACATGTTCTTATTACCTAAGTGTGTCCATATTTACTTTAACATGTGTGGTTATACACTCCATTCACCGTACAGACTAAACAAAATACCCGTACTGGGCAGGCATACTACCGTTATATAAGACAACGACATACTACCTATTATGATCGTATTTACTACTAGGCAACCCATACTAGGAGGGCTCACCGTGGTTTCCACAACCTCAATACCTCAGTACGTATCCATGGATCTGGACTACCCCAATGCCCATGCATGTATAATCCATCACATCCATTTATTTATTAGGTTTGGGTGTGTTGCAGGCCTTAAATGGTCTGAACACCTCCTTCACATCACAAATATTTAGTACACACATATATCACAGTTTTAGTAAAAACAACTACAACAACCACATGATTCAAGTGTGCAGATTCTGGAAAAGGAAACATGACACTCACCTTTTTAACAATTGCTTATCAGCTGCTATTATTGTCACGACCCCCGACCCTACTCTGGGTGGGAGCCGCGGACAGATACTGTAACATTTGTTAAAAACGGGTTTTCCAAACCCGCTCCGTTTGTAATCGAATATCAAGTTATAAATGTTTCGTTGCGTATTTATGTCAATTTTAATTTTTAATGATGCATAATTAATAAACAAACTAGAATATAAAAGTTACAATTGATAAAAAGTAAAAATAAAATAAATAAAATGGAAAATAGGCTGCCGGGACTCGAACCCGAGTCAGCCGGAAAGACTCAAAGACTTAACACGCGCACTCATAACCACTCCGCCACTTGATGTTTTCTGTTAGTTCTAGGAATCAATTAAATCTTATGTTCAACCATAAATCAACCGGTTTACGCTAACTGAAACCGTTATCGGCTTCCAAACGTCCTGGACGTTTGAGTGATCACGGAATTCTGATTATAACCGATAAACCGACACCTTCAATCAATTTGATCTTGAATGGACTTGAATTCATAAGTTGATCGGTTTTAATAACCGAAAAATCTGCACTTCCTGATTTACTCCAACCTTAGTCCCCTCTCGCGACTCAAACTCATCTGCAGACCTTCAATTTCATTTTCGCACTACTTTCAGTTCGTCGGAGCAGCTTTTTGAACTCGCCGGACTTTCGCCGGAAAACCGTGTCTTCCATCAAATCAGTAAGTCTCTCATTTCTTTCATCGTCTATCAGTTGTTAAGCTTTTGCTAACTCAAACCCCTTTAATCAGAATCGGTTTCAGACGACGATATCGGATAATTAACTCTCGCCGGAAAACTTCTGAAAATTCTCAATTCTCGCTGTGAAAAGGTATAGCCTTCTAAACCTTCTGGTAATTCTTGTTCAGTGCTTCAATTTCGCATTTAGCTAATAAAAATTGTTAATCTGTCCGCTCAGACGAAATCCGAAAAAACAGAGCCGACGACTTCGCCGGAATTCTGAGATAAATCGTTTCTCCGGTATGTTTACTTCCAAAATCGTCTCTGCCATTTCATTTTAGTCATTTGAATGTTTGTCAATCGAATTAATCAAGAAACAATAGAGTAATCGTAGTCTGTGATTCTGTAACGAAGAAGACGAAGTTAGGTTGGTTATAAGTTTAATATAATTTGGATATTATCTCGGGTTAGACACACAGTCCAGCGGTGGACTGTGTGCACACATATATCACACGCCGCGAGTTCGATCCTTGAAACACACGTATGCTCTGTAATAAAGATGTTTTATTTTTCTAACTGAACCGGATTAATTCACGGTAGTTGTTAAGTATAATAAAAATCGGTATATTAACCAGGTTAGACACACAGTCCAGCGGTGGACTGTGTGCAACGCTAACCCACAGGTCCCGGGTTCGAGACCTGTTGCACACTCCGGTTCGACGATTAAAAACCCTTTTTGAAAATAAAAGAATTTTGAATAAACTAAAATAGTATATAAATATAATTAAAAACAGAATTATTTCGGGTTAGACACGTAGCTCAGTTGGTAGAGCTGCGTGCACGCGTACGGGAGGTCTCGGGTTCGAGTCCTGCCCGGCTCATACATACACACAATAGAACCGGTCAAACAGTCAACAGTCACAGTCAAACAGTCAACGGTCAATGGTCAACGCAAAAGTCAACATTTTTTATATTTTTATTTATTTAATTTAATTTAAAAATCAATTAAAAATACTTAAAAATAATGTTTTTAAAGATAGGAAATAGCCTTAAACTCACAAAAATATATCTAAAAATCCTATTAAAATTATTAATAAAATCCACTCATTTACTATACCTTCCGTTATTATTTAGGTTAGTTAATCCTCGTTGATCAATCCTTCAAACTCGTGCGCATCTCATCATCTCCAACCGAACGCACCCAATGTGAGTGAATCTCTACAAATTCCCCGTTTTAATCACGTTTTTGGGGTGTATCATGTGTCTTACCATTTATTATATTTAAATCATTGTGCATACATCATATCATGAACAAATGTGTATTCAGCTTGTATCAACTGTTTGTGTAGTTATTGTTTAGATTTAATTTATTATTTTCAGTACATGCAATATCATAGGCCGCCGCTCCCCATTACATTATGAGCGTTGAGCAGTTCCCCATTACATTATGAGCGTGAACCGGGCGTTGCCAACATACGATCGGCTCCGTTTGATTGAGCCTTGATCGCACAGACATTCATCATAGGCCGTCAGTTCCCCATTACATTATGAGCGTGAACGTGACGTTGCCAACATATACAGTTTCATTCATGTTATATATTCATGCAAGTTCATATGTTATTGTTTGTGGTTGTTATTGCTTATGTTTGATTATTTACATTTGCTCACATATGACTATTGCACAATTTTTCCTTGATAAAGATAACAAGAAATCAATAATAAATGTTTATCTAACAAGGTTCACTCGCCAACTTATGTTGACCCAAAAACCCCCATTTTTACACATGATACAGGTGAACCAGCTGCAGCAAGAAACACATAAGATTGGCTTAGAAGAATAAACTGGTTTAGAGCTTGGATTGTTTAGTTGATTATTTTTCTTTGTATTTGTATGAACATGTTTGGATTATTGAGAATGTAATTTTGACTTTAATAAATATGAAACATATTAGTAAATATCATGAGCTTTGATGATAACCCAATTATGCCCCGACTCTTATTCCGCTGCGGGTCGGGGTGTGACAGATACAGTGGTACCGATGTTTATTAGAAATTTCGCAGCGGAATTTTCATCAGGACCGGGTGTCAGATAAAAAAAATATCAGAGTTTTCAAAACACCAAATTTCATGTCTTAAATTGTGGGATAAAACCCGTATTTACAGAAAGGATTTTTATAGAGATAAATCCTTTATTTTGAAATACGTTTTATTTAGGTTTTTATTGCCACTTATTTAAGCTTGAGTGCCTCATAGCACATTTTCTTCACTTTCCAGTAAATCACTTGAAACGCGTTTTAAAAACATTTGGTCAGAAGAAATACTGGTGAGTTCATTCAGATGTGAGAAAACACTTTGTTATAATTTACAACATTAAGAGTTTTTACATTTATCTATATCTATCAATTACCCCAAATCGGTATTTGTCACTCGACCGGATCTGTGACGATGGTCATATCACTTATTGGCTAACCCGTTGTCCAATGGTGAAGCTTATCGAGTAATGTATACAAAACCCCACATACCAGCAGTAATCGTAGAATGCAAAAACTTAATCACTGTAATTACAACTGGTAAAAATTTAGGGTTTTGAAAGCATTTAATAAAAAGAGAATGACTCACTTTGTAGGTTTAAGTTGTCAGGTCTTGCCTACTGGTTTAAAGCTGGTAAACCTAACTAATACATAATGCACACGTATTAGTGTATTAACTCAATTCAACTTTTACGATAATCACGAGATCAAAACCCATAATGTATGACAAAGTATAGCTGGATACCGACATCATTTAAACATCCATTGGATTGGTTTCAATCAGTCGGATATAATACCGTATCAGTGATCAAGGTTAAAAACACTTACTATGAAGCATGGTTTAGAGTATTGGGTAACATAGCAATAGAGCAGAGAGTGCGAGAAAGGAAGATAAGTTTGAGCAAAAGTTTTTGAAAATCCATCGGTTTTATCGATTTTATTTATATCAAAGGCATGAAAGCCTTGTCATAATAATATTCTTTCCGCTCTTGAAGAGACGTACTCGAATCACTATTTCAATTCATATGTATGTTAAAGTTTTTATTATTATTATTATTATATAGAATTAATTCAGCTGCTTCACTCATTTATCGTTTATAACTTCTAAAATATAACGTTTTATAAAACGATGAAAATGGCATTGGAACGAGCATATTTTATCTACATTTTGACGTAAGTTTAGTTAAAAACGGAGTAAGGTCGATTATAATATATTTTTATTATTTTATTATTAATTATTAAATGGTTCCTATATTCATCTAGCTATCTCATATTTCTGACAGTCGACTTACTCGTAATCTACCCGTTTTAATAATATAAATTTTATATATTTTATTAGAAGAAAAAAAAATGGAAATGTTACATCCTCTCCACCTTTATTTAAATCTCGTCCTCGAGATTTAGTTGAACAAGTGAGGGTATTTCATTTTCATCTCAGACTCTAGTTCCCAAGTATATTCTGGCCTCTTTTCGAATCCCATTTCACCTTAAAGAGAATCAATCTTTTACGGTTGAGGTTCATGATCATCCTGTCTTCAATTTGTAAAGGTTTCTCAACAAATTTTAGTTTCTCATTTACCTCTATGTCTTGAAGAGGTACTACAAGAGATTCATCAGCTAGGCATTTCCTTAAGTTGCATACATGAAACACATCATGTATACCTTCCATTTCTTCTGGTAATTTTAGCTGATAAGCTACTGGCCCAATTCTTTTAATAACCTTAAATGGTCCAACATACCTTAGGCTTAACTTTCCTTTCTTGCCAAATTGAACTACTCCTTTTCAAGGAGAAACCTTTAACAATACTTTATCTCCAATTTGACATTCTAATGGCTTGCGTCTATTATCTGCATAACTTTTCTAACAATCTCGTGCTGTTTTCAGTCTTTCCTTGACTTGAATTATCTTGTCAGTTGTTTCTTGTACAATCTCGGGACATGATAATTATTTTTCTCCTATTTCTGCCCAACATACTATGGTTCTGCATTTTCATCCATAAAGTGCTTCAAATGGGGCAACACTAATGCTTGTATGATAACTATTGTTATAGAAGAATTCCATTAATGGCAAATGATCGTCCCAACTACCTCCAAAACCATCACACATGCCCTCAGCATATCTTCCAGTGTTTGAATTGTCCTTTTACTTTGTCCATCAGTTTGAGGATGATAGGCTATACTTAAATTTAGTCGCGTTCTCATAGCCTTTTGGAAACTTGTCCAAAATGAGAAGTGAAACAACTATCTCTACCAGACACTATGGATAAAGGAACTCCATGTAATGACACTATCTCATCTACATATAACTTATCCAATCTCTCCATGCTAAAGGTTTCCTTCATCGGTAGAAAATGGGTTGACTTGGTTAGTTGATCCACAATCACCCAGATTGTCTCGTTACCTTTCCTGATTTTAGGTAATTTGGTAACAAAATCCATTGTTATTAATTCTCATTTCCATACGGGAACGATAACACAAAGTCCTACTAAAATAACAAATACCTTCTAAAATTACAATATGATTATAAAAAACACAATGCTTATAAATCACAATCCTTTTGAAAAAACACAATGATATATACATTTCCATCTGTTTGACGACTTTATAACTGCTAGCTGCTCTATATCCACAACGTTGTCCAACCCAACAAACTGAAAAAGATAAACATTATTATTCAAATTAACAAACATGGTTAATTAAAACTTACCAACAAAACTATATACCTCGATTTCATCTGTTGTTTTAATAAACTTTTGAAACTGATTATTGACGAACATGCCACAACCTAGGTAACAAAAAACTTTCAAATCATTGTTATACCATAAAACACACACATAAAGGAACTTTGCTACTTTAAACAACTTTCATGTTTCCTCATAATTGAATGTTCATCCTCCATAGCATTGTCCATCAATTTTAGCTGAAACAAAACACAAAACTAAATCAAAAACTATTTTTGAAACATAAGAAACATATTCAACACCTAAACATGTAACGGCCTTACATTGATATCCTTTCTTTCCTTTGCTAATAAATTATGCTCCATGTATTCAAATGATGCAATAATGAGTATACACAGACATATAAATATATATATACATCTTGTAGATATCGAAGATGTCGGACGTGGTCTGAAAACTGGTAGGACATGCGGCGATAAAAGCTTAGCTCGAATAACTGTTGCACCTAAAAAAAACTGCCAAATTTTGAAGGGTTATTCTGACCAGGATTTATCCTCAGAATTAACCGTTGAGTTTGGATGGCCAAGATATCTCGAAAACGGGCGACGAACAATATATTAATAGTTTAACTTTTTGCCACATAAACCGTCCATATCAATAAAAACTAACTGAGTTAACTTTCAGTTAGTATAACACCACTGAAGAATTATATATTTACAACTAAGACCATATCATTTTCTAAGTCAAAATTAATCCCGACTAAAATATCAAAGTTGTGATTATCTAAATCGAAGTTGTAAGTTTTAAATTGGATTATTTAACAAAAGCTTTGGTTTCCAAAATTCTCAAATAAAATAAGCCCACGGTGACTGAGAGAGACGTACGAGTGGGGAGAAAGGGTTGGCACTCCCAACCAACCAAACCGCAAAACGTATTTCTCATTCCATCTGCAAACCAATCAATCCTTTTCAGACACACTTCATCTTCCCCGATTTTCCATTACAGATCACACCCCAAACCCTAATTTCACCCCTGACAACTGCACTTCACTACATCTTCATCATGATCACCATAATCAGCTACTCTCAACTCTGAATCCTCTGCTCTCATTTCGCCCTAAAACCACCGCCATCAATGGCGGACCTAAGATCCGGCCCCCGTAACCTCTCCTTCGACGTCCTCGCACGCCTAGACTCGTTTCTCGACGACGCCGGAGCCTCCGTTCTCCGATCAGATTCCGGCCAGTCTCATCGGAGAAAACGGAGACACAAAAAGAAGAAGAAGAAGGTTAACGATGAACATGAACTCGATTTGGATTTGAATTTGATTAGTAGCTCTAATTCTAATGCTTTTGTTATTAATAGTAATATTATTAATAATAATACTGGTAGGAATAATATTGATAGGAATATGAGTATTGATAGGAGTGTTAGTAGGAATTGTGGCAGTGTGGTGGTGTATGAGGAGGCGGTGATGACGATGGAGGACAAGAGAGTGTATCCGGTGAGTAGTAGTTCGGTTAGGGAGAGTCAGGAGTTGAGGCAGAGGAATAGTGTTAGTAGTTATGGGGAGGAGGGGATGATGCCGATGTGTAGGATCGAGGAGAATGTGAAGGAGGTGGATGAGAGTAGTAGGGCCGGTAGCAGGGCTAGTAGTAGGGCGGGGAGTGTGTCGGGAAAGGAGTTCGATAAGGAATTGATGATGAAACAGACGGCGGAGATGAATGTGAATGTGAATGGGCATCGTGGGTGTAGAATGCTGGAGAAGGATAAATCGTTGGATTGGAAGCAAGTGATGGCAGATAAAGATCCTAACTGTGAGCTTCTGTTCTGTAACTCGGTTTTTGAATTGATATGTGTTTTGTATGATCATGAGCTGTTTTGTTATTGTTTGACTTGATTTGTGGTTTTGGGTGATATTCGATGCATAAAGAAGCAAACTTGAGATTAGTGTAGTGGAAATCTTTATAATGGATATGGATGTATGAAAAAAAATTGTGAAACTAGACCTTTTGGTTGATACGATGTGACTCAAATCTCATTCTCCTAGTACAGGCCCTAATATGCTCCATAGTTTTACTTGAGGCACGTCTATGTACTTTGTTATAGTGTAGTCTTCATACAGAGGATCAACATATGTTAAAATAGTTCTGCTCAGTATGAATTAAGGTTGAAAGATAAGAAATTAAGTGCCAGTTCAAGGTTTTTTATATATGAACAAAAATATAACACTTGATATGAATAAACAATTGCGTGGTTCCTGAAATGCTCATATTATTACAATGGAATGCTTGTTAATTAATCATCTTCAGTAGTCCATGCTTAAGAGGGTGTTTGGGGTTGAGTTTTGAAAATAGATTATGCGTTTTGAATAATCAGAATCAGATAATTAGTTGTAACAAAACGTGCTGCAAAAAGATAGTGTTTGGATTTGATTATGTTGTTTGATATCACAATAATCAAATAATCAACTATTTGAGTATTTGGCGAATACATATATTTTAAAAAGTAAATAAGCTTTGATCTCTACAAAACATCAAAAAATCAGTTTTTGTGGAATCCCGTTTTCCTGCAGTAAGGGGTGACCTACTTTTGGATTATCACGTTTTGATCTCTACAAAACGTAAAAAATCAGTTTTTATTAATTTTTTACCAAACACTCAAAATAGATTTTTTTGCGATTTCAAAACACAATAATAAAAAAATCAGGTTGAAAAAGCAATCCCAAACACACCCTAAATCACATATATTCCAGTTCAATCTAATTGACTAATTTTAGCATCAGGCATCACATTCATTGTTAAGTGTCACCAACAGATTGATTTATGTTTGTTCTTATTATCTTTCCAAGATGGTAACCATGTACACCCATGCTTGTCTAGATCATTGTAAACATGCTCAAGAAGTTTCCCAAATATGTGTTCATTCATGTATATTAATGTTTTTTTTGGATTTCTCGGAAAAATACAAAATTCGGCATTTCCTTTTTCTGATTATAATGTGCAAGTTCACTGCATGATTATCAACTTAGTTATTATCTGAATCTGCAACATGTTGGTTCCATTTCATTTTGTGTGTTTCACATTCTATGGTTTTGTTAGCTGTTCTCAAGAGGATATGTAGCTTCAACAGGACATGTTTCTATCCATACTAACTTTATATGTATATATATATATGTATTATGCTGCTTAAATTGTAAACGAGTTTCTTGAACACCGAACAATAGTACTTTTGCTTTCTTTTACTCACAATAGCGCTGATATATTTCGTCTCAGACAACTATCTGTTGGAGAGCTCGCCAATTAAATACTTTGTGGAAGAAATGCACGGTGGAAACTCGTTACGGACAACAACCACCCTAGCCAATGAGAAAGACCGTGAAAGAGTATACGATACTATTTTCCGTATGCCATGGCGTTGTGAATTGGTAATATAGCCTTCCTTATCCTTTTATGAAAATTGAATATCGTGTATAAGTAACATGTCAAGCGCTGGCTTATTTGTTTCTATGTGGCATGTGCATATGCCTTCATTCCCAAAATGAAAAAGAATAAGGCGTTTGCTAATGTGTATACATTAGCATACAAAATCGAGTTGTTTTTATCTATGTGTCATGCATACCTTCTTTCTTGTGATCCTCTGTTGTATCTTGTATAATTAGTAGCATGCAGCAATGAGACTAACATGATAGTATGGTACTATGACCATGGTATCACTCATACCGATTCCTCCTGCAATGAATATTTGTTACTTTCTGCAAGTCATATGGGAGCATTAACTTTTTAAAACTTGACTTATAACTTATAATAATCAGTCATATATTGAAAACAAGATTCCTTTGGATTTGGAAAATTGATTTTCGTTAATGTCAATTCTTTTGTAGGTCATAGATGTTGGCTTTTTCGTATGCCTGGATTCGTGCCTCTCACTGTTAACGATTATGCCAATTAGGCTCGTCACTACATGTTGGAGGCTTCTGAAAACAAGGTATCATCTGTTACTCCAATTATTTAGTGCTTAATTGCTTATGACAGCTCAACTGGTTTTATATTAGCCCCAAAAGTAGCAAGCAGTGGTTATATGTGATGCAATAATAATAACTAGTATTTTGATCCGCCGCGCGTTTCGGCGGCGTCGAAACTTAAACTAACTCGAACTTATATTGTAAAATATCTGACTGGATTCGTTTTCGAACAAAATTTACGTCAAAACATAGGCCAACTGAAACACACATGAACATAAGCATGAAAACGTGTTATATTTGACCCGACTTGTTACCAAGAAAATTTACGCAGAAACGTAAACCCACTTGGATTTATAACGAAACGTACTTCAAAATAAGCACGTAAGAAAATAGTGATTTTTTTATGTTAAAGAATGTACCACGCGTTGCGGCGGAGTCGAAACGTAAAGTAACTCGAATGTATACCGCCTGGTGAAAACGTATTATATTTGACCCAACTTGTTTTCAAACAAAATGTAGACCAATAAAAATAAGCACGAAAACGTATCATATTTGACCCACGTACATAAAAATATGCACATAAAACTCGAGGGGATCAAAATGACATTTTACAAAGTTTTTAGAAAGCTGAGGGGTGTAAGTGGCAATGCTAAAAGTTGAAGGGTTGGATACACAAAAAGAAAAAAAAATCATGGGTTGGATGGCATTGTTGTAAATTTGGCAAAGAAAAACAATAAGAAAATAGAGGTTCCTAAGACAGCCTCTATTAAATATTATTAATAATAATTTCTTATGGATGATTAAGTTTTTTGGTGTGACCAAAATAAATACAATACAATATAATATAATATACAGAGAATTGTTAAACGATTGTGATGCTAGTATTCTACGTAACATTTTTTTGTGGTATTGACAGGCAATACAAGATGCTTTCAGCAGCAGAACTATCTGACTTCGGTTGTTTTCTTATGTTAGCTTTTGGAGTTACTTTATTACAACAAACAGGTTTAGTAAGGGAATCTTTCCCTTAATCGATTCTTTCTGTTTACACTAGTTTCGTCCATTCCTAATTTTATATTATTTCGTTTTCCGTACTAGATATTAGCCTGATTTATCACATGATTCGAGGTCAAGGAACGATCAAACTCTATGTGGTGTACAATGTATTGGAGGTGAGAATATTACATCGAGTTACCTTTTTGAGTAAAGTACACGGATGGTTCCTGTGGTTTACCAAAATTTTGGATTTGGTCCCTAGCTTTCCAAAAGTACACAAATGGTCCCTATGGTTTGCACTTTGTAACGCATTTAGTTCCCTGCTTTTTCTAAAAGTACATTGATGGTCCCTATGGTTTGCACTTTGTAACACATTTAGTCCCTAACTTGGTTGGACATGCTAAAACCTTTAGATTTGTTGGCTGTGGACTAAATGCGTTACAAAGTGCAAACCACTGGGACTATCCGTGTACTTTACAATTTTTTAATACAGGACCAAAATGTTATTTTTGGTTCCGATACAACATGCTTTGGATATCGGCTTGAAATTTGTTATTGCTGGCAGATATTTGATAAATTATGCCAAAATTTTGGTGGAGATGTCTTGCAAACACTATTTAATACCGCTGATTGTTTAGCAAATAGTTCATCCGAACACGTGAGATACTGGCAATGGAGGTTCATCTGTGATGAAGTTTTAGCTGTGGCTTCATCAAATATCCTTTTTCATGAGATTAAATACGTATAATAGTGCCTTAATTAGCCCCTTTATCTCTTTTCGGCACCAGTTAACATGTTTTTGTTTTCCTTAACACACTCTACTCATTCATTCCTTCATCTTATTAGCCCAGGCCATCACTCTGTCGACTTGTATAGTTGCCCACAATAACGCATTGTTTGCTTTGTTGGTCTCAAACAATTTTTCGGAGATAAAAAGTAACGTTTTTAAACGTTTCAGCAAGGATAACATACAAAGTCTGGTATATTATGGTGAGTCTCCAACTCTCCATACATCTTTACTTGCTTCGATTAGAAATTATTAGTTTACATTGTTTCAAATAGTCGTTTTAAAGTTTTTTCGTTAACCTTCTTTATATAGGAAACAGTAATTGTGCAAGCGTGAGAAGTGCACAAATAAATACTTTCATCGATATTAATAGTTTCTGTTTGTTTTATACTTTTGCATTGATATTAATAATTTGTTGCACCATTTGCAGATTCAGTGGAGCGGTTCCATATTGCATCCTTTCTAATTTTTGTCTTGGCTCAGAATATTCTGGAAGCTGAAGGTCCGTGGTTTGAGAATTTTCTTTATGTAAGTTTACCTTTGTTTTGAACACATCCCATTGTCTCTGTTATTGCATCTTTCATTAGATTCTTAAACTTTGAATGTTGCAGAATGCTCTGGTGGTATACATATGTGAATTGATGATTGATATAATTAAACATTCTTTCATTGCTAAATTCAATGAAATAAAGCCCGTCGTATACTCTGAGTTTCTTGAAGACCTTTGTAAACAGGTACCCTTTTGTTATATTCATTTACACTTTTCAGTTTTCATACTCTTGTAGAAGCTTCTATGTTTTCGTCATCATGTATGGCTGGAATTTTCATTATAAGCTATAGAGTAAAATGCCGTTTTTGTCCTGAGGTTTTGCCAGCTTTCGACTTTTGTCCAAAGGTTTGTTTTTCCGCATCTGGATCCAAAAGGTTTGAAATCTTGCCATTTTCATCTGGATTGTTAACTCCATCCATTTTTCTCCGTGAAGCAGGGGTATTTTTTTTTCATTTTTTTACCTAAAGGGCAATTCAGTCTTTTTCAGGGGTATTCGGTCTTTTTACATAATGTGAAAAAGACCGAATTGCCTTTAAGTTAACAAAAAAGACAGAAATACCCCTGACTTAACGGAAAAAAATGGATGGAGTTTACGATCCGGATGAAAATGACAGATTTCAAACCTTTTGGATCCAGATGCGGAAAAACAAACCGTTGGCCGAAAGTCGCAAAACTGGCAAAACCTCAGGGACGAAAATGACATTTTACTCTAAGCTATACTATATTTTCTTTTCGGTCTATGTTACATTCTAATACGTCATTTTTGTAACAGACTTTAAACATCGAGTCAGAGAATCCGAAGAAAAACCTTACCTTTGTTCCTTTGGCGCCAGCTTCCGTGGTAAGTACTGAGTTGACCTCCATAGGTTACGTATGTCCTTTGCTAATCTTTAGAAGCTATTTCAATATCGTTGTTTCAGGTGATTCGAGTATTGAGTCCGGTTTATGGTGCACATCTTCCCTCTGGGCCGGCTCTTTGGAGACTTTTGTGGATATTAATATTGGCGGTCATGAGTTTCGTGATGCTCACAACACTAAAAGTGATGATCGGTATGGGTCTTCGTAAACACGCTACTTGGTATATTAAAAGGTGCCAAAGGAGGAAACTTCACTCGGATTAGGAGTCACCAGACCAGGTACATAACTTTCACATGGAGTCGGCCTCAATCTCAAGATTCAAGACTACATATGTAAAATGCATCATCTGAAAATGTCCATCGATGGAGCATTCGGCTGCGTACGAGTGTTCGGTTTTCAATAAGTATGAGGCCGTTACCGTTACCGTATACATACAAAGTATACATCACTTCTGCCCTTTTTTCCCAAACGTTACTAAATTGTGGTGGTTGGTGATTATTAAATCTCAATTTTGTTTTTTTAAAGGAAAAAAAGTTTATATTTGCCCCCATTTATGCCTATCATCTACATCAGGTTACAACCAATCTATAATCGTTAGTTTGTAAAGTTGGTTTCGTTATCTTTATATCTTTAAGAGGTCAAATATGTTATAAGCTAATGTAACAAAAGTTATATAAAACAATGGTCGGATGCGGCTGGTGTTATGAATAAAATATCTTGTCTAATAAGAATCAGATTTTTGGTTGTCATGACTAACAAGAATAATAATTAGGTTGTGTTCGGGTTGACTAGTTGTGCTTGGGTTAAACGGTTTATAACGGTTGATGCCAGACCGCTAGTTTGCAACCCTTTTAACCAATATATCACTACCCTGGACTGTATTAGCACTTCATAACTTGATGTTCTCATCGTTTAGATAAATATATTTGGTAGATGATGAAGATGTTTAAAAAGACTTAAAACCATGTGTAAGATAAACAAGCCTAAGGTAAATAAATAATGAGTTTATATTTCATATATATATATATATATAGGAAAAGTGTAAAATACAAAATCCCTTATCATTTATATATCTTAACATGCGAAATTGTCATTGGCATAAGCGCTTTTTTTTAACATGTGAATTCCCCTTATCGTACGAGCGTTACGATAAGGGGAATTCACATGTTAAAAAAAAGCGCTTATGCCAATGACAATTTCGCATGTTAAGATATATAAATGAAATAGCATGGAAAGTTTCAAATTTGCATAATATTATGGCAGACCTTGAAATCACATGCCGTCAACTCGAAATCGCATGTTGTAAAACCCTCGTGTAGGCTCGTACGTGAAGCTCAATTGTACATTAACCAACCCCTATATATATAGGGAGCCGCTAAAAGGAAAACCATCACGAGTTGCGGGAACCGTGAGAACTTTTTGATCCGGGGCGAGTCGGGCCAATTTTTTTTTTCATAAACGCAGATGAATATATTATAAACACATTTGTAAAAAAAAATTCAAAAAAAAAATTGTCATGTATGTAGTTTTGACCACCACATGTTTTTTCACGCCTACTGTAAATTTTAAATTTAATTTTTACACTTAGGGTAAAAAAACTTATGGTGGTCAAAAGTACATACACGACATTTTTTTTTGAATTTTTTTTACAGATATGTTTATAATATATTCATCTACGTTTATGAAATTTTTTTTTGGCCCAACTCATCCCGGATCAAAAAGTTTTCATAATTCTCACAACTCGTGGTAGTTTTCATTTTAGCGGCCGCCCTATATCTTATCTTATCTATCTATTATACTAAAAGAATTCACTTTGAATCATTTTAATAATTTGGACATCTCTTTATCAAAAAAGAGAATTAAGGTTTGGGCGCCATTCTCTTTTCCTCTATACTCCTTTCCTCTTTTCTCCTTCCTTCTCATGTACGTTTCTTCCCACAACCATCTCTCTCCTCAACCTTTCCATATGCATTACGATCTGGTGACAGGAATCGCGATCGCGAATACAAGCCTCCGTATTCCTCTCTGCCATTTCGATTATGGTTGATGATAACAGAGATGACGGTGGTGGTTGTGGCTATGATTACAGTGACCGGCTGTGCAATATTACAGGTTAGGATGTTTGGTGGTTCGTAATAACCCACGTGTTTTACCCAATTGCATCTTATTTCCCCTTTCCCTTATCAGATGAAACGTCTTTATTTGATTCTTTTCAAATCTTCATCATCACCTACATTCTTTTCGGTTCTAGGGTTTCAAATCCACCATTAATCGCAATGCATTCATGGAAAGATAGAGTTATAGACAAACTTACAAATCTTTTCTCCGATCCACCTTCATCCTCATCTCCTTACAGATCTCCATCTCCCCATAAGGTATATTCTTTGATTTCGTAACTATAAACCTCTGATCTAATCATCTACATCTATTTATATTCATTTTACTGTGTTTGTGATGGTAATTGGTGATCTCTTATTGTTATTTGAAATTATTATGTGTGTTTGATTAGTTTAGACATTGATTAGGTACGTTAACTGTTAGTAATCATGAGTCATGCCTTTTGTATTCTTAATTGCCTAATTGGATTAGTGGACGTATGTGATAGAAGTTTAGGGAATTTTCTTATATGATTTCATTATCTAACAAGAAATAAACTACAAATTGTGTTTGAATACTAACAGCTTAGAATAACAACTCTAGGAAATACCCGGTATGGTTTGGTACCTGTACGAACCGGTATTTGAAGGTAATATTCAGTAAAAACCGGTACCATACCGAACCAGAACGGTAAATGTCGGTACCGAATCGGTATCGAAAATTAACTTGGTTTGGGAAATTTGGTACCAGTTCCGAACCGGTACCTGGTAACATTTGCTCATCCCTACTCTAGCTAACAAAGGATCCAGATTTTCAGTCAATGTTCATGCGTATCTCAAAAAATAAATCATGCGTGTCGAACAACCAAACATCCGGACTAATGATGCTTGACCCGTATACGCTTAATCCGTAACACATTGGTTCTTCATCCGGATAACAAGCTGATCCACTCAACATATGAGGTACAACCTTTTTCTTATAATCTTTCTTTTGTTATATTCTTTATGAGTGATGTTTCTATGGGCCACATCCAATTTTCATGGGCAAAACTTTTTGAACTGTTGTATGTGTGACATTGCTGCAAACTATTTAACATTCTTTCTCTGTGGGGACTCTGAATGTTAAATACCAATGGTGGAGTAAAAGGTATGTCCGGTGGGAAGAGTGTTACTTTGGCGGAACAATAGTTGTCAATAGTGAATAGCGGACGATAGCGACAGGCTACCTATACGCTATGTAGCGATAGCGATGAAATAACAGATGCTATTTCACATTGAGCGATACACTAGAATAAAATTGTAGAATATTTTATATGTATATTATACCAAAAAATAAAAATTACAAAAATATATTTCTCGCTACCAACTATATAGTGACATATAAGCCCTACACTATTCGCTATAGCGGGCGTTATGCTCGCTATTAACAACTATGGGCGGAACTTGATGGATGTGTTTTGGGTTGAGGTTATGCTGGTAGTTTCTGGTCGTATTTAGGTAGGATCTTATTATAAACTTTTTTTTTTAATTCTTGGCAGTTTTTCCGCCATTAAGATGACTAACTCAAAACCATGAGGCAGCTTGAAAGAGCCAGTTGAGGATAAAGGTAACTGAGTGCATTCTAGCTGTTAAAATCTCGAAATATACTCGATGGGGCGTGATGGCCCGTCATCGCAGGTATGTAAAATCATTTGCAGCAAATATCCATTTTAGTTGTTTTTCTTGCTTTTTTTTATCAATCAAGATTTCATATTTTTGTTCACTACGGAGAAACATAATACACCTTCACTGCTGATCTTTGTTGGTTTAGCAACAACACTAATTTCTATTTATGTATAAGAATATATAAGAAACAATAGTAATTAAATAACTTAACCAATTAATGTAACCCAAGGCTGAATCAAGAAATGATAGTAAATAACTGAACCAACTAATGTATTCCAAGGCCGAATAAAGAAATAATAGTAAATGATGTTTTTTCAGTTGTGCTATGGACTTTTAGGTCTACTTGAATTCGTTTATCCGATGATCTTAGCACAGGCGTGGACTTTTTTTGCTATCCATTATCTTCTTATAAGGTTCCACTTGAATTCGCTGATGCAATGACTTTAGCACAGGTACACACAACGCCTATTGTATTTACAGTTTCCATTGATTCTTTTCATTAATTAGTTATTCATTGTTTGCGTTCATTCCTATAGTCCTATGCATGTTACCTTTTAATGACACCTTTAATGGTCCGGTTTTTTCCCAGGTATTCTTTTGCTAAGTGTTTGTTTTAAAATCATACTGTTAGTTTTTTATATGTTTAAAGAGCGGGTTAATGAACTGGGCTAACTATATGTTATTTAACAAAATGGGTTTGTGAGAGTGCTACTATAGCAGCCTCATCTTCTCCTCACTTTTACCATCTTCATCGCACCATTCAGACCTCTTTAACTGTTTAATTGTTTGCTGTAGTTCTGGCTACCGATTGTCAGCGTTGTGATAGTCGTTCGAATGCAGGAACATAAAGGTACCCATCTATCGCAAAATTAGTGTTTTTTAGTCTTTGTTCTTCTGGCCATATTTCAATTCTACGTTTTAGTGTCTTAGAGGGTTTCAATATAATCTCGCCGGCATTTCAGTCTGGAAACGGGGTTACGGGTTGCGACTGCGAAAAGAAGAAAAGGCGATTCTAGCTAACTGTATTCTATTTTGTTAACAAAATTAGTGCGAATACTCAGCATGATCCTGCTGAAGATGTGTCCTCAAAAGATGAACACATTGAAAGCCTTCCCAGTTAGGTATTATTCTTTATGTAAAATTGTTAAATAGACGAAGGATATTCTTAGTTTCACACTTCTGATCACAGTTCTTTTTCTTTATAGTTATGTGTTGTTGAGAAGCCAACCAAACTCAAGAAAGATCTCCCTTCTTTAAATGTCACAGTCGAACAAAGCAAGACCCAAAAAACCACATACCCTTCTCAAGGTTGGTGTGATATTGTAAGTTTCTAACACATTTGACGCTTTTGACTCTTTTAAAGACAACTTTTCTTTAATTCCCATTTTGGCAACAAACTTTATCTTAACTGAATTTACTATATAAGTTGTTGGTTTGGTATCGGTTGAGGCCACGTTTGAGCCACCCTTAAAAAACCAAAAAAAAAAAAACTTTTCGGGTTAAATAAGGTTTTTCTATATTTAATAGTAATTATTACGTACGACTATACATATATGTATTACAATGACACATAAGACCAGAATCGTATGAGTCCAGAACTGCCACACTCACTTAGGAACCAAGCCGAAGTTTTTGACTATCCAAAACTTTTGATCACCCCTATATATGGGTTGATGAATATTTAAAAGATGAGATACCATGTGTGTATGCAGTTACCTGGTGGAATTCGTATGGGAACTTGGATATCCCCTTGAAAGAAATGTTTAGTATTATACAAACATTTGAGCAGAGATACCGAAGTGAGAAAACATTGATATGTGGGGATGAAAGTGGTTTGGTTGGATTATGCTTTTGTTTTTGAAGTTGATTGATGTAATCAAAGTGAAAGTTGTATTACAAAAGCTCATATGGGTATTGCCTATTGCCTGATTAAGTGCATTTATGCATAAAATTCATTGCTTGATGTGGAATGGTAACATGAACTCCCATACCAATCCTTTGATAAGTAATATGCTTAAAACATCTTTAGTCCTCCAAACTGCTAGGAGAGTGATCTTGACTATTTATTTGTCATGATATAATGGCAGGTTATGTTGTTACTTTATGTGGTTGGCTGCAAATCTAAATACCCACGTGCATTAGTGAGAAGCCTCACATCGCTGGAAACATAATTGATGACTGGTATTTTCTGCTTCCGTTTTACTTTAACGAAAGGATAGAGTTCCATAGTCCACTATAGTTTTTATTTTGTTAAAGTACTTGGTGTTATGCTTTTCTGGTGAGGCGGATGTGGACATTTTAGTTGGATCAGTACCTAAGGTTATTCTTCCTCAAATTTAGAATATATCGCAAAAACTGTATACTTTGTTAACAAATTATCATTGCCTAATGTGAGTATATATTAGCTATTAACTTCATCTGCATCCCCATAAGAATCGACATGAAGAATTTTCTTTTAGCGCTTTTATGTGGATAATTTAAACAAACCGGATGTAGCAACTAGAAACTTATGATGAATATCAGTGTCTTATTTATATAAATTTACTTTATGTTTCTTCCTCTTTTTTCTTTTTATAAGAATTCCCAATATTATTGCCTCTACAACACTTCATAATCAGTTGTATAATGTTAAACAGATAAAGGAATTTCTTTTCTACTACCAATGTAGCTGAATTGCCTCACACTTCTATGATTTCATAGGGAGATTGTAAATAATCGCACATAAAAAACTTTATTTAGATCGCAATAAGTTACTTACAATATGGGTCTGTTGCTAAACAAAAGCTGCAGTTTTTTAACGCTGGGTCATTTTGTAGGGCGCCATTCATACCCCATTTCTGATTCTAAGCGCGCTGGTGAGGGGTTCAGTTAACAAGGTACAAAATATAGAGCGGGTGGTTAGTGTTTAGAGCGAAAGATATATGAAACGCTCTATATGGTTGCAGTGTTATTTAGAATAAAATCACCGGAGTTGCATCAGGTGCAAAGTGAACAAAATCTGCACCAGACTCATCATTTTCCATCTTTAGGGATCTATTAACAGCAACATCGTCTCCTCCGCATAAGAAACCGTTTCTATCAAAGTAAGGTCCTCAATATCGAATTGTTTTGTTGCATTTCAGACGTTTTTAAATCGAATTATATGGTAAAACATCATGTCCAATTTAACTCCCTCAAGCAAAGCAACTGATAATAGATTTTAGTTAGATAATAGCCAAATGGATTTGGATAGCAAGACTGAGGACATACAGTGAATTTGGAGTTTTCTTTATACTCTCCTTTGGTCGAAATTATGTTCTCTCTTTGAATTAGATGTTAATTTTCAAAGCTGGTTAATTTTTTTCTTCATGATTTTAATGTACAAAGGAAAAAGGTTAGAAGATTGATGATGTGAACTAATATTTATAATCTGACAATCACGTTATTTACGTCATCTCATGTTAAATGTCATGTATTGTTTGTCAATTCGCTGATTGCGGATATTATGCAGGTTTATGAATGCAACTAACATCATATACAACATGGTGTAGAAAATAATTGTTCATTAAGGTCACATATGGTCTAACTGAAGATTCACTTTATAATTTTTTGATTGTAGTAAACTTTTAATTTGTTGGTTTGAAGTCATAAATGTGTAGAGAGTACTTAAAGTTTCTACATATAATTATAATATGTTCCATTATGAAGTTGGGATTTACTTTTGTCTGAATGTAAAATCCAAGGTTTATGGTGGTGGGTTTGGAAGCATTGCAATTGTCAGTTTCATCACAGCAACGACGTGTGTTTGGAACTGTGTAGGCTAAGCTGATGGTGGTGGGTAGTGGGGTGGCTCTAACTTGACCCTTGGGTATCATGCTAGAATATAGACTTCAAACGTGCAAAAATGAGATGCAACCTCCCTTTTTTTCAGTTCATTGTAGTTTACTAATTTCATTAGTATTTAAACGTTTATTTGTTTCAAAGGATTATTTCAACAATTTTAAGTTGTATATTTGTCTGTTAGTCCACCCGCGAAGTTCGCGGGTTCTTAAACTAGTATATATAATAAAAGAAAATAAATTCGCTGACGTGGCGTAATATTAGAGCTCCTCTTTTGGTTTTGGCTCCAAACTACCGGGTCCTTTATTTTTTTATAGATGAAGCCCCAGTTAGCTATACCCGACCCACAATACGTGCTGGATCCTATAAAACCCTTCTTTTTCATATTTCTCCCATAAACCCTTTAAACTGCCGTTGTGTTTCTTGTATCTCCATCTTCTCTTCACCTGCTCCATAAAACCCATTAATCAACCACCAATTATTATCAATATCTTCAAGTCTTCGATCTTCTATACAAAATGTATATGCGATGTTTATGTTTATGTTTGTGTTTTTTATTTTGATTCACGGATTTTTTTGTTTCCGTAATCCACATCTCGAAAGTATGGTTATCTATTTTTCTTATTATCTTCATCGATATTGAAGTATATGGCTGCCATGTTTATGGAAACTTGATTTCCAATCAATTTGAATACTTGTCGATGTTTATGGAAACCTGGATTTCCGTCCGATTTGAATACTTGCAGATGTTTATGGAAACTTGATTTCCGATCGATTTGAATATATAATGTTGGATTTTTTTGTTTGTGTTGGGTCTATTTGATTTTACAATCACACAGATGTATTTTCTTATAAAGTGGTGTCTGGTAACGATGATCGTTGAGGATATGGCGGTGATGATATGCAGATCTGGTATGTGTTATTTAATTAAGGGTTTTATATATTATACAAATTTTATAACTTCAAATTGAGGATTTTTTATTACGGGCATGTTTGGCTTTCCTTTTGAAAAGGACTTTTCAACTTATTTGAGAAGTAATAAGTCAGGATTTCCTGACGTATTGACTTCTTCCCTCACATCACAAGGAATCCCAAACACTCAAAAAGTCCTTTTTACCATCAATAAGTTGGTAAATAAGGAATCCCAAACACACCCACTACTTACATTTTAAGGGTTTGATCTCACTATGTAAAATTTCTATTTCTACCAACCATTAATGTATTAATGTTCAATAATATCTGAATTCACCAAAAGTTACGGTGATTTGAGTTTTCAAATTCAAAAACTTGCTGCTATCTAACTATATATTATGCATAGTTTCTTTTCTTTTATGATTCTAAAGTTGTGTCTATTTAATAATCTTTCATATAGTTTAATGTTGCTCATTTGATTTGACTTATGTTTATAGAGATATGAGATGATGGCTGGTTAAATTCCTCTATCCATGTTCCCAAATGTCGATTAAGGTCATTATATTTAATCCTTTGAATATCTGCCCTGCCAGTTCCATTTCTAATCATCTTATGGTGGGAAGTTATAAGGACAACACAAAAGTTGAAGAATTTGCTAAAAGTTGTGGAATATTGACGATCGAATTTGAGCACGTTGATACAGGCACTTTGGAGAAACTTGAAAAGCAAGTGGTAGATTGTCAGCCTAAAGCTTCCACCATTTGCATTATACAGCTATATGTTGGATTGTTACTTAAAAGTGTCTGCTATAGTTTAATTCTAAGTAAAAGATTATAAGCGGTTTTGTTATTTAGTTTTGTAGTGTAAAATGGTATTTAATTATTTGTATAGCTCGACTTTCCCCTGTTTGACTGTCATAGTGTCCTCAAGCTGACTGTAGAAGAGCTTCACGTGTAAGGTGTAAGGTTTCGGTTCCAGCCTGATTTTGGCTTGATAATTTGTGCAGGGTTGGCATCTTAAAAGGTGTTTTCCATGCTTATTTAGGATTTATAATAAGAAAGATTGTCGAGTTAGTGACCGTATTAACTATGACAATCAGTGTAGATCAGAATATGCAGCAGAGATGGAATTGGTAATGTGTCCCTATATTGCCTTTGTTTGACTTTGAAAGTGGTGAACAAATTGTATTGTTTATCATCATATTTAAATTTAATTGGTTTTTGGTTCTTCGTTTAAACCTCTGTTTCTTTTTTAAAGCCTTGAATCATAGTGTTACAGCACCTCAACCCTACGCAGAAAATTGTTTGCTGATCATAAGGAGGGTGGATAAGCTAAATCCATGATTGAAAAATGGTGGACACAATATAAATTTAATACTGTTTTGAACCGTTACTCAACTCGCCTATACATATAGATGTTACTAATATAGGCCGTCTTGAATCCTTCATTCTTTCGGTTCACATGTTAGGTAAATTGTTGTCTATTAAAAGCTACAAGAGGTAACATTTTATTCATGATGCTTTGATAGCATGTCTCTGTATAAATTTCTTACATGTGACAAAACATCAGTTCTAAAAATTGTTTTGAAATACACAACTATGCATCAAACTGTATGGTCACTTGATGCTAGGGATGAGCAAATGGTACCGGGAACCGGTTTGAAACCGGTACCGAATTTCCCAAACCGAAATATTTTTCGGTTCCAAATCAGTACCGCTTTGGTAGTGGTACGGTACCAGTACCTTAAATATCGAATCGTACCGTAACATGTATCTTCAGTACCATTATCCATTTTTTTGGTACCGAGCTCATCTATACTTGATGCCTTGTGGAATACCTAATGAAAGGGATTAAAACCTAGGAGTTTAAGAATGCCATATTGGTAGGAAGAGTTTTCTAAGTTTGATTTTGGTATGAAGAGTTTTCCAAGTTTGTTTGATTTAGGTTTGAACACTAATGACTTAGGAATTTTGGTTCAGTTTTCCGAGTAATTAAGTAACTTAGGAATCCATGGCAACATGTTATAAATATGTGAAATGAAATATTCCCAGTATAATCTAGATATTCATTTGTATATAAATATAGTTGACGTTTATTTGAGTTTTGAATAGATTTGTTTCACATTTATTGTATAATTGATTAAAAGATTTAATTGGTATATTATAATTAATGTATGGTCAACCGAATTCCATAAATGTTATACATTTATAGAGTTTCTAAAAAAAAAAAAATTAATGCTTTAGCAAGTTTTAAAATTCTATTTTTCGTAAATTTTTGAAATTATCTCTTTCCTATAATCTTTTTTATTGTTTCTTAAAATAAATTCCCTATATCTTTATTATATATACATGTTCGATATTCTTCTTTATTCACATAATACTTTTGCTTCTATGATCCAGCTTATTGGCATCCACTTTGCTCCAAACATGTAAAATCCAAAAAAAATGGTGTGAACGATGAAACTCCTATGTCTTCAACACCGACGAATCAGCCGACGTCTTCTAGACCATCTTGATGAGTTGCTAATCGGTACACCACGTCTTGCAATTTGGAATCACCATTGTCACTTTACATAGAAAACAGTGATTGCACTATGGAAGGTAAACCGTCACAGTTATATAAAAAA
Source organism: Scalesia atractyloides (assembly GCA_947069175.1). Lineage (NCBI taxonomy): Eukaryota > Viridiplantae > Streptophyta > Magnoliopsida > Asterales > Asteraceae > Scalesia > Scalesia atractyloides. The sequence goes on from CAMTDV010000019.1 coordinate 51,658,662, forward strand.
AGTTAACTCACATATACCAATTATGATTAAACTATCTACATATTAAGCTGCTGTATCATGCCTTCATCATGGGTTGATGTTGTCAGGTGGCCTTGCGCGGGTTCGATTAGTGTACATAAACTACAAGTTCAACAGGGCAGTTACGTTTCTCATTTATCAATTTGTTGATGCTTGATTATTGCAAGCTCTATTAGTTAGTACTTAATTGAACATCTTAATTTAACTTTCTTTTTCTTTAAATAGACTTTAGCAAATTTGGTCAAGGTTGATGTCATAAAAGCTAATGTTGTTTTCGTGCTGAGAAACTAAACACATCATAGTTTGGAGTTTGCAAATGAGTGAATAGTTATGGTACAAGATGCAAAACCATGTTTATATATGAAAACTCATAAAAGGTGCCTTTTTCGGTAATGTTTTTAAATCTTTTGTTCCTATTACGAGGCACATGTGTCAATCTCAACAGAGTAATTTATGAATGTGTTGTATTTTGTCTCAAATGGGTCAAATAAAAATATCAAGCTAAAAAGAGAACAAGTCATCGGGTCAGTGAGAAGGCCAAATGACAATGATATTTATTACCTGAGTTGGCTTCTTCATTTAAAAGCCTGCCTACTAGATATGCAATTAAACTTTCAATAATCTTTACATGTTCTTTTTTTGGAGCTTAAGTATTTAGTAGACAAATTGGTGAAGGCAAAAGACTGTAATTTGCCATAATTTCATCGTTGCATTGACTTTGTTTTAATTATATTCCAGGTTATGGATGATTTGTTGGAGATGGTGAAGTTGGCATGTTCAAATGATTTAGAAGTTGTTGCTAAATAGACTGTTGAAGAATCTTAAATCTAAATTAACGGATTTACTTAATACATTACTGACATTATTGTTCAACATTTATCTCCTTTTGAATCCACGGCACGAGTCCGCGACACTTCTATGCTTATAGAATGCTTAAAATCAAAGTATGCACTTTGTTATTACTTATCTATTACGTCACACTATTTAAGTGTATTTTAATCATACACTTGTGAGTATTTAAAATTAAAATTTTCTACCCGGGAAACAATCCCGGGTGATAACCTAGTATATATATATATATATATATAGGGTAAGGTTCATGTGAGAACCACCTTTATTGCGAGAACCCCGAGAACCAATGTGAACACATGGTATTATTGTAAATAAATGGAACTTTCAAAAATAACCACCTCGCATCACTCGCATCCCTGGATTATCTTCCTATTGGACTTCAAATAAAAATTAAATCATACTACACCAACAATTCACGTCTGATAAACCAAAATCATCATCAATCCCCCAAAATCATCATCAATCGTGTGATTTATCTTATCAATCAGTGCGATTCAGCGATTTATCCTCCACAATATCATATATCGGCAGATTGTCATCAAAATTGGTCGATATCAGTGCATCAAGAACACAATCATCTATAGCACATTCGTCTTCCATCTAAATTAGGGAAAAACGATCATAATCATCGAGGTTTGCTGCACAGTTAGGGATAATCAGAAGAACATACGTCATATAACTCGTCTAACGGACTATCGATTATCTGTTTGCACCGTTGCACTGTTTCGTGAATATGTAAGTTCATACACCTTGTTTTGTGTTCGTACATTATAAAACAACTATTAGTCGTCGATTCAGACATGTTATTATGTGATTATGACATTTAAACAGTTGTTACATATATTAACTATTGAAAATTGCGGTAGTGATATGTTTTTTTCATGTAGTTTTTGATTAAGGAATGATGTTATGTGCATTATGTTAGATATGATTGGCAACACAGAAGTTGATTTGGTTTGATTTGGTAAATGATACGGTTGTTACTACTGGTTTATAAATGTGTATAAGTTATGTGGTGTTAATGCACATGTGCATTAATATGACAGAGCAGCCTTATACAGAACAGGATAACAAACTAATTCTATGATCTATACAGTTATGCACATGTCCACAGTTTGACAAATCAGGATTACACTGAATAAGACAATGAGGTGAGTCTGTTATATATTTAGATATGTGCATGTGCATATATTTGTTTTGTCATAAATTTGATTATATAGAACAGAATAATAAGAGATCACAAGAATAAGGCAGTGATAATAAGGTAGTTATGTGTGACATATAGTTATGCACTTGTGGATAAAATGTAATAGTATGTTAACATGTACATAAATTTGAATAGGATTCACTTAATAAACCAGGATAAGAAGGTGATTGTGTTTTTTATATAAGTATCCACATGTGCATAAGTTGTCACAGCATGTTAATATGCACATTAATTTTATAAAATAACTTAGTAAGGTCATTCATGTTGATGTACTTGTGCATATTTATGCACATGTGCATATTTTGTCAGAACATATTAACAATGTCATTTAGGATGATGTACATGTGCATAGTTTGACAGAATAAATTTGTTACTAATTAATGTCAAATATGATTGGTGGTAATACGAAGTTTGATTTGGTAAGGGTTATTTTTTTTTCTATTGAAGCAAATGTTGATAGGTTCAGTCATGTTAATGCACATGTGCATATTTATGCACATACGCATATTTTGTCAGAGATTAAGTTAATATGAATGTATTAATTCATGTTTATGATTCATGTTGATGATTCGTGTTGATGATTCATGTTGATGTACATGTGCATACATTGTTATAATAGTTTGTTATAATAGTTTGATATGCAAATGTGCGTATTATTAAATAGTATATTAACAAAAAAAATAAATTAATGTTGATACACATGCCTCTTGTTTGTAGATAATCGATGGAGAAAAAGGAAAAAAAAGTTACATTTATTCTAAAATCACGGGATGATGGGTCAAGTCGAATGCCGGATGCAACTGAAGACGAACACACTACTGGTAGGCAGACTAGGCAAACTGTTATGCAAAAAGGTTAGAAAAACAATGCAATATGTTGTTATGCACATGTGTATTATAAAAATATTTATTGCTTTATGGATGTTATAACTCATATAAACGCATTAATTATGTGAATCCAGGAAAACCGAAGGTGGAAATGGTGTGCGTAAAGATAACAACAAACGGAAGCAGTTTGAAACAACTAAACATACTGATGTTGTAATAAGGAAAAGCAAACGGAAACGAGACGAAACAGCTCAAAGTTTGGATGGGTCACGTGCGACACAGAACAGAAGGATTGTGAAATCAATAATCCCACTGAAAGATGTTGAGGTGGCTGGCAACGATGGTAAAGGTAAGTGTTATTGAAAATAACTGGTCAAACTTTCGAATGCACATGTGCATTATTTTGTACAAACATTTTATAACATTCACATGTTATTATGTTAATAAACTGTCACACCACGACCCGCAGCGGAATAAGAGTCGGGGCATAATTGGGTTATCACCAAAGCTCATGATGTTTACTAAAATGTTTCATATTTATTAAATTCAAATTACAACTTAAATGTTCAAATCAAATCCATACAATTACACGGAAATGAAGCTAAGTAAAACATTCCAAAGCATTAAACTGATTTATTCTTCTAGGCCTTCCTATGCGTTTCTTGCCTCAACTGGATCACCTGTATCATGTGTAAAATGGGGGAAATTTTGGATCAACAAAAGTTGGCGAGTGAACCTTGTTAAAAACCTTGTTGTTGATTTCTTGTTGTATTAAATATTGAAAAGTTGTGCAATAATCACATGTGAGCAAACGTATGTATATAACAAAACACAAACCACATTGGATGAGTATAAGATATGAATGATGATAACTGTGAGATCAAGGCTCAATCAAACGGAGCCGATCGTATGATATGAATGATGATGAATGTGAGATCAAGGCTCAATCAAACGGAGCCGATCGAATGAGGCACCTGTACTCAACCCGTATCCCACGGGGAGCTGATGGGCCTAATGAAATGCTTGCACTGAAAATGATAAATCCAAACTAAACATAATTCACACAACAATTTGTACACATTGGATACACATTAGATCACAGATATGATGAATGCACAAGTGTTTATATTTATATAAATATAGAATTGTATGACACATGATACACCCCAAAACGTGATTAGAACGGGGAATTGTAGAGATTCACTCACATTGGGTGCGTTCTTTTGATGATGTTGGATGCGCACGAATTTTGGGATTTGATCGACGAGGAAAACTAACCTAAAATAATAACGAAATGGTTCGGTAAATAAATGGATTTTATTTGAGACTAATACTTTTAATTAACAAACTTAATAGGATTTTTCGATTTTTTTTGTGAGTTTAAGGCCATTTTCTAACTTTAAAAATATTATTTTTAAGTATTTTTAATTGATTTTTAAATTAAATAAATAAATAAAAAGAAAATAAAAATTTGACTTTTTGACCGTTGACCGGCCGTTGACTGGACCGTTGACCGGTCGGACTGTGGAAATGTTGTGCGCTGAGTGAGGTTCGAACCCGGGACCTCTCGTACGCGTGCACGCAGCTCTACCAACTGAGCTACGTGTCTAACCCGAAATATTCTATGCTTTAATTATATATATATATTGATTAAATGTTACTTTATTTGATTTATATTAAAAAGGATTTATATGTCGAACCGGTTGCAGGGACCCGGAGTCGAACTCGGGTCCTTCGGTTCGTTAGCGCACAGCCCAACCAGTTGGGCTGTGTGTCTAATCTGTTTAACTTACGGTTTATATTACTTTTATAAACATACTGTGACTTGTTCTGATTCAGTTTAAAAAGGTTGGTTTTAATTTGGAAAGTCGGTGCGTTGTAAGGTTCGAACTCGTGACGTGCGCTGTGTGATTGCACACAGTCCATCGCTGGACTGTGTGTCTAACCTGGTTAAATATTCTGTTTTAATTAAACTTATACACAATGTTCGACTTCATCTTCTTCATTCATAAAGACACAGACAAAGATGTCCGACTGTTCTTGTTTAAATCGTTCGTCTAACATATAATTGATTGAAATGTAATGGATAAAGAGAGTTACGGAATCGAATGTACCGAACATGATGTTTTTCTCAGATTTCCGGCAAGGGTCGTCGGCTCTGATTTGTGAATTCCGTCTGAGTGGATCAATTAACAGTTTTGATCAACGAATTGCGAAACTAAGTTATTAAACAAGGGTTATGAGGGGGTTTAGATGATTGTACCGATTCACAGCGTGACTTCGGAATTTCCAGTGATTTTCCGGCGAGTGCAGGAATTTTCGGCAACGTCGTCTGAGACCGATTCTGGTTGAAGGAATGAAGTTAATATATGTCTAACAATGGATTGAAAACGAAAGAGTCGAGAAAATTACCTATTTGGTGTAAGTCTCGGTTTTCCGGTGAAAGTCCGGCGAATGCAGATATATCTCCGGCGAGTGCTAAGACTTTGAGAAATTGTGCGATTTTGAGCGAAAAGCTTACCAGAGACTTGGGTGAGTATTTATAAGGAAGAAACAGAATGAATCGAGTCCGTATTTGATCTTGATTCGTGGTCAATGTTTCTCCGGCGGTTACGACTTGAATTGGGGGATTAGACATCGGTTATAACCGATGCCGAAGTTAATTTACGCGTTCAGTCAAAGGAAACGGTCGAAATTTAGCAAAATCGTCGGTATTTCCGGCGACTGCGGATTGGGCGCGCTGATTACTGGATTTGATTTCGAGTTTTATTGTAAGTATTAATTGTTTCAGTATATTAACAAAAGACTCATGTGGCGGAGTGGTGTTGTGGTTGTTTGTTGAACGGGCTGACTCGGGTTCGAAACCCGGCAGTCTCAAATATTTTTTTATTCTCTTATTTTTATTATTTATCAATTAGAGTTTTTTATTCCAATATATTTATTAATTATGTATCGTTTAAAATTAATTTGAGCAATAAATGTGCAAATGAAAAATTTTGACTGGTTATTCGATTAATAAACGAAGCGGGTTCCTACTTTTAGAAATTTTGTCCCGAAATTTAAGTAGTAGTGGTAACAGGAAAAAATGCGGGTACTTCTCGCGCATTGAGTCTTCACGTTCCCAAGTAAACTCAGGTCCTCGTTTCGACTCCCAGCGTACCCTGACAATTGGAATACGACTTCGTCTTAAACGCTTCTCTCCGAAGTCCATAATTTCTACTGGTCTTTCAATGAAATGCATAGATTCATCGACTTGAATGTCTTCTAGAGGAATATGGAGGTTTTCATCGGCGAGGCACTTCTTCAAGTTTGATACGTGGAATGTGGGATGAATTCTGTTGAGTTCTTCTGGTAGGTCAAGCTTGTATGCTACAGGTCCTACTCTTTCGAGTATCTTGAAAGGGCCTACGTAGCGTGGTGCTAGCTTGCCCTTCTGGCCAAAACGAACCACTCCCTTCCACAGTGATACTTTTAAAAGTACTTGATCACCAATGTTAAACTCCAAGGGCTTTCGTCGTTTGTCTGCATAACTCTTTTGACGACTTTGTGCCGCTAGAAGATTGTTTCGAATTTGATGGATCTTGTCTGTTGTTTCTTGAATTAATTCTGGACCGGTGATTTGTGCTTCTCCAATTTCGTGCCAACATACTGGTGATCGGCACTTACGACCATATAAAGCTTCGAAAGGGGCCATGCCGATACTTGAATGATAGCTGTTGTTGTACGAAAATTCAACTAATGGTAGATGAGCATCCCAATTCCCTTTGAAGTCTATGACACATGCTCGAAGCATGTCTTCAAGAGTTTGGATGGTGCGTTCAGATTGTCCATCAGTTTGAGGATGAAAAGCGGTACTGAGGTCTAATCGTGTACCCAAGGCGGCTTGTACGGCTTGCCATGTTCGTGAAGTGAAACGACCATCACGGTCTGAAATGATGCTTATAGGTACACCATGACGGCTTACGATTTCGCTGATGTAGATACGAGCTAACTTTTCGTTTTTGAAGTCCTCGCGAATCGGAATGAAATGGGCTGATTTTGTAAGACGATCAATGATTACCCATATGGTGTCATACCCACTGGAGGTGCGAGGTAACCCGGTAATGAAGTCCATGGTTATGTTTTCCCACTTCCATACAGGTATTTCAGGTTGCGTTAGAAGTCCTGAAGGCCTTTGATGTTCAGCTTTTACTTTGGAACAGGTAAGGCACTTGGAAACAAAGACAGCGATATCCTTTTTCATGCCAGGCCACCAGTAGGTGTATCGAAGGTCTTGATACATCTTGTCGGCTCTTGGGTGTACAGAGTACCATGTTTTGTGCGCCTCATTCATAAGGAAATCACGAAGGTTATCGCGATCGGGAATCCATATGCAATTTAGATAGTATAGAATACCGTCGGATTTGGTTTCGATTTTGAGTTCCGCTCCACATGACAGTTCATCGCGTACATCGTTTTCTGTTACAGAAACATGTTGAGCTTCTCGGATTCGATCTTTGATGTCGGTTATGATTTTTGAACATAGAAGACGAATGGAGTTCGCATAACCTTTTCGACTGAGTGTATCAGCCACCACATTTGCCTTTCCAGGATGATATCGAATTTCACAGTCGTAGTCGTTAAGAAGTTCGACCTATCTTCGTTGCCTCATATTCAACTCCTTTTGGTTAAAGATATGTTGGAGACTCTTGTGGTCAGTGTATATTTCACACTTGGTACCGTAGAGGTAATGTCTCCATATCTTGAGAGCGAACACAACGGCTCCAAGTTCTAGGTCGTGGGTGGTGTAGTTCTTCTCATGAACTTTGAGTTGCCTAGAAGCATAGGCTATCACTTTTCCTCTTTGCATCAGTACACAGCCTAGTCCTTGCCCTGACGCGTCGCAATATACTACAAAGTCATCGCAACCTTCAGGAAGTGTGAGGATAGGTGCGTCACAAAGCTTTTTCTTAAGGGTTTGGAAGGCTTCTTCTTGTTTAGGTCCCCATATGAAGGGTTTTCCTTTATGAGTCAAAGCCGTGAGTGGTACATCAATACGGGAGAAATTGGCAATGAAGCGGCGAAAGTAACCAGCCAAACCAAGAAATGATCTTACTTCGGTAGGGGTACGTGGCGCTTGCCATTCCTGTACTGCCTTGATCTTTGAAGGGTCGACATGTATTCCCTTGTCATTGACGACGTGTCCAAGGAATTGTACTTCTCTTAACCAGAATTCGCATTTGGAGAACTTAGCGTAGAGCTTTTCTGTCCTTAAGAGTGTAAGGATGAGTCGAAGGTGTCGTTCATGATCAGACTTAGACTTTGAGTAGATGAGGATGTCGTCGATGAAGACTATGACAAAGCGGTCGAGGTAGGGTTTGCATACCCTATTCATTAAATCCATGAATACTGCTGGGGCGTTGGTTAAACCAAATGGCATGACCATGAATTCGTAATGACCATAACGGGTTCGGAAGGCGGTCTTTGGGACGTCTTCTTCATGTACTCTGAGTTGATGATATCCAGAACGAAGGTTGATTTTTGAAAAACAGGTGGCGCCTTGAAGTTGGTCTAGAAGGTCATCGATGCGAGGTAATGGGTAGCGGTTCTTGACCGTTAACTTGTTGAGTTCTCTGTAGTCGATACACATGCGAAACATTCCATCTTTCTTCTTCATAAAAAGAACAGGTGCACCCCAAGGCGATGAGCTAGGACGTATGAATCCTTTGTCAGTCAGCTCTTGCAGTTGACTGGCCAGCTCTTGCATTTCGGATGGGGCTAACCTATAAGGAGATTTTGCGACTGGTGTAGCGCCAGGTATAAGATCAATGCGGAATTCGACTTCCCTCATGGGAGGAAGTCCTGAGATGTCGTCGGGAAAGACTTGTGGGAATTCTTTCACTACAGGTATATCTTCGAGTTTCTTCTCCTTGTTTCCCTTCTTGACGACGTGAGTTAGGAATGCGACATAGTTCTTGCGGAGATATTTTCGGGCTTGAAGGCAGGACATCAATTTGAGTCCTTTCGAAGGGGTTTCACCAAAGATTCGTAGGGATTGACCGTCTGCAAGAGGAATGCGAATGAACTTTTCGCGGCATACTACTTCAGCATGATGTTGGCTGAGCCAGTCCATACCAATTATAATATCGAAACTTCCCAACTTCATAGGGATGAGGTCAACTGGAAAATCGTGATCGTTTAGAGTGAGGGTACAATCTTGTATAATAGAGTTTAATGAGATCGGTTTTCCGTCAGCAACTTCCACCGCTAGAGATTCCATGAGATTATCACAAGTTTGGTTGAGGATGGGTTCAAATTCTAAGGACACAAAACTCTTATCCGCGCCAGTATCAAATAACATGGATGCATAACTACCATTGATGAGAAACGTACCGTTAACCACGTTGTTTTCAGCCCTAGCTTGGTTGCCGTTGATGTTGAAAGCTCTTCCTCTAGCAGGTGGAGGAGCTTGGTTAGCTTGGTTCACCGGATTTGCTTGAGCTTGGGCATGAATGATGTTTACCAAGCGTGGACAAGTGTTTCTAAAGTGGTTTGGGTCTCCACAGTTGTAACAAGCTCGCATGGGTTGCATCATGGGGTAGTTGGGTTCGTAGTAGGATTGGGCCGTATGTTGTGTAGATGGTAGAAGTAAGGGTTGTTGGGCTTGACCCACCATTTGATGGTGGGTTTGGGTTGAGGGTTGATTGCGGTTCATTCGCTGAAGTGTGCGACAGGTTTGGATGGTGTGACCCGCACGGCCACAGCTGGTGCAATGTTGGCAGGGATGTTCGGGAAGGTGATGGTATTGGCAATGGTTGCATTTTGGGTATGGGCCGGTGTATGGCTTTTTAAACGGTGCAGCTGAGGGGGCAATTTGGGTAATGGGTGCAGCAGTGATAGGAGGGTTTGTTTGTGTGACAGCAAAGTTTCTGTTGTTTCGCTTCCTCTTACCAGCAAACTTCGAAGAGGAGACATAATGGTTTGGAGTTTGGGCCTCAATGGGGGCTTTCTTTTTCTCCTCCTTGAATTTACCGTTTCGGATGCAATTCTCGGTAAGTTCGGTAGCTAGTTCCATTGCGACTTCAAGTGTTGTAGGCGAAGTGCTTAGAACCGAGTCTTGAATTTTCGAGGGGAGGCCTCGAATGTAGTGTTCAACCAAGCGGTACACGGGGGTGAACAAATTTGGGATCATCTGATTCAGCTCGAGAAATCTTTTGTTGTAGGAAGTATGATCTCCTTCCTTTTGTTTTAATGAGTGGAATTCATCTTCCAACTTCTTGATTTCGCTTCTTGGACAGAAGCGTCTTGTCATTATTTCCCTTAGCTCTTCCCATGTTAAAGCCATGGCATCTTCGACTCCTCTCTTACCCTTTTCTGTATTCCACCAGGTAAGGGCTACCCCAAACAGTCTCCCGGTTGCGTAACGTCCCTTGCGATCCTCGGGACAATCGCAATTGAGGAAGGTGTTTTCCATTTCCTCAAACCAGTGGAGGAGAGCAGTGACACCTTCGGTCCCTTCATATTTCGGGGGATCGCAAGACTTGAAGTGTTTGTAGGAGCACTTTTTGGAGGGAGGGTTGTCGACGTTCTGGTCTTCTTGATTGGGAGGGTTGATGGGATTCGCGGTGAGAGCTTGTTGGACTTGAATTACGATGTCAGGAAGCACCGCGGCCATTTGTTTTGCAATTTGGGTGGCCAAGCGTTCGTTTGACCTTCCTGACTTTCTACCTCCACGTAGCTGCCTAGCCGACATCTACAGGAACATACATAGGAAGATTGTGAGTTTAAGGAGTCTTTTTAGGTGTCATGTATCGTTAAGAAAAATAAAAAAAATAACATAATCATCAATAATGCAACTACATCCATAGGATGTCTTGGGTTTGCTTATGTTTGGGCCTCCAATGTCCCCCATACCATCGCCTGTATAGTCATGTGGGCCCCGATGACTATTGGCTTAGTAGGATTCACATTGGTGTTGGCGGTTTAACACTCGCATCACCCGAATGAAAACCATGAAATATGATTGCGAGATGTATGGTAGGAGGGTGTCCAGGTATAGACACAATGACAACTCAAAGTGGGGTTAGCTCACACGACGTTTGGTATAACATGCTTTGGCCTAATAGGTCCTTCGTACTCTCATCGTTAGTCCCCAGGTAGGCAAACTGGTCCTTTATTTTGGATTTATACGAATGCCAAGCCTAGACAGGACGTTCCGACTACCGGTACTCGTACCCTTCCAGTTACTACATGCCCGTCATGGGAACTCACTTTGATGTGATTTGAAAATACAAAAATCGTTGCAAAGATCATAGGAATTGTGTGGTGTGTGCTCTCATGGATATGGTATGTTATGAGGATATGATTCATGATGAGCATTGTATAATAATATGTACTTATGAACATGCTTGCATAACATTGAATGTAACAATAAACATAAAGCATATAAACATCATGAATTTTGTATGTAACACATAAAAAAATTTTAAAATTCTAATCAACTATAGTATAGGCTCTAAGGGTCTAATAACCTTCCTATATCCCTATAGTCATGGCTCTGATACCAATCTGTCACACCCTGACCCGCAGCTGAATAAGAGTCGGGGCATAATTGGGTTATCACCAAAGCTCATGATGTTTACTAAAATGTTTCATATTTATTAAATTCAAATTACAACTTAAATGTTCAAATCAAATCCATACAATTACAAGGTAATGAAACTAAGTAAAAAATTCCAAAGCATTAAACTGGTTTATTCTTCTAGGCATTCCTATGCGTTTCTTGCCTCAACTAGATCACCTGTATCATGTGTAAAATGGGGGAAATTTTGGGTCAACAAAAGTTGGCGAGTGAACCTTGTTAAAAACCTTGTTATTGATTTCTTGTTGTATTAAATATTGAAAAGTTGTGCAATAATCACATGTGAGCAAACGTATGTATATAACAAAACACAAACCACATTGGATGAGTATAAGATATGAATGATGATAACTCTGAGATCAAGGCTCAATCAAACGGAGCCGATCATATGACATGAATGATGATGAATGTGAGATCAAGGCTCAATCAAACGGAGCCGATCGAATGAGGCACCTGTACTCAACCCGTATCCCACGGGGAGCTGATGGGCCTAATGAAATGCTTGCACTGAAAATGATAAATCCAAACTAAACATAATTCACACAACAATTTGTACACATTGGATACACATTAGATCACAGATATGATGAATGCACAAGTGTTTATATTTATATAAATATAGAATTGTACGACACATGATACACCCAAAAACGTGATTAAAACGGGGAATTGTAGAGATTCACTCACAAAATGTTGTGCGCTGAGTGAGGTTCGAACCCGGGACCTCTCGTACGCGTGCACGCAGCTCTACCAACTGAGCTACGTGTCTAACCCGAAATATTCTATGTTTTAATTATATATATATACTGATTAAATGTTACTTTATTTGGTTTATATTAAAAAGGATTTATATGTCGAACCGGTTGCAGGGACCCGGAGTCGAACTCGGGTCCTTCGGTTCGTAAGTGCACAGCCCAACCAGGTGGGCTGTGTGTCTAATCTGTTTAACTTACGGTTTATATTACTTTTATAAACATTCTGTGACTTGTTCTGATTCAGTTTAAAAAGGTTGGTTTTAATTCGGAAAGTCGGTGCGTTGTAAGGTTCGAACTCGTGACGTGCGCTGTGTGATTGCACACAGTCCACCGCTGGACTGTGTGTCTAACCTGGTTAAATGTTCTGTTTTAAATATAAACTTATACACAATGTTCGACTTCATCTTCTTCATTCATAAAGACACAGACAAAGATGTCCGATTGTTCTTGTTTAAATCGTTCGTCTAACATATAATTGATTGAAATGTAATGGATAAAGAGAGTTACGGAATCGAATGTACCGAACAGGATGTTTTTCTCAGATTTCCGGCAAGGGTCGTCGGCTCTGATTTGTGAATTCCGTCTGAGTGGATCAATTAACAGTTTTGATCAACGAATTGCGAAATTAAGTTATTAAACAAGGGTTATCAGGGGTTTTAGATGATTGTACCGATTCACAGCGTGACTTCGGAATTTCCAGTGATTTTCCGGCGAGTGCAGGAATTTCCGGCAACGTCGTCTGAGACCGATTCTGGTTGAAGGAATGAAGTTAATATATGTCTAACAATGGATTGAAAACGAAAGAGTCGAGAAAATTACCTATTTGGTGTAAGTCTCGGTTTTCCGGTGAAAGTCCGGCGAATGCAGAATATCTCCGGCGAGTGCTAAGACTTCGAGAAATTGTGCGATTTTGAGCGAAAAGCTTACCAGAGACTTGGGTGAGTATTTATAAGGAAGAAATAGAATGAATCGAGTCCGTATTTGATCTTGATTCGTGGTCAATGTTTCTCCGGCGGTTACGACTTGAATTGGGGGATTAGACATCGGTTATAACCGATGCCGAAGTTAATTTACGCGTCTAGTCAAAGGAAATGGTCGAAATTTAGCCAAATCGTCGGTATTTCCGGCGACTGCGGATTGGGCGCGCTGATTACTGGATTTGATTTCGAGTTTTATTATAAGTATTAATTGTTTCAGTATATTAACAAAAGACTCATGTGGCGGAGTGGTGTTGTGGTTGTTTGTTGAACGGGCTGACCCGGGTTCGAAACCCGACAGTCTCAAATATTTTTTTATTCTCTTATTTTATTATTTATCAATTAGAGTTTTTTTATTCTAATATATTTATTAATTATGTATCGTTTAAAATTAATTTGAGCAATAAATGTGCAAATGAAAAATTTTGACTGGTTATTCGATTAATAAACGAAGCGGGTTTTGGAAACCCGTTTTTCGACGGATGTTACATAAACAGATTCAAATAATGATGTTATATTGCCAGGAATTCAAAATACAGGAAGTAAAAAAGTTACAAGAACATCTATCTGGCGATCAATACGAACACGGCTGACACCCCATCAACTTTTGGAGGGGTTAAATACGTTGTCTAAACAACAAATGGTTACAGTAAAAAACATGGGGCTTGGCAGAATTTTGAAGCTTAACAGAGACAGCTTGCCAGGAAGGATGTCACACTTTGTGGTAGGCAAGTTTAACAGCAAAAATATGTTAATCAAAGTGAATGGTGGCAACATCGAAATTAACGAGAATGTTATCAGTGAGTTACTGGGATTAAAAAAAAGCGGGGTTGTTATAGAATATAAAAAGAAGGAGAAAAAAAAGAGATAAGAAGGAGAAACATAATGATAAAAGGGATGAACAAAAACCCGAGGGAAAAAAAAGGAAAGGAACGAATGTTAAAAAGAATGATGTAAAAGATTATGAAGACGAAGGCAAAGATGAAAAACACGGGATACTGGCCAAGTGGAACGGTTTATACGAAGGGCGTCCGTTAACACCGAGTAGGATCGTCGATCGACTGAGGGATAACCCAACGTATGATGGAATAATGTTTAAATATGACTTTTCAACATTGTTCATGAATACCATGGTGGAAATAAACAAGATTGGTACATGCATAATTGATTTTTTTGAATGCTTATCTGAAGAAGATATCGCAGTTGAAGATGTAAACTGGTGCAGGTATATATGTGATAGCATTAAAATGACGGATGGCATCGTGATAGCAAATCGATATATTTCAATGGTGCTCTCACAATATTGGTGGTAAGTTAATTGTGATGTTTGAAAAAAACTTTATAATTTAGTTGGTATTATTTATTTATTTATTTTATTTATTTTTGTTCACATATGGTAATAATGCACATGTGCAGATGTTGTATGTTGATAGAACTTTGTGTGGTGAAATCAATAAGGTCCGAACAGTAAGTCCACTGTCATTTTGGACGAAAAATATGCTGAGCAAAAGGGAAAATTGGGAGATACAAAATGGCGGGTTTGGAAAAGGTGTGTTACGTGAAGGGCACGTTGATGTGGAACATCAGATGATAGAGGACAAAATGAAAAACGCTGATCAAATGTTAGAGGATGACAAAATGGAGGATGTGGTAGATCAACATGGAGGTGAACATAAAGATATGACGTTTGAGGTACGTAGGATGATATTAAGTTTAATTTTTTCTACACATGTGCATACCTTTTTGAGGTTGTTCAAGTTGTTTTTTTTATAAAGTTCAGACGTGTGATTTATGTTGTTCAACTTGATGCACATGTGCATAATGATGTGTTACTGTGAGCATATAGCATATGCACATGTGCATAATGTTGTGTCATTGTGAGCATATAGCATATGCACATGTGCATAATGTTGTGTTGTTAATATTAACATTAAATTATTAATGTGTTATTAATTAGGAACATATGCACATGATCGAAAAGTTGATGTCCGAGACATTGAGAAAAAAATCATTGGAAAAAGAGTTGGACAATATTTGCTACAAATATCCAAGTAATGTTAAAGTCGAAGAGGTTGTGAGAGAGTATGATAGAGCATTTAAAGGTGAGAACAAAATGGCGATTTTGTTAAGTAGGATGAAGAAGGTTGATATAAAAAATAACAAAGTTATAGATGATGAGAAGGATAAAAAGGTTAATGTTACAATCAAAGGTGGAATGAAGGTGTTTACAAGGTCAGTAAAAAGAAATTTAACAAACAAGAGTGATGTGTTGGATAGTGTATCAAAACATGAAGATGGTGATACAATGAAGGTTGGTGGAGTGGTGAAAGATGGCGAAGATATAAAAACGGATAAAACTGTTGGTAAGCCCATTAAGGTGGCAGAAATGGGTAAAGGTGTTGGCGAGTCCATTAAGTTGGAAGAAACGGGTAAAGGTGACGCGAAAAAACAAACACGCAAGAAGAAAGAAGTAGATAACACCATACCGTCTTTTAAGTTGTTGTCTCAGAGTTCACAAAGTTCACCAGATTCAGACACATAAAAAATTGTGAATGTGAGTGTTAAGGATACAAATGTGGTTGACTTGAATGCACCATTGAATGGCGATAAAATACGTTATGGCAATATTTGTTGATAACCAATGACGACAAACGAAGGTATGGACAAACGAGTATTTTAATGTCATATTCTTATTTTTTTTGACATAATAATTTAAGGTTTCAATATGAATTACAAAACGATGTTTTAGGGCGGAGGGCAAAAAACACAATGATGACGACAAAGAATTGGAGGTTGAAAAGGATACAAAGGATGTCAAACTAACGTTCAAGTAAGATTACTTATGAATTATTTTTATTTTTTCAGTAGTTATATAACTGTTGTGTGTTGATTAATATGTCAGGTTTTATATCGATTTGTTTAATATTGTATATAGTATTTGTAATGTATGTAATGCACATGTGCATACAAAACATATATGATGCAATTTACATGATTTTTTTATAGTACACCCGCTTTTTAAAATATATGAAAATGTGCATACATGACATAATTGATGTAGTTTTTTTTATCGATTTAATTACATATGCAAACGTGCATACACAACATAGCTGATGTGGTTTATGTGATAAATACAGCACAACTGTTTTTGAAACCTCACATGGTCTCACAACACGAGCATATTTGATAAACACCTTAGAAGATGGGCAATGGGTTTCACAGTCTGTGTTAGACTCTTGGGCGGCTATTTTGAACTACACAGAGAGAAAAAACAGGACGGTAGGGAAGAGGCGTTTATGGTCTTATACAACGACAACTGTAAGTGTTCTATAAACTATGTTTAATAATCGTATTTAGGATAGTTACGTTTGTGTGTAACATATATTAATGTAATGTGCAGCCGGAATTTATGTTGAAAACCAAACAGAAAGTAGAAAAAGCGGTTGCAACAATAACTGCACACTTGAAGGTGGTTGTGGAGTGTGACATGAAAAGTTAGAGCTAAAAGAATTCAACGTCATAATAATGCCGATAATCGAAAAAAACATTTTATCTTATATGTTTTGAATTAGAGAACGCGAAGGTGGAAGTTGTGGATAATATGGCAAGTAACATCGGGTTTTACAGAATGACAGCAGGAACGAGGTTTAAGGAAACTGGAACGCCGTGTAAAGTGGTATGTATATTATGTTTTATATTAATGGTATTTATTTAAACAAGGATATCGAAAAATGATATGTAGTAACAGTTTGTATTATTATTATTTTTTGTTTGTAGAAAAATTACATGGTTGGGTACTTGAAGGCTGTAAGACATCCGATGGCAGAAAGCATGGCAAGCGCAACGTTGACAAAGAAGAAATTGGAATGGGCAACGAGTGATAATTTCAATGATTGTGGGGTGTTTTCCATGAGGCACATGGAGATGTACATAGGGAGCGATGTTGAGTTTGAATGTAGGTTCACTACGCAAAAAGATAATCAAGATGCACAATTACAAAATTTGAGGATGAAGATTGCAACAAAACTGTTATCATCGGATGCAAAAGTGTACAAGGGAACAGTTATGTACCTCACAAGAAAGGCAACACAAAGTTTGAGAGATGACAGAATGCGTAAACTGTTAGATGAGGAGAAAGTGAAACAAGAAAAATGCTAGAGTGTACTTGCAAAATGGAAGAATGGGGATAAAGTTTGAATGTGTTAGTTAATACACCAGCTTATTAACTGTCGGACACGTAGTATTTCTGGTTTGTTGGTGATTGATAAACATGAAACTTATACTTTGTTATGTTTTGGTTGTTTTGACACGGTAGATGGCCGTGATGTGAAGTAACAATCGAGTACTTGTTATGATGGGTGCACATGTGCATTAGGATGGTAATAAAGAATAACAGTTAAGATGGTTATAAAAAAATCACAATGGTTGCACATGTGCATTAGGATGGTTATAAAATATCATAGTAACGGATGGCATTATCTGTCATATGCACATGTGCATACGTTAATAGTAACATTATATTGAATGGGTAACCATATAATAAATAAAAGAGTTAATTACTGTTTTCGTCCCTGTGGTTTGTCAAAAATCACTATTTCAGTCCATTAGTTTAAAAATTGTGATTTCAGTCCTTGTGGTTTCACTTTCGTAACCATTTCAGTCCCTGTGGTTTCACTTTCGTAACCACGTCAATCCATTTATTATGTAAGTACAGGGACTGAAATGGTTGCGAAGTGGACTGAAATGGTTACGCAAGTGAAACCATAGGGACTGAAATCACAATTTTTAAACTAACGGACTGAAATAGTGATTTTTGACAAATCACAGGGACGAAAACAATAATTAACTCTAAATAAAAAACAAAAAAAATAAAGAATAACAAACAAACATTGATAGTCATAATTAGATAAATTATAATAAACATCACGAAAACAAATGTCGACAGCCATAATTAGACAATTTAGATATCTAAACCCTAAATCTAAACTCTAACGCTAAACCATAAAGCCACACTGTAAATCTAAACCGTAAGTATAAACCATAAAGCTAAACCATAAAGATAAAGCTAAACCAATGTGAATAGTTGGCAATTTTGTAAATATACACACATTTTTTAAAACAACCGCTTGCTATCGGACTTCAATCACGTATTGAATTATATTCAATATAACATTCACGTCCGTGTCCAGAAATATCAACAGTATATCCCAGAACTATCAACAGTATCTCCAATACGAATCTCTCAATCTTTCACCATTCTCTCCGCTACGAATATCTCAACATTTAACCATCATCAGTTAGCCAAAACGAACAAGTTCGTCGATCACAATCGATTCACCATAATCGAGATTTCGTCACATATCCACATAATCGAGGTTAGTTCCCATTTTTTTCGTACAAAATTAGTCGTATAAATTATACTAGAAACACAATCACGGATCGTACATTGTTCATACATTCGTAATTAGGGCAACATGACTGTAAGCACCGTGGGTTTACGACAGTTCGTAATTAGGGCAACGTTATTATAGTAATAGTCAATATACTATGTGCAGTTTAACATTAATATTTTCATATAAATCCAGCACAATTGTAAGTTTATACAAATCGTTTGTATTTATTGGTTTTGTATATAATATATTATGTAATTTGCATTTGTTGATTCGGAACTCGTGTTGTATTGTGTGATATATTAGTATGCACATGTGCATATATGTTAACATCACATGTTTATCAGAATATGTTATTACGGTAATGTTGTTTATTATATGCACATGTGCATAAATGGTCACAATAAGTAGATATGCACATGTGCATAGTTTGTAATGACATGTGAAAAATGTATTATAGTTTTATTTTGATGTTATGTATGGTTATGCACATGTGCATTTCATGTTAAATTATGCCAATAAGATGTTGTCGTGTGCTATATACATATTTATACATATATGCACATGTGCATAGATTTGCAAAATATGTTATTATGCACACACGGATAATTTTTCATATGATGTTATTGATGTAATTAATAGTTATCAATACGTTTAACGTTTTGAACATGCCCATTGTAGACTAACAATGGAAAAAAAAACCGGAAAAAAATCGAAGAAAGTCACATTGGTATTAAAATCAAGAGACGAAGGACCATCGAAAATGCCAGACGCAGATGCAAACGCAAAGGAGGAGAATATGAATATTAAACAAAAAGGTAATATTATGTTGATTATTTATAATTCTTGTTTTAATTGATCGGTAATTAAATATGTTTTTATGCACATGTGCATCATTGTAATAATGTTCTGTTGGTTATATTATAATTTGTGTAAACATATTAATTTTATAAATGCAGATGTGCAAAAAGTGAGGAAAGCGTGCAAAAGGACATTAATAGGCGGATTAGCAAGCGGAAACAAGATGAAACAACAAATGAAGGTATTGTTGAAGTTCGCACGACAAAGAATAGAAGGTTGTCAACATTAAAAGCCAACAGTGATAAAGATGTAAAGGAGGCGGAAAACACTGTTGTCTATGGTACGTGTTATTTGATTTTTGTTAATTAAACTTTATGACGCGCATGTGCATTAGTATGTAAGAACATCTCATAACATGTGTTATTGTGTTTGCACGTGTGCATATAATGTGCGGACAAACAGGTTCGATAAAAGAGGGCAGATCATCAAAAAGAGTTAAGACACTAGCAAAAAATCAAAACCACCAATTACAAAAAAGACAGAGGGTAAAAAAGATGTTAAAGGGACAGATTGTAAAAAAAGTGTTAGAATTGTCAACTGGCGGTCCATACGGACACGTTTGTCGCCACATCAAATGTTGATGGTGTAACATCCGTAAAAAAAACGGATTTACCAAACCCGCTCCGTTTATTAACCGAACAATCAGTTAAAAATTTCGTGGCGTATTTAATGCCCAAATTAATTTTAAACGATACATAATTAATAAGTATATTAGATTATAAAAGTTATATTTGAAAAAGTATTAAAAATAGTGGTTTAAAAATAAAACAAGGCTGCCGGGTTTCGAACCCGGGTCAGCCGGGTCAACCAGTATTCAGCAAAGCATTAACACACACACTTCCAACCACTCCGCCACTTGTGTTTCTTGTTCATTATTAGAAACAATTAATTCAAATACACAAACTCGAATTCAAACTGACGCGCCCAAATCGCAGTCGTCGGAAATCCCGACGATTTCGCCGAGATTGGACGGTTTCTTCTGAATTAACCGACGCATTAACCTTAACATCGGTTATAACCGATGTCCAGTCCACGACATCCGTCATAACCGCCGGAGAAATTATTGACCGACGAATCAAGTCGGTAATCGGACTAAATTCATCGATGTCTTTCCCTATAAATGCACCCTCTAACCTCTGATAGCCTTTTCGCTCACGATCACACCCTTTCTCGACGAAATTTCACTCGCCGGAAACTTTCTGCAACTCGCCGGAAAACCGAACCCCTTCACCTTGGTGCCTTACTCTAAAAACAGAACACCTAGAGCTCATACTGAAGCCACCCACACTCACCTCAAGCTTCCTGAAGACCCTCTGCCGCAAGACACACGTCGCCGGAATAAGCTGCTAACATCGGAAATTTCGCCGGCGAAACAGAGGATCTCTGTTCGGTATATCTTACACCTAATCTCTCTCGTTTTTATTAATCTCACATGTAGCTAATCACAACTTACTAAAGAAACTGATTATTTTTGTCAAAACAGTCGGACATCGATTCTGGTTAAGCTTAACGAAGAAGATGAAGTTTTCGGTATTATATATGCTTAATTTAAATCAAGTTATATCTCGGGTTAGACACACAGTCCAGCGGTGGACTGTGTGCAAACAATATACATAACGTCCCGAGTTCAATTCTTGACACACGCACCTTCTCAGAAATAAAATGCCTTTTTTTAAGAGACCGAACCGGGTTAACTTCAGTAAGATGTTAAGTATAATAAAAACCAGAATAATTACCAAGTTAGACACACAGTCCAGCGGTGGACTGTGAGCCAAACTAAACCACAGGTCCCGGGTTCGAGACCTGTGGCGAGCACCGAGTCGACACAGTAAATCCTTTTTAGAATAAATGATTTTCGGATACATTTAATTAGTATATAAATATAATTAAAAACAGAAATATTTCGGGTTAGACACGTAGCTCAGTTGGTAGAGCTGTGTGCACGTGTACGGGAGGTCACCGGTTCGAGTCTCACCCAGCACACACTTATTACCGACCGAACCGGTCAACAAGTCAACAAGTCAACGGTCAAACAAGTCAACGGTCAACAGTCAAAAATCAACATTTTTTATTTCTTTTATTTATTTATTTTATTTAAAAATCAATTAAAAATACTTAAAAATAACATTTTTAAAGTTAGAAAATAGCCTTAAACTCACAAAAATATATCCAATAATCCTACTAAAATTGATTAATAAAATCCGCTTATTTACCGAACCATTATGTTATTATCTAGGTTAGTTTCACTCGTGGTTAAATCCAACTTCGTGCGCATTCAACATCTTCAACCAAACGCACCCAATGTGAGTGAATCTTACAACTCCCCTTTTTAATTACACGTTTTGGGGTGTATCATGTGTCACTAAAACAAATTCGTTTATTCAAACTTGTGCCATACCATATTATGACTTAAACTTAGAATGTAAATGTTGTTTGTAGTTATGTATTTCATATTGTCAAGTTGTATGCAAATCATTCATTAGGCCCATCAGTTCCTCGTGGGAGACGAGTTGAGCAACGCGTGCCTCAATACAATCTATTATTGTATGTTGTGCATTATTTAATATTAAGTGTTTTGTGAATAAGTTTACATCCATATTTACTCATATGTGGTTACGCACTTTATTTTATCAATTCGATAAACTTGTACAAATGTTTTTCATAGGATTCACTCGCCAACTTTTTGTTGATCCAAAAACCATTTTTACACATGATACAGGTGAACAGGATGAAGCAAGGAAAACACAGGAAATGCCTTAGAAGAAAATAATGAAGTCTAGAATGATGTGTAGGACATGATGTAATTATGATTGTATGTTTCCCTTTAAATTGTAATAATAAATATGAAACGTTATAATAAATGTCATGAACTTTGATGATAACCCAATCATGCCCCGATCACCTTTTCCGCTGCGGGTCGGGGTGTGACAGATTGGTATCAAGCCATGACTATAGGGATATAGGATAGGTTATTAGACCCTTAGAGCCTATACTATAGTTGACTAGATTTTAATTGTTTATGAGGTTACATGCAAACTTATGATATTTATTTGTTTCCTATTTGTTTATACTTACAGTCAAACGTACATACTTACATACACATTCATCATACATATTTCAATGTTCACATATTCAAATCATCTTCATACTTTCGTTATTCAAAGATTTTGTCGCATTTTTCATTTTTCAAATCTCATCAAAGTGAGTTCTGCGACGGGCATGTAGTAACTGTAAGGGTACAAGTGCCGGTAGTCGGAACGTCCTGTCTAGGTTTGCATTCGTATAAATCCAATATAACGGACCAGTTTGCCTACCTGGGGACTAACGATGAGAGTACAAAGGACCTATTAGGCCAAAGCATGCCACACCAAACGTCGTTTGAACTAACCCCACTTTGAGGTGTCACCGTGTCCACACCCGGATACATTCCAAATATCATACGTTATATACATATTTCTCGATTTTCTCCGGGTTTTAGTGTATGTAACCAGGCTAACACATGCGAACCATATGAAAAACCCGGTATTCATGGGGGCCCACATGATTACTAAGGTGAAGTATGGCGGCATGCAAGGCCCAATTACGAGCAAAGCCCAAGACATCCTAGGGATGTAGTAGATTTATTATTTATATTTATTTTATAAATGTTCATTCCTAAATACGACACCTGATCCCTAAATCATCCAACTCATACTCTTGATATGTATTCCTTGTAGATGTCTTCTTGCCTCGCTCGTAGGAAGATGAGAGCAGGAAAAGCCCGCGAGCGCATGGCTGCCCTAATCGCTCAACAAATGGCTGCCGTAATACCCAACATTGTAATTCAAGTCCAACAAGCCCTTACCGCTAATCCCGTCAACCAAGAAGATCAAAATGATATCAACCCTCCCCCAAATACCACCAAATGCACCTACAAGCATTTCAAATCATGCGACCCTCCAAAATACGAAGGGACTGAAGGTGTCACCGCTCTCCTCCATTGGTTTGAAGAAATGGAGAACACTTTTCTAAATTGCGATTGCCCCGATGATCGCAAAGTGCGATATGCTACTGGTCGTTTATATGGAATAGCACTTACTTGGTGGAATACAGAGAAGGCCAAACGAGGTGTTGAAGACGCTATGACTTTGACTTGGGAAGAGTTGAAGGAAATCATGACAAGACGGTTTTGCCCAAGGAGCGAAATCAAGAAATTAGAAGATGAGTTCTATTCGTTGAAGCAAAAGGAAGGCGACCACACCACCTACAACAAAAGATTCCTCGAGTTAAATCAAATGGTTCCCAACTTGTTCACTCCCCTTTACCGTTTGATCGAGCACTACATTCGAGGTCTTCCTTCAAAGATTCAAGACTCTGTAATAAGTACCACACCTGTAACCTTGGAAGCAGCAATGGAGTTAGCTACAGAGCTCACAGAGAACCGCATCCGGAATAAAGACTTCAAGGAGGAGAAGAAGAAGGATAAAACATCGACTGAAACCTCCAACTCCACCCAAACCGAATCCCCTTCTCAACCCATTTCTAAGAGAAAACGAGACGGGCAACTTTTCGCTACCACCCAACGAAATCAACCAATTTCGCAAGCCATACCCATCCAAGCTATCCCAATCACGCAAATAGCACCCAACTCAACCTACCCAAATAAGAAACCATACCTTGGACCTCACCCTCGATGTAACACCTGTTTTTATCACCATCCATCTACCTTACCTTGTCGACTATGTGCGAATTGTGGGCGCTATGCCATTTGAGCAAGGTTTGCCGCACCTCTCAAAACCAAATCTCTCCCCCTACTCAAAACATGATCCAAACATATCAACAACCCCAATACCCCATGTTCCCATATGTTCGAACTTGCTTCAATTGTGGCGACCCTACCCACTTTAGAAACACGTGTCCTCGATTGGTTAACATCATAAACGCCCAAGCTCAAGCGAACCCAGTTAACCAAGCAAATCAAGAAAACCTAATCACTAGGCCACCAGCAAGAGGAAGAGTTTTCAACATCAACGCCAATCCTGTTGAAGATAATGACGGCCCAAACGAAACCACCCAACTAGTCCCCTTCACCGAAAATCAAGATTCAACTCCAACCGCTTAGTTTTTACGTTTTCTTTATGTTATCTCAACTTTCCCGTATCGCAGTTATAAATTGGAATCTTATCCAAGGATCTTAATGCGAATTACTATTTCAGTTCGTTTTTGTTTTAAAGTCACATAGAACCAATCATAACTTAAGGATAAAGCCAATGAAAATTTGACAAGAATATGTTGGATACGCCGCTGGTACTTCCTATATATAAGTATTATTGCCAAAGGATCACAGGCATTATCTGGCGGTTATGAGAAGTTCCATGTAGAATTTAGTATTGTCTTGATTGAAGTTTGTTTTGTACTCACTGATTTAGCATTTATAGCATCTCATCATTTAAAGAAATTAGATTGTGTTCCATTTCTACATAGACTAACCTCTCCATCATAACAAACGAGAGAGGTACTGTCATCATTCAAACATGTATGCTATCAGAATTAAGACTCAAGCTATGGTTGATTGTGTTTATTTATGTTTTAGAGTCACATAGAACTAATCATAACTTGCGGATAAAGTCAATGAAAATTTGACAAGAATATGGTGGATACGCCGCTGGTACTTCCTATATATAAGTATTCTTGTCAAAGGATCAGAGGCATTATCAGGCGGTTATGAGAAGTTCCATGTAGGATTTAGTAATGTCTTGGTCGAAGTTTGTTCATCATACATTTCAACGTATTTCAATTTCATCATTTAAAGAAGTTGAGCCATGACTCACTTCCACAAGGACTAACCTCTCCATCATAACAAACGAGAGAGGTACTGTCATCATTCAAACATGTATACTATCAGAATTGAGACTCAA
This sequence comes from Scalesia atractyloides, assembly GCA_947069175.1. Lineage (NCBI taxonomy): Eukaryota > Viridiplantae > Streptophyta > Magnoliopsida > Asterales > Asteraceae > Scalesia > Scalesia atractyloides. The sequence continues at coordinate 51,684,066 of CAMTDV010000019.1, forward strand.
GTTTTGGCTGTTGTGTTTGTTTTAGAGTCACATAGAACTAATCATAACTTGCGGATAAAGTCAATGAAAATTTGACAAGAATATGGTGGATACGCCGCTGGTACTTCCTATATAAGTATTTTTGTTAAAGGATCAGAGGCATTATCAGGCGGTTATGAGAAGTTCCATGTAGGGTTTAGTAATGTCTTGGTCGAAGTTTGTTCATCATACATTTCAACGTATTTCAATTTCATCATTTAAAGAAGTGGAGCTATGTCGCACTCACAAGGACTAACCTCTCCATCATAACAAACGAGAGAGGTACTGTCACCATTCAAACATGTATACTATCAGAATTAAGACTCAAGCTATGGTTAATTGTGTTTATTTATGTATTAGAGTCACATAGAATTAATCATAACTTACTGATAAAACCAATGAAAATTTGACAAGAATATGGTGGATACGCCGCTGGTACTTCCTATATATAAGTATTCTTGTCAAAGGATCAGAGGCATTATCAGGCGGTTATGAGAAGTTCCATGTAGGATTTAGTATTGTCTTGATTGAAATATGAGTTATACTTACTGATTTAGCATTCATATCATCTCATCATTGGATTATGCCACCATTCAAACATGTATACTATCAGAATTTGGACTCAGATATTGGTTGTTGTGTTTATTTATGTTCTAGAGTCACATCATAGAACCAATCATAACTTACTGATAAAACCAATGAAAATTTGACAAGAATATGGTGGATACGCCGCTGGTACTTCCTATATATAAGTATTCTTGCCAAAGGATCAAAGGCATTGTCAGGAGGTTATGAGAAGTTCCATATAGGATTTAGTAATTTCTTGGTTAAAGTTGTTTTTATACTCACTGATCTAGCATTTATATCATCTCATCATTTAAAGAAATTGGATTATGTCACCAATCAAACATGTATACTATCAGAATTAGGACTCAGACATTGGTTGTTGTGTTTGTTATGTTTAGAGTCGTATCATAGAACCAATCATGACTTACTGATAAAACCAATGAAAATTTGACAAGAATATGGTGGATACGCCGCTGGTATTTCCTATATATAAGTATTATTGCCAAATGATCAGAGGCATTGTCAGGAGGTTATGAGAAGTTCCATGTAGGTTGTAGTATTAGAAGTTTTGTTTTAGGACATAACCTTATCTTTCCAAACATATCAAAACTATTGCATGAAATCATACTCAGTGAATCAACTCTGCTTATCAATATTTTTACCTTAGGCAACAAAAAGCGATTCCTGTAGCAGGGTACTTAACCCTTACAAGGAACGTTACCGCCTCAAACAAAATTTAAACTCTTACTCTTTTTCTAAGTATTTAATGGTCAATTAAAAACACCATCCTTCTTAGACAAATATGCCACTACTTAAATTTCGGGACGAAATTTCTAAAAAGTAGGGGATACTGTAACATCCGTCAAAAAACGGATTTACCAAACCCGCTCCGTTTATTAACCGAACAATCAATTAAAAATTTCGTGGCGTATTTAATGCCCAAATTAATTTTAAACGATACATAATTAATAAGTATATTGGATTATAAAAGTTATATTTGAAAAAGTATTAAAAATAGTGGTTTAAAAATAAAACAAGGCTGCCGGGTTTCGAACCCGGGTCAGCCGGGTCAACCAGTATTCAGCAAAGCATTAACACACACTTCCAACCACTCCGCCACTTGTGTTTCTTGTTCATTATTAGAAACAATTAATTCAAATACACAAACTCAAATTCAAACTGACGCGCCCAAATCGCAGTCGTCGGAAATCCCGACGATTTCGCCGAGATTGGACGGTTTCTTCTGATTTAACCGACGCATTAACCTTAACATCGGTTATAACCAATGTCCAGTCCGCGACATCCGTCATAACCGCCGGAGAAATTATTGACGGACGAATTAAGTCGGTAATCGGACTAAATTCATCGATGTCTTTCCTATATGCACCCTCTAACCTCTGATAGCCTTTTCGCTCACGATCACACCCTTTCTCGACGAAATTTCACTCGCCGGAAACTTTCTGCAACTCGCCGGAAAACCGAACCCCTTCACCTCGGTGCCTTACTCTAAAAACACAACACCTAGAGCTCATACCAAAGCCACCCACACTCACCTCAAGCTTCCTGAAGACCCTCTGCCCCAAGACACACGTCGCCTGAATAAGCTGCTAACATCGGAAATTTCGCCGGCGAAACAGAGGATCTCTATTCGGTATATCTTACACCTAATCTCTCTCATTTTTATTAATCTCACATGTAGCTAATCACAACTTACTAAAGAAACTGATTATTTTTGTCAAAACAGTCGGACATCGATTCTGGTTAAGCTTAACGAAGAAGATGAAGTTTTCGGTATTATATATACTTAATTTAAATCAAGTTATATCTCGGGTTAGACTCACAGTCCAGCGGTGGACTGTGTGCAAACAATATACATAACGTCCCGAGTTCGATTCTTGACACACGCACCTTCTCAGAAATAAAATGCCTTTTTTTTAAGAGACCGAACCGGGTTAACTTCAGTAAGATGTTAAGTATAATAAAAACCAGAATAATTACCAAGTTAGACACACAGTCCAGCGGTGGAGTGTGTGCCAAACTAAACCACAGGTCCCGGGTTCGAGACCTGTGGCGAGCACCGAGTCGACACAGTAAATCCTTTTTAGAATAAATGATTTTCGGATAAATTTAATTAGTATATAAATATAATTAAAAACAGAAATATTTCGGGTTAGACACGTAGCTCAGTTGGTAGAGCTGCGTGCACGCGTACGGGAGGTCGCCGGTTCGAGTCTCACCCAGCGCACACTTATTACCGACCGAACCGGTCAACAAGTCAACAAGTCAACGGTCAAACAAGTCAATGGTCAACAGTCAAAAATCAATATTTTTTATTTCTTTTATTTATTTATTTTATTTAAAAATCAATTAAAAATACTTAAAAATAACATTTTTAAAGTTAGAAAATAGCCTTAAACTCACAAAAATATATCCGATAATCCTACTAAAATTGATTAATAAAATCCGCTTATTTACTGAACCATTATGTTATTATCTAGGTTAGTTTCACTCGTGGTTAAATCCAACTTCTTGCGCATTCAACATCTTCAACCGAACGCACCCAATGTGAGTGAATCTTACAACTCCCCTTTTTAATTACACGTTTTGGGGTGTATCATGTGTCAGTAAACTAATTCGTTTATTCAAACTCGTGCCATACCATATTATGACTTAAACTTAGAATGTAAATGTTGTTTGTAGCTATGTATTTCATATTGTCAAGTTGTATGCAAATCATTCATTAGGCCCATCAGTTCCTCGTGGGAGACGAGTTGAGCAACGCGTGCCTCAAAACAATCTATTATCGTATGTTGTGCATTATTTAATATTAAGTGTTTTGTGAATAAGTTTACATCCATATTTACTCATATGTGGTTACGCACTTTATTTTATCAATTCAATAAACTTGTACAAATGTTTTTCATAGGATTCACTCGCCAACTTTTTGTTGATCCAAAAACCATTTTTACACATGATACAGGTGAACATGATGAAGCAAGGAAAACATAGGAAATGCCTTAGAAGAAAATAATGAAGTCTAGAATGATGTGTAGGACATGATGTAATTATGATTGTATGTTTCCCTTTAAATTGTAATAATAAATATGAAACGTTATAATAAATGTCATGAGCTTTGATGATAACCCAATCATGCCCCGATCACCTTTTCCACTGCGGGTCGGGGTGTGACAGATGGGGTTGGACGTGATGTCTAAAAAATAGAAGGCTGTAGTTAAAACGATGGGGTTTGGTAGTATTTTGGATCTTAAAATAGACAGGTTACCATCAAAACTGTCACATTTTGTGGTGGATAAGTTCAGGGGGAAAGAGATGGTCATTAAATTAGATGATGGCAACATAAAGGTGGACGAGGATATAATTAGCGGGTTGTTGGGGTTAAAGAACAGCGGGTTTGTCCTGAGATGTCAAATAAAAGAGAAAAAGAAAGGAAAAAAAGAAGGACTACACAAAGAAAGACAAAAAGAATGGAGAAAATAATGAACATAACGAGGAGAAAAAAGTTAACACTGATCAGATGCAAGGGAAAAAACGTAGAAAGGAAGAGACAACAGAGGAGGTAGACGAGGAAGAAGAAGAAGAAGAGGAGGAAGAAGGAGACCGGGGTAGAAAATGTGGGACGTATGCTGAGTGGACCCGGCTTTATGAAGGTTGTGCAATGACACCAAGCAGGATTATTGAGAGAATGGTAGATAATCCAGACGAAGATGGAATATTCTTCAAGTATGATTTCTTAGCTTTGTTTATGAACACTATGGTGGAGATAAAGAAAGATGGGACATGCGAAACCGATTTCCTCGAGTGTTTGGGTGAAAACATCACTGTGGAAGACGTTAACTGGTGCAAATCATATGTGATAGGATCAATATTAGAAAGGATGGGTGGCAACGAGATAACACGTCAAGATACTTCAACGGTGCCCTTACAATTCTGGTGGTAAGTCAGTTGCAATGTTTGTAAATTGTATAAATTAGTTGGTATGTTGTATAGCATAGTAATGTTGTATTATTATTATTATATATATTTTTAGCCTGTTACGCACGTTAACAATGCACATGTGCAGATGATTTACGTGGACCGAACTATATGCAGAGATATCAATTCAGTTTGCACAATGAGTCCGTTGTCATTTTGGACAAAAGACATGTTGACTAGGAGGCAAAAGTACGAGATAAAAAGCGGTGGGTTTGGCAAAGGGGTGTTACGAGAAGGTTACGTCGAGGATCAATGTTGGCGATATTGGCGGGAAGGAATACGGGAAGGTGGCGGAAAATGAGGATATATCGGGAGGCGAATTGGTATCATTTGAGGTACGTATATTACTGTTAATCGTGTATAGGATGCACATGTGCATATTTGGTGGTAATAAGATAATATGCATGTTACAACACCAGTTTAATTATATTTATATTTGTTATTAATAACGGGCTTGTAATCAGGAACATCTGGGCTTAATCCAACGATTACTGGATGACACAGTGAGGACAAAAGAATTGCTGGTTAAAAAGTTGGATGAAGCATGCTCAAAATATTGGAACGACGATAAGGTCGTAGAGCTTGTTAGACAGTATGATAAGGTGTTTAAAAGTGAACACAAAATGGCAGACCTGATAATCGGTACGGACACCGTCGATGGTAATGCCAAGGACAAAGTGGGTGAAAAGACAGATGCGGTTGATAATGTTGTACTCGATAGGAGAGACATCGGGTCAAAAAAGCAAAGTTTTACATCTTTTAATGTTAGTGATGCAGATAAGCCGGCAGTTTCTGTTAAGTTAGCATACACGATTTAAGGTGTTGTAGAGGGACAGACACATAAGAACAAAGGAATTGATGCCTCAATACCAAGCTTCGTGCTATTGTCGCAGGGCTCACAGAGTTCGCCAGACACAGAAGCCGAATCAACCGAGATTGTCAAAGGTGAAAAGGACATTGGAATGAATGAACCACTGAACAAAGAGATCGACATAAACGAACCATTCAAGGACGATGAAAAGCTTATATGGTAGTACCTGTTGACGATTATGGATGATAAATGGTGGTAATTACTGTCACACCCCGACCCGCAGTGGAATAAGAGTCGGGGCATAATTGGTTATCACCAAAGCTCATGATATTTACTAATATGTTTCATATTTATTAAATTCAAAATTACATCCTCAATATTCCAAACATGTTCATACAATTACAAAGAAAGATAATCAACTAAACAATCCAAAATCTAAACCGGTTTATTCTTCTAAGCCATCCTATATGTTTCTTGCTGCAGCTGGATCACCTGTATCATGTGTAAAAATGGGGGTTTTTGGGTCAACATAAGTTGGCGAGTGAACCTTGTTAGAAAACATTTATTGTTGATTTTTTGTTATATTTATTATGGAAAATTGTGCAATAATCATATGTGAGCAAACGTAAATAATCATACAATAACAATAACAACAACAAACAATAACATACAATAACAAACCGACTTGCATGAATATATAACATGAATGATACTGTATATGTTGGCAACGTCACGTTCACGCTCATAGGTAATGGGGAACGGACGGCCTATGATAAATGTCTGTGCGATCAAGGCTCAATCAAACGGAGCCGATCGTATGTTGGCAACGCCTCTTTCACGCTCATATGTAATGGGGAACAGCTCAACGCTCATATGTAATGGGGAGCGGCGGCCTATGATAATGTATGTACTGAAAATGATAAATTTAATCTAAACATTAACCACACAAACAGTTGATACATATTGAATACACATTTGATCATGAATATGATGGATGCACAATAGTTTAAATGTAATAAATAATAAGACACATGATACACCCCAAAAACATGATTAAAACGGGGAATTTGTAGAGATTCACTCACATTGAGTGCGTTCGGTTGAAGATGATGAATGTGCACGAGTTTAGAGGGTTGATCGACGAGGATTAACTAACCTAAATAATAACGAAAGGTATGGTAAATGATTGGATATTATTAATAATTTTAATAGGATGTTTAGATATATTTTTGTGAGTTTAAGGCTATTTTCTAATTTTAAAAACATTATTTTTAAGTATTTTTAATTGATTTTTGAATTAAATAAATAAATAAAAACATAAAAAAATATGTTGACTTTTTGGGTTGACCGTTGACTTTTTGACTTTGACTTGTTGATCGGTTCGGTCGTTTATAATGTTTGTACTGAGTGAGGTTCGAACTCGTGACCTCCCGTACGCGTGCACGCAGCTCTACCAACTGAGCTACGTGTCTAACCCGAAATATTTCTGTTTTTAATTATATTTATATACTGTTTTAATTTATTCAAAATTCATTTATTTTTAAAATGGATTTTAATCATCGAACCGACGTGCGTAACAGGTCTCGAACCCGGGACCTGTGGTTTAGTGTTTCACACAGTCCACCACTGGACTGTGTGTCTAACCTGGTTAATATACTGATTTTTATTATACTTAACATCTCCAGTGAGTTAACCCGGTTCTGTTCTTAAAAAAAACATTTTTATTTCCGAGAATAGGATCGTGATAGGGATCGAACTCGAGACGTATGTTTATTGTTTGCACACAGTCTACCGTTGGACTGTGTGTCTAACCCGTTTATTATACTGATTTTAATTAATCTTATAATCATAATCGACTTCGTCTTCTTCGCTCAAGAACACAGACAACGATTAATCAATTGTTTCTTGCTTAATTCGATTAACAGGCGTATGAATGATTAAAATGTAACGGATAGGAAAGGTTTTGGGAATGAACATACCGGAATGACGATTTTTCTCAGAACTCCGGCAAAGTCGTCGGCTCTGTTTTTAGGAACTCCGTCTGAGCGGACCAATTAACAGTTTTGATTAGCTAGTTGTGGAATTGAAGTACTAAACAAGAGTTATCAGAAGGTTTAAAAGATTATACCGTTTCACAGCGAAATCTAGGAATTTTCAGAAGTTTTTCGGCGAGTGTTGATTATCCGATGTCGTCGCCTGGAACTGATTCTGATTGAAGGGTTTGAGTTAGCAAAAGCCTAACAACTGATAGAAGATGGAAGAATTGAGAAACTTACCGTTTTGATGGAAGACACGGTTTTCCGGCGAAAGTCCGGCGAGTTCAAAAAGCGATTCCGACGATCAGAAATTTGAGTAAAAGTGAAATTAGAGGTTCTGTGAATGTTACTGAGTCGCGAGATGATGATTTTGTTGAAGTAATTCAAGAAGTGAATGTTTTCAGTTATAAAAACCGAACATCACATGAATTCAAGTTCATTCAAGACTGAATTGATTAAGAATGTCGGTTTATCGGTTATTTTTAGGAATCCGCGATCACTCAAACGTCTTGGACGGTTGGAAGCCGATATCGGTTTCAGTTTGGCGCAACAGGTTGATTCACGGTTGTACATATGTTTTAATTGTTTCCTAGGATCCACAAAGACATCAAGTGGCGGAGTGGTTGGATGTGTGTGAGTTAAGTTGCTAGGCTTCCCGGCTGACCCGGGTTTGAATCCCGGCAGCCTGTTTTTCTTTTTATTTATTTTATTTTTACTTTTTAACATTTATAGCTTATAAATTCAAATTTGTTTATTAATTATGTATCGTTTAAAATTATAATAAGTCATAAATACGCAACGAAAATTTTATAACTTGATATCCGATTACAAACGAAGCGGGTTTGGAAAACCCGTTTTTTGACAAATGTTCCAATTACGAATATCATAATTGTATTATATGATTTGTATTGACATAATAACAATTTGAAATACAAACTCGTATTATAGGGCAGAGCGCAGTAACAAGAATGATAATGGGAAGATAGACATCCAATAGGAGTTGAGGGAGATAAAGTGGACATTCAAGTAAGTTTACATATGCATTATAAATAATATTATTAACAATATTAATATTGTTGATATTATTATGATTTATATTATTATTTTTGGTTGATGCACATGTGCATATACGGTTATGCATTACGACACGTGGACACAACATGTCACATGAATTATATTATTAATAAATGTTGTTTATAATGTATGTAATGTGGTTGATGCACATGTGCATAAAAAAACTGATGAAATATATATATAATGTATGTAGCAACTATATATTTGAAACTCAGCATGGGATGTCAAGCAGAGCATTCTTGATAAATACGTTGGAAGAAGGAAAGTGGGTTTCACAGAATGTAATAGATTGCTGGGCGACACTGTTGAACTATATGGAGAAGAAGGAAAATTCATAGGGGGAAAAAGGCAGTTATGGTGTTTAACACAACGATTGTTAGTGTATCATAATTCATGATTAACAAAAAATTAAATTAAGTATTATTTGTGCATTACATGTATTGATGAATCGCGTGCAGCCTGAGGTGATGTTAAAAAGAAAATATACAAAACAAAAGGCATTCTCCACAATAACATCACATCTGAAATAGGTGGTGGAGTGTGAGGAGGAATTGTTAAATTTAAAGAATTTTAACATTATAATCATACCCATGATCGAAAGAAAGCATTTTTACATTATATGTTTTGATTTGGACAATGCGACGGCTGAAGTGATAGACAATATGCATGATAGCTCTGGGTTTTACAAGATGACGTCAGGAACGAATTTTAGATATTTAGGGTCGTCGTATAAAGTGGTATGTATATATTTTGATATTTAATGTTATTATTTGTGATTAAAGATATAAGTTTATAACAACGGATATATGCATTGCAGAAGCATTACATTGATGAGTATCTGAAAGATGTCGGACATTCAATGGCATCGCGTATGGTGAACGCAACCGTGTCAAGAAAGAGATTAGAATGGGCGACAACTGATAATTTTTATTGATTGCGGTGTGTTCGCTATGCGACACATGGAGATGTATAAAGGGAGTGCTACTAGTTTCGAATGCGGTTTTAGCACCAACAAAGATATTCAAAAGATGCAGTTGAAAAATTTGAGGATGAAGATAGCGACAAAACTGATGTTGTCGGATGCAAACATATACAAAGAAATGTTATGGAGCTCGCAAAGGAGACGATACACGGATGAAAGACGAGAGGGTGAAGAAGATGTTAAATGAAGAGGCGTCCAAGCAAGACGAACGTTGGAACATCCTTAGCAAGTGGAAGATGGATCAGAAAGTATAAGGTTTTGGGTTTAAGTTAGCAATACGTATGTTATAGTCTATGTGTAGGTTACATTATATTTCACAGTTTATGTTTTTTTGTTTGGTTAGATGGGGTGACACATGAACAGTTGTTGTGAGGCAGGTACTGTTGGTCAGTTGATACTTGAATTTTGTTTTGGTTGCTTTGTTATGCACATGTGCAGTTGATACTTGGAGTTTATTTTGGTTGAATTGCTATGCACATATGCATGATGATGGTTAAATGTTGAATATGACTGTTATTGAATATTATTAATGTTTGATATAAGGTGTTACAAATCCATACTTGGTAACATTTGTTATATTATGTTGTTTAGTGAATGGAACGTAGGGCATGCACCGGTGCATGAAGTGTTCAAATATACGTTTTTTGACATGTAATGTATTTGACGGGTATGTACATGTGCATTAGGATGGTTATAAATATCACAGTTAATATGGTGTAAGCCATAAACCCTAACCCCCTAAAGATGACCCTAAATTTAAACACTAAATCTAAACCCTAAACCCTAAAGATAATCCATAAGTCCTAAATCTATACCCTAAACATAAACCCTAAACATAAACCCTAAACATAAACCCTAAATCTAAACCCTAAAGCTACACCATAAAGCTAAACCCTAAATATAAACCCTAAAGCTAAACCCTAAGCCATAAAGCTAAACACTAAATATAAACCCTAAAGCTAAACCCTAAATCCCTTAAATCTAAACCCTAAAGCTAAGCCCTGAAGCTAAACCCTAAAGCTAAACGCTAATTCTAAACCCTAAAGCTAAACCCTAAAGCTAAACCCTAAAGTAACATATACAGTTTATTCGTTTCGAGACTAAAGGTATCCAATGTATATATTATGTAATATGTTTCGTTTGCAATATGTTCACATTCAAATTATTTTGTCAATACTTATTAATAAACAATATATGCACATGTGCATTGTGTTATTTGCAACATATTTAAGATTATGTCACATTATAACTTTATGCACATGTGCATCATGCTGAAAAATCCATCTGCGATATTACATTATATGACAATGTACATGTGCACTCTTATTGTTTATAATCATATTATCCATTTTGTTCATCATATTAACCATCATCTATTTATACATTATATACACAGGAACGGTTACGGCTGCTATACACTCTTCACCTAATGGCACCTCATACTGGATACCAGAAGTTGACGATGAATATGTTCCTGTTATAGACAGTACGTTTACAAATTGGGAAGATATTGTCAGTATGTACAACACGTATGCTACAAAATCCGGATTCTCTACTCGTATTGGCACATCGAAGAACAAAAAATACCAAGACGATCCTACCATGAAGATATGCACACATAGATACATATTATGTTCAAAGGAAGGATAACCAAAGATTACAGAATCCGACCCCAATGCTCCGTCTAAAAATGCTCCAACCATATATGATACATCCAAAAAGCAACACCGATGTAGCGGATTCACAGTTTCCGGATGTCGCGCGCGTATCAAAGTGAGTTATGATCGTGTCACCAAACAATTCAAGATATACGATTTCATCTCCGCGCACAACCATTGCATGATCGATGGCGATAATGCCAATATGTTGAAACAAAATAGGAAACTTGGTTTTGAAGATCAACATTTCATACATAAAGTTAGTCTTAACAAGATCGGCCCAAACGTTGCACATAACATTCAAGCTTCACTTAAAGGTGGTCCTCGTAATGTTCGTGGCACGGTAGAAGATTATAAAAATTGCTCTAGAGACATACGTTTGTTCATTGGTGAACGCGATGCAGACATTATTTTACACACCCTGAAATCCCGAGTTACCAATCTAAAAGATTTTATTTTGATTGCGTTATAGTTGATAACGAGTTACGATCGTTTTTTTGGGCTGATTTTGTATCGTTACGCAATTACGAGGCTTTTGGTGATGTATGTGCATTTGACGCTACGTATGACACTAACAAGTAAGACATCATTATATGTATTATATTTTTTATTTTATTAACATTATAAATAAAGCATCCTAATAATTTAACATTCTACATGTGTGCAATTATTGTTTTTTTTGTTAACATTATATAAAAAAATATATATAATAATGTTCATCATAAAACGTTTTTTTATAGGTACAAAATGATATTCGTGCCATTTACAGGAGTTGATCATCACAAAAAATGTGTTACATTTGGTGCGGGCATTTTATGATGTCTATCGAGTCATACACATGGTTATTAAACACTTTCTGAGTCCACAAGGAAAAAACCCAATATTCGTACTCACTGATCAGGATGCATCAATGAAACAAGCCGTATCATCTGTGTTCACGCAATCTATTCATCGTTTGTGTATGTGGCATATTATGAGAAACTCCCATCTAAGGTAAACACCATATATTTTGTATTAATACAATTTTAATTAAGCTATATTATGATTTTTTTATTGTTCCAATTATCATGTTTCATATGTCTTTAATTACAGATATCGAATGACATCCTTGCTAATACCACCCCTCGTTCATCCATACACAAATTGGTGTGGAATCTATTCATTACACCACAAACATTCGAAGAAAGATGGCATCTATTAATGGATGAACATTATTTAAAAATCATCCTTGGCTATGTGAGATGTTTGCTATACGGCATGAATGGGTCCCATGTTATTTCAGAGAGATACCTATGTGTTGTTTGATGAAGACTACGTCAAGATGTGAGAGCTCAAATGCGCGTTTCAAAGTTAACTCGTCACAAACTAACACATTAGTCCAATTTCTAATGTGTTTCGACACTAGTATCGATGCTCAACGACACACACAACGAGACCTTGAATTCAAAAGCGATATGTCAAACCCCCCATTATCCACCGGTCTTCGTATATAAGCACATGCGTCTGAAACATACACATGGTCTATGTTTCTTGAAGTTCGAAAACAAATATACATGGGTATGTTCCATTGCATGCCAGTTGAACGTCCGGGATCGATTGATATAAAAAATTACACTGTTCGTCACTGCAAAACAAACATGACTTACGTCAACGATTTTGAGGTATCTCCTTATTATTCAATATGTTTTTCTATTCAATATATACAACATATCATTTATAACTTATTTTTTTAAACGTTACTTTTAGTGTTCGTATAATTCACATATGTGTCATTCATCATATTATGACGTATGTAACTGTTATTGTTTTTTGCATAATATGTAACATGCATTTGTGCATATCACCATCAACGTATTTGTTTATGCGATTATTTTGTTATGCACATGTGCATTTATCATCCAATACAGATGCATATAATATTTTTTGTCATACATATTAACACATGCACATGTGCATATCACCATCAATGTATTTGTTTGTGTAGTTGTTTTGTTATGAACATGTGCATTTATCACCAAACACAATTGCATCCAATAATTTTATCATACAAATCAACATATGCACATGTGCATATCACCATCAATGTATACATTTTGTTTACAATTTTTCATTATGCACATGTGCAGGTGTCACTCAATGTACCTGAACAAAAAGTCAGCTGTACATGTCTTGGGTTCACTTGTAATGGATACCTATCCCGACATGTATTCTGCATACTTCTTTTCAATCAGATCGAACGAATCCCGTCACACTACATAATTCCATGTTGGAAACGAGATGCGTTACCATCAGTTGTGCATAGCATATCTAACATGTATCCATCAGACAACAGTGAGTTTGCAATCATCAACAATGAAATAATAGATTTGGTCACCCAATGCACAACTCGACTGAGACGCAATCCTAAACACCTACGTTTGTTATCCGCTGAACTCAAACGCATCAGAAACCGCGTATTCAAAAAGTTTCCTTGTGATCCTCAACCTCGACACAGCCAGAAAACTGCAAATATCAGTGATATTTTGAACATACCTGCAGACTTAAACACGGGTCTACATCCTCCTAAGGGTATTAGAAACAAAGGGTGGGACCAAAAAACAACGTATCGGTCCTGGTGGTCAAAAAATCAAAGACAAACTGAAGAAAGCCGCTGGTGAAAATCAATAAATGCAATAAATGCAACAAATATGTATTTGACCATGATTCACGCAACTGCGTGAAAATCAAAGCTGCCAAACTTGCTGCACGAGCAGCTAAACGTGCTGCTGCTATCGCCGTTGGACTCCCCACCACGTATGATTCATGTTCTGATGATACTGATATTGATCTTGATGACACCGATGATGATGACATTGATGACACCGATGATGATTATAATTCTTCTGATTGCGATGCGTCTGAATACAACGTCTCCATGCAAAAACCGACTGTACCCGAAGGGACAACTGTTAGACGTGGATCTGAACAAGCTTGTGAATCTGATCAAACTCTTAGGCGTTCAACCAGACGTTGCAAACCGTCCAGCGCAACTCGCGATTATTGATTGATCTATTATATATTACAACTTATGATTACCGGACTTATCTAATTATTACTATCAACCTTTGTTTTGATTATGTTTATTATAACTTGTCTAATTATGACTGTCAACCTTTGTTTTTATTATGTTTCTAATTATAACTTATCTAATACAATATATCACTTGTTATATCACCTGCATCTGTACGTTATATATCACTTGTTATATCACTTGATCCGTTATATCACTTGTTATATCACTTGAATCTATCACTTGTTATATCAATTGAATATGTACGTTATATCGTTTGTTAAAACACTTTTAACACATAATTTATGCACATGTGCATACACATCATTTAATTTATTAACAACATACATAACATATTTCACCAATCGTAAACATATATAACACATTATACAACAATAACATGAATTTAACAATCGTTAAAACACTCTATACACATATATAATTTGTTATAACACTTTATACACATAATTTATGCACATGTTCATACACATCATTTATTTATTAACCAGCATATCATAACATATTTCACCAATCGTATACATATATAACACATTATATAGTAATAACACGCATTTAACAAGTGTTAACAAACTTTATACACTTAATTTATGCACATGTGCATTCACTATTTACATATGTGTTGAATGATTTATATATATATCATTATTATTTAGGGTTTAGATTTAGAGTTTATCATTAGTTTTTAACTTTATGGTTTACATTTAGGGTGTATGGTTAACATTAGGGTTTAGCTATAGGGTTTATCTTTAGGGTTTATCTTAGGGGTTATCTTTAGTGTCTATCTTTAGGGTTTAACTTTAGGGTTTAGATTTCGGGTTTAGCTTTAGGGTTTAACTTTATGCTTTAGATTTAGGGTTTAGCTTTAGGGTTTAACTTTAGGGTTTAGCTCTATGGCTTAGGGTTTAGCTTTAGTGTTTAGATTTAGGGTTTAAAGATAGGGTTTAGCTTTAGGGTTTAGATTTAAGGGATTTAGGGGTTAGCTTTAGGGTTTAACTTTAGGGTTTAGATTTAGTGTTTAGCTTTATGGCTTAGGGTTTAGCTTTGTGGTGTAGCTTTAGGGTTTAGGTTTAGGGTTTATATTTAGGGTTTAGATTTAGGACTCATGGATTATCTTTAGGGTTTAGATTCAGGGTTTAAATATAGGGTCATCTTTAGGGGGTTAGGGTTTATGGCTTACACCATATTAACTGTGATTTTTTATAACCATCCTAATGCACATGTGCATACCCGTCAAGTACATTACATGTAAAAAAAATATATATTTTAACACTTCATGCACCTGTGCATGCCCTACGTCCATTCACTAAACAACATAATATAACAAATGTTACCAAGTATAGATTTGTAACACCTTATATCAAACACTAATAATATTCAATAACAGTCATATTCAACATTTAACCATCATCATGCATATGTGCATTGCAATTCAACCAAATTAAACTCCAAGTATCAACTGCACATGTGCATAACAAAGCAACCAAAACAAACTTCGTATCAACTGACCAACAGTACCCACCTCACAACAACTGTTCATGTGTCACCGCATCTAACCAAACAAAAAAAACATAAAATGTGAAATATCATGTGACCTACACATAGACTATAACATACGTATTGCTAACTTAAACCCAAAACCTTATATTTTCTGATCCATCTTCCACTTGCTAAGGATGTTCCAACATTCGTCTTGCTTGGACGCCTCTTCATTTAACATCTTCTTCACCCTCTCGTCTTTTATCCCGTGTATCGTCTCCTTTGCGAGCTCCGTAACATTTTCTTTGTATATGTTTGCATCCGACAACATCAGTTTTGTCGCTATCTTCATCCTCAAATTTTTCAACTGCATCTTCTGAATATCTTTGTTGGTGCTAAAACCGCATTCGAAACTAGTAGCACTCCCTTTATACATCTCCATGTGTCGCATAGCGAACACACCGTAATCACTAAAATTATCAGTTGTCGCCCATTCTAATCTCTTTCTTGACACAGTTGCGTTCACCATACGCGATGCCATTGAATGTCCGACATCTTTCAGATACTCATCAATGTAATGCTTCTGCAATGCATATATCCGTTGTTATAAACTTATATCTTTAATCACAAATAATAACATTAAATATAAAAATATATACATACCACTTTATATGGCGACCCTAAATATCTAAAATTCTTTCCTGACGTCATCTTGTAAAACCCAAAGCTATCATGCATATTGTCTATCACTTCAACCGTTGCGTTGTCCAAATCAAAACATATAATGTAAAAATGCTTTCTTTCGATCATGGGTATGATTATAATGTTGAAATTCTTTAAATTCAACAATTCCTCCTCACACTCCACCACCTATTTCAGATGTGATGTTATTGTTGAGAATGCCTTTTGTTTTGTATATTTTCTTTTTAACATCACCTCAGGCTGCACGCGATTCATCAATACATGTAATGCACAGATAATACTTAATTAATTAAATTTGTTTGTTAACCATAAATTATGATACACTTAAAATCGTTGTGGTATAACACCATAACCACCTTTTTCCCGATGGATTTTCCTTCTTCTCCATGTAGTTCAACAGTGCCGCCCAGCAATCTATTACATTCTGTGAAACCCACTTTCCTTCTTCCAGCGTATTTATCAAGAATGCTCTGCTTGACATCCCATGCTGAGTTTCAAATATATAGTTGCTGCATACATTATATATATATATATATATTTCATCAGTTCTTTTATGCACAAGTGCATCAACCACATTACATACATTATAAACAACGTTTATTAATAATATAATTCATGTGACATGTTGTGTCCACATGTCGTAATGCATAACCTTATATGCACATGTGCATCAAGCAAAAATAATAATATAAGTCATAACAATATCAACAATATTAATATTGTTAATTATATTATTTATAATGTGTATGTAAACTTACTTGAATGTCCGCTATATCTCCCTCAACTCCTATTGGATGTCTATCTCCCCGTTATCATTCGATGATCCTTCGTCTCTTGATTTTAATATAAATGTGACTTTCTTCGATTTTTTTCGGTTTTTTTCCATTGTTAGTCTACAATGGGCATGTTCAAAACGTTAAACGTATTGATAACTATTAATTACATCAATAACATCATATGACAAATTATCCGTGTGTGCATAATAACATATTTTGCAAATCTATGCACATGTGCATATATGTATAAATATGTATATATCACACGCCAACATCTTATTGGCATAATTTAACATGAAATGCACATGTGCATAACCATACATAACATCAAAATAAAACTATAATACCTTTTTCACATGTCATTACAAACTATGCACATGTGCATATCTACTTATTGTGACCATTTATGCACATGTGCATATATAATAAACAACATTACCATAATAACATATTCTGATAAACATGTGGTGTTAACATATATGCACATGTGCATACTAATATATCACACAATACAACACGAGTTCCGAATCAACAAATGCAAATTACATAATATATATATTATTAGAAAACAAATAAATACAAACGATTTGTATAAACTTACAATTGTGCTGGATTTATATGACAATATTAATGTTAAACTGCACATAGTATATTGACTATTACTGTAAAAACGTTGCCCTAATTAAGAACGGGTCGTAAATCCATGGTGCTTACAATCATGTTGCCCTAATTACGAATGTATGAACAATGTACGATCCGTGATTGTGTTTCTAGTATAATTTATACGACTAATTTTGTACGAAAAAATGGGAACTAACCTCGATTATGTGGATATGTGATGAAATCTCGATTATGGTGAATCGATTGTGATCAATGAACTTGTTCGTTTTAGCTAACTGATGATGGTTAAATGTTGAGATATTTGTAGCAAAGAGAATGGTGAAAGATTGAGAGATTCGTATTGGAGATACTGTTGATGGTTCTGGGATATACTTGTTGATATTTCTGGACATGGACGTGAATGTTGTATTGAATACAATTCAATACATGATTGAAGTCCGATAGCAGGCGGTTGTTTTAAAAAATGTGTGTATATTTACAAAATTGCCAACTATTCACATTGGTTTAGCTTTATTGGTTTAGCTTTATCTTTATGGTTTAGCTTTATGGTTTAGACTTACGGTTTAGATTTACGGTTTGGCTTTATGGTTTAGCGTTAGAGTTTAGATTTAGGGTTTAGATATACTGTCGACATTTGTTTTCGTGATGTTTATTATAATTTATCTAATTATGAATATCAATCTTTGTTTGTTATTCTTTATTTTTTTGTTTTTTTATTTATTATATGGTTACCCATTCAATATAATGTTACTATTAGCGTATGCACATGTACATATGACAGATAATACCATCCGTTACTCTGATATTTTATAACCATCCTAATGCACATGTGCAACCATTGTGATTTTTTAAACCATCTTAACTGTTATTCTTTATTACCATCCTAATGCACATGTGCACCCATCATAACAAGTACCCGATTGTTACCTTCACATCACGACCATCTACCGTGTCAAAACAACCAAAACATAACAAAGTATCAGTTTCATGTTTATCAATCACCAACAAACCAGAAATACTACGTGTCCTGACAGTTAATAAGCTGGTGTATTAACTAACACATTCAAACTTTATCCCCATTCTTCCATTTTGCAAGTACACTCCAGCATTTTTCTTGTTTCACTTTCTCCTCATCTAATAGTTTACGCATTCTGTCATCTCTCAAACTTTGTGTTGCCTTTCTTGCGAGGTACATAACTGTTCCGTTGTACACATTTGCATCCGATGATAACAGTTTTGTTGCAATCTTCATCCTCAAATTTTGTAATTGTGCATCTTGAATATCTTTTTGCGTACTGAACGCACATTCAAACTCAACATCGCTCCCTATCTACATCTCCATGTGCCTCATGGAAAACACCCCACAATCATTGAAATTATCACTCGTTGCCCATTCCAATTTCTTCTGTGTCAAAGTTGCGCTTGCCATGCTTTCTGCCATCGGATGTCTCACAGCCTTCAAGTACCCAACCATGTAATTTTTCTACAAACAAAAAAAATAATAACGCAAACTGTTAATATATATCATTTTTCGATATCCTTGTTTAAATAAATACCATTTAATATAAAACATAATATACATACCACTTTACACGGCGTTCAAGTTTCCTTAAACCTCGTTCCTGCTGTCATTCTGTAAAACCCGCTGTTACTTGCCATATTATCCACAACTTCCACCTTCGCGTTCTCTAAATCAAAACATATAAGATAAAAATGTTTTTTTCGATTATCGGCATTATTATGACGTTGAATTCTTTTAGTTCCAACATTTTCATGTCACACTCCACAACCTCCTTCAAGTGTGCAGTTATTGTTGCAACCGCTTTTTCTACTTTCTATTTGGTTTTCAACATAAATTCCGGTTGCACATTACATTAATATATGTTACACACAAACATAACTATCCTAAATATGATTATTAAACATAAATTATAGAACACTTACAATTGTCGTTGTATAACACCATGAACGCCTCTTCCCTACCGTCATGTTTTTTCTCTCTGTGTAGTTCAAAATAGCCGCCCAACAGTCTAACACAACCTGTGAAACCCATTGCCCATCTTCTAAGGTGTTTATCAAATATGAGACCATGTGAGGTTTCAAAAATAGTTGTGCTGTATTTATCACATAAATCACATCAGCTATGTTGTGTATGCACGTTTTGTAACATCCGTCAAAAACCGGGTTAACCAAACCCGCTTCGTTTATTAACCGAACATCCAGTTAAAAATTTCGTTGCGTATTTAATGCTCAAATTAATTTTAAACGATACATAATTAATAAATATATTAGAATATAAAATTTATAATTGAAAATTTATTAAAAATAATGAAATAAAAATAATATGCTGATGCCGGGTTTCGAACCCGGGTCAGCCGGGAACCTCAAAGTCTTAACTCACATACACCAAACCACTCCGCCACTTGTGTTACTTGTTGATTTATTGGAACAATTAATACATATAATAAAACTGGAAATCAAACCCAGTCAACAGCGCGCCCAAATCCGTAGACGCCGGAAAATCCGACGATTTCGCCAATTATCGACGGTTACTTTTGACTTAACGTACGTATTAACGTCGCCATCGGTTATAACCGATGTCTAGTTCCGCGACATCAGTCATAACCGCCGGAGAACGGCTGACCAACGAACCAAGACAAAAATCAGACCCAATTCAACTTGATTCTTCCCTATAAATGCACACCCTAGCCTCTGGTAATCTTTTCGCTCAAAATCGCACCGATTCTCGAATCAATTTCACTCGCCGGAATTCTCTGCAAGTCGCCGGAAAACCGAGACTTTCATCAACACGGTAAATACCTCGACTCCTTCTGTTTCATTCCATTGTTAGACAAATTCTAACATCACTCCATCACCCAGAATCAATCCCAGACGACGTTGCCGGATATTCTGTACTCGCCGGAAAATCGCTGGAATTTCCGAAATCACGCTGTTAATCGGTATGAGCATCTAAACCTCCTGTTAATCATTGTCTAGTAATTCAATGTCATATCTAATCAATCAAAACTGTTAATTGATCCGAACAGAGGGAGTTCACAAAACAGAGCCGACGATCTTTGCCGGAGTTCTGAAAATGATAATCTGTTCCGGTACTTTCTTTCCCCAAACCCTCTCTGTTCATCACAATACAATCGCTTATAAAGTTCGTTAATTTAATTTAACAAGTAACAGTTGAATAATCGCCGTCTGTGTTCTTGAGCGAAGAAGACGAAGTTGATTATGGTTATAAGAGTAATTAAAATCAGAATAATAAACGGGTTAGACACACAGTCCAGCGGTGGACTGTGTGCAAACATGAAACACACGTCTCGAGTTCGATCCCTATCACGACCCTATCCTCGGAAATAAAAATGTTTTTTTTTAAAACCGAACCGGGTTAACTCACTGTAAGATGTTAAGTATAATAAAAATCAGAATATTAACCAGGTTAGACACACAGTCCAGCGGTGGACTGTGTGCCAAACTAAACCACAGGTCCCGGGTTCGAGACCTGTTGAGATCACCGGGTTCGATACAATTAAATCCTTTTTAAATAAATGATTTTCGGATTAACTTAAATAGTGTATAAATATAATTAAAAACAGAAATATTTCGGGTTAGACACGTAGCTCAGTTGGTAGAGCTGCGTGCACGCGTACGGGAGGTCACGGGTTCGAGTCTCACTCAGTGCAATAATATTCACGACCGAACCGGTCAACGGTCAACAGTCATGGTCAACGGTCAACGGTCAAAGTCAAAAAGTCAACATTTTTTTTATATTTTTATTTATTTATTTAATTTAAAAATCAATTAAAAATACTTAAAAATAATGTTTTTAAAGTTAGAAAATAGCCTTAAACTCACAAAAATAAACCTAAAAATTCAATTAAAGTTGTTAATAAAATCCACTTATTTACCGTACCTTTTCGTTATTATCTAGGTTAGATATTCCTCGTCGATCAACTCTATAAACTCGTGCGCATTTATCATCATCAATCCAAGAAACGCAACCACTGTGAGTGAATTCTTACAAATTCCCCTTTTTATTCATGTTTTGGGGTGTATCATGTGTCGCTTAAACTAATTCGTTTATTCAAACTCGTGCTATACCATATTATGATCTAAACTTAGAATGTAAATATTGTTTGTTGTTATGTATTACATATTATTAAGTTGTATGCAAATTATTTGTTAGGCCCATCAGTTCCTCGTGGGAGACGAGTTGAACAACGCGTGCCTTAAAACTCATTCATTAGGCCCATCAGTTCGTAGAACAACGCGTGCCTCAAAACTCATTCATTAGGCCCATCAGTTCCTCGTGGGAGACGAGTTGAACAACGCGTGCCTCAAAACAATCTATTATTGTATGTGTGTGCATTATTTAATATTAAGTGTTTTGTGAATAAATTTACATCTACATTTACTCATATGTGGTTATGCACTTTATTTTATAATCAATTCAATAAACTTGTTTAAATGTTTCTCATAGGATTCACTCGCCAACTTTTGTTGATCCAAAAACCATTTTTACACATGATACAGGTGGACAGGATGAAGCAAGGAACACATAGGAAAATGCCTTAGAAGAAAATAATGAAGTCTAGAAAGATGTATAGAACATGTTGTAATTATGATTGTATGATCTCCTTTAAATTGTTATAATAAATATGAAACATTATAATAAATGTCATGAGCTTTGATGAAAAACCCAATCATGCCCCGATCACCTTTTCCGCTGCGGGTCAGGGTGTGACAGATTGGTATCAGAGCTTTTGACTATAGGGATATAGGATAGGTTATTAGACCCTTAGAGCCTATACTATAGTTGATTAGATTTTAATTGTTTATGTGGTTATATGCAAACTCATGATGTTTATTTCTTTCATATTTATTACATACACAAATGCATGCAAACACTTCCGATACTACATTTTGTGATACATAGTGAATTATACTTACAGTCAAACATACATAATTACATACACATTCATTATACATATTTCAATGTTCACATATTCAAATCATCTTCATACTTCCGTCATTCAAGATTTTGTCGCATTTTTCATTTTTCAAATCTCATCAAAGTGAGTTCTGCGACGGGCATGTAGTAACTGTAAGGGTACAAGTACCGGTAGTCGGAACGTCCTGTCTAGGTTGGCATTCGTGTAAATCCAATATGACGGACCAGTTTGCCTACCTGGGGACTAACGATGAGAGTACGAAGGACCTATTAGGCCAAAGCATGCCACACCAAACGTCGTTCGAACTAACCCCACTTTGAGGTGTCACCGTGTCCACACCTGGATACATTCTGAATATCATACGTTACATACATATTTTTCGATTTTCTCCGGGTTTTAGCGTACGTAACCAGGCTAACACATGCGAACCATATGAAAAACCCGGTAATCATGGGGGCCCACATGATTACGAAGGTGAAGTATGGCGGCATGCAAAGCCCAAATACGAGCAAAGCCCAAGACATCCTATGGATGTAGTAGATTTATTATTCTATGTTTATTTTATGAATGTTCATTCCTAAATACGACACATGATCCCTAAAACATCCAACTCATACTCTTGATATGTATTCCTTGTAGATGTCTTCTAATTCCGCTCATAGGAAGGTGAGAGCAAGAAAAACTCGCGAGCGCATGGCTGCCCAAATCGCTCAACAAATGGTTGCTGTAATACCCAACATTGTAGTTCAAGTTCAACAAGCCCTTACCGCTAATCCCGTCAATCAAGAAGATCAAAACATTGTCAATCCTCCCCCCAAAACAACTAAATGCACCTACAAGCATTTCAAATCCTGCGACCCTCCAAAATACGAAGGGACTGAAGGTGTCACCGCTCTCCTCCATTGGTTTGAAGAAATGGAAAACACTTTTCTAAATTTCGATTGCCCCGATGATCGCAAAGTGCGATATGCTACTGGTCGTTTACTTGGAATAGCACTTACATGGTGGAATACAGAGAAGGCCAAACGAGGTGTTGAAGATGCTATGACTTTGACTTGGGAAGAGTTGAAGGAAATCATGACAAGACGGTTTTGCCCAAGAAGCGAAATCAAGAAATTGGAGGATGAGTTCTATTCTTTGAAACAAAAGGAAGGCGACCACACCACATACAACAAGAGATTCCTCGAGTTAAATCAAATGGTTCCCAACTTGTTCACTCCCCTTTACCGTTTGATCGAGCACTACATTCGAGGTCTTCCTTAAAAAATTCAAGACTCTGTAATAAGTACCATGCCTGCAACTTTGGAAGCAGCAATGGAGTTAGCTACAGAGCTCACCGAGAACCGTATACGAAATAAGGACTTCAAGGAGGAGAAGAAGAAGGATAAAGCATCAACTGAAACCTCAAACTCCACCCAAACCGAATCCCCTTCTCAATCCATTTCTAAGAGAAAACGAGATGGGCAACTTTTTGCTGTCACCCAACGCAATCAACCAGCCTCACAAGTCGTACCCCTCCAAGCTATCCCAATCACTCAAGTAGTACCCAACTCAACTTACCCAAATAAGAAACCTTACCTTGGACCTCACCCTCAATGTAACACCTATTTTTATCACCATCCATCTACCTTACCTTGTCGACTATGTGCGAATTGTGGACGCTATGGTCATTTGAGCAAGGTTTGCCGCACCCCTCAAAATCAAACCCCACCCCTACTCAAAACATGATCCAAACATATCAACAACCTCAATATCCCATGTTTCCTTATGTTCGAGGTTTTTTTAAATTGTGGCGATCCTACCCATTTTAGAAACACGTGCCCTCGATTGGTTAACATCATAAACGCTCAAGCTCAAGCAAACCCAGTTAACCAAGCAAATCAAGAAAACCTAACCACTAGGCCACCAGCAAGAGGAAGAGTTTTCAACATCAACTCCAATCCATTGAAGATAATGACGGCCCAAATGAACCACCCAACTAGTCTCCTTCACCAAAACTCAAGATTCAACTCCACCCGCTTCGTTTTTATGTTTTTCTTTATGTTATCTCAATTTTCACGTGTCTCAATTATAAATTGGAAATTTATCCAAGAATCTTAATGCGAATTACTATTTCAGTTTTGTTTTATACTCATTGATTTAACATTCATATCATCATACCTCACCACGTATCTCAGTCTCATCATTTAAAGAAGTTGGGTTGTGTCTCACTTCTACATAGACTAACCTCTCCATCATAACAAACGAGAGAGGTACTGTCATCATTCAAACATGTATACTATCAGAACTAAGACTTAAGCTTTGGTTGATTGTGTTTGTTTATGTTTTAGAGTCACATAGAACTAATCATAACTTACGGATAAAGCCAATGAAAAATTGACAAGAATATGGTGGATACGCCGCTGGTACTTCCTATATATAAGTATTCTTGTCAAAGGACCAGAGGCATTGTCAGGCGGTTACGAGAAGTTCCATGTAGGATTTAGTAATGTCATGGTTGAAGTTTGTTTTATACTCACTGATTTAGCATTCATATCATCTCATCATTTAAAGAAATTGGATTGTGTTCCATTTCTACATAGACTAACCTCTCCATCATAACAAACGAGAGAGGTACTGTCACCATTCAAACATGTATACTATCAGAATTAGGACTCAGGCTTTGGTTGTTGTGTTTGCTTATGTTCTAGAGTCACATCATAGAACTAATCATAACTTATTGATAAAACCAATGAAAATTTGACAAGAATATGGTGGATACGCCGCTGGTACTTCCTATATATAAGCATTCCCGCCAAAGGATCAGAGGCATTGTCAGGCGGTTATGAGAAGTTCCATGTAGGTTTTAGTAGTAGAAGTTTTGTTTTAGGATATAACCTTATCTTTCCAAACATATCAAAACTCTTGCGCATGAAATCATACTTAGTCAATCAACTCTGTTTATCAATATTCTATATCGTAGGCATCAAAAAGCGATTCCTGTAGCAGGGTACTCCACCCTTACAAGGAACGTTACCGCCTCAAACAAAAATTTAAACTCTTACCCCCTTCTAAGTATGCAATTGTCAAAGTAAAACACCATCCTTTTGAGACAAACATGCCACTACTTAAATTTCGGGACGAAATTTCTAAAAGTAGGGGATACTGTAACATCCGTCAAAAACCGGGTTAACCAAACCCGCTTCGTTTATTAACCGAACATCCAGTTAAAAATTTCGTTGCGTATTTAATGCTCAAATTAATTTTAAACGATACATAATTTATAAATATATTAGAATATAAAATTTATAATTGAAAATTTATTAAAAATAATGAAATAAAAATAATATGCTGATGCCGGGTTTCGAACCCGGGTCAGCCGGGAACCTCAAAGTCTTAACTCACATACAACAAACCACTCCGCCACTTGTGTTACTTGTTGATTTATTGGAACAATTAATACATATAATAAAACTGGAAATCAAACCCAGTCAACAGCGCGCCCAAATCCGCAGACGCCGGAAAATCCGACGATTTCGCCAATTATCGACAGTTACTTTTGACTTAACGTACGTATTAACGTCGCCATCGGTTATAACCGATATCTAGTTCCGCGACATCAGTCATAACCGCCGGGGAACGGCTGACCAACGAACCAAGACAGAAATCAGACCCAATTCAACTTGTTCTTCCCTATAAATGCACACCCTAGCCTCTGGTAATCTTTTCGCTCAAAATCGCACCGATTCTCGAATCAATTTCACTCGCCGGAATTCTCTGCAAGTCGCCGGAAAACCGAGACTTTCATCAACACGGTAAATACCTCGACTCCTTCTGTTTCATTCCATTGCTAGACAAATTCTAACATCACTCCATCACCCAGAATCAATCCCAGACGACGTTGCCGGATATTCTGTACTCGCCGGAAAATCGCTGGAATTTCCGAAATCACGCTGTTAATCGGTATGAGCATCTAAACCTCCTGTTAATCATTGTCTAGTAATTCAATTTCATATCTAATCAATCAAAACTGTTAATTGATCCGAACAGAGGGAGTTCACAAAACAGAGCCGACGATCTTTGCCGGAGTTCTGAAAAAGATAATCTGTTCCGGTACTTTCTTTCCCCAAACCCTCTCTGTTCATCACATTACAATTGCTTATAAAGTTCGTTAATTTAATTTAACAAGTAACAGTTGAATAATCGCCGTCTGTGTTCTTGAGCGAAGAAGACGAAGTTGATTATGGTTATAAGAGTAATTAAAATCAGAATAATAAACGGGTTAGACACACAGTCCAGCGGTGGACTGTGTGCAAACATGAAACACACGTCTCGAGTTCGATCCCTATCACGACCCTATCCTCGGAAATAAAAATGTTTTTTTTTTAAAACCGAACCGGGTTAACTCACTGTAAGATGTTAAGTATAATAAAAATCAGAATATTAACCAGGTTAGACACACAGTCCAGCGGTGGACTGTGTGCCAAACTAAACCACAGGTCCCGGGTTCGAGACCTGTTGAGATCACCGGTTCGATACAATTAAATCCTTTTTAAATAAATGATTTTCGGATTAACTTAAATAGTGTATAAATATAATTAAAAACAGAAATATTTCGGGTTAGACACGTAGCTCAGTTGGTAGAGCTGCGTGCACGCGTACGGGAGGTCACGGGTTCGAGTCTCACTCAGTGCAATAATATTCACGACCGAACCGGTCAACGGTCAACAGTCATGGTCAACGGTCAACGGTCAAAGTCAAAAAGTCAACATTTTTTTTATATTTTATTTATTTATTTAATTTAAAAATCAATTAAAAATACTTAAAAATAATGTTTTTAAAGTTAGAAAATAGCCTTAAACTCACAAAAATAAACCTAAAAGTTCAATTAAAGTTGTTAATAAAATCCACTTATTTACCGTACCTTTTCGTTATTATCTAGGTTAGATATTCCTCGTCGATCAACTCTATAAACTCGTGCGCATTTATCATCATCAATCCAAGAAACGCAACCACTGTGAGTGAATTCTTACAAATTCCCCTTTTTATTCATGTTTTGGGGTGTATCATGTGTCGCTTAAACTAATTCGTTTATTCAAACTCGTGCTATACCATATTATGATCTAAACTTAGAATGTAAATATTGTTTGTTGTTATGTATTACATATTGTTAAGTTGTATGCAAATTATTTGTTAGGCCCATCAGTTCCTCGTGGGAGACGAGTTGAACAACGCGTGCCTTAAAACTCATTCATTAGGCCCATCAGTTCCTCGTGGGAGACGAGTTGAACAACGCGTGCCTCAAAACAATCTATTATTGTATGTGTGTGCATTATTTAATATTAAGTGTTTTGTGAATAAATTTACATCTACATTTACTCATATGTGGTTATGCACTTTATTTTATAATCAATTCAATAAACTTGTTTAAATGTTTTTCATAGGATTCACTCGCCAACTTTTGTTGATCCAAAAACCATTTTTACACATGATACAGGTGGACAGGATGAAGCAAGGAACACATAGGAAAATGCCTTAGAAGAAAATAATGAAGTCTAGAAAGATGTATAGAACATGTTGTAATTATGATTGTATGATCTCCTTTAAATTGTTATAATAAATATGAAACATTATAATAAATGTCATGAGCTTTGATGAAAACCCAATCATGCCCCGATCACCTTTTCCGCTGCGGGTCGGGGTGTGACACGTTTGCACATGTAATTAAATCGATAAAAAAACTACATCAATTATGTTGTGTATACACATGTGCATATATTTCAAAAAGCAGGTGTGCTATAAAAAATCATGTAAATTACATCATATATGTTTTGTATGCACATGTGCATTACATACATTACAAATACTATATACAATATTAAACAAATCGATATAAAACCTGACATATTAATCAAGACACAACAGTTATATAACTACTGAAAAAATAAAAATAATTCATAAGTAATCTTACTTGAACGTTAGTTTGACATCCTTTGTATCCTTTTCAACCTCCAATTCTTTGTCGTCATCATTATGTTTTTTGCCCTCCGCCCTAAAACATCGTTTTGTAAATCATATTGAAACCTTAAATTATTATGTCAAAACAAATAAGAACATGACATTAAAATACTCGTTTGTCCATACCTTCGTTTGTCGTCATTGGTTATCAACAAATATTGCCATAACGTATTTTCATCGCCATTCAATGGTGCATTCATGTCAACCACATTTGTATCCTTAACACTCACATTCACAATTTTTTCTGTGTCTGTATCAAGCGAACTTTGTGAACTCCTAGACAACAACTTAAAAGACGGTATGGTGTTGTCTACTTCTTTCTTCTTGCTTGTTTGTTTTTTCACGTCACCTTTACCCGTTTCTTCCAACTTAATGGAATCGCCAACAACACCTTTACCCGTTTCTGCCACCTTAATGGGCTTACCAATAGTTTTATCCATTTTTATATCTTTGCCATCTTTCACCACTCCACCAACCTTCATTGTATCACCCTCTTCATGTTTTGATACACTATCCAACACATCACTCTTGTTTGTTAAATTTGTTTTTACTGACCTTGTAAACACCTTCATTCCACCTTTGATTGTAACATTAACCTTTTTATCCTTCTCATCATCTATAACTTTGTTAATTTTTATATCAACCTTCTTCATCCTACTTAACAAAATCGCCATTTTGTTCTCACCTTTAAATGCTCTATCATACTCTCTCACAACCTCTTCGACTTTAACATTACTTGGATATTTGTAGCAAATATTGTCCAACTCTTTTTCCAATGATTTTTTTCTCAATGTCTCGGACATCAACTTTTCGATCATGTGCATATGTTCCTAATTAATAACACATTAATAAATTAATGTTAATATTAACAACACAACATTATGCACATGTGCATATGCTATATGATCACAATGACACAACATTATGCACATGTGCATATGCTATATGCTCACAATGAGACAACACTATGCACATGTGCATACGCTATATGCTCAGTAACACATCATTATGCACATGAGCATCAAGTTGAACAACATAAATCACACGTCTGAACTTTATAAAAAAAACAACTTGAACAACTTCAAAAAAGGTATGCACATGTGCAGAAAAAAATTAAACTTAATATCATCATACGTACCTCAAACGTCATATCTTTTTGTTCACCTCCATGTTGATCTACCACATCCTCCATTTTGTCATCCTCTAACATTTGATCAGCGTTTTTCATTTTGTCCTCTATCATCTGATGTTCCACATCAACGTGCCCTTCACGTAACACACCAAACCCGCCATTTTGTATCTCCCATTTTCCCCTTTTGCTCAGCATATTTTTCGTCCAAAATGACAGTGGACTTACTGTTCGGACCGTATTGATTTCACCACACAAAGTTCTATCAACATACAACATCTGCACATGTGCATTATTACCATATGTGAACAAAAATAAAATAAATATATAAATAAATAAATAATACCAACTAAATTATAAAGTTTTTTTCAAACATCACAATTAACTTACCACCAATATTGTGAGAGCACCATTGAAATATATCGATTTGCTATCACGTTGCCATTCATCTTTACTCATTTTAATGCTATCACATATATACCTGCAACAGTTTACATCTTCAACCGTGATATCTTCTTCAGATAAGCATTCCAAAAAATCAATCTTGCATGTACCATCCTTGTTTATTTCCACCATGGTATTCATGAACAATGTTAAAAATTCATATTTAAACATTATTCCATCATCCGTTGGGTTATCTCTCAGTCGATCGACGATCCTACTCGGTGTCAACGGACGCCCTTCGTATAAACCGTTCCACTAGGCCAGTATCCCGTGTTTTGCATCTTTGCCTTCGTCTTCATAATCTTCTACATCATTCTTTTTAACATTCTTTCCTTTCCTTTTTTTCCCTCGGGTTTTTGTTCATCCCTTTTATCATTATGTTTCTCCTTCTTATTCTCTTTTTTTTCTCCTTCTTTTTATATTCTATAACAACCCTGCTGTTTTTTAACCCAGTAAGTAACTCACTGATAACATTCTCGTTAATTTCGATGTTGCCACCATTCACTTTGATTAACATATTTTTGTCGTTAAACTTGTCTACCACAAAGTGTGACATCCTTCCTGGCAAGCTGTCTGTCTTAAGCTTCAAAATTCTGCCAAGCCCCATGTTTTTTTTACTATAACCATTTGTTGTTTAGACAACATGTTTAACCCCTCCAAAAGTTGATGGGGTGTCAGCCGTGTTCGTATTGATCGCCAGATAGATATTCTTGTAACTTTTTTACTTCCTTTATTTTGAATTCTTGGTGATATAACATCATTATTTGAATTTGTTTATTAACATAATAACATGTGAATGTTATAAAATGTTTGTACAAAATAATGCACATGTGCATTCGAAAGTTTGACCAGTTATTTTCAATAACACTTACCATTGCCATCGTTGCCAGCCACCTCAACATCTTTCAGTGGGATTATTGATTTCACAATCCTTCTGTTCTTTGTCACACGTGACCCATCCAAACTTTGGGCTGTTTCGTCTTGTTTCCGTTTGCTTTTCCTTATTACAACATCAGTATGTTTAGTTGTTTCAAACTGCTTCCGTTTCTTGTTATCTTTACGCACACCTTTTTCCACCTTCGGTTTTCCTGGATTCACATAATTAATGCGTTTATATGAGTTATAACATCCATAAAGCAATAAATATTTTTATAATACACATGTTCATAACAACATATTGCATCGTTTTTCTAACCTTTTTGCATAACAGTTTGCCTAGTCCTACCAGTAGTGTGTTCGTCTTCAGTTGCATCCGGCATTCGCCTTGACCCTTCATCCCGTGATTTTAGAATAAATGTAACTTTTTTTGCCTTTTTCTCCATCGATTATCTACAAACAATAGGCATGTGTATCAACATTCGTTTATGTTGTTTTGTTAAATACTATTTAATAGGGCTGTAAACGAACCGAACGAACACGAACAAGGCCTTGTTCGTGTTTATTCATTAAGGATATAAATGTGTTCACTAACGGTTCATGAACGCTTACCGAACGAGATTTTATGTTCGTGTTCGTTCATTAAGGAAATGAGTATGTTCGCGAACGGTTCACGAATACAAATAAATTTGGCAAACATGATGAAGGATAAAGGCAATGGATCCCTTATTGTGAAACGGAGGTCGATTGTATTCGTCGATGTAAATAATGAGAAATAAAAGGGGGGATCGATGCATAAACAAGTGAAATAGGGGTTAGTTTAATTGTTAGGGTAATAATATAAATAAAAGTTTAATGGTAATAAAATAAATAAAAGTTTAATAACATAAAAAGTATAGATAAAATATATGAAAGTACACAAATCTTTAATTAAAACACAAACATATGAACGTAAACGAACGCAAATGAATGAATGTTCTTGAACACGTTCACGAACACCTTACCGAACGTTCACGAACACAACTGAACGAACGAGACCTTAGTTCATGTTCGTTCATTTAACTAATCGAACGAAATTTCTTGTTCATGTTCGTTCGTTTACTAAACGAACGAACATAAATGAACTTCCCGCCGAACGGTTCATGAACTATTCACTGAACGTTCGGTTCGTTTACAGCCCTACTATTTAATAATACGCACATTTGCATATCAAACTATTATAACAATGTATGCACGTGTACATCAACATGAATCATCAACACGAATCATCAACATGAATCATAAACATGAATCAATACATTCATATTAACTTAATCTCTGACAAAATACGCGTATGTGCATAAATATGCACATGTGCATTAACATGACTGACCCTATCAACATGTTTGCTAAACGAACGAACATAAATGAACTTCCCGCCGAACGGTTCATGAACTATTCGCTGAACGTTCGGTTCGTTTACAGCCCTACTATTTAATAATACGCACATTTGCATATCAAACTATTATAACAATGTATGCACGTGTACATCAACATGAATCATCAACACGAATCATCAACATGAATCATAAACATGAATTAATACATTCATATTAACTTAATCTCTGACAAAATACGCGTATGTGCATAAATATGCACATGTGCATTAACATGACAGACCCTATCAACATGTTTGCTTCAGTAGAAAAAAAATAACCCTTACCAAAACAAACTTCGTATTACCACCAATCATATTTGACATTAATTAGTAACAAATTTATTCTGTCAAACTATGCACATGTACATCATCCTAAATGACATTGTTAACATGTTCTGACAAAATATGCACATGTGCATTAATATGCACAAGTACATCAACATGAATGACCTTACTAAGTTATTCTATAAAATTAATGTGCATATTAACATACTGTGACAACTTATGCACATGTGCATACTTATATAAAAAACACAATCACCTTCTTATCCTGGTTTATTAAGTGAATCCTATTCAAATTTATGTACATGTTAACATACTATTACATTTTATCCACAAGTGCATAACTATATGTCACACGTAACTACCTTATTATCACTGCTTTATTCTTGTGATCTCTTATTATTCTGTTCTATGTAATCAAATTTATGACAAAACAAATATATGCACATGTGCATATCTAAATATATAACAGACTCACCTCATTGTCTTATTCAGTGTAATCCTGATTTGTCAAACTGTGTACATGTGCATAACTGTATAGATCATAGAATTAGTTTGTTATCCTGTTCTGTATAAGCCTAATCTGTATAAGCCTGCTCTGTCATATTAATGCACATGTGCATTAACACGACATAACTTATACACATTTATAAATCAGTAATAACAACCCTATCATTTACCAAATCAAACCAAATCAACTTCTGTGTTGCCAATCATATCTAACATAATGCACATAACATCATTCCTTAATAAAAAACTACATGAAAAAAACACATCACTACCGCAATTTTCAATAGTTAATATATGTAACAACTGTTTAAAAATGTCATAATCACATAATAACATGTCTGAATCGACGACTAATAGTTTTTTTATAATGTACGAACATAAAACAAGGTGTATGAACTTACATATTCATGAAACAGTGCAACGGTGCAAACAGATAATCGATAGTCCGTTAGACGAGTTATATGACGTATGTTCTTCCGATTATCCCTAACTGTGCAACAAACCTCGATAATTTAGATGAGAAGACGAATGTGCGATAGATGATTGTGTTCTTGATGCACTGATATCGACTATTTTTGATGACAATCTGCCGATATATGATGTTGTGGAGGATATATCGCTGAATCGCACTGATTGATAAGATGAATCGCACGGATTGATGATGATTTTGGGGGATTGATGATGATTTTGGTTTATCGGGCGTGAATTGTTGGTGTAGTATGATTTAATTTTTATTTGAAGTCCAATAGGAAGATAATCCAGGGATGCGAGGGATGCGAGGTGGTTATTTTTGAAACTTCCATTTATTTACAATAATACCATGTGTTCACATTGGTTCTCGGGGTTTTCGCAATAAAGGTGGTTCTCGCATGAACCTTACCCCATATATATATATATATATATATATATATATATATATAGGGGATGGATCACGAGAAAATTAGTTTAAATGAGAAAACCAAAAAACTAACTAAAAAAGCCAAAAAAAAACATATCAAATTTTTTTGATTTATTTTATAAAAAATCGCTATATATATTATATAAAAAACTTTAAAAATAAAAAATAGAAAAAGCATATGATGCACATGTGCAACATATACATATAATGCACATGTGTAGTACACATATAGTGCACATGTGCAGTACAAGTTTTTTTTTGAAAGTAAAGTTTTTTTATACATAAAATGCAGGGATTTTTTATAAAAAATTGTAAAAAAAATTGTATGTTTTTTATGCTTTTTTGGCCTTTTTAGTTAGTTTTCTAGTTTTCTCATTTATATCTAGTTTTCTCATGATCCTCTCCCAATATATATAGGATAAGGATCCGTTAGGAACCACCCTTTATTGCGAGAACCAGTGTGAAGACATGGCAAACTTGTAATTATGTTATGTTAATTATAAAACACACGTTGTTCACTATCAGTTTAGAATTCTTAGGGTTCTTTCATCGGAGCAGAGTTCCACAATCTACGACCAAAATCACCATCAACTACGACTAGAATCACCATCGTCTACAACCAGAAACACCACCGTTTACAACCAGAATCACCATCGTCTACGTTGTTCACTGTTCACGGCGACCAAAATCACTGTCGTGCTTCCTCACCACTGTTCCTCCTACCATTGTTCCTCCTGTAACCCTAATCGTGTCTTTCCTCCTAACATTGTACTTCATGTAACCCTAATCGTGCCACACTCCTTGATGATTCTGATCATGTTGCCCTAATTACGAATGGAATAATCGATTAGAATGGATGAAGATATGACGATGACGAACTTCTGATGTAATCCAGACGAAGACGAACTACTGGGAATTGCTGATGCCTGAGAATTGATAACTGTTGATGCAATTCAAGTGTAGGAGGACGTGATTTTTGTATAAATTCACCATCCTGCACATGTGCAGCACTTTACCATTACCTTATAAATACACTATCCTGCACATATGCAACATTTTATCACCATTCACGGCGACGACATCCACAACGGCAGCATCCATGGCTACCTAATCGACGTTAACACATCACCCCACCACCACAAAGACAACTACTCCGGCTATAACTCCGTCAGCGACGTACTCCAGTTGACTAACCACCGTTCATGGCTAGTTCATGTAAGTAGGTTTTATCATTGAATATGAATTAGTTATTTTATTGCTTAATTTAATTTATGTTTTTAATCACATGTAACTTTACTGTTTAATTTGTTTTTTATGGTTTTATTAACATGATTGTTTTGCATCATGCCAGGGCTGTTGGAGGCTATTGAAAGTGGTGCCCAGAGGTGTGAGATAGCGGTGGTGGTGGCATGATGTGTTTTGAACTGGGCCAGTAAACAGTAAACAAAACTGATGCCACTGATGTGTTCGACTCAAACATGTCATGTCCAACTCTGTAGGAAAGTGTGATTTTATTTTGACACGTAGGCGGTTGTGTAGGTATGTGATGGATGAAATCGGGTTCAGCATTCAGAGATGAACCAGGTTTTAGAGTATCACCATTCATGTACGTGGCTTTTCAGAGTATCACCATTCATATACGTGGCTGAAGGGACATTGGAGTCTTTTGTGAGGTGCTTTATTGTTAACATTTTGTTTCTTTTTTTTTCTAATCCTTTTAAGTACAAAAGTATACATATAAAGTATAAACTATATTTATCATATTAAACAAGACAGATACATAACCATAATAAAAGAGTAGATAGTGTTTCGACGTGTTTGCATTTCCTCTCTTAATGTTTGAGATTGGTTAGAAGTCTCGAGGTTTAAACAGCCGAGCTTTCTAACTTTCCTCGTACATTGCATATTAGGTATGTTAGGCAAGGTTGCTTTGTAACACTACATGTTTTTACGTCCAATTAATTTCCGATACGTGTCCTGGTAATTCTCGTGTGCCGTGTGCCAAAACAGGAGGGACCAAGGTCGTTGAATCGCTTTTAATATCCGTGTTATGCTATGAAACAAAGTTGAAGGGCTAAATATGAAAAATTCAAAATTTTCATGTTCTGGGAGGTGGATGCGGACCACATCACCTAAGCCATACGGTCCGCATCAGTTTTAAAACTGGGGGCGCCTCAGAGGCCATACGTACCGCATGGCCAAACCCATACGGTCCGCATGGCACTGCCAGCGAACCAAAACATGGCAGACTCATGTTCTGCGACATTTTAACATTATGCCACCCTCTGTTGCATGCTTGACATGAATTAGGACACTTGTTCACGTCCTTAAACACCTGGAAACCCTCTGTGCACCTCCATGGCCATTTAATGGATGAATTTTGAGTTCTAACCTTTACTTCACCAACTCTAACTCATCAAGATCATCCCCCTAGAGGAGCTTCTGGCCATTCTCAAGCATTCTATTCTGTACTTAGCACTATTTGAACCATATGTAAGTATTCAATTTCATGCTAAGTTGATTCCATTAGGATTTAAGCTAAGATTAAAGTCTTGACGTAAATATGCCTTGACTTTGATCTAAATCCTTGAT
Organism: Scalesia atractyloides; assembly: GCA_947069175.1. Lineage (NCBI taxonomy): Eukaryota > Viridiplantae > Streptophyta > Magnoliopsida > Asterales > Asteraceae > Scalesia > Scalesia atractyloides. Next base: position 51,720,956 of record CAMTDV010000019.1, read on the forward strand.
AAGTCCGGCCATTGGGCGTAACGAAAGTGGCTATGTGATTGTAATGATGTAGGTGTTAATCCCCTAAGAGGGCACCTCCTGATTACCAAGAATTCTTGATCAATTGATGAGTCAAGCTAAAAGTCAAAGAAAGTCAAACTGTCCAGTTTTATAAAAATTCATAACTATCAATCTCGATGTTATAAAATATGTTTTGATGCACTGAAAATATAAAAATAAGTATTAGAACTTATACCAACTGATTTGGCTCGTCAAGATTTGGTCTAGGGTCGGTTTGCAACCGAAAGTCGCTGTATTTGACTTTTCATTGACTTTTTGGTTCTGACCTGATCTAGCCATTTTGGCTACTGACTTTTGGTCACTTTAAGACCATATTTCATTAGAAATCTGGGTTTCTATATTAGTTCCGTAATTATTTATTAAAACTTTGCAAAAAGGTCCTTTTCATACAAATTAAGGTTTTAAACATACATGCATATAAAAATATGTTATAAACTGATTCATAATCATAATTTGATTATATTGATGTCAAGAATTTTATTCTAATATGAGTTTAACAAAAGATGCGTTTATGGCATTAAAATGACTAAATTGCCCTTTTCGGCATTTTAGAAACACTTAACATGATTTTATGACCAAGATGATATATTTACTGATATAATATGATAAATAGGACCATTTGGGATGTTCATTCAGATTATAACCTGAATAACGGCTTAAGATTTGTTAATTGCCGATAAATGACTAAATTACCCCTTTTCACGCAAAATGATTTTAATCAATCTTTTTATAACCAAAACTTAAACCTACTGATGTAATAAGTTAAATGACATGTTATTGGTATATAAAACAGGTCATAACTTCTGTTTAACTTAAACATCGATTTAAACGGCTTTTTAGCGACTTTTACGCCTTCTCGGCGCATAGTATGGTTTAAAACCATAACTATGAGCTAAGACTTGATACCTACTGATTTATAAACTTATTTTCAAATCTTAACAGTAAGTACAAGTCCCATACTCATAATCCCAATTTTGGCTTCAAAGCTATGTGTGAAATTACTAAAATACCCCCACGGGACATGGTTTGTTTCAAAACCACCAAGCACACATATATTTGATATCCTACTATTATAACATCATACAATAAGTATTTTTACAGAATGTTATAGACCTTGACATCAGATTTATATTTAACATCTTTTATAAACAATAAAATGACCAAAATACCCTTGTAAGGCATGAATCGATTTTAAATACATCTCGGGCCTATCTTTTGCAAAGCTACTGATTTTATAACATTTTTTCAAATATATTATCTTATGGAACTTGTATATGACTCCTACGGTTACCCGGTTCGCGTTCGGTTAAACATGTGTGACTAGTTCACGCAATTTAACCAAAACGGGTTTAACTACGTCATTCCTTTATCGAAATCCAGAATGTTGTTGGCTTACTTATATTAAACAAGTATATGTACTTGTCGGGTCAAACTAACATCCTATTCCGGTCACCGCTTAAGCTAGCATATTGTACCGTATTGTTTTAATGTAAGTCTAACCGGTTCAAGTCTAAGACTTCATTAAGAACCGTCAGCATTCTAATATTGGTTAATAATTACCATCACTCCTAGACCCTAAACGCCTTCCGGTAGATTGTATATGTGCTTATTTCTGATCTGCGGCTGAGTTCTGACTTTACAAGACTTAACTTCAGGTAAATACCCTTACTTATTTTCCCTATACGGGCTTGGGATACGGTAAATTATTACCGCTTGGTTGGGTATGGGATTCTGTTTTATCCAATTGTGGTAATTAACTAAAATCTTGCATAACCCGGTTTTGTCCTGTTTTGTCTGAAACTAAAACATTGAGGGTGGACTTGACCGTTTCCTGGATATCCTTGGCTCACTAAAGTGCTAGTGGCCACGATAATATAGCATGGCGTGTAGGCATACATTGGGTAATTGCTATCTGCTTTCTATGTGAAAGGTCAGAGTGGTGTGTCAGTCGATCAGGTCTCGATGTTTGTATTGGGCCCCATATGTAAAAGCCTGGCATGTAAATCTGTATACAAGGTCATTTGTACTATCCCAAGTTGTTTATGAAAATGTACCAAGTGCACCTAAAAACCATTTTCGAAAGAATTTTCAAAATGAGTCGGTTGAGTGTATTTACCAGTGTAAACTAACGTATTTTCAAAGATCAAGTTACAGGTACAAGTACGAAATAGGCCGAAAGATGCGGGGCATATACCGAGGAGTTGCGCCCTTAGGATTTTCCTGTAGAGTCTGTTATCATTTTATGTATATTTTCGATCCGACTGTGGATCTTATTACAAGCCTTGTCTGTATATTATTTGTGTTTCCGAACACTCGACACTTATGGTTTGTAATAGTTTATGTTATCCAAGACTTCCGCTGTGTTATCTTATATTTGGTTATGATGATATCAACTTTACGTCAAGGTACTCTCCACCGGGCCCACCAGTAGACACGTGGATGTCGGGGTGTGACATGCTTTTAGTTCACTATGATCTTTTGAGTTTTTCTTTTCTTTTTCTTAAAAAAAAAGAGGGAATACGAGTGTGTGAATGGTTCACTTTTATAACTCAACCATAATTAGAAGTTCTGGTTATATGAAAAACTATTAATTCGTTTATTTTTTTGTTTTTAAGAAAGAACTTTTTACCATTAATGAGAACCTTAATAGTGCAGGTACTAAATAATATTCGAGTAGTGCGAGTATATGCTTTTCATGCTAATTTTGTACTCTTTTGGCTTTTCTTCCTTTTTATGGTTTTTTAGATGAACTTTTTGATACAAGATTGTAGGTGCAGCAATCAGATATGTTTTAGAGGAACAATTTTGACATCAGATATTGGAACACAATATCTTTAGGATGCTTCAATTAAGCAGGCTCTCTCTAAATGTTTTATGCCTCGAGTATTATTGGAGTATTATTGTATATCCGAAGAGAAACATCTCTGCATCAGTATGTGTTTAGTAGTATTCGAACAATGTCTATGATGATGATACACTTCATCGAACAATGTCTATGATGATGATACCCTTCATCCCTGCCCCCCGCAAAGTGCTAGATTATTTTAACATTAGTTTAAAGATAAAAGCAAGAAATTGAGTTACCTTGGTATTGTATTTGAACAAGTGTTGAAAAACTATGTATGTTAATTAAACAGAATTGTTATATTTGGTTTGTTTGTTTGGCGTAAATTGTAGCTGGTTAATTTGTGCATTTTTATAAAAATAACTATTTATTATATTTGTGCATTTTGGGCGGATTAGGAATATGGTATTCACTTTGCGTGGGTGGGTCCGGTTATTTGTTTTGGACTTTCATTTTGTGCGGTTTATATGTTCATATTAGGTGGCTCACATGGAGTTTACTTTGGTGTTTTTGGAGGTGGGATGATTCATTTTGGGCGTTTAATTACCCGCCTATAATACATTTTCATTTTTTCCAGCGAACAATGCACATGTACATACATGTTTAATGTTTCACTGCACATTGTTATTGTTTTGACCAATGCACATGTGCATACATGAATATTTTAACTGCATATAATCTTTTTTCCTTTACATATACATCAACATATGTAATGTGGTACCCTATACGTAAGAAGGTACCACATACACTCCACATGGTTATTGTTTCGAATATTACACATGTGCATACATGTTTAATGCTTCACTACACATTGTTATTGTTTCGACCAATGCACATGTGCATAAATGAATATTTTAACTACATATAATCCGTTTTCCTTTACGTATATATCAACATATGTAATGTGGTACCCCATACATCATATGGTACCACATACACTCCACATGGTTATTGTTTCAAATGATCCACATGTGCATACATGTTTACTGTTTCACTACACATTGTAAATTATACAATACTACAATACGAATATGTATACTATATCATCTTTGCACATGTGCAGTACCAACATTTTCTCTACCAAACAACATAATAAATCATATATTAACAAACATGATCATTTGTATTCCATGTCCACAAACTACCTACACATAACATTTGCATTAGTTTACAACCTCACACCTTCTACTCTTCTTTCCATTTACTAAGTATCTTCCAACACTCCGCCTGTTTCAACACCTCTTAGTCTATCATTTTTCGATATTTTTCATCTGTTAACCTATTAATCAAATATGTCCTTGTTGTCAATCCATGAGCCGTTTCGAATATATTTTTCCTGCATAAATTACGTATAGTACATCAATTATTTCATGTATACACATGTGCAGTAAACATATTACATACAATATGTACAATTTTTATGTTTTAAAGTAATAATGCACGTGTGCATATGCCGTAATACATTCACATTAAATTAATATGACAAAATATGCATATGTGCATAAATGTTCACATGTGCACTAACATGACTGGCCTTATCAACAGGTTTGCTTCAATTAAAAAAAATTAGCCCTTACCAAATCAAATTTCGTATTACTACGACCAATCATATTTAACATTAATTAGTAACAAATCTATTCTGTCAAACTATACAAATGTACATCATCATAAATACATTGTTAACATGTTCTGGCAAACAACCCACATGTGCATAACTATGCACATGTACATCAACATCTACAACTAATGTCATTTTTTTTATTCTTTTCCATCTAATATCTACAACGAGCATGTGCATCAACATCAATATATTTTTAAGGTAAAATATATGCATGTATACATAATCATACGCATGTGTGTAAACGTTAAATACATAAATAACCTGTTATAACAAATTATGCATTATGTTCATATTAACATATTTTTATCAATTTATGCACATGTGCATAACCATATGTCACACAATGCTACCTTATTATCATATTCAACCATGAATTACACATTCATATAACTGCATAATATCATTGATTACACATTAGTATAGCTGCATAACTGTATACCTTAACAAAGAAAACAACACCAAAATAACAATACATATGTAACACCCCAACCGATGGCGGAAACATCGGGGTAGTGGCACTAGGCGACCAGATTGTCTCATGAGAATTCCATAACAGTTATCAATCAACATCATTTAACATTTAACGTCCCATACCATTAAACACAATATTTCAAAATAACCATTACAGAAACTTGTTTTTCCCACAAAACAAAAAGGTTCGATTTTCCCTAGATTTATTACATTTTGAACTAAGCAAAATAACTAAAGAAACAAACTACGTCCAAAGCAACCAAGCTAAAATCCTCAACCTGTTACATACGTTAAAATACAAGTCAATACAATTAAGTAAAGGTGAGCATACAGGTTTAGTCAATACTAGCATAATAGAGAAAAGTGTTCGCCAAATAGTCTAACTACATATCATGATGCACCAAAACACATCACACAACATAGGCTTATTTCTCATGCTAACTACCATGAGAAGGCTTGCGCGTCCATCCTAACTAGACCCCGTCGGGTGTTAGCCACACTATAGTACCATACTAGCTAAGGAGGCAAGTTAACGAAAATAAGTCCTAGTCACATGTTTCTAGTATCACGTATTGAGCACATATAATTAGATTATTCGCGTGTGATAAACAGTTTGATTTGTGAGGTGATTTTAATAGAGGAACGTATGTAACACCCAAAAAGTGCATTTAAAGCGAAAAAGGGTCAAGTATACTCACAGTGGGTGCGTTTCGGTAAGATTAGGGATCTGAGGAGAGTTGGGAAGAGTGCTGGATCAGCCTGTAAATGAACAAAAGTGCATCAGTCTTCCGAATCGCTAAAACAGTTAAGTTTGAGTTGAGCAGTAGGCAAGTTCAGCCGAACTTGTATGTAAACATACAAGTTCAAGAGAACTTGTAAGGAACTGCTGAGGTTTGGGTCAAGTTCGGGCGAACTTGTAAGTTTCTCAAGGAAACTTGACAAGTTCGGGTGGACTTGTGAGGGTTTGAAGGGTGGATTGAAAAGTTCAGCCGAACTTGTGAAGTTTCCCTGGAAACTTTGCAAGTTCGAGCGAACTTGGGGTTTCTGCTGAAAAGTTGACCATTTTCACTCAAGTTCGGTCGAACTTGACCCAGATGGGTACAAGTTCGGTCGAACTTGGCCTGGTGTGCTGGTGATTCTCGAGCGAACTTGATGTTTTCGGGTGCAAAATCTTGCATTTACGCGTCGTTTGCTGAGGAAATCGAGTGCTCAACCCTCCAACCTTAAGCCACTGAGTAAAACTTAGGCTGGAGTGGTCTTTTTGGAGCGAACTTAGCGATTTTACAGAAACTCGTGCTAATCCGGACGAACTTGGTGGTTCGTACGGGTTAGTCCAGCTTATGTAAAGTGATGCTTTCGTCCTTGTGCTTCCGGATCTGAGATCTAGCTTTGACATCGCCTCGTTCCACTAAAAGGTGAACGAAACATACGTCATTAGTCCGAAAATGGTGTAAAAATCAAGGTTTTAAAAGGTTTTGCTTAGATCTAGTATAGATCTGAGTGAAAACAGAAGTTTTGATGGAAAAAGATGAAGATTTCGTAAAATATAAGAGATTTGATGAAAACGAAGGCAATACCTTGTGCAAAATCGTTGTAAAACGTTATAAAACATCATTGAACATCATTGTAGTTGAAATCGGGTTGATTCTTACTTAGAAACAGAGGGTTTTTGGGTTCGGGAGCTCAGAGCGAAGTTACAGCAAGTTCAAATGAGAGAATGGGACTGAGTATTTATAGGTGAAGACAAGAATGGAGCTGACGGGGAATCAAGTTCGGCCGAACTTGCATGAGACCATGCAAGTTCACGCGAACTTAGGTGAGTTTTTGGAAGGGTTTAGTCAAGTTCGGCCGAACTTGCTGAATCTTTAAGGATTCAGACAAGTTTGAGCGGACTTGAGGTTTGAAAGGAAGTCTGAGTTTGGCCTGTCAAGTTCGGCCGAACTTGGGGTCACCCAAGTTCGAGCGAACTTGGCCCAAAACTCTGGATTTCCTCGTTTTTGTTTGTTTGTCGATTGTTTAGCGATGTAATCGAGTTATAAGGCAATGTTAAGCGGTTTAGTGATGGCGTTGTAATAGCGAGTCAACGCGTGAGAGCGAGTTGCGTGAGTTTGCGAGCGATTAAACCACGATAATTCCAATTCACATATAACACATAAACACGTATAACACACAAGAACGTAAACTAATATTACCACATAATTCCAATATTCCAAATTAAGTAATTGCGTTGCGATTGCGATGGGATAGTGATGAGATATGCGAAGCGTTGCGTTAAATAAGCTTTTAAATAGCGTTTAGTGGTGATGTAATAATGCGATGCAATGACAAAACATATTTAATTTAATATGAAAATTTCTATTAACGAATCTCGGAGTACAAATCTGGAAAATCAAAATAAATGCACGAAAACAGGAACAACTGAAAATATGGGTTGTTACAGCCTCTCGGGAATTTCGTCCCGAAATTAAGCAGTGGGCGTAACAAAGAGATGCGGGTATTATGTTTTCATGTCACTTTCGAGTTCCCAAGTAAACTCGGCGCCAAGTTTGCCTTCCCATTGGACCTTCACGATCGGGATGCGTGAGCGTCGGAGTGTCTTGATTTCTCCATGATCTCAACGGGTTTTTCCATGAAATGGAGCGTTTCATTGATTTGCAGATCTTCGAGAGGGACATGTAGATTTTCTTCGGCTAGGCACTTTTTGAGGTTAGACACGTGGAAAGTCGGATGTACATTATTAAGTTCCTCCGGCAGTTCGAGTCGGTAAGCCACTTTGCCGATCCTTTCCAAAATCTTAAAGGGTCCTACGTATCGTGGCGCTAGCTTTCCTTTCTTTCCGAAGTGGACCACTCCCTTCTAAGGTGCAACCTTTAGGAGTACGTGATCTCCCACTTCGAATTGCAGGGGCTTGCGTCGTTTGCCGGCATAACTCTTTTGACGACTCTGAGCTTTCAAGAGATTGTCTCTGATCTGGAGGATTTTGTCTGTCATTTCTTGAATTAGCTCAGGACTGGTGATTTGTGCTTCTCCGATCTCGTGCCATGCAATAGGTGATCGACATTTTCTTCCATACAGTGCCTCAAAAGGAGCATTTGAATGCTGGTATGATAACTATTATTGTACGAGAATTCGATCAAAGGTAAATGCGTATCCCAGTTACCGCCGAAATCTATGATGCACGCATGAAGCATTTCTTCGAGGGTGCGGATCGTGCGCTCAGTCTAACCGTCGGTTTGAGGGTGAAAAGCGGTACTGAGATTGAGAGTAGTACCGAGAGCAGATTGAAATGTCTCCCAGAGACGCGAGGTAAAGCGACCGTCGCGGTCAGAAATGATGTCACAAGGCGTCCCGTGTCAACATATAACTTCGTCGATGTAGATTCAGGCTAACCGTTCGACCTTAAAGTCTTCTCGTATAGCAATGAAGTGCGCGGATTTAGTAAGACGATCCACGATAACCCAAATTCTATCGTGACCAGAGGAGGTGCGAGGGAGTTTCATAATAAAGTCCATAGCTATACTCTCCCGCTTCCACATCGGGATTTCGGGTTGTTCGAGTAAACCAGAGGGCCTTTGATGTTCGGCTTTAACCTTCGAACAGGTTAAGCACTTCGAAACGTACACGGCGATATCCTTTTTCATGCCCGGCCACCAATACTTAGGACGAAGGTCCTGGTACATTTTGTCGGCACCGGGATGAATGGAATATCGAGATTTATGAGCTTCGGTCATTAGCAACTTTCGAATATTATCACGACTGGGAATCCAAATGCGATTGAGGTAGTAATAAATACCTTTAGGCTTAGCTACGAGCTGGGTTTCGGCACCACATTTCATTTCTTCTTCTAAAGTATTCTTGTTAAAACAAGTGAATTGAGCGGAGCGAATCATGATTTCGAGATCATTCAAAGCTTGAGAGTCACGCACACTATATACATAGCTTCGTCGACTTAGAGCATCGGCGACGATGTTTGCTTTGCCGGGATGGTAGCGTATCTCGCAATCATAATCGTTGAGAAGTTCAACCCATCGTCGTTGGCGCATGTTTAGTTCCTTTTGATTAAAGATATGTTGTAAGCTCTTATGGTCGGTACAGACCGTACACTTTGTACCATAAAGGTAGTGTCGCCATATCTTTAATGAAAAACAACTGCACCGAGTTCGAGATCGTGGGTAGTGTAGTTCTTCTCGTAGATCTTGAGTTGTCGAGACGCATATGCGATAACCTTGTCTCGTTGCATAAGAACACAACCAAGACCAAGATTAGAGGCATCACAATAAACAACGAAATCGTCGTTTCCGTCGGGTAATGCGAGAATGGGAGCGTTGCATAGCATACGCTTGAGAGTTTGAAAAGCTTCCACTTGTTTAGAATCCCAAACAAAAGGTTTATCTTTGTGAGTCAAAGCGGTAAGCGGAACGGCGATTTTTGAAAAGTCGGCGATGAATCGACGGTAGTACCCCGCCAATCCAAGAAATGAACGGATTTCGGATGCATTCTTTGGCGTAATCTAACTCTTGACGGCTTCAATCTTTGCAGGGTCGACGTGAATTCCTTGACTATTAACGATGTGGCCGAGAAATTGGACTTCTTCGAGCCAGAATTCACATTTAGAGAACTTAGCATAAAGGCGGTTCCCTTGGAGCAGTTCGAGGACTAAACGGAGATGGTGCGCGTATCTCTCGACTTCGAGTAGATAAGGATATCATAGATAAAAACAATGACAAAACGATCTAAGAAAGCTTTACACACATGGTTCATTAAATCCATGAAGACCGTAGGTGCATTGGTAAGACCAAATGGCATGACCACGAATTCAAAATGGCCATAACGAGTACGAAAGGCGGTTTTCAGAATATCTTTTTCTAACACGCGTAACTGATGATAGCCGGAACGAAGGTCGATCTTAGAAAAGCAGGTAGCACCTTGAAGTTGATCAAATAAGTCGTCGATACGAGGAAGAGGATAGCGGTTCTTTATCGTGAGTTTGTTAAGTTCACGATTATCGATGCACATTCAGAATGATCCATCCTTCTTTTTCACGAAAAGGACGGTGCGCCCCATGGCGAAGTGCTTGGGCGTATGAAACCTTTATCAAGAAGCTCTTGAAGTTGGCTCGATAGCTCACGCATTTCGGATGGTGCGAGACGATAAGGAGCTTTAGCAACGGGAGTAGCACCGGGAACTAAATCAATACGAAATTTGACATCTCGAGTAAGGGGTAAACCAGGTAAATCGTCGGGAAAGACTTTAGGAAATTCACAAACAACGGGAACATCTTTATAAGTCTTCTTTTCTTTCTCCGGGTTCACGATATAGGCGAGGAAAGCAACACATCGCTTTTGCAAGCATTTGTGTGCTCGAGTACATGACAAAAGCATCAACTTCTTTGAGGGAGTTTCACCGTAAACATGGAGTTGATCACCGTTAGGAAGAGGGAAGCGAATCATTTCATCGAAGCAAACAACTTCAGCATGATTTTCACGAAGAAAATCCATATTTACTATGATATCGAAGCTACCTAACTGCATAGGTATGAGATTGATCGAGAAGACATGGTTGTTGAGATCGAGAGTACAACCACGTAAAACGGAGTTAACTGTAACGGTTCTTCCGGTGGCGACTTCCACATCGAAAGTCTTTGGGAGTTTAGCGCGCTTACATTTTAACACCTTTTCGAATTCTAATGATACAAAACAATTATCAGCACCAGTATCAAATAAACATGAAGCATAAATACCATTGACAAGGAACGTACCATTGACAACATTGTTGTCATTCTAGGCCTGGCGGAGGTTGAGGTTAAAGGCTCTTCCACGCACAGCCTGAGGTTGCTGCTGAGGCTGTGGTAGTGGCTGCTGCTGAGGCTCTTGCCAGACGGTACAGTTCGGGAAGACATTGGCAAGGTGGTTTGGATCACCACACACATAGCACACACGTGCTTTTGGAGCTGTTGCTTGTTGCTGTTGGTTGTTCTGGGGAATACGCTGAGGAGCTGGCAGTGCTGGAGCTTGGAGAGCTGGTTGACGAGGGCCGGTATGGCAACTCACAGTAAAGTGGCCATAGATGTTGCAGTTAGTGCAAAAGCGGCAGTTTCCACCCACCACATGATGATAAGTGCACTTAGGGCACAGTGGGTGAGGGCCGGTATACGCACGCTTAGCTGGAGGTGCGTTCAAAGCGGCTGACTGAAGCGGCTGAGGGTTTGCTGGGGCTGCAAGCGCATAGTTCTTGCTCGGGTTTCCTCTTTTGCGTCCCTGACCCTTTCCCTTCGGATCACTGGTTGGTTCGATAGCAGCAGTTGGTTTGGTGATAGCTTGATTGACAACTTTCCCATGGTTCTTGAAATAACCATCTTGAACTCGCTAATCATTGATCTCAGCGGCGAGCATGTAGGTTTCCTCGATGGTTGTAGTACGAGCAACTTTCACAAAATTTGCGACACATTCGGGTAGACCACGGATGTACTTGTTGATAGTTTTCTCAGTAGTATCAACTTGGCTGGACAGATGATGCTCAAAATCTTGAATCGAGCGGTGAATCCAGCATTGTCGGGACCAACTTGTTTAATACCCAAAATTCATTCTCGAGCTTTTGAATCTCGTGCAGAGGACATCACTCCTTCATCATCACTTCCTTGAGTTCCTCCCAAGACAGATTATAGGCTTAATCATTACCACGCCTATTCCTTTCGGCGGTCCACCAGTCGAGAGCACGAGACTGGAAGACTCCTGTGGCGTTCACCGTGTGGAGGTCATCGGGGCATCCACTTTGCCTAAAGGTGACCTCAATGGCGTCAAACCAATGGAACATAGAAGTTGGTCCATCATTGCCCGTGAAGGCGAGAGGTGCACAAGCCTTGAAATTTTTGAAGCTGAATCGTGGCTTGGGTTTTCAGTTTTCGAGTCGACTGAGGAGTTACTGCTCACAGCATGAATTTCCGAGACGATTTGCGGGATGACTTTTGCCACTTGTTTGGCGACTAGTGAAGCAATGTGCTTGTTGTCGCTGTGGCACTGAGCAGTACGGTGAGTATGAGATCCGAGTGACGATATCTACAATGAAAATATTCAATAGGATGAGATTCGATTAATAGAGTTATGTTCAAAAACCTTTATTATTATTATTATTACAAGTAAAGCATGTTATCACCTAAACACGTAGGCACATAACCACATAAGCACATATTTTGCACTTATTCACCTTCTAATAGTAACAATGCGGAATGCGTTTCAAGAGATATCGTAGCGAGGCAGCGATACATTGTAGCTTAGCGTGAGATAACCGAGAGAAGTAGCGCGTTGTAAGCGGAGTGTTAAGTTGGATTATCTGCGTTTGTTTATTAATGTTTTAGATTGAGATAGCTGTTCGAGTTGTGCATACATTCGATGGCGTGTAAATGCGATAAATCGAGAAATCGATAAAGCGTAAAATCTGTAATTCCACACATAAATAATAAATAAACTCGATGATGTGTAAATCGACGATTAGGCTTAAATCAATTGGGAGTGTTCGGGGTTTTGAGACATTTGACTATCCAAAGTGATTCGATCATCCTTTGACTTTGGACCCACGCTTTGGCCTAATAGATAAACGCTCTCACCGCAAGTGGCTAGCGACGTTTACCCTTCCAGTTAATACGTGTTCCAAACCATCGGCATAACCGAGACTTTGGTGAGATTGAAAATCGAAGAATGGAATTCATCATTAAGGTACGGATTTCACCCCTGACTTAACAACTAGTTCCAAATTGTGGTTGTGCTCGCCGATCACATCGGGAGTTCCACTAGATAGAAATGGAGACTTTCATCGAGGTTTGGATATCACTCCTAACTCAACGAATATATCTCATGATGAGTAATATGCGGGATGGGCGATCTTATCGACAGTTCTTGGTTATCACACCTAATCTCGACTTGATCCTCGTTTGTGAGATATGAGCGTTTCATAATCGTGTGTTGTGGTAGCTTTAGGAAAAGCTAAGTATGTCGGCCGTTTCGTGCGGAGTTATCGGTTCGTACCAAATGAAACTTCTCGCTTTGAGGAGTAACACTTCGTAGGAAAGGACTTGTTCGCACGATCGGGACAGTTCGTAAAGTTTCGGGTTTGAAATCACAAAGTTCAATCAGGTGGGACATCAAGTTCGGTCGAACTTGCACCCAATGGGTCAAGTTCGAGCGGACTGGATATGCATGATGGTTGAACTTCTGACTTTGAGGAGATTGAGACAAGTTCGGTCGAACTTAGGTCAAGTTCGAGCGAACTTGATCAATTCCCAGCGAACTTGCCCTTAAGTTCGGGCGAACTTGTCTGTTTTCCTGCATTTCGGGCGCGTAGTCGATGCGTAACAGTCAAAATCAGTATCCTAACCATAGACTTAGGCTAAACATGGCAGTTCTACCTAATTTCGTACAGTTATGGGCTCTGATACCAATCTGTCACACCCCAACCGATGGCGGAAACATTGGGGTAGTGGCACTAGGCGACTAGATTGTCTCATGAGAATTCCATAACAATTGTCTATCAACATCATTTAACATTTAACGTCCTATACCATTAAACACAATATTTCAAAATAACCATTACAGAAACTTGTTTTTCCCACAAAACAAAAAGGTTCGATTTTCCCTAGATTTATTACATTTTGAACTAAGCAAAACAACTAAACGAAACAAACTACGTCCAAAGCATCCAAGCTAAAATCCTCGACCTGTTACATACGTTAAAATACAAGTCAATACAATTAAGTAAAGGTGAGCATACAGGTTTAGTCAATACTAGCATAATAGAGAAAAGCGTTCGCGAAATAGTCTAACTACATATCATGATACACCAAAACACATCACACAACATATGCTTATTTCTCATGCTAACTACCGTGAGAAGGCTTGCACGTCCATCCTAACTAGACCCCGTCGGGTGTTAGCCACACTATAGTACCATACTAGCTAAGGAGGCAAGTTAACGAAAATAAGTCCTAGTCACATGTTTCTAGTATCACGTATTGAGCACATATAATCAGATTATTCGCGTGTGATAAACAGTTTGATTTGAGGTGATTTTAATATAAGAACGTATGTAACACCCAAAAAGTGCATTTAAAGCGAAAATGGGTCAAGTATACTCACAGTGGGTGCGTTTCGGTAAGATTAGGGATTTGAGGAGAGTTGGGAAGAGTGCTGGATCAGCCTGTAAATGAACAAAAGTGCATCAGTCTTCCGAATCGCTGAAACGGTTAAGTTTGAGTTGAGCAGTAGGCAAGTTCGGCCGAACTTGTATGTTAACATACAAGTTCGAGCGAACTAGTAAGGAACTGCTGAGGTATGGGTCAAGTTCGGGCGAACTTGTATGTTTCTCAAGGAAACTTGACAAGTTCGGGTGAACTTGTGAGGGTTTGAAGGGTGGATTGACAAGTTCGGCCGAACTTGTGAAGTTTCCCAGGAAACTTTACAAGTTCAAGCGAACTTGGGGTTTCTGCTGAAAAGTTGACCATTTTCAGTCAAGTTCGGTCGAACTTGATCTGGTGTGCAGGTGATTCTCGAGCGAACTTGATGTTTTTAGGTCCAAAATCTTGCGTTTTCGCGTCATTTGCTGAGGAAATCGAGTGCTCATCCCTCCAACCTTAAGCCACTGATTAAAACTTAGGCTGGAGATGTCTTTTTGGAGCGAACTTAGTCATTTTACAGAAACTCAGGCTAATCTGGACGAACTTGATGGTTCGTACGGGATAGTCCAGCTTGTGTAAAGTGACGATTTCGTCCTTGTGCTTCAGGATCTGAGATCTAGCTTCGACATCGCCTCATTCCACTCAATAGTGAACAGAACATACAATGATTGTTATCTTTCCTTTTGTTTTCCGTTTATCTATCTTTTGTAAATCCGAGATTCGGTTAATAATAAAGTTTATGTTAATCACTTATGGTTTTGTATGTTATTATCTCGCTTATTGAATCGCAACGCATATCTCATCGCAGTCGCGTCGCAATTACTTATTGGTTTATTAGAAATTATGTGGTAATATTAGTTATGTGTTTTACATGTGTTATGTGTGTTTGGTTATGGTTGCAATCGCTATCACATCGCTCTTGCACTCTCGAATCGCTAATCGCACTATTATATCAACTATAATGCTTAACGCTTTAATTTAACGCCTTAATATAACTATCTAATGCGAACCGAATAACCAAACGAACTCTTAACGTGAAATCGGCAAACGAAACTTGGTCACCAGGCCAAGTTCGGCCGAACTTGCCTACCACAAGTTCGCCTGAACTTGCCTGATAACAAGAAATCCCTTGCTTCTATAAAGTTCGCGCGAACTTGCATATACATATGCAAGTTCGGCTGAACTTACCCTTTTCCCTCTTGAAAACTCCCCAAGTTCGCGTGAACTTGTACACTTTTGTAAAAGTTCGGCCGAACTTGGTGCCAGCTCTTGAGATTCTTGCCTCGACTATAAATACCCATGCGCCTCATTCATGCTCCCCTTGCTGACCAAGTTCGCTCAGAGCTCTCTCAACTCGAAACCTTCGTGTTCTAAGTAAGAATCAACCCGATTTCATTGCAACAACGTTTATCAACGATATACAAAGTTTTGCAATGATTTTGGCACAAGGCGTAGCCTTCGTTTACATCAAAACTAATTCTTTTACGAAAACCTTCATCTTTTTCTTCGAAAAATTCTGTTTTAAGCTTAGATCTACACAATACGAGTTCTTTTGGCAATAGTAGAGACTTCCCAAACACGAGATCTGCAAGATCTCGGCTTGTATGGTACTATAGTGTGGCTTACACCCGACGGGGTCTAGTTAGGATGGACGCGCAAGCCCTCTCATGGTAGTTAGCATGAGAAACGAGCCTATGTTATGTTAAGTGTTTTGGTGTATCATGATATGTAATTAGATTGTTTCGCAAACGCTTTCTCGACTATACTAGTATTATTCAAACTTGTATGCTCACATTTACTTAATTGTATTGACTTGTATTTTAACATATGTAACAGGTTGAGGATTTTAGCTGTGGATGCTTGGATGTTGCATGCTTAGGGTAGTTTTGTTTTGACTTTATTTTGTTTAGTTTCCAAGTGTAATAAATCTAGGGGATATCGAACCTTGTTTTTGTAGGAGAACTTAGATTCTGTAATGATTGTTTAAAATGTTATGTTAATGGTATGGGACGTTAATGTTTGAATGATATTGTAAAATGATTGTTATGGAATTCTCACGAGACAATCTGGTCGCCTAGTGCCACTACCCTGATGATTCTGCCATCGGTTGGGGTGTGACAGAGTGGGATCAGAGAGCCTTAACCTTAGGATAATATGTAGAATTGCCATGTTTGACCTAGTAGCATGTTTAAGTAACCGATTGACCTATCTTTGACTTAAATGTTAAACTACTTGCCATAAATGCTTAAATGTGCCTTTCCTAAGGCTAATACAATAATACACACTTGGAACGCTCGCATCACACCAAACGAGTGATCAAGTCGAGAATAGGTGTGAAAACCGAGAACTCTCGATGAGATCATTCACTCCGCGCATTCTCTCGCACGAGATACCTTCGTTGAGTTAGGAGTGACATCCAAACCTCGACGAAAATCTCCATTTCTATCTAGGAATAAAGTTGTTAAGTTAGGGGTGAAACCCGCATCTTAGTAACTTATTCCGCAATTCGATTTTCAATCTCACCAAAGTCTCGGTTATGCCTATGGTTTGGAACACGTATTAACTGGAAGGGTAAACGTCGTTAGCCGCTTGCGGTGAGAACGTTTATCTATTAGGCCAAAGCGTGGCTCCAAATGCAAAGGGTAGCCGAATCACTTTGACGTGTCAAACGTCTCAAAACCCCGGACACTCCCAATTGATTTAAGCCTATATCGTCGATTTACGCATCATCGAGTTTATTACTATTTATGTGTTAAAATTTTGAGAATTTTCGCTTTACTCGATTTCTCGCTTTGATGATTTATCATATAAACGATTTCTCGATTTATCGCATTTATGCTCCATCGAATGTATGCACAACTCGCACAGCTCTCAAAATCTAAAGCGCTAATTAGTACACTAACCAAACTAATTGCTTAACTCGCTTACGCCTATGAGGACATGTGCCTCATACGCGGTATTATCTCGCTATTATATATCGCTCATATCTCGCTTATATCTTGCATCTCATATCGCGCTACGCATGATGGTTAATTAGAAGGCGAATACATGCAAAATATGTGCTTATGTGCTTACGTGCTTATGTGCTTATGTGATTACGTGCCTACGTGTTTATGTGATTTTGTGCCCTATATGAATTATAATAATAATAAATATTTAAACATAACTCTATTATAATTGAATCTCATCTAATCTAAATCCTTCGTGTAGATGTCTTCTATGGGATCGCACACCCGAAGGAATCTCCAGCACAGCAACGCCGACAAGGGTATCGCTACAATGGTAGGCAAGGAGATAGCTAAATTCATCCAGCAAATTGTCTCAGAAATTCATGCTGTAAGCAGCAACTCATCTGTGGACTCCAAGGAGATGCCTCGAAACCCCACTTCAGCTTTAAGCAGTTCAAAGCATGTGGACCGCTTACTTTCTCAGGCACCAAAGGGCCAGATGCCATGTTCCACTGGTTTGACTCTATCGAGGTCACATTCCGCCAGAGTGGATGTCCCAAGGCTCTGCGCACTGTCAACGCTACCGGTGTGTTTCAATCAAAGGCTCTCGACTGGTGGACAGCCGAGCGCAACAGGCCTGGGAACGACGAAGCTTACGGACTCACTTGGGAGGAACTTAAGGAAATTATGATCAAGGAACTCTGTCCACTCTACGAGATCCAGAAGTTAGAGAACGAATTCTGGAATATCAAGCAAGATGGTCCTGACAACGCTGGTCTGACCGCTTGCTTCAAACAGTTGAGCATCATCTGTCCCGGTCAAGTTGACACGACCGAGAAGGCAATCAAGAAATACCTCAATGCTCTCCCCGATTGCGTCGCTGACTTTGTTCAAGCAGCACGCCCTGCTACTATCGAGGAGACCTACCAGCTAGCCGCCGAAATTAATGATAAACAAGTTCAGTCTGGTTACTTTAAAAGCAGCAAGGTCACAAATCAGGTCGTTACCGAATCCACAGCTCCTACTACCGAACAGACCCGAGAGCCAAAGAACAGTCGCCGTGGTCGCAAAAGGGAAAACCTGAGCACGAACTTTGCTCTTACTGCTCCAGCAAACCCTCAACCACTCCAGTCAGCAGCACCAAACGCACCGCCCGTAAAGCGTGCGTACATTGGCCCGCACCCTATGTGCCCTAAGTGCACATATCATCATGCCGTTGGAGGCAATTGCCGTTTTTGCACGAACTGCAACATCTACCGCCACTTTACAGTCAGCTGCCGTAGTGGTCCTCGCCAGCCAGCCCCTAAAGCTCCCGTAACTCCAGCTTTACCTGCTCCTCCTCAAGCCAACCAGCAGCAAGCTCCAAAGGCACGAGTGAGCTTCGTGTGTGGTGATCGGAACCACTTTGCTAATGTTTGCCCAAACCGTACCGTGAAACAAGAGCCGCAGCAGCAGCAGCCTCAGCATCAGCCACCACCGCAACCTCAGTAGCAACAACAAGCTGCGCGTGGAAGAGCCTTCAATCTCAATCACCACCAGGCTCAGAATGACAACAATGTTGTCAATGGTACATTTCTCGTTAATGGTATTTATGCTTAATGTTTATTTGATACTGGTGCCGATAATTGTTCTGTATCGTTAGAATTCGAAAAGGTTTTAAAATGTAAGCGCGCTAAACTCCCAAACACTTTCGATGTGGAAGTCGCCACCGGAAGAACCGTTACCGTTAACTCCGTTTTACATGGTTGTAATCTCGATCTTAACAACCATGTCTTCTCAATCAATCTCATAGCTATGCAGTTAGGTAGTTTCGATATCATAGTAGGCATGGATTTTCTTCGTGAGAATCATGCTGAAGTTGTATGCTTCAATAAAATGATTCGTTTTCCTCTCCCTAACGGTGATAAACTTCATGTTTATGGTAAAAACCCCCTCAAAGAAGTTGATGCTTCTATCATGTACTCGAGCACACAAATGCTTGCAAAAGCGATGTGTTGCTTTCCTCACTCATATCGTGAACCTGGAAAAAGAAAAGAAGACTTATAAAGATGTTCCCGTTGTTTGTGAATTTCCTAAAGTCTTTCCCGACGATTTACCCGGTTTACCCCTACTCGAGATGTCGAATTCCGTATCGATTTAGTTCCCGGAGCTACTCCCGTTGCTAAAGCTCCTTATCGTCTCGCACCATCCGAAATGCGTGAGCTATCAAGCCAACTTCAAGAGCTTCTTGATAAAGGTTTCATACGGCCGAGCACTTCGCCATGGGGCGCGCCTATCCTTTTTGTGAAAAAGAAGGATGGATCATTCCGTGTGTGCATCGATTATCGTGAAATTAACAAACTCACGATAAAGAACCGCTACCCTCTTCCACGTATCGACGATTTGTTTGATCAGCTTCAAGGTGCTACTTGTTTTTCCAAGGTCGATCTTCATTCCGGTTATCATCATTATGCGTGTTGGAAGAAGACATTCCTAAAACCGCCTTTCGTACTCACTATGGCCATTTCGAATTCGTGGTCATGCCTTTTGGTCTTACCAATGCACCCGCGGTTTTCATGGATTTGATGAACCGTGTGTGTAAAGCTTTCTTAGATCGTTTTGTCATTGTTTTTATCGATGATATCCTTATCTATTCGAAGTCGAGAGACGAACACGCGCGCCATCTCTGTTTAGTCCTCGAACTTCTTCAAGGAAATCGCCTTTATGCTAAGTTCTCTAAGTGTGAATTCTGGGTCGAAGAAGTCCAATTTCTCGGCCACATCGTTAATAGTCAAGGAATTCACGTCGACCCTGCAAAGATTGAAGCCGTCAAGAGTTGGATTACACCAAAGAATGCTTTCGAAATCCGTTCATTTCTTGGATTGGCGGGTTATTACCGCCGATTCATCGCCGACTTCTCGAAAATCACCGTTCCGCGTACTGCTTTAACTCATAAAGATAAACATTTTGTTTGGGATTCCAAGCAGGAGGAAGCTTTTCAAACTCTCAAGCGTATGCTATGCAACGCTCCCATCCTCGCTTTACCTGACGGAAATGACGATTTCATTGTTTATTGTGATGCCTCTAATCTTGGTCTCGGTTGTGTTCTCATGCAACGAGACATGGTTATCGCGTATGCATCTCGACAACTCAAGATCCACGAGAAGAACTACACAACCCATGATCTCGAATTCGGTGCAGTTGTTTTTGTATTGAAGATATGGTGACACTACCTTTACGGTACTAAGTGTACGGTCTTCACCGACCATAAAGCTTACAACATATGTTTAATAAAAAATAACTAAACATGCGACAACGTCGATGGATTGAACTTCTCAACGACTACGATTGCGAGATACGCTACCATCCCGGCAAAGCAAACGTCGTCGACGATGCTCTATGTCGACGAAGCTATGTATATGGTATTCATGACTCTCAAGCTTGTGCTAAACTTGAAACCCTCATCCGTGTCGCTCAATTCGCATGCTTTAACAAGAATACCCTTCAAGACGAAATGAAATGTGGTGCCGAAACTCAGCTTGTATCTAAACCTGATGGTATTTATTATTATCTCAATTGCATCTGGGTTCCCATTCGTGATAATCTTCGTAAGTTGCTAATGGACGAAGCTCATAAATCTCGATATTCCATTCACCCCAGAGCTGACAAGATGTACCAGGATCTTCGTCCTAAGTACCGGTGGCCGGGCATGAAAAAGGATATCGCCTTGTACGTCTCAAAGTGCTTAACTTGTTCGAAGGTTAAAGCCGAACATCAAAGGCCCTCAGGCTTACTCGAACAACCCGAAATCCCGATGTGGAAGTGGGAGAGTATAGCTATGGATTTCGTTACTAAACTCCCGCGTACTTCATCCGGTCACGATAGCATTTGGGTTATCGTTGATCGTCTTGCTAAATCCGCGCACTTTATTGCTATACGAGAAGACTTTAAGGTCGAACAGCTAGCCCGAATCTATACCGACGAAGTTATATGTCGACACGGGATGCCTCGTGACAGCATCTCTGACCGAGACGGTCATTTTACCTCGCGTCTCTGGGAGACTTTTCAGTCCGCTCTTGGTACTACTCTCAATCTCAGTACCACTTTTCACCCTCAAACCGGCGGTCAGACTGAACGAACGATCCGTACCCTCGAAGACATGCTTCGTGCGTGCATCATAGACTTCGGTGGTAACTGGGATACGCATTTACCTTTAGTCGAATTCTCGTACAATAATAGTTATCATACCAGTATTCAAATGGCTCCTTTTGAGGCACTGTATGGAAGAAAATGTCGATCGCCTATTGCATGGCACGAGATCGGAGAAGCACAAATTACCGGTCCCGAGCTAATTCAAGAAACGACAGACAAAATCCTCCAGATCAGAGACAATCTCTTGAAAGTTCAGAGTCGTCAAAAGAGTTATGCCGATAAACGCCGCAAGCCCCTACAGTTCAAAGTGGGAGATCACGTTCTCCTAAAGGTTGTACCTTGGAAGGGAGTGGTCCGCTTTGGCAAGAACGGAAAGCTAGCGCCTCGATACGTTGGTCCCTTTAAGATTCTGGAAAGAATCAGTAAAGTGGCCTATCGTCTCGAATTACCGGAGGAACTCAATAATGTACATCCGACTTTCCACGTGTCTAACTTCAAGAAATGCCTCGCCGAAGAAAATCTCCATGTCCCTCTCGAAGGTCTGTAAATCAACGAGACTCTCCATTTCATGGAAAAGCTTGTGGAAATCATGGACCGAGAGACTAAGAAACTACGGGCTCTCGCATCCCTATCGTGAAGGTCTGATGGGAAGGCAAACGTGGCGCCGAGCTTACTTGGGAATTGGAAAGTGATATGAAGGCCAAGTACCCGCATCTATTTGATACAGCTACTACCTAATTTCGGGACGAAATTCCCTAAAGTAGGGAGACTGTAACAATTCGAAAATTCGATTGTTATCTTTCCTTTTGTTTTCCGTTTATCTATCCTTTGTAAATCTGAGATTCGGTTAATAATAAAGTTTATGTTAATTACTTATGGTTTTGTATGTTATTATCTCGCTTATTGAATCACATCGCATATCTCATCGCAATCGCGTCGCAATTACTTACTGGTTTATTGGAAATTATGTGGTAATATTAGTTATGTGTTTTACATGTGTATGTGTCTTTGGTTATGGTTACAATCGCTATCACATCGCTCTCGCACTCTCGAATCTCTAAATCGCACTATTATATCAACTATAACGCTTAAGCTTTAATTTAACGCTTAATATAACTCTCTAATGCGAACCGAATAACCAAACGAACTCTTAACGCGAAATCGGCAAACGAAACTTGGTCACCAGGCTAAGTTCGGCCGAACTTGCCTACCACAAGTTCGCCCGAACTTGCCTGATAACCAGAAATCCCTTGCTTCTATCAAGTTCGCGCGAACTTCCATATACATATGCAACTTTGGCCGAACTTACCCTTTTCCCTCTTGAAAGCTCCCCAAGTTTGCGCAAACTTGTACACTTTTGTATCTTGAGATTCTTGCCTCACCTATAAATACCCATGCGCCTCATTCATGCTCCCCTTGTTGACCAAGTTTGGTCAAAGCTCTCTCAACCCGAAACCTTCGTGTTCTAAGTAAGAATCAATCCAATTTTACTGCAACAACATTTATCAACGATCTACAAAGGTTTACAACGATTTTGGCACAAGGCGTAGCCTTCGTTTTCATCAAAACTCATTCTTTTAAAAAAACCTTCATCTTTTTCTTCGAAAACTTCTGTTTTAAGCTTAGATCTACACAATACGAGTTCGTTTGGCGATAGTAGACACTTCCCAAACACGAGATCTGCAAGATCTCGGCTTGTAAGTGATAGATCTGAGAAAAACCTTTGATAACCATTGATTTCTACACAAAATACGGACTTTTGATGATGTTTTGTTCAAGATCCCAGATCTGGAAGCACAAGGACGTTTATGTTGGTTTACACAAGCCGGACTAATCCGAACGAACTTCGAGTTTGCCCGGATTAGCCCATGCTTTTGTAAAACGGCTAAAACAACTCTAAAAGACCTCTCCGGCCTACGTTTGCTCAGTAGCACAGGGTTGGAGGGATGAACACTCGATTTTCCTCAGCAAACGACGCAAAAACGCAAGATTTTGGACCCGAAAACATCAAGTTCGCTCGATAATCACCAGCTTATCAGGTCAAGTTCGACCGAACTTGTACCATTTGGGTCAAGTTCGACCGAACTTGAGTGTTTCTTCACCAAATTTCTTGCAAGTTCACCCGAACTTGCCAAATCAGTAAGGTTTTCCTAACAAGTTCGCCCGAACTTGACAAGTTTCTTAGGAAACTCATCAAGTTCGACCGAACTTGACTCTAAACCCACCAAAATCCAGCAAGTTCGCTCAAACTTGTGTGTTTACACACAAGTTCGCTCGAACTTGGCTGCTGCCCTACCAAGACTTAACCGTTTCAGCTTTTCGGAGAATGATGCACTTCCGTTCGCGTATGTATACTGATCCGGCGCTTTTCTCGACTCTCCTCAGATCCCGAACTCTTACCTAAGCGCACCCACAGTGATTATACTTGACCCATTTTCGCTTTAACGCACTTTTTGGGTGTTACAAACGTTCTTATATTAAAATCACATCACAAATCAAAATTGTTTATCACACGCGAATAACCTGATTGTATATGCTCAATATGTGATACTAGAAACATGTGACTAGGACTTATTTTCGTTAACTTGCCTCCTTAGCTAGTATGGTACTATAGTTTGGCTTACACCCGATGGGGTCTAGTTAGGATGGACGCGCAAGCCCTCTCATGGTAGTTAGCATGAGAAATGAGCCTATGTATGTTAAGTTTTTGGTGTATCATGATATGTAATTAGATTGTTTCGCAAACGCTTTCTCGACTATACTAGTATTATTCAAACTCGTATGCTCACATTTACTTAATTGTATTGACTTGTATTTTAACATATGTAACAGGTTGAAGATTTTAGCTGTGGATGCTTAGATGTTGCATGCTTAGCGTAGTTTTGTTTTGACTTTATTTTGTTTAGTTTCCACGTGTAATAAATCTAGGGGATATCGAACCTTGTTGTTTTTGTGGGAGAACTTAGATTCTGTAATGATTGTTTAAAATGTTATGTTAATGGTATGGGACGTTAATGTTTGAATGATATTGTAAAATGATTGTTATGGAATTCTCACGAGACAATCTGGTCGCCTAGTGTCACTACCCTGATGATTCCGCCATCGGTTGGGGTGTGAAAACAACATACAAATTATATATCATTTATGAATAAGTAATTGAGATCAATATTCAAATTAATGTGCATATTAACCTAATATGACAATTTATGCACATGTGCATAGCTATATAAAAAACAAAATCGCCTTATTATACTGATTTATTAAGCGAATCCTATTCAAATTTATGTACATGTTAACATACTATTACATTTTATGCACATGTGCATAACTAAATATATGACAGATTCACCTCTTGACTTATTCAGCATAATCCTAATTTGTCAAACTATGCATATGTGCATAACTGTATAGATAATAAAATTAGCTTATTATCATGTTTCGTGTAAGCCTATTCTGTATAATCCTGTTCTGACATGTTAATGCACATGTGCATTAGATGTATATATCATAAAATTATCTTATTATCATGTTCCATAAAAGCCTATTCTGCCTATTCTGTATAAGCCTATTCTGTCGTGTTAATGAACATGTGCATTAACACTACATAACTTATCATCAGTCATAATTCAGTAGTAAAAAACCCTATCATTCACCAAATCAACTTCCGTGTTGCCTATCATATCTAACATTATGCACATAACATCATTCCTTACTAAAGAAATACATAAAAAACACATCACTACCGCATTACATATAGTTTATATGTCATAATCGCATAATAACATGTCTGAATCGACTATTAGTAGTTGTTTATCATATACGACTACAAAACAAGGTGTATGAACTTACAAATTAACGGAACGGTGCAACAGAGAATCTATAGTCCGTTAGACGACGTGTATTCTTCCGATTATCCCTATCTGTGCAACAAACCTCGATGATTACGATCGTTTTGCCCTAATTTATATTGGAAGACGAATGTGCGATCGATGATTATGTTGTTAATGCACTGATATCGACTAATTTTGTTGATGAACTGCTGATATCTGGTATCATGGAGCGTATAACTGGATTTTGTAGGATGAATCGCACAGATTGATGATGATTGTAGGTTATTGGGGAAGGGGTATCGGACGTGAATAAATGACGCATTGTGATTTAATGTCTGGTTGAAGTCCAATAGAAGAGAATCAGAAGATGGTTATTTTGAAAGTTTTGTGTATTTACAATAATGTCATGTGTTCACATTGGTTCTCGTGGTTCTCGCATGAACCTTACCATATATATATATATATATAGGTAGAGGATCCTGTAAAAAAGGACCAAAGTGTGAGAAGGGTAAGAAAGAATCTAAACCATTAGATCTTTAATCTAATGGTTGAGATCTTGATGACAATCTTGTAAATAGTATTACAATTAAAATAATTACTTTTCAAGATTAAGGGTATAAAGGTAAAATTAACATTTTTAATTTTAGAAAGTCACATGCAATCCACATGCAAGTTCCTCTTTTAGTTTTTAGACGTCAATAACTTTTTACACGTAACTCATTTTTTTAAAAAAATTACCCCATAATAACGAGTGTTTTTTTAATCTTTAATATGAGTACCATATTACTATACTTATTGTCACACCCCGACCCGCAGCGGAAATGGTGATCGGGGCATGATTGGGTTTTCATCAAAGCTCATGACATTTACTATAAAGTTTCATATTTATTATTTCTTTTTAAAGAAGAACATTACAATAAACATACAAGTACAACATGTTCAAATATATATTTCATGACTTCATTATTTTTCTTCTAAGGCAATTTCCTATGTGTTCCTTGCTTCAACCTGTCCACCTGTATCATGTGTAAAAATAGGGTTTTGGGTCAACAAAAAGTTGGCGAGTGAATCCTATGAAAACATTAGGACGTATTTATTATATTGGTTATAAAAAGGTGCATAACCACATATGAGTAAACGTAAATGTAAATTTAATCACAATACACATAATATTAATTAATGCACACTCACACACCTAATGATGAACAATGAGATCAAGGCTCAATCAAACGGAGCCGATCTAATGAGACACCTGATGCTCAACTCGTCTCCCACGAGGAATTGATGGGCCTAATGAATGATTTGCACGCAACTTGACAAAAATGTAAACACACATCACAACAAACAACATAATCACATAATCTCAATTAATGCACAAGCACACACCAAATGATGAACAATGAGGCACCTGATGCTCAACCCGTCTCCAACGAGGAACTGATGGGCCTAATGAATGATTTGCACGCAACTTGACAAAATGTAAACACACATCACAACAAACAATATTTACATCTCGAGTTTAGATCATATAATGGTAATAGCACGAGTTTGAATAAATGAAATAATTAAAGCGACACACGATAACCCCAAAACATGAATAAAAAGGGGAATTTGTAAGAATTCACTCACAGTGGGTGCGTTTCTTGATGATGATGATGATGCGCACGAATATTAGGACTCGGCCGTCGAGGGAAAAACTAACCTAAATAATAACGAGACGATCCGGTAAATAGATAAATTTTATTTGGAATTAATGTTTTTAATTAGTGCTCTTAATGGAATTTTTAGATATATTTTTGTGAGTTTAAGGACATTTTCTAACTTTAAAAATATTATTTTTAAGTGTTTTTAATTGATTTTTAAATAAAATAAATATATAAAAAGAAAATAAAAATTTGACTTTTTTGACCGTTGACTGGTCGGACTGTGTTTAATTATGAGCTGAGTGAGGTTCGAACTCGGGACCTCTCGTATGCGTGCACGCAGCTCTACCAACTGAGCTACGTGTCTAACCCGAAATATTCTCTGTTTTAATTATATATATATACTAATTAACTGTTATCTTATTTAGTTTATTTAAAAAAGGATTTAATATGGTCGAACCGACTTCAGTGACCCGGAGTCGAACTCGGGACGTTCGGTTCGAGTGCGCACAGCCCAACCAGTTGGGCTGTATGTCTAACCTTGTTTAATTACAGAATTATATTATATTTGTATACTTGTTGAAGGATGATCTGAATAGGTTTTAAAAAGGATTGGTTTTATTTCTGAAAATCGGTAACATATGCGATTCAAACTCGGGACGTGCGTTTTATGTTGCACACAGTCCACCGCTGGACTGTGTGTCTAACCCGGTTAAATATCCGGTTTTAATTAACCTTATATTCTAGTTCAACTTCGTCTTCTTCGTTTAACATTTCAGAACAGTGAATTCCGACTGTTCTGTTTACTCGACCTTAATTTATGTTTGATTGAATTGAAAAGGGAGATGAAATGACATGGTATACCAGAACGGCGAGTTTGCTTCAAGTTTTCCGGCAAAGTCTCGTCGTCTCCGATCTGCGGATTCCGGCTGAGGGAAACTGTTTAAAAGTTTTGATTACTGGTTTGAGCAATTAGATTACAAATCGAAAGATAGCAAGAGAAGTTTAGATGATTGTACCGTCTGAAGAAAATCGCGGTTTTCCGTTCAGTGATTCCGGCGAAATTGAAATTTCCGGCGACGTGCTAAAACTTCGAGAGATTGTGCGATTCTGAGCGAAAAGGTTACCAGAGGTTTGGGTGGGTATTTATAGGGAAGAACAGGATGTATTGGGTCTGAATTTGGTCTTGAATTCGCGGTCAAAGTTTTTCCGGCGGTTACGACTGAAATTGAGGGTTAGACATCGGTTATAGCCGATGTCGACGTCGGTTATCGAGTTTTAGTCAAAAGGAAAATGGCAAGAATCGCGGATTGCCTATTTTTCCGGTGACGACTAGTCTGGGCGCGCTGATTACTGGATTTGACTTTCGGGTTTTATTATAAGTCTTATTTGTTTTAATGTTTAACACAAGAACAGTGTGTGGGCGGAGCGGTGTGTTGTGTGTTTTGGCTTGTGGGTGACCCGGGTTCGAAACCCGGCGTCTGCATTTATTTTTTTTATTCAGTATTTATTAGAAATTTTAAATTATGGTTTTTAAATTCTAATATATTTATTAATTATGTATCATTTTAAAATTAATATCAACTATAAATACGCAACGAAATTTATACCTGGATATTTAATTGATAAACGAAGCGGGTTTTGAAAACCCGTTTTTCGACGGATGTTACACTTTTATACAGAAAAAAATTACATTCAATCGAATGTTTCAGTTAATGGTTTTTTGTTTCAGTTCATGTTGTTATATAATTATTGAATGGTGTTATATACTTATTGAATGGTGTTATATTGTGTTGAATGGTGTTATATAATTATTGAATGGTGTTATATACTTATTGAATGGTGTTATATAATTATTGAATGGTGTTATATATGCGCTGAATGGTTGTTGCAGTGTTATTCGTAGTGTTTTTATAGAGATCTTTAAAATGGTGTTATATACTTATTGAATGGTGTTGTATACTTATTGAAGGGTGTTATATAATTATTGAATGGTGTTATATACGTGTTGAATGGTGTTTGCAGTGTTATTCGGTATTCCTATAAATTAGGGTGGCGGTTTATGGAAGGTTTTGAATTAATTAAATCAACGATCAAATTACTTGATTACCCTTTTTCAATTAATTTAGATCTAATGGCTGAGATTCTTTCTTACCTTTCTCACACTTTTGGTCTTTTTTATAATAACCTTACCCTATATATATATATATATATATATATATATATTAAATATGGTAACTTCTACATTTAAGAGTTACTTGAAAAATGGAAGTGATGACAGTTAATTTTAACCCATCAATTTATAATCATACAAACTAACAATTTTATCATGTAGTAAAATGAATTAAACTGCATAATAAACAATCAATAGTTAACACTTTGTTTTTGTTGGTTTATAGAACGCTGCATCACCTTCATTTAGGGATGAAATTTCTTTACCAAATACTGGTATGATATCGACATTGTCTTGACCGAAGTATACCCATACTGATGTCGTATCAAAATTTAGGAGATTTCGGTATTCGTACTAACTAGTTACTAGTATCACTACTGGTATATTTCGGTATTCCTAATTAAGTACTGAATCACTACAGGCATGTATGCTTAAATTTATGTATATAGCTTTGTTTACTGAAGTCACTAGCAGTAGTCATATCCACATTTTTAGAGATTCAAACTGAAATACCCGGTATCAATACCGGTCGGTATCCTTTTTTCTTCAATTTTTCAATACCTATGAACCGATCTCATCCCTACTTAGATGTATATTTTCAAGTAACACCATTTTACTAAATACTTTTACCACCAACAAGAAAAAAAAATCCTTTTACATAATGCACTTGAATTTAAGACATGAATAATAACTAAACTTCAATGTTCAAATATCAATTTTGTTTGCTCAACATCAAAGCAGAAACCCCAAATTAGTCTGTCTACAGGAAACATAGAAGTACATTCAACATAGAACTCACAAGTCACAATTCTACACTCATTTATTTAACACTAAAAAAAAAAAAAACTTGACAACCCACATTCAGTGTAAACTTTGCACTACATGATCTAAATAAATGTTTACATTAGTATGAATCATGTTCCCCTAAGAAGTTCTTGTGATCCAATCCATACCTCTTTGGTTTAAGCAGTAGAAGCTGCAACACGCAAGATAGACACGTGTCAGTTTTCTAGAGGAGTATGTTTTTTGAAAAATTACAAGTCAACAGCCATAATGTTAATATGATTTGGTCAAAATGGCTATTCTTGTGATTTGCCTTGTTTTATACTCTAACTAGTATTTTGACCCGTTGCGAGTTGGAGTAGCGTCGAAATTTAAAGTAACTCGAATTTATGGCGTCAAATATTTAACCCGACACATTTCCGAACAAAATTTATGTCAAAACGCATACCAACAGAAAGCACACATAAATATACGTAAAGCACGAAAACGTATTATATTTAACTCGGCTGATTACTGAGAAAAATTTACGTCGAAACATAAAC
Organism: Scalesia atractyloides; assembly: GCA_947069175.1. Taxonomy (NCBI): domain Eukaryota; kingdom Viridiplantae; phylum Streptophyta; class Magnoliopsida; order Asterales; family Asteraceae; genus Scalesia; species Scalesia atractyloides. Next base: position 51,751,169 of record CAMTDV010000019.1, read on the forward strand.
CAAGTTGGATTTATACCAAAACGTACTTAAATATAAACACGTAAGAAAATATATTTTTTAAGTTGGAATACGGTACCGCGTGTGCGGCGGCGTCGAAACGTAAAGCAACTCGAATTTATACCGTCTAGTGAAAATGTATCATATTTGACCTGACTTGTTTTTTAACAAAATTTATGTCGAAACGTAAGCCAACCGATAAACGTACATAAAAATGTACATTGTAGTAGTATGTTAACAGCTTAACCATGATTTAGAGAATGAGTAAGAAGTTTACCAGAGTCAAGATCAGAATACGAACGACTACTCAGGAGGATAAATCAGCAACTTAAACCCATTACTTTGCATAAATTGTTGCGACTGCTGTTTTTGTTGCATTAGCTTTTGTTGCAGGATTAACCGCGCAGAACCTATAGCAGAAGGCGTGTGATGCAGCTCCATGGTCCGCAACGCAGATACATCTGCCAAACCTTGCGGAATAGCCACCAAATCACCACATTGCTCAACCACAATGTGTTCTAATCTAGGAAAGTGATGACCCGAAGCCTTCCAATGCACCAAATCCGTTTTCCCAATGTGCAAATATTTAAGTAGACGGAACCCGCCATCAAGCGGGTCCTACTTCAAGATTTGGTAGCATGGCTATTGTAGACATATGTTTCCAATCCAACAAAGTGTCGGATAACGTCAACTTGTTCAAATGGGGTGGGAATTTGTATAATGGCGGAAGACCTCTTAACTTACCTTCGGATGGAGGGCGTGGGAACGTGTCGTTTAATAACTTTAGTTTATCGAGGTTATTGAGCTTAGCGAGATTATCTAACAAACTAGCATTTTTCTTCACTTCCATGAGAATGGCAAGTTTACCGCGAATTCCAAGCTTTTTAAGATTGGGAGTTCTAGCTAAGATGTTCTCGGTACAACTATCAGGTGAAATAGTAGATATGGTTTGTATGTTTCCTTGAACAAACGGATCTTCGTTATCCATTCGGGTTTTGGCTCGAGGCCTGTGTAAACGACTCGATCCGTTTGTATGCAGATGTCTAAACTGTGACATTTTCCATATATCCACTTGAATGTCAAGGTCACGCGATGTTGTCTCAACGACTAAAGATTGAAGACTCCATAACTTGGAAATGGATGGAGGAAGAACCTTGAAGTTTCCGAAAATGGAAATGTACCTTAAATGCACTAGTTGTGTGATTTCAACCGGGAAGCCGGAAATGTTGATGGATCTAATATCTAACACGCGAACTAACTTAAAAGTTTCATGGATGAAAGAAGTATGTTCTCTAGACAATTCTGTCTCTTCTGATGGAAAACATAAGAAAGATCGAACATGTGGCCCAGAAGGTTTTGAGTGAATAAAGTTCAATGACATGTGAATGAACACAAAGATGACGATGAGAATAATTATACGAGATCAAAGAAGTTTGATCAGTATGTTTCTTTTAATGACTTGCAAAAACTTCTCTTCTGCTGCTTCACGTAAACACAAATCACGCAGCATATCATGAACACGACATGTTTTAGTCCTTCCGTTCGCCCTTCTTTTCGCAATCAGTATAAGATTCCGCTCAATGAGATCTTTCAAATACTCTTTTGCAAGATCTTCTAAACACTCTTGGCCGTTTTCTTGTATAAACCCTTCTGCCACCCATAACATAAGCAGTTTCCAAACCGGTATAGGAAAATCTTCCGGAAAAGCACCAAAATAGATGAAACACACCTTCAAATGATCGGGTAATTGCTTGTAACTTAATGCCAATACATCCAAACATTGCTTCGGGTCTCTTGCAACATAAGAACCGACGCTTTCAGCAACCTTCTTCCACATATCGCGTGTTTTATCTTTCTTCAAAAGAAGTCCAGCAATTACAACTATGGCAAGTGGCAATCCATCACATTTTTTAGCTATTGTTCTTCCAAGTTCAACGAGCTCAAATGGGCAACTTTTTTTTCTAAAAACTTTGGTGGAAAGTAGTTCGAAACTTTCATCGTCATTCAGAAACCGCAGATGATGAGGTGGCGTATCAGGGTTTGACAAGCATAGCCACATCCGTGTTACGGGTCGTTAACAGTATTCTACTCCCGCAATTCTGGTTAGGAAAAGCGGTTTTGAGATCATTCCATGCATCTGTTGTCCATACATCATCTAACACGATAAGATATCTTCGACCGTTTCAATTGTTTGCATATTTCTTCAATTATCATTTCCTCATTCATCTTAGAAGTTTGATCAGAAGGCTGCATGAGACAACCCAAAATAGCCAAAAGTACTTCCTTTCGGCTGTATTCTTGCAAAACGTACACCCAAGCGCGAACAAAGAAGTGAACCTCAATGGCGGGATCACTATAAACCTTCTTGGCAAGAGTTGTCTTGCCAAGCCTACCCATACCGACCACTGAGACAACTTCTAGCGACTCAGCGATATTAGTGAGTCGACTCACTAATTCCTTTGCCTCTTCATCAAAATCAATAACATTATCTTCTTCAACCACTGGTTTTCTTCTTTGTGATGATGAAGATTTCTTTAAGGATTCGCTTGAATAAAGAGCTTCAATACCGAACATCTTTTTATCATAAATCTCCTTCACTTTTGCCTTGATGGATTCAATATCTTTAGCAACAGATCGAAGCTTTTTTGGATAATCAAACGCATGGACAATTCTGCTTATGGTGCCTCTTTCTTTGTGCATGGCTGCCTCAACTACAAAAGTGTCAATGGTATCTTCGGCTTCATAAGCTACATCTCTGATCTGCCTTACTATTTCGCGTACTAACTCATATTCGCTACGTTTCTCTTTAGAATCTTTGAGAAACGCTTTCATCAAGCTAAGCTCCTTATACAGAGATTCAACTTGACCTTTTACTCCGAATATCAAATCAGAGTTATAGAGTAGCAGCTACTTTAAATTCTCCAAGAGAAACTCAACCACGGCGTCCGCCATTATAGTCCCCAGAACTACAAAAAATTTATTTTAACTCCAAGTTTTTAAGATGATTATTGATCTTTGTCTTTCTTTTCATAATATGATGGTTGAAATTGTTGTAAGTTCACTCTAGCACATGGACCTGCAATGATAATATGATCTTTTAGTTTTTTTATCGACTGTTCATTGTAACGTTTAGGGACCTTTTACCATAGTCTATTCTTGGTTTTAGATATTATGTTACAGTCATCAGCATATTTTCTAGAACTAAACACGTTTATTTACTACCCCTCCATAGGCGGATCTTAGAAGGGTTGTGCCAGGGCCACGGCCGTGGCACGTTTTTTCGGCCAGAAGGGCTAATTTTCGCGGTTCGATCGAAATTTTTTATACCTACTATGTTCGGCACGGGCATGTTTTTAGTGCCCGTGGCTTTCGGCCCTGGGACGTTCAAAGGGCAAGATCCGCTAACCCCCCAAAGCGCGTTGGTAGTATTTGAGGAAAACGTTTCTTACGTCCCACTGTCACTATGTGAACGGGCGATGTGGGATTTGACTAAGGTGTCAATACTGCATACGATTGTAAAGATTGACTACTTTGAAATAGAAAATAAAAATCATTTTGTTAACTATGATGCATCATCCAAAGTGAAAGATAACTACACATAGAAACAAATGCTCAACTAAACTGCATTACATATCCATCCATGTAGGAGTCTTGACAATTTCATATCAAATTATCAATGATTTGACAATGATGTCATCAATGTCAACAATTGTGTATTATAATAATCACAAATCCTCTAAAGAAACATACTATAGTTCAAATTTCTTCTAGTATTTAAGAAATGAGATTTGAGAGTCTAGGAAATAACAAATTTCACTTACTTTTAGATTTGATCTAAACTTCAAGAAATAAGATTCAAGATTAGAGTAAATAATCAAGTTATGAGCTGGCATATCTAACTTGTTTAAAACGGGTCGTCTTCGGGTTGACCTATTTAACACGTTTAGTTAAACGGGTCAACCCGCCAACTTGTTTAAATTGAACCACTAACCCGTTTAATCCCATTTTTCACAACCCACCAAGCCGATTAACATTTCCAACTTGATTATTACCCGCCAATCCACGAACCCTTTTAACACGTTTAGATAAATAGGTTGAACAGGTCACGCTCGGATAAGATGATCTTAAGTTTTTGCTGGTTTCGATTGACGTTTTTTCACGAATAAAAACACTGGTCATGCTCGGGTTGAAAAATACAACCCGAACCGTATTCAGCATATGGCAGGTGCAAACTCATTATTTGTTTGACCAACCAAAGTCAAAATACCCAAATTTCTACAACTTTCTATAAAACATTTAGAAAACAAAATTCAATTTGTTAGCTATGATGCAAAAACCAAAGTGAAAATTAGTCAAAAAAAAAAAGATATAGTCACACATACTCTGCAGAAACATACTATATTTCAAAGTACTTTCTTCTAAGATTTAAGATATGGCAGGCAGGTGCAATTAGTTTGACCACCAACAAAAGTCAAATTACCTATTTTCCTGCAACTATCTCAAAAACATTTACGGTTGACTGAGTAAACAAGTAAGAAACAACAGAATTCAGATTGGTTCTATATATGGAAATAATCAGGCACATTTAACAGATTTTCAAAGCTAAAAAACTTCATATAATCAGATACAGAAAGAAATTGATTCAACTTAAGAAATTCAAAGTGAAAGAAAAGCACAAACCCGATTAGATCATCCATGAAATCAGTCTTTTCTCGTTAAAGAAGGTTGATTAAGAGTTTAAAGTCGTTGGCTTTGGCGTTGACTCACCCTGAAAGATTATTATAAAGGAAGATATAGCTAAGTAGCATTCTCAAAATGTGTTTTTTTTCTTTTTACTTTATTTTTTTCAGTCGATTATACATGTATAATGTAGATAAAAGATAACGAACGTATAATTTTTTTTATCTTACAACAATTATATTTTTATGTTTCTTGTTAAAAATAAAAAGATATCAAAGAATAAATTTGGGAGAAATTTGCGGGATCAGTTAAACATCATTTCCCATTTTAGAGGGTCAAAGACAGCCATTAACCAGCCTTAATTCCAACCCGTAAACAGCTCATTTTTTATGTGTAGATTTTTTTTCTTTAGCTATAAATTGTATGCACTTTTCCTTGTAATTAACACAGAAAAATATAATACAACAATTCTACTTTCAATCTTTTTAACATGGTATCAGAGCAGCTTATACGGTTCTAAACCGACCTGCTTACCATCATCTACCTTTGTCTCCGGGTCTATTGTTGGAGAGCTGCCATGTCCGAAGACGATAGCTCAACAAACGACCTCTCAATCCAAATAGCCAACCTGTTGAGAAATGGCCTCAATACCCAAAACCAAAAAACAAAACAAAATCTTTCTGACAGCCTCAAGATCAGCCTCAAACTCGACAATCAGAATTACGCCTTATGGACTCGAATGATTCGGGTCGCCATAGGCGGTAAATCGAAAGCCCTTTTGGGTCATTTATCAACCAATCCACCAAACCAAACCAGTAAAGAGTATGAACAATGGGAACAAGACGACCTAGTCGTCTTCTCATGGCTCATACAAAAACATTGAACCAACCCTCACCAGCAATCTAACCGAGTTTCCGAAAGCAAAATCGCTGTGGGATGCCTTGGTTATAACGTATAGCAGTGGTAAAGACAAGCTTCAAACCTTTAACCTACATGTCAAAGCCAATGAAGTAAAGCAAAACGGAGTACCACTTGAAGAATTCTGGATAGTGATGCAGGGTATTTGGGGAGAGATCGAACGAATCGACCCCAATCCCATGACATGTGCATCCGATATCAACACTTACACAAAAATAAGGTCAGAACAAAAGCTGTTCCAATTTCTTAATGCTTTGGACAAGAAATATGACCATATAAAACGAGAAGTTTTAAGAATGGATCCCTTACCCTCTCCGGAATGTGCCTACGCCGCTGTCCGAAAAGAAGCCGCCCACCAAAAAATTTTGGGTTCAGTTTATGATAATACACCGCAACAGGGCGTGGCGGCCGGGCTTGTTACCGTCGAACCAAGAGAACCCATCGGAGCCGGGTTAGCCTCTAAAGGGCAACGACACGCATCAGGAAGACTTGCTGGAACCGTGTCTAAGCCCGACAAGTCTCACCTCAAGTGTAGTCATTGTGGTCTATCGAAACACACTAAAGAGCAATGCTTCAAGATCGTGGGATATCCAGAGTGGTGGAACGATGGACACAAACGGGGACAGGCAGCTGCCGCCGTAGGTAGCTCTACCGGCGCCGCCCAACAAGTGACCGGAGGTAATGGTTTCGGCGGGATGGCAGACGTAAAAGGAGAAGATCCGGTGACAGGTAACGGGTTTGGGGCTGCTCCCTCAAACCCTTTTCTATTTAACCCTAATTCCAAAATAAATGTGTCACATTTAGTCCCTGGAAATAGTGGAAATGCTAATATGGCCCAAGTACACCATAAAAAACAAAAACTATGGATCTTTGATTGTGGCGCGACCGACACAATGACTTATGAGTTATCGGATATTATTTCAACAACCAAACCAGAAAAAACACATATTCAAACGGCGAATGGGGGGATAATGGATGTAAAATCGGGAGGGACTATTGAGATTTCACCCACAATAAAAATCTCTAATTGTCTTTATGTACCCTCGTTGTCACATAAGTTGCTTTCCATTAGCCACGTCACAAAAGAACTCAACTGTACCGTGCTAATGCACCCTACGTTTTGTATTTTACAGGATATCAGGACGGGAGTGATCATTCGGCGTGGCACTGAAAATCAAGGGTTGTATTATGTGGACGAGGTGACTCAAAGTGGTACTGTGATGTTGGCTCATGGGACATCGGAACGAGAAGCTTGGCTATGGCACCGAAGATTAGGTCATCCTTCTACAAGTTATTTGCATATTTTATTTCCAAAACTATTTCCAGTTAATGCTATGTCACATTGTGAAACATGCGTTTTAGCAAAGAGCCACAGAAAAACTTTTAAACCCAATAACACTAAGGTTGCTTTGCCATTTTCATTAATCCACTCTGACGTATGGGGTCCTGCCCCGGTTCTTGGGGGGCAAAACTTTCGTTACTTTGTGATGTTTGTTGATGATTGTACCCGAATGACCTGGGTTTATTTTTTGAAGAACAAATCTGAAGTCTTTAAAAAATTCACTATGTTTTACGCCATGATCCAAACCCAATTTCAAACAAACATCCAGATTTTCCGATCCGATAATGGCGGTGAGTTTGTTAATACCCCTTTAAAAAAAAATTTTCAAAACAAGGGAATAATTCACCAAACTACATGCTCAAACACCCCAGAACAAAACGGTGTCGCCGAAAGAAAGAATCGCATTTTGTTGGAAATGACACGAGCCCTCCTAATTGAATCCCAAGTCCCGAAATATTTTTGGCCTGAAGCCCTTGCTACCGCTACCTATCTTCTCAACCGACTTCCAACAAATACCCTCAAACTTAACACTCCATTACAAACCCTTTCAGAATTTTCCAAACTACCCTCGGTCCATACTCTTCAACCATGAATCTTTGGATGTACCGTCTTTGTTCACATACCTAAATCAAATCGAACCAAACTTGACCCTTGTGCTGAAAAATGTGTCTTTGTTGGGTATGGAATAAATCAAAAAGGATACAGATGTTATAACCCAAAGACACGTCATATGTTCACCACAATGAATTGTGACTTCCTTGAAACCGAGTATTACTACAATTCCCAACTCAGTGGTCAGGGGGAGAAGGAATGTTTAGACACACTAAGTTGGTTGAAATATGTTCCCTATGTACCAACTACAGAGTCACCAGAGTCCAATTTCAGTGCCACTGAAGGCCCTAATGTTCCTCCTAACCTGGTGTGTGAGGTAAGTAATACTCACCCTGTTCAGTCTGGTGATACTTTTGAAGTTTCTAATGACTCCGAAGATACCAATACTTCTAACCATGAAACTGCCACAGAACAAGCTGAAACTTTGCAGGCAGATGAATCCATACAAGAAGAACCACCATCAAGATATGTGTTACCCCCTAGAACAAACAGAGGTCCTCCGAAATGGTATTCTCCTGAAAAAGAGCCAAAAAGATCCAGTTATCCTATAGCTAATGTGGCTAATGGAAATTTCACTAAGGAAGACAAAAGCTTTTATCTCATCTGTTTATTCTGAAGAAACTCCTATAAACGTGGATCAAGCCTTAAAGTCTAAACATTGGAGGGAGGCAATGAAAACAGAAATGGAAGCCCTAATCAAGAACAATACTTGGGAAAAGTGTACTCTCTCGTCGGGAAAGAAATCGGTGGGGTGTCGTTGGGTCTATACGGTTAAGTATAAACCAGATGGTACAATTGAAAGATATAAAGCCCGACTGGTAGCGAAAGGGTATACCCAGACATATGGGATTGATTATGCTGAAACATTCTCCCCGGTCGCCAAGATGAACACAATTCGGGTCCTTTTTTCGATAGCTGCAAATGAAGGGTGGCCACTTCAACAGTTTGATGTAAAAAATGCCTTTCTACACGGGACCTAGATGAAGAGGTATTTATGGATGCTCCTCCAGGATTCACAAAAGATTTCAAAACTGGAGAGGTTTGCCATCTAAAGAAGTCTCTTTATGGTTTGAAGCAATCTCCCCGTGCTTGGTTTGGCAAATTTACCATAGCTATGAAAAAGTTTGGATATAAACAAAGTAATGTTGATCATACTTTGTTTCTCAAAAAAATAGGCAAATTCGTAACCTGCCTAATTATCTATGTAGATGATATGATCATTACAGGGAACGATAAAGAAGAAATGGTAAAACTGAAAGAAAATTTGTTTGCTGAATTTGAAATGAAAGATTTGGGCAGGCTCAAGTATTTCCTCGGAATTGAAGTACTAAGGTCAAAACAAGGAATTTTCATCGGTCAGAAGAAGTATGTCTTAGACTTGTTGGCAGAAATTGGAATGATCGATTGCAAACCAGCAGACACTCCTATGAGTGTAAATCAAAAGCTTTATATGGAGGAAGGAGCAAAGTTAGCAAATAAAGAGAGATACCAACGGATGGTGGGAAAACTAATATATCTCTCACATACTCGTCCAGACATTGCTTATGCTGTAGGGGTGGTAAGTCAGTTCATGCACCAACCTCAAGAGTCCCATATGGAAGCAGTTTGGAGAATTATTAGATATCTCAAAGGAACAGTGGGTCATGGAGTCCTGTTTCAATCACATGGACACCTAAATGTTCAAATCTACACTGATGCAGACTGGGCAGGAGATAAGGGAAGTCGGAGGTCAACAGCAGGCTACTTCACTTTAGTTGGTGGGAATCTTGTCACTTGGAGAAGTAAAAAACAAAAGGTGGTTGCCCTTTCAAGTGCAGAAGCTGAATTTAGAGGCATAGCTCGAGGTTTAAAAGAAGCCATGTGGATGCGAAGACTCTTAGCTGAGATTGGCTTTCCTTCAAAAGAAACAAGTAAGATTATGTGTGATAATAAAGCTGCAATTCAGATTTCAGAAAACCCAGTACAACATAATCGAACTAAACACGTAGAAGTTGATAGGAACTTCATCAAAGAAAAATTGGAAGATGGTACGATTGAACTACCGTTTGTTCGATCAAAGGATCAGCTCGCTGACATTCTAACAAAGGCAGTTAACGGAAAAATCTTCAGCGATTGTTTAGTCAAGTTGAATTTTGGAAATCCGACTATTCAACTTGGGGGGGAGTGTTAAAAATAAAAAGATATCAAAGAATAAATTTGGGAGAAATTTGCGGGATCAGTTAAACATCATTTCCCATTTTAGAGGGTCAAAGACAGCCATTAACCAGCCTTAATTCCAGCCCGTAAACAGCTCATTTTCTATGTTTAGATTGTTTTTTCTTTAGCTATAAATTGTATGCACTTTTCCTTGTAATTAACACAGAAAAATATAATACAACAATTCTACTTTCAATCTTTTTAACATTTCTTACATTTAATAGAGTAACAGAAAATATATTATTTGGAGAAAGTTATAATATTTAAGAAGAAATGTTAGTTTAAAGGAAATGCAAAAAAATATTTTCGATATTTATGTCTTTTAAAAAAGTATATTCTAAAAAAAAGTATACATACATACAGTGAATGGTTCAATAGAGAACACTAAAAAGTGGGGAACCAAAGGAAACCGACTCACACGAACTCTGGTTGAACTCATTCCAACAATATTGGAACTGACTTGTCGAACTCTATGATTTAGGGTTTGGCTTTTAGGGTTTAATATTAGGGTTTTGCTTTAGGGTTTATCATTAGGATTGAGGGTTTAGAGTTTAGCTTTAAGTTTTAGCCTTTAAATTTTTGTGGTTTAGCTTAGGTTTTAGTCGTATGATTTAGCTTTAGGGTTTAGGATTTAGAGTTTAAAGTTCTAGTTAGGGTTTGACGAGTCGGTTCCAATGTTGTTGGAATGAGTCTAATCGAATTTTGTTTAAGTTGGTTCTTCACCTTTTTAGTGTTCCTCATTGAACCCACAAACTCCATTTGGACTCATTTGGGTTTAGGGTTTAGCTTTAGGTTTTAGCCTTTGGACTTTGTGGTGCTTAGGTTTTTGTCTCATGGTTTAGCTTTAGGCTGTAGAGTTTAGGATTTAGGGTTTAAAGTTTCTAGTTTGGGTTGGACGAGCTGGTTCTAATGCCACTGAATGAGTCAAATCGAAGTTTGTTTAAGTTGGTTCCACTCACTTTTTTAGTGTTCCTCATTGAATCCAACCCAACACAACCTTACACACACACACACACACATATAGGGTGAAGTTCGGCTACAAAGTCTAAATTTTATAAAAAGTATAAAAAGTCATAAAAACACATAAAACCCACAAATAATAGAGTGAAGATTATTAAAACATCATATTCAAACCATAATAGTCCATAAAAACTTCAAACACACAATCGTAGAACTATGAATATAAAACACAATAATGTTTATCATTTGTAATAAGAGCATTATCATCCAAACACAAAACACAACCCACATATATGATGTTTTAGTAATCTTCATTTTGTTATTTGTGGGGTTTGGGTGTGTTTTATAGTTGATATTTTGGTGTTTTATGACTTTTTACACTTTTTAGGAAATTTGGATTTTGCAGCGAACTCCTAGCCTATATATATATATATAGATCAAGTATACCAAGAAATCCCACGTGAATTCAAAAAACTTAAGAAACCCCATGCACGGACATAATTTTGCCACGTGTTACAACTTTTTTCAGAATTTTGACATGTAACAGCTTTTTTCAAGAGAGAGAAAGTTAATATGTTACATCTCTTTCGCCCGCTTATGTAAATGTAATATCGCATGTGAGACTTTTTTTTGGTTTTCACCGGCAAATTTTGTAGGTTCTACAATTTGTAACTTTTTCGAACTTAAAATTTACGAGCTTTTAATGTGTAATGCATGTAAAAACCATGTTACATATTTTTATAGAAAAAAATTAGTGTAACAGACAAATTTGTTACATATCAGTGTGTCAGACAAAAAAGTTGTCACACCCTCATTTTTCACACGTGCAGGGTATTACCGCGAGGCGTGTGAAACATTGACAAGGATCATGCCACCAATCATATTGAACGTTTAAACATAAAACTTAGTAAATCCATCACTACAATACGATTAGTGACTAAAGATAATAATTCAAAAACAACGTTTAAAGTTTACAACGGAAGCATAAAGTTTATCAGTTTAATAATCCAATTAATAGTTTAAAGTTCATGGATTTTGTTAAGAACCCAACATAGGTTTAATGCAACCACTACACTCCACCGTTGTAAGCTTTCGAGTTGTATCTAAGGTCCTGCAAAGCATGCAGTAGTGTGCCAACAATAAAGTTGGTGAGTTCACGGCTTTGCTAGTTTTATTTCCAAAAACATAGTTGTTAAGTTTACTCATTTATAAATCATGTTTGTCATGGGGAGCTACCCCATATGTAAGCTACTAAACTTGTAACGCCCGACGTTTTCACACTTTCAATATTGAGAAAGCCCTTGTCGTATTCTATTTTTGGAAACCTTTGTACTCGTTGTATTTATCATTCTATTATAATCCTTGTTCGAGACTTGATTCATAATGGAAACGTATTCTACTTTTACCATGTTAAACTCAATTTTATTCTACTTATATGCTATTTGATCCTCTATACGCGAAAACGTTTGATATACTTGCGATATATGACTTACACGACTTGCATACAAATTATACACGACATTTATACCCGGTTTTATTACAAATATACTTGTGAAACTTATGACATATGATAAATGTGCCTTAGAACCCTTATGTATTCATAAACTAACAATACTTAACATATACATGTGTTACTATTTAATAAAAAAGAAATATATGTTGCTGCCACCAAGCCTTGCGGACCGCATGGCCTGACCCATACGGTCCGCATGGGGTCTGGTGGGCAGCAGGTTTGAAATCAGCCGCGACTTGCACGAAATCCCAACACCATTTCTCCTCCAATGCCCTCCAAACTCCATAAATTCACCGACCAACTTAACCTAACTCATCCCCTATAAAACCCAAGCTAATCCACACCATTTTCCCCTTTCAATCCTCTCTAATCACGCTCAAGCATACCAAATTCGAGTTCATAAGCGGAAGTTCGAGCAGAATTACTCCACTTCACTAAAGTGAGTGTAACTCACTCATTTCATAACGAAATCCTTCCATTCTTTTTCCCACTTGCTTGGTTTGACCTTGTGCACATCTCCAATGGTTTTCCATGGAAAATCAGGCCCTAAAATGTCACGAAAAAGGCTCCAAAGTGGACTGTTAATTTCTGTTTTCATCTAAACTTGTTTAAACTTGTTCAAACTTGAGTTATCTCATCTCAAACCTATGTCCTAATGCTTACAACCTCACTTGTGGTTGGTTAGGCTTAAAAACAAGGTTGAGACATATCAAATTAGTCTATCCGTTATAACATGATACTTGTTTAAATACTTGAATAATGCATGCTATGTTAGACTTATGTTATATGCTCATTAACTTTGCTAGCCAACCTTAACAAATATAGCGCTATAGGAGTAACGCCCGCCCGTATGCTTGTGGTATTGTTAAGTAAACTGTTAAACACCCATTTTATGACGATGTTGGGTAGTCACAATTACGTTAGACTATGGATTGACATATAAAAGCACAAGTTTAGTATGATATGACAATTATATACAATGTTGCCATGTTGGATATGAGACAATCTTATTCGTTATTATGCTATGTATCAAACTTGTATGCTCGCCAACTTTTGTTGATATATATTACTTTAATACATGTTGCAGGAAACTAAGTCGATGCCGTTGAAGAAATATTTAGGGTGTATTAGAAACACACCTAGTTTTAATTTAATGTATTTCGCTCAATGTTAGTGTTATGACGTTTTGAGCAATTTGTTCATCCCATCCCGATGTTTCCACCATCGGTTGGGGTGTGACAAAACTTCGTAATACCGAAGACATGCGACTGTTACATTGTTTTGTTGTTGCCCTGTTTGTCAATGTCTATCATCATTTATGGTTACCAAGGCATACTAGTTCACGCCCGTCCTCCTCGGCACAGTGTGAGGTTTGTGAGACCTAATAACGCTATCAACTAATAACCCGTTCGCCAGGCCAGGCGATTAATCGGTATAGAAAATGGGGACTTCGTGATTGAGTTGCATTTAGTACGCTAAGACAAGATATATAAAAAGTATTTAAGTAGTATTCCTTCCCGGAATACTAGGCAATCCTCAATCAGGGAAAGTGTAGTTCGTTCATTCCCAACCACTAGGAGTACATGCTTTTAGTAAGTGTGTGAACTCACCTTTGCTTAGCTCGACAGATTAGTTTACTCGTTTTAAAGTTGGACAATCACGCCCTATTATGGTACCAATAAGTATCAGATTTGCATACAAGCTAGTCATGTATTTTCCTACCAGTATCTAACACGTAGCATACAAGCTAGAACATCACGTATTATGTAAGCATACCAGTTTCTTAAATGTCTATCAATTGAACAGTAACACTAACAATCCAAAGTAGATTATAAGTGTGCAGTCCTTAAGTTAGATGGCCCATTATGAGAGTGTACGGTCCAGTAGGCCCTCTAGTCCAATATTCGTGTATGGTCCAAAACGGTTCATGGCCCAATGATGAGTGTGCGGCTCACCAGCAAATGTGCTGCCAATCTGCTAGTGTGCGGTCGTGTATGCGTCAGTTGTACAATGTGCACCAGCTGTTTGTACACAAGACTGTGCGGTCTTAATGTGCGACTATGCACTATCTGCTTGGTCGTCGTGCTTTTGTGGTTGTACACCCGCTAGTGTGCGACACACGTGTCACACCCCGGGTGCGACTTGCCATGCCAGGTTGTACGGTGTGCAGGTCATGTTTGTACATCTCATAAACGTACGGCAGCCACATATCCAAACAGTAAACATTTCAAATAAATCAAAACACCTATTCTAGCATCAATCCCCTTTATTCTAACATCATATTTACCAACATTTCACCAAATTAACACAGATCAAAGACTTAAACCTTAACATCATCATACGAATTCATACCATACAAACTTATCAAAACACCAACATCATGTCATCCTTAATTTTCATAAGAACGAATCTATGTTTCCAATTAACATTAAATCATCACAAATAGATCTAGGGTTCTACTTCATCAAAAATCCTCAAGAATTCCTTTTTGCACATGAAATCTGTTCACCATTAAAGACGATATGCACTTTGATTCTAGCATGACCCTAGATGTTAATCTATTGTGCATATCATCCTCAAGCACCATATTTGATTATGAGCATATTGCCAAACTTTTATCATACTAGTATTTAAACAAGAATCGTCCTTTATTCATTAAACAATAATCCTAGCTAATCAGTTTAATCATGTTATTCAAGTAAGATCATTTAATAAGTTTTAAACATTTTATGAACTAAAATGGTAAAACACTAATCTGGAAAAGAAAATAGAATATATGTGAAAGAGTAGATCTTCAAAAGAAAGGAACTTCAAAGAAAAGAGGAATGAAAAGCGGCAATCAATCTTTGATCAAAAGGGAAAGAATGTTGGTGAAAAGGAGGGGGAGTATTTAGAGAAAGCTGCCGTCAATAATGATTGGGAAAATGTTTTAGGGTTTAGCACACATGGGTATATATACACATTGAAAGATACCGCACACTCACATGTGCTGTCTTATTAGGGTTCAACATGGGCTATTGGGCCTGACTTTATTAAGTGTGCGGCCAGGAAAGGGAGGGAGGGTGTGCGACTAAGGTGCTTGGCCTGTGTGTGTTATTTTATTAGGCAAGGTGTGCGGCTAATGTGTGGTTGGATAACAGTAATAATATTAATAACTATAATTCACAACATTTCACATGCTAAACAATTAATAACTATAATTCACAACATTTCTCATGCTAAACAATTGTGAGTGTGTTACACGGGTTAAATAAATGAATTTTATATGCTAAATAATAAGAGAATATATCTTTAAAAACATCATTTATTGCATGGTATAATAAATGTAATTTTATATATTAAATGAAAACAATCATGACTTTTAATTGGTTAATCAAAATAATCAATCCGTATAGTATCTTAATCTGTGAATTTTATCTCTTTATCTTTTACACCAATCTTAAAACTTACGTACATGTCAGCACGGGCCCAGTTAAATCAACATAGTCTAGGCACAATACGACTAAGCCCGCCGTTTAGACGGTGTGACATTGATCACTAATAAAGAAAGTCACTCTTAAAAAAAATTCATTAACGAAAACAATCATGATTTATAATTGATTTATCAAAATAATTATTCATATATTATTTTAACTACCGAAAACAATCTTTATTTTTAATTGGTTAATAAAAAATATAATAATTAACATATTATTTTAATTACATCACGTGAATTTTATTTTTAACCTTTTTTTTATTTTTGTGTATATCGTCTTTGCTATATAATAAGGATTAGTTAAATTAAAGTAAATTCAAATTTAATATTATAATTAATTAGAAGAGATTAAACTACAATAATAATCATCTATAAGACATGACCTAATATAATGATAAGTGTACCTTAAATGGTTTCTTTTATTATATAGTATAGATGTATTTTTAAATCAATTAATATCTGAAGGGGTATGGTCCTAAAAACCTTGCGCCAATCAAGGAAACCATACCATTAATAACTTCTAAGAAAACTGTACGCATACTTCTTTGCCAAAATAAGATTTATTAGAACTCTGCGCCAAATATCCAAGAGAGGAAAGCGTCATTTAACTACCTTGCGCGGGCTCGCACAAGGTTCAAAAGTTAACCTTGAACGCTCTCTTTGGATAAATGCTTCATTTAACTACCTTGCGCGAGCCCGCGCAAGGTTCAAAGTTAACCTTGAACACTCTCGTTTGATAATGCTTCATTTAACTGTGCGGGCTCGCACAAGGTTCAAAGTTAACCTTGAACATTCTCGTTTGATAATGCTTCATTTAACTACCTTGCGCGGGCTCGCGCAAGGTTCAAAGTTAACCTTGAACATTCTCGTTGGATAATGCTTCATGCACAAACCTTGCGCAGATATTTATATCAAAGCAAGCATCCACCAAACATTGCGCTAAGCAGCAAGGAGAAGAAGGAAGATCGGTTAACTAACTTGCGCTTCTCGCGCAAGGAAACAGTATATCCTAAGAAACTTTCCCTTAGCAAAATCCTTGACTTGGTGCAGGAGCAAAGGGAATCTTTTCTGTTGTAACAGAATGTGCACGTGGCGAATAATAGATGGGTAACAGCTGTGAAACCTTCTAGAAGCCATTAACACCCAATCGTGCAAGCATCTTTTCGGTTATACCAATTGCCACATGGCAGCATCTGGACGGCTGAGGAAGATCACGGTGATGGCATGCTCACATTTATAAGATGTAGTGATCTCATGTTGACACGTGGCACCTCCCTAACCGCTGATGAGCTCACGATCCGTGTGCACTAACGGATTGCCAATAAACGTCAACGGAATAGCAAACGATCCCGTTAAAGTTAACAACCTCTCTTTTTGGCGCCAAACACTGGCTATAAATAAGTAACTTGGAGTTCAAGGAAAGGTATTCACTCTCAAGTACTCTCTCTCTTACAATACTTACTTCCGACTACCTGTACTTATTCTCACGCCGGAGGGTGGTCACGGAGAGAACCCCTTCTCCCCGTGGCGAGCTAACGGTGTTCTGTTTTGCAGGTTTAGCTGACGTGTATTGTTCATCATCCATCGTGAAACCAAACAGAGGGTTAACCCTTTTATGCAGAGCCCATTCCATAGATCTACTTAGATTCCGGTCTAGTTGATCTAGGGTTTCTTCATTGGCGCCCACCGATTTCGATTCTTTCTCACCTTTCGTTTTGTTTCACTTAGATCTGCAGCATCATGGCTGACGGATCATCTTTTCAAGGTCCTCGATCAGGGATTCGACGCGTTGTTGTCGGACCTCAGGTCGACGGACAAATAGTTGAGGATTCTTCCGGCGAAGCTAATGCTCAGTATGATCCTAATCATGCGAGTATTCCTGTAACGCCGGCGGCTCCTCAGGTTGATGTTACGTCGATTTTACCATCTGGAGAGACTCCGTTATCGTGGTTAATCAAATCTCAAGCCACTCTAAACGCTATGTATGCTTAGTTATGTGCCCAAACCGGAACTCCAGCTTTTCAAGCTCCGGTTAACGCTCCTTAGGTCCGTGCTTCGCCGGCACCTCGAGTATTGAGTTATAATACTCAAAGTCATGCTCGTTCCCCTTCGCGCATGCCTGAAGATGGAACAGAAATGTATTATAAAACCATGAATGATCCTGTTCATTCTGGTAATAGAAGGCAAGAAGACAACGTTCAGCGTCGCGCATCTGTCCACTCTCATTTGGGCCCGTGGTCTTCGCAGAAACGGGACACCCAACACGATGAGCTCGATAGAACCTATGACGAAGGGGATAGTGTAAGTATTTTCAATCGAATCTCTGCAGATCATGCTAGTTACAGGCCAAAAATGCGTGCAATATACAATCCAGAAGCTGAGCATGATTACAATTTGGTGTATCGCCCAACCGAAGCAGTTGAGCAATCAAAGTTTACCAGAGAGATAGCACTGGCTCCGTTGGAGAGAGCGAAATTACCATCCAATGTTGGAAAGTTTAACGGTTTGACCTATCCTGATGATCACATGCGCCTCTTTACCGGTGCAGGGTTACTTGGGTGCTGGACATTGCCAATGTGGTGTCACTTATTTGTACAAACCCTTACTGGCGCTACGCGCCTTTGGTTTGATAATTTGCCGGCAGGTAAACTTTCCTCTTGGAATGACTTAAAAAAAAATTTCTTACACACTTTAGTCAGCAAAGGCGATACGTGCGCGACTCCTCAGATGTAATGAACATCTGGCGGAGGGATGATGAAAGCCTCGAAGATTTTATAACACGTTACAATAAAGAGGTGTTGGAGATTGGAGATGTCCATGAAGACCTTATACGCGCGCAGTTCAAGTATGCGGTAAGGTGCGACAAAATGATTAAAGTGTTGTCCGGTACAACTGGCCTTCCAAAAAACTAGGATAAACTCATGGCGGCAGTCAAAGTCTACGCCCAGACTGAGCGCAACTTAAGTTCTAACAGGCCACCTCTACCTCGGAATCGTCCGCAAGACCTCAGTAGAGGTAGTCGCAAGTATAAGAGAAATTGGAAAGAATCAAGTCAGAATTCGTATTCTCCTTATTCACCAATTGATGCGCGAGCAACAATCAACAAGATAACAACTCAAAAAGCGATTAAGCAAGAGAATAAGGAACGTCAGTGGACTCCCTTAACGAAATTGCCGGCTGAGGTTCTCAGCACTGAGAATTATCAGTTTAAACAGCCGCAACCAATGAAAAACAAAAAAGGGCAAGACCCAAATTTGTTTTGTGACTATCATAGAGACACAGGCCACGCAACAGATAACTGCATCAGTCTGTGCACGGAGATTGAGAAAGAATTAAAGAGTGAGAAGCTTACACATCTAGTCCAGAATTTTCGCAAAGAGATTAAACAGATTACGCGCGAGAACGAAGGGCCTAGCAACAAGAAAATGAAACAACACGTTTCCATGATTCAAGGTGGATCATCGCGCAAGCGTAGCCTTCAACAATTTCAAAACAACACTTGGCGCGAACAGCAAGTCATTTTTCCTATCGTTCCACGTGGTCCTCAATAAGACCGGCCAGTAGTTATCACCGGTATCTTTCGGTACTACCAAACAGACTATATGTTTATAGATCCGGGTAGTTCCATGGATATCATGTATGAGCAGTCTTCAAGCAACTAGATCCTGAGGATAAGGCACGCTTGGAACCAGTTGATTTTCCATTAACTGGGTTCTGCAATGAGGCTGTCTTTCCTCTAGGACAAATCCTTTTTCCTGTTACTTTATCTGATGGGAGGTGTTCTCGAACGAGTAACGTCAACTTCATGGTGATGCCAGCAAATTCCCGTCATGATGTACTATTGGGGCGCCGCGCGCAACGTGATTTTAGTATGTTTACATCCGCTCCACATGCTGCTTGTGGTTTTCCGACACCAAATGGTATAGCTATACTTTATGCTCGGAAAGAAATCATGTCAATTAAGGAACCAGTTATGAAGGCTGGCAAGAAATTGCCAAGCAACGAACCAGAAAAGTGGGTACTCAACAATAAGTACCCTGAGCAGACAATCTTATTAGGGCCTGCAGTCAGTATTGAAATTATCGCAAAGCTTAAACTACTGTTGTTTTGCAACAAAGACATTTTCGCCTGGACACCTGTGACATGGTTTGTGTCCCGCGCGATGTTGCGGAACATTGCCTAAATGTATTTCCATCAGCAGAACCAGTTGTGCAGAAAAAGCGCAGCCTCGGGTCAGAAAAGACAGAGGCAATGAACGAACAAGTCACCGAGTTATTAAATGCTGGTATTCTGCGCGAAGTCAATACCAGACCTGGGTGGCAAACCCAGTCATGGTAAAGAAACATAATGGCGGATGGCGGATGTGCGTAGATTTTAAAGATCTAAACAAGGCGTGTCTGAAAGATTGTTATTCTCTTCCTGAGATTGACAAAAAGGTTGACTCATTAGCTTCCTTTCGTTGGAAATGTTTTCTAGATTGTTATAAAGGTTATCATCAAGTCTTGATGAAAAAAGAGGACGAAGATAAAATCGCTTTTCGCACGGAGAAGGGCATTTTTTGTTATACCAAGATGCCTTTTGGTCTCTGCAAGGCGGGATCTACTTATCAAAGATTGATGGATACAATGTTTGGAGATGACATCGGGAAAACTGTGGAAGTCTACATTGATGATTTGGTCATTATGAGTAATTCAGAAGACACTATGCTAGATAACATCCAACGAACTTTTGATTTTGCGCGAGGTAAATCTAAAGTTAAATCCCAGCAAGTGCTCCTTCGGCATGGAGGAGGGCAAATTTTTGGGTTTCATCGTCACCAAAGACGGTTTCAAAGTTAATCCCGAGAAGGTCGAGGCAATACAAAAAATGTCTTCTCCTACTACCATCAAAGAGATGCAACGTTTGGCTGGAAGGTTAGCTGCGCTAAACCGCTTCCTCGCCAATCACGCTGCAAAGTCTTATCAATTTATTCTAACCTTGAGCAATTGTATGAAGAGCAAAGAGTTCGCATGGACTCCTGAAGCTGATCAAGCTTTCCAGCAGATGAAAGATTGTTTAGTTCAACTTCCCACACTTACTGCTCCTCGTGGAAAAGAACCCATGGTCTTATCTCTTGCTGCATCTGAGGTAGCAGTAGGTGCTGTCTTGTTGGTAGAGCGCGAAGGTGTCCAGTCTCCAATTTGTTATATCAGCAAGATGTTGAACGATCCAGAGACAAGGTATTCAATCATTGAGAAATTAGTTTTAGCATTGGTCCATGCTTCGCGCAGGTTGCGAAGATACTTTTCAGGACATGTTGTTACAGTTTTAACAAATTTTCACATTGGCCAAGTCCTGGCCAAACCAGACGCTTCTGGATGACTTGTGAAATGGGCAATAGAATTGGGAGGTTATAACATCTGTTATAAACCTAGACCAGCTATCAAAGGCCAAGTTTTGGCGGATTTCATCGCTGAAATTCCTGCTGATAAGCTTGAAGAATGCCAAGCAATCCAAAACCCAGTCCCAGTCATCGACAACAGAGCCTGGACATTGTTTACAGATGGCGCATCAAACAGTGACAGGGCTGGAGCAGGTCTTCGATTAATGAGTCCAGAGGGAGCAGAATTCACATATGCAATTCGGTTGGATTTTAAAAGCACCAACAACGAGGCCGAATATGAAGCTTTCCTAGCAGGCTTACGCCTCGCTATCAAATGTGCGCAACAAATTTAGAAGCCCATGTTGATTCATTACTAGTTGCTGAGCAAGTAATTGGAACGTATGATGCAAAGGGAGATATCATGGCTTTATACTTGGCGCAAGCCAAGGCTCTAATAGCACAATTCCAACAATTTAAAGTCACATACGTCAATTGTAACATTTGTAAAAATCGGGTTTTCAAAACCCGCTCCGTTTTGTAATCGAATATCAAGTTATAAAAGTTACGTTGAATATTTATGATTATTTTGATTTAAAACGATACATAATTAATAAATAAACTAAACTATAAAAATTATAGTTTGATAAAAAGTTAAAACAAAATAAATAAAAGAATTTTGTTGCTGCCGGGACTCGAACCCGGGTCAGCCAAGGACAACCCCAACGACTTAACATACACTCACATCACCACTCCGCCACTTTGTGTTTTCTGTTATCTCTAGGAAATAAATGAAATTTATTCACAAACTCGGTTAAAACCGGTTTCGCCAACTGAGAAACTGAAATCGGCAAATCAATCGTCTAATCGTTTGATTAATCGTTCATTCACATTTTATAACCGATGAACCGATGATTGTAATCAATTCAGAAGTGATTGAGCATCAATTTTCTTTATTAATCGGTTTTTATAACCGAAATGAATCAAGTCACAATTACTTCAATTCCAGACCTCTCTCGCGACTCAGAAACGTCATAACCATACTCCATTTCATTTTCGTCACATTTTCAGACCATCAGAACGCTTAAATCAGTTCGCCGGAATTTTCTGCAAATCCCGCCGGAAAACCGTATTCATCCTCAAACGGTAATTTTCTCAATATTATTGCAGTTCAACAATTATTAGACTATTTCTAATTTAAACCTCTCAATTGAAATCGAATTCAGGCGCTGTATTCAACTAATTCCAGTTCGCCGGAACTCCCCTAAAAATTTCTATTTCCGTCTGTGAAGCGGTAAGGGTCTTCAAACACATCGTTAACGATTGTTTATCACTTCAATTCCACAATCGACTAATCAAAACAGTCAATTATCTTGTTCAGTTGAAGAGCATAAAAACAGGGACCGACACATCGCCGGAAATCTGAAATAAACCGTTCATCGGTATGTTCACCTTTAATTACCGTCTCTGCCTTTTCATTTAAGCTTTAATAATGTCTGTAAATCGTAAGAACAAGGAACGAGTTAGTAAATCGGTTGACTGTAATTTGAATGAAGAAGACGAAGCTAATTAAGTTATAAGTATATTTAAAACTAGTAAAATGAACGGGTTAGACACACAGTCCAGCGGTGGACTGTGTGCAAAATACATACGCATGTCCCGAGTTCGATTCCTACTATACGCACTCTTTATATAATAAAATGCCTTTTTGTTTAGAACTAAACCGGGTTAACTCAGTTAGTTGTTAAGTATAATAAAAACCGAGATAATAACCAGGTTAGACACACAGTCCAGCGGTGGACTGTGTGCAACATTAAGCCATACGTCGCGCGTTCGAAACCCGGCACTAGCACCGGTCCGTTGAATTAAAATGTTTTTGAAATTAAAAAGAATTTCGGTTAAACTGAATAAGTGTATAAATATAATTAAAAACAAGATTATTTCGGGTTAGACACGTAGCTCAGTTGGTAGAGCTGCGTGCACGCGTACGGGAGGTCTCGGTTCGAGCCTCACCCAGCGCAAACCATGTCCTGACCGAACCGGTCAACAAGTCAACAGGTCAACGGTCAATGCAAAATAAACAATTTTTTTTACATTTTTATTTATTAAATTTAATTTAAAAATCAATTAAAAATACTTAAAAATAACATTTTTAAAGATAGAAAATAGCCTTAAACTCACAAAAATATATCTAAAAATTTCATTAAAATCCTTAATAAAATCCACTCATTTAATATATTTTTCCGTATTATTTAGGTTAGTATTTCTCGTTGTTCCGCTCATCTAATTCGTGCGCGTCTCACCATCTCCAATCCAACGCACCCAATGTGAGTGAATCTTTACAAATTCCCCGTTTTAATCACGTTTTGGGGTGTATCATGTGTCTTTGTATATATATTATAGTTAAACCATTGTGCATACATTATATCATGAACATGTGTATTCAGTTTGTTTATGTTGTATTGTTAGATGCAATTTATTATTTTCAGTACATGCAATTTCATAGGCCGCCGCTCCCCATTACATTATGAGCGTTGTGCATGTTCCCCATTTCATTATGAGGTTGAACCTGGCGTGCCCACATACGATCGGCTCCGTTTGATTGAGCCTTGATCGCACAGACATTTTCATTTTCAGTACATGCAATACGATCGGCTCCGTTTGGTTGAGCCTTGATCGCACAGTTTCATTTATGTTATTCATAGTATGATGTTGGTAGGTTCATGTATGCTGTCATATGTTATTGTATGTTATAGTTGTGACTGCTATTTGCTACTTCTTGATTATTTACATTTGCTCATCTATGATTATGATAAACTAACAGGTAATTCCTTAATAAATGTTTATCTAATAAGGTTCACTCGCCAACTTATGTTGACCCAAAAACCCCCATTTTTACACATGATACAGGTGAACCAGCAGCAGCTAGGAACACATAGGACTTGGACTAGAAGAATAAAACGATTTAGAGTTGGGATTGTTATGTTGGTTTATTTTCTTTGTATTGAATGAACATGTTTGAATTTTTGGAAATGTAACTTTGACTTTATTAAATATGAAACATACTAGTAAATGTCATGAGCTTTGGTGATAACCCAATTATGCCCCGACTCTTATTCCGCTGCGGGTCGGGGTGTGACATCAATCGAAGTGAAAACAAACATACTGACGCTTTAAGTAAACTCGCAGCAACTAGTTTCAAATATTTGGCTAAGGAAGTTCGCATCGAGGTTTTAAGTAATCCATCAGTTCCCCTCAGACAAGTAACAATGGTCGAAGTAGGAGATCCATCATGGATGTCTCCAATAATAATGTATTTGTTATATGGTTCTTTACCAGAAGATAAAGCGCAAGCACGTAAGTTATGATGCAAAGCCCTCAATTACGAAATGATTGACGGTATTCTGTACCGACGCTCTTACATGGGTCCTTCACTCCGCTGCGTTAACAAACATGATGCGCAATACCTGATCAGGGAGGTTCATGAGCGACTATGCGGTATACACTCTGGTCCGCGCATGGTAGTAGCCAAAGTGAAAAGCGCAGGGTATTATTGGCCCGGAATGTACGTTGACACGGTGGAGATCTTGCGCAAATGCATGTCCTGCCAAAGACATGCCCCTAAAACGTTGCGCCCAAAGAATCCTTTGGTACCCGTCACAACAGCTTGGCCATTTCAACAATGGGCCATTGATTTAGTGGGACCATTTCCGGATGCGCCCGGCGCCGTAAAGTTTATCATTGTTGTGGTCGATTACTTCACCAAATGGGTTGAAGCCAAACCTTTATCTTCTACTACAGCGATGGTAATTCGCAAATTCATCTGGGAATACATTATTTTCCGTTTTGGTCTGCCCATGCGCATTATTACAGACAACGGTCCAAATTTAACGGCTGAAGAGTTGCAAACATGGATGACCGACATAGGAATCCAACATGTTTTTGCTTCTGTTACGCACCCACAAGCAAATGGTCAAGTTGAAAGCATAAACAAACAGTTGGTCGATGGTTTCAAGGCCCACCTTGGCACAGCACAGCGGGGGTGGGTTGACGAATTGCCTAGCATCTTGTGGGCACACCTAACTATGCCCAAGACTAGCACTGGAGAAACTCCTTTTAGCCTTGTTTATGGCACGGAAGCTGTGATTCCTGCCGAAATTGGGTTACCGTCTCCAAGAATGCTAGC
Source organism: Scalesia atractyloides (assembly GCA_947069175.1). Classification (NCBI taxonomy): domain Eukaryota; kingdom Viridiplantae; phylum Streptophyta; class Magnoliopsida; order Asterales; family Asteraceae; genus Scalesia; species Scalesia atractyloides. Next base: position 51,776,407 of record CAMTDV010000019.1, read on the forward strand.
TTTGGAAAAACAAGATAACGAAGAAAAAAGGCGCATCGACCTAGACTTATTGGAAGAACGACGAGAAAATGCAGCGATTCGCGAAGCTAAATACAAGTCCCAGCTTGAAAAGTATTACAACAAAAGGGTGCGCATCTGTTCCTTTTTGCCTGGTGACTTTGTTCTTCGCGATAATGAAGCGTCGAATGCCGAGAAACCGGGGAAGTTAGCCCCGCGATGGGAAGGTCCGTACAATGAAGTCTTGGGAAAAGGTGCGTACACTCTGAAGCGTATGGATGGATCCAGCGTTCCTCGAACCTGGAACGCCCAATAATTACGCTGATGTTATATGTAATCTCAGTCCTCTAAGCAACTTCTGAGCGTTGCGCAATGAGACTGCTTACTTTATTTTATTATATAATCTTAGTGGCAGCCGTAGTTTTGCGCTTTATCAGTATGAATAAAATACCCTGCCACTACTTACAGTCTTGTATATATTCATTTACAAATGCATGCAATTCATTGGATAAAAAAAAACACAAACTCATGAGCCACAAGCTAACTTAATACTTACGCTCACACATGAGAACAGATTTGTCTATCCTACACAAGTAATTGGTCACATGCAAACATTGTAAAACTGAAATATATTATATTCACATCCATAGTACTTGCGCAGCAGCGCAACATTACAAGTTATCACAACGTGAAAAATTACAAATTTCCTATTCTATGGATTTGGTTCCCGCCTGCCTCTTTATTGAAGAAAGGATCTCCTCTAATTTATCAACAAAGTCATCTTGCTGCAGCGCGACATCCACAAGGTCCATAATCGGAATTTGCAATTGATCATATTTTTCTTTGGTAGGAGAATAAATGGTGGCAGTATTTAGCCCATGCGTGGCAGCACGGCTTGTATCCCATTCGGTCTTCAGTGTAACATTTGTCAAAAACGGATTTCCAAACCCGCTCCGTTTTGTAATCGAATATCAAGTTATAAATGTCACGTTGCGTATTTATGGCTATTTTAATTTTTAATGATGCATAATTAATAACAAACTAAACTATAAAAGTTAAAATTGATAAAAAGTAAAAATAAAATAATTAAAAAGAGAATGAGGCTGCCGGGACTCGAACCCGGGTCAGCCGGAAAAGAACTCAAAGCTTTCTCACACACACATATCACCACTCCACCACTTGTTGTTTTCTGTAAACATTAGGAAACAATTAAATTTTATTATCTATCACAAATAAATCCGGTTACGCCAACTGTAACCGAAATCGGTCACCAAACGTCCAAAATCGTTTGATAATACGCGGTTTACCGATTATAACCGCTACACCGACGTTTTCAATCAAGTTGCTTTGAATGAACTTGAATTCTAGAAGTGAATCGGTTTTTATAACCGAAAACTTTCAATTCCAGAATTACTTCAATCTTTGTTCTCTCTCACGACTCAAACATACTCGGAAAGCTCTCAATTACATTTCCGCACAATTTTCAGTTCGCCGGAGAATCTAATTGGACTCGCCGGACTTTCGCCGGAAAACCGTATTCTCCATCAAAACAGTAAGTCTTTCAATTCTTTCGTGGTCAATCAATTGTTAAGCTATTGCTAACCCAAACCTTTCAATCGGAATCAAATTCAGACGTCGTTATCGGATAATTCCTGCTCGCCGGAAAACCTCTGAAAGTTCTTATCTTCCGCTGTAAAACGGTATGGACATTCAAACCTTCTGTTAACTCTTGTTTAACACTTCAACTCCACAATTAGCTAATCAAAACTGTTAAATTGCTCGCTCAGTTGAAGTTCATAAAAAAAAAGCCGACGCCTTGCCGGAATTCTGAGACAAATCATTCCTCCGGTACGTCTGCTTCCAACACCGTCTCTGTCATTTCATTTTAGTCTTATGAATGTTGTTAATCGTTTTAAAACAAGAAACAGTTGGGTAAATTGCTGTCTGTAAAAATTAGCGAAGAAGATGAACTGTGTTAACATTATAAGGATTTTAAAATCGCTATCTTAAACGGGTTAGACACACAGTCTAGCGGTGGACTGTGTGCAAACAATACGCACACGCCGCGAGTTCGATCCCTGATACACACACCCTCTCTGTAATAAGGATGTTTTATTTTTCTAACTGAACCGGATTAACTTACGTTAGATGTTAAGTATAATAAAAATCTGTATATTAACCAAGTTAGACACACAGTCCAGCGGTGGACTGTGTGTAACGTTAAAGCACAGGTCCCGGGTTCGAGACCTGTTGGTGACACCGGTTCGATGATTTAAAACATTTTTGAAAATAAAAGAATTTTGAATAAACTGAGTTAGTATATAAATATAATTAAAAACAGAATTATTTCGGGTTAGACACGTAGCTCAGTTGGTAGAGCTGCGTGCACACGTACGGGAGGTCACGAGTTCGAACCTCACTCAGTGCAAACATTATAAACGACCGAACCGGTCAACAAGTCAAAGTCAAAAAGTCAACGGTCAACCCAAAAAGTCAACATATTTTTATATTTTTATATATTTAATTTAATTTAAAAATCAATTAAAAATACTAAAAAATAATGTTTTTAAAGATAGGAAATAGCCTTAAACTCACAAAAATATATCTAAAAATCCTAATTAAAATTATCAATAAAATCCACTCACTTACTATATTTTCCGTTATTATTTAGGTTAGTTAATTCTCGTTGTTCAAATCTTCCAACTCGTGCGCATCTCATCATCTCCAACCGAACGCACCCAATATGAGTGAATCTTTAAAAATTCCCCGTTTTAATCATGTTTTTGGGGTGTATCATGTGTCTTGCCATTTATTATATTTAAATTATTGTGCATACATCATATCATGAACAAATGTGTATTCAGCTTGTTTCAACTGTTGTGTTTTTATTGTTAGATTTAATTTATCATTTTCAGTACATGCAATTTCATAGGCCGCCGCTCCCCATTACATTATGAGCGTTGAGCATGTTCCCCATTACATTATGAGCGTGAACCTGGCGTGCCAACATACGATCGGCTCCATTTGATTGAGCCTTGATCGCACAGACATTTATCATTTTCAGTACATGCAATACGATCGGCTCCGTTTGATTGAGCCTTGATCGCACAGTTTCATTCATGTTATTTATTGTATGATGTTGGTATGTTATTGTACGTTATTATATGTTATTATATGTTATAGTTTGTGATTGTTATTGCTACTGTTTGATTATTTTCATTTGCTCACTTATGTTTATGCACAATTTTTCCTTGATAAAATAACAAGAAAATCAATAATAAATGTTTATCTAACAAGGTTCACTCGCCAACTTATGTTGACCCAAAAACCCTCATTTTTACACATGATACAGGTGAATCAGCTGCAGCAAGAAACACATAGGATTGGCCTAGAAGAATAAAATGATTTAGAGCTTGGAATTGTTTAGTTGGTTAATTTTTCTTTGTATTGTATGGACATGTTTGGATTATTGAGAATGTAATTTTGACTTTAATAAATATGAAACATATTAGTAAATATCATGAGCTTTGGTGATAACCCAATTATGCCCCGACTCTTATTCCGCTGCGGGTCGGGGTGTGACAGATTGGTATCAGAGCCATGACTATAGGGATATAGGATAGGTTATTAGACCCTTAGAGCCTATACTATAGTTGATTAGAAATTTTTAAGATTTTTGTGTGTTACATGCCAAATTTCATGATGCTTATATGTTTTATGTTAAATGTTACATTCAATGTTATGCAAACATGTTCATAAGTATATATTATCATATAATGCCTATCATGAACCATATTCTCATAACATATCATATCCATGAAAGCACACACCACATCATTTTCATGATTGCTTTTACAATGATTTTTGTATTTTTCAAATCTCATCAAAGTGAGTTCTCATGATGGGCATGTAGTAACTGGAAGGGTACCAGTACTGGTAGTCGGAACGTCCTGTCTAGGCTGGCATTCGTATAAATCCAAAATAAAGGACCAGTTTGCCTACCTGGGGACTAACGATGAGAGTACGAAGTACCTATTAGGCCAAAGCATGCTATACCAAACGTCGTGTGAACTAACCCCACTTTGAGTTGTCACTGTGTCTACACCTGGACACATTCCGACCATACATCTCGTAAACATATTTTGTGGTTTGCATTCGGGTGATGCGAGTGTTAAATCGCCAATACTAATGTGAATCCTACCAAACCAATAGTCATGGGGGCCCACATGACTATACAGGTGAAGGTATGGGGGACATTTGAGGCCCAACATGAGCAAACCCAAGACATCCTATGGATGTAGTTGCATTATTGATATTTATGTTAATTTCATTTTCTTAAAGACACATGACACCTAAAAAGACTCTATAAACTCACAATCTTCTTATGTATGTTCCTGTAGATGTCGGCTAGACAACAACGAGGGGGTAAAAGATCAGGAAGGTCTCACGAACGCTTGGCCACACAAATCGCGAAACAAATGGCCGCGGTGCTTCCTGACATTGTGATTCAAGTACAACAAGCTCTCGCCACAAATCCCACTAATCCTCCCCAACAAAATGACCAGAACATCGGCAACCCTCCTACCAGCAAGTGCTCATACAAACATTTCAAGTCTTGCGATCCTCCTAAATTTGAAGGGACCGAAGGTGTCACTGCTCTCCTCCACTGGTTTGAGGAAATGGAAAACACCTTCCTCAACTGCGATTGTCCTGAGGATCGCAAGGTTCGATACGCAACCGGGAGACTATTTAGGGTAGCTCTCACCTGGTGGAATACTGAAAAGGGAAAGAGGGAATTGATGATGCAATGGCCTTAACGTGGGAGGAGTTAAAGGAAATCATGACAGGGCGATTCTGTCCTAGGAGTGAGATTAAAAAGTTGGAGGACGACTTTCATTCTTTGAAGCAAAAGGAGGCAGATCATACTTCCTACAACAAGAGGTTCTTAGAATTGAACCAAATGGTCCCTAACTTGTTTACCCCAGTTTACCGCTTGATTGAGCATTATATTCGAGGTCTTCCCTCGAAAATTCAAGATTCAGTTCTCAGCACTTCACCAGCAACACTTGAAGCTGCTATGGAACTAGTGACTGAACTGACCGAGAATCGAATTCGCAACGGTAAGTTTAAAGAGGAAAAGAAGAAAGCCCCCGTTGAGGGCCAAACATCAAACCATTCCACCTCCTCCTCTAAGTTTGCTAACAAGAGGAAGCGTAACACCAGAAACTTCGCTGTTACACAAACCAATTTCCCTATTCCTGCTGCACCCATTACCAAAGTTGCCCCTTCACCTGCACCATACAAAAGACAATACTCCGGCCCGTTACCAAAATGCAACCGTTGCCAATACCACCATTTTCCTGATCATCCCTGCCAACATTGCACCGGCTGTGGTCGCGCAGGTCATACTGTTCAAACCTGTCGCATGCCTCAGCGAACGAACCGCCACCAGTCTTCAACCCAAACCCACCAACAAATAATGGGTCAAGCCCAACAACCCCTACTATTACCACCTACCCAACATTTAGCCCAAACATACTACCAACCCAACTATCCCATGGTACAACCTATGCGGGCTTGCTACAATTGTGGAGACCCAAGCCATTTTAGAAACACTTGTCCAAGGTTGGTGAACATTATTCACGCTCAAGCCCAAGCCAACCCTGTGAATCAAGCTAACCAAGCTCCTCCACCTGCAAGAGGAAGAGCTTTCAACATCAACGCTAATCAGGCTAGAGCTGAAGGCAATGTGGTTAACGGTACGTTCCTTATAAATGGTAGATATGCATCCATGTTGTTTGATACTGGCGCAGATAAAAGTTTTCTGTCCTTAGAGTTTGAACCCATCCTAAACCAAAATCGTGATAAGCTCATGGAATCCATAACAGTAGAAGTTGCTGACGGGAAACCAGTCTCATTAAATTCTATCATACGCAATTGTACTCTCACGTTAAACGATCACAATTTTCTAGTTGACCTCATTCCAATGAAGTTGGGAAGCTTTGACATTATAATTGGTATGGACTGGCTCAGCCAACATCAGGCTGAAGTTGTATGCCGCGAGAAGTTTATACGCATTCCTCTTTCAAACGGTCAGACTCTACGAATCTTTGGAGAAACCTCGTCGAAAGGGCTCAGATTAATGTCCTCTCTTCAAGCTCAAAAATATCTTCGCAAGAATTATGTCGCGTTTTTAGCTCATATCGTCAAAAAGGGAACCATGGAGAAGAAACTTGAAGACATTCCTGTAGTAAAAGATTTTTCGCAAGTTTTTCCTGACGACATTTCAGGACTTCCTCCAGTAAGAGAAGTCGAATTCCGCATTGATCTTATACCTGGTGCTACACCAGTTGCAAAGTCTCCTTATAGGTTAGCTCCCTCTGAAATGCAAGAGCTAGCCAGTCAATTGCAAGAGTTGACTGACAAAGGATTCATACGTCCTAGCTCCTCGCCTTGGGGTGCACCTGTCCTTTTTGTGAAGAAGAAAGATGGATCGTTTCGCATGTGCATCGACCACAGAGAACTCAACAAATTAACAATCAGGAATCGCTATCCATTACCTCGCATTGACGATCTTCTTGACCAACTTCAAGGTGCCAACTGCTTTTCAAAAATCGACCTTCGATCTGGTTATCATCAACTTAGAGTGCATGAAGAAGACGTCCCAAAGACCGCTTTTCGAACTCATTATGGTCATTATGAATTCATGGTTATGCCATTTGGTTTAACCAACGCTCCAGCTGTCTTCATGGATCTAATGAACAGAGTCTGCAAACCCTATCTCGATCGTTTTGTTATAGTCTTCATCGACGACATCCTCATTTATTCAAAGTCTAAGTCTGATCATGAGCGACATCTTCGACTCATCCTTACACTCCTAGAAAATGAAAAGCTTTACGCCAAATTCTTCAAATGCGAATTCTGGTTAAAAGAGGTACAATTCCTTGGGCATGTAGTCAATGACAAGGGAATACATGTCGACCCCTCAAAGATCAAAGCGGTACAAGAATGGCAATCACCACGTACACCAACTGATGTAAGATCTTTTCTTGGTTTGGCTGGTTATTATCGTCGTTTCATTTCAAACTTCTCACGCATTGCTGTACCACTCACGGCTTTAACTCATAAGGGAAAACCTTTCACATGGGGACCCAAGCAAGAAGAAGCCTTCCAAACTCTTAAACAAAAACTCTGTGATGCACCAATCCTCACTCTGCCTGAAGGTTGTGATGATTTCATGGTTTATTGCGACGCGTCAGGGCAAGGATTAGGCTGTGTCCTAATGCAAAGAGGAAAAGTTATAGCTTATGCTTCGAGACAACTCAAGATTTATGAGAAGAACTACACCACCCATGACCTAGAACTTGGAGCCGTTGTGTTCGCTCTTAAGATATGGAGACATTATCTCTACGGTACTAAGTGTGAAATATACACTGACCTCAAGAGTCTTCAACATATCTTCAATCAAAAGGAGTTAAACATGAGGCAACGAAGATGGGTCGAACTTCTAAATGACTACGACTGTGAAATTCGGTACCACCCTGGCAAAGCAAATGTGGTGGCTGATGCACTCAGCCGAAAGGGTTATGCAAACTCCATTCGTCTTCTGTGTTCGCAAATCATATCTAACATTAAAGATCAAATTCGAGAAGCCCAACATGTTTCAGTAACGGAGGATGATGTACGAAAGGAGCTGTCCTGTGGAGCTGAACTTAAAATTGAAACTAAATCTGACGGTATTTTGTACTATCTAGATCGCATATGGATTCCTGACCACAACAAACTTCGTGAATTTCTTATGAATGAGGCTCACAAAACACGATACTCTATACACCCAGGGGCCGATAAGATGTATCAAGACCTTCGATACACCTATTGGTGGCCTGGAATGAAAAAGGATATTGCTGTTTTTGTTTCCAAGTGCCTTACATGTTCCAAGGTGAAAGCTGAACACCAAAGACCCTCAGGACTTCTGGTCCAACCTGAAATACCTGTATGGAAGTGGGAAAACATAACCATGGACTTCATTACCGGGTTACCTCGCACTTCTGGTGGGTATGACACTATATGGGTAATCATTGATCGACTTACAAAATCAGCTCCCTTTATTCCTATCCGCGAAGATTTCAAGAATGAAAAGCTAGCTCGTATTTATATCAGCGAAATCGTAAGCCGACATGGTGTACCGTTAAGCATTATTTCAGATCGTGATGGTCGTTTCACTTCACGAACATGGCAAGCAGTACAAGCCGCTTTGGGTACGCGATTAGATCTCAGTACCGACTATCATCCTCAAACTGATGGACAATCTGAACGCACCATTCAAACTCTTGAAGATATGCTTCGAGCATGTTTCATAGACTTCAAGGGAAATTGAGACGCTCATCTACCATTAGTTGAATTTTCGTACAACAACAGCTATCATTCAAGTATCGGCATGGCACCTTTTGAAGCTTTATATGGTCGTAAGTGCCGATCTCCAGTATGTTGGCACGAAATTGGGGAAGCTCAAATCACTGGTCCAGAATTGATTCAAGAAACCACAGACAAGATCCATCAAATTCGAAACAATCTTTTAGCGGCTCAAAGTCGTCAAAAGAGTTATGCAGATAAACGACGGAAGCCTTTGGAGTTTAACATTGGTGATCATGTACTTTTAAAAGTATCACCGTGGAAGGGAGTAGTTCGTTTTGGTCAAAAAGGCAAGCTAGCACAACGCTACGTAGGACCTTCCAAGATACTCGAAAGAGTAGGACCTGTAGCATACAAGCTTGATCTACCAGAAGAACTCAACAGGATTCATCCCACATTCCACGTATCAAACTTGAAGAAGTGACTCGCTGATGAAAACCTCCACATTCCTCTGGAAGATATTCAGATTGACGAATCTATGCATTTTATTGAAAGACCTGTAGAGATCATGGACTTTGGAGAAAAACGTCTACGACGAAGTCGCATTCCAATTGTTAGGGTACGCTAGGAGTCGAAACGGGGACCTGAGTTTACTTGGGAACGTGAAGACTCAATGCGTGAAAAATACCCGCATCTTTTTCCTACTACTACTACTACTTAAATTTCGGGACGAAATTCCTAAAAGTAGGGGATACTGTAACATTTGTCAAAAACGGATTTCCAAACCCGCTCCGTTTTGTAATCGAATATCAAGTTATAAATGTCACGTTGTGTATTTATGGCTATTTTAATTTTTAATGATGCACAATTAATAAACAAACTAAACTATAAAAGTTAAAATTGATAAAAAATAAAAATAAAATAATTAAAAAGAGAATGAGGCTACCGGGACTCGAACCCGGGTCAGCCGGAAAAGAACTCAAAGCTTTATCACACACACATATCACCACTCCGCCACTTGTTGTTTTCTGTAAACATTAGGAAACAATTAAATTTTATTATCTATCACAAATAAATCCGGTTACGCCAACTGTAACCGAAATCGGTCACCAAACGTCCAAAAACGTTTGATAATACGCGGTTTACCGATTATAACCGCTACACCGACGTTTTCAATCAAGTTGCTTTGAATGAACTTGAATTCTAGAAGTGAATCGGTTTTTATAACCGAAAACTTTCAATTCCAGAATTACTTCAATCTTTGTTCTCTCTCACGACTCAAACACACTCGGAAAGCTCTCAATTACATTTCCGCACAATTTTCAGTTCGCCGGAGAATCTAATTGGACTCGCCGGACTTTCGCCGGAAAACCGTATTCTCCATCAAAACAGTAAGTCTTTCAATTCTTTCGTGGTCAATCAATTGTTAAGCTATTGCTAACCCAAACCTTTCAATCGGATCTGAAAGTTCTTATCTTCCGCTGTAAAACGGTATGGACATTCAAACCTTCTGTTAACTCTTGTTTAACACTTCAACTCCACAATTAGCTAATCAAAACTGTTAAATTGCTCGCTCAGTTGAAGTTCATAAAAACAGAGCCGACGCCTTGACGGAATTCTGAGACAAATCATTCGTCCGGTACGTTTGCTTCCAACACCGTCTCTGTCATTTCATTTTAGTCTTATGAATGTTGTTAATCGTTTTAAAACAAGAAACAGTTGGGTAAATTGCTGTCTGTAAAAATTAGCGAAGAAGATGAACTGTGTTAACATTATAAGGATAATTAAAATCGGTACTTTAAACGGGTTAGACACACAGTCCAGCGGTGGACTGTGTGCAAACAATACGCACACGCTGCGAGTTCGATCCCTGATACACACACCCTCTCTGTAATAAGGATGTTTTATTTTTCTAACTGAACCGGATTAACTTACGTTAGAATTTAAGTATAATAAAAATCTGTATATTAACCAAGTTAGACACACAGTCCAGCGGTGGACTGTGGGTAACGTTAAAGCACAGGTCCCGGGTTCGAGACCTGTTGGTGACACCGGTTCGATGATTTAAAACATTTTTGAAAATAAAAGAATTTTGAATAAACTGAGTTAGTATATAAATATAATTAAAAACAGAATTATTTCGGGTTAGACACGTAGCTCAGTTGGTAGAGCTGCGTGCACGCGTACGGGAGGTCACGAGTTCGAACCTCACTCAGTGCAAACATTATAAACGACCGAACCGGTCAACAAGTCAAAGTCAAAAAGTCAACGGTCAACCCAAAAAGTCAACATATTTTTATATTTTTATTTATTTAATTTAATTTAAAAATCAATTAAAAATACTTAAAAAATAATGTTTTTAAAGATAGGAAATAGCCTTAAACTCACAAAAATATATCTAAAAATCCTAATTAAAATTATCAATAAAATCCACTCATTTACTATATTTTCCGTTATTATTTAGGTTAGTTAATTCTCGTTGTTCAAATCTTCCAACTCGTGCGCATCTCATCACCAACCGAACGCACCCAATGTGAGTGAATCTTTACAAATTCCCCGTTTTAATTACGTTTTTGGGTGTATCATGTGTCTTGCCATTTATTATATTTAAATTATTGTGCATACATCATATAATGAACAAATGTGTATTCAGCTTGTTTCAACTGTTGTGTGGTTATTGTTAGATTTAATTTATCATTTTCAGTACATGCAATTTCATAGGCCGCCGCTCCCCATTACATTATGAGCATTGAGCATGTTCCCCATTACATTATGAGCGTGAACCTGGCGTGCCAACATATGATCGGCTCCGTTTGATTGAGCCTTGATCGCACAGACATTTATCATTTTCAGTACATGCAATACGATCGGCTCCGTTTGATTGAGCCTTGATCGCACAGTTTCATTCATGTTATTTATTGTATGATGTTGGTATGTTATTGTATGTTATTATATGTTATTGTATGTTATAGTTTGTGATTGTTATTTCTACTGTTTGATTATTTACATTTGCTCACTTATGTTTATGCACAATTTTTCCTTGATAAAATAACAAGAAAATCAATAATAAATGTTTATCTAACAAGGTTCACTCGCCAACTTATGTTGACCCAAAAACCCCCATTTTTACACATGATACAGGTGAACCAGCTGCAGCAAGAAACACATAGGATTGGCCTAGAAGAATAAAATGATTTAGAGCTTGGAATTGTTTAGTTGGTTAATTTTTCTTTGTATTGTATGGACATGTTTGGATTATTGAGAATGTAATTTTGACTTTAATAAATATGAAACATATTAGTAAATATCATGAGCTTTGGTGATAACCCAATTATGCCCCGACTCTTATTCCGCTGCGGGTCGGGGTGTGACATTTAGCGCATGGGCATGTGCAAAGTGCACTCTCTATAGCCCTCGGCATGCCCGTCGTTGCGCGCCGCCATCATCAATTCTGCCACTCTCTCATCCAACTCCGTAGAGTTAAGGATGACATTTGCAATCTGTGTACAAATACAATCAGTATATGTTGCGTCAATCAAACCAGACTTATATAAAGAAAAGGGAATATTACCTCCACAATCATGTACTCCCGCAACCAGGTAAGCTGGTTCATGAGGGATTCGGTCAGGCTTTCTGCTGTAGCGCGAGCGACCTCCGTGTCGTTAGTTTTATTCGCCTTCAGTCAAACGGCGGATCAACTCGGCTTTCTCTGTTCGGTGAAGGTTTATATCTTTTTTCAAACTATCAACCTCATCTTGCATCCGCGCCTGGTCAAATAGCATAGCAGTTAGATCATCATTTTCTTTATTCTTAAGAAGGAGAGTCAGTTTGGTTGATACCTCATTCTGCTCGCTCCTTTCTCTGTGTGAGCGCGCCTCTTTTGTTGCCGCAACAACATCAGCTTTCTCTTTCTTGAGTTTTTCAATTTCATTGTGCAGAGATATTTTTTCTTTGTTGTCACGATCGCAAGCCTCCACAAAGCGCTTGCACTCGTCCGCATATTGCGCAGCAGAGGCTTCACACTTGCGCTTCCACGACAGCGCAGCCCACTCTTCAGTCTTCTTCTCTTCCTCAAACTGGGCCTTTTCCGCCTCAAAATCGACGAGCATTTTGAACGTCTTCTCCTTCTCAAGTTTGGCCTTTGTCTTCTCAAGCTCAACCTCATCCCACTCTTTGTTCATGCTGCGCCATTCGCGCACAATCCTGTTTATGGTGGAAAAGGCAAGGGCAGACTCTTGCAAATATGACTCATAGGTAGCCTCGTGGTCTTTTTCTTCCTGGCACTTCACCTCCGCCGACGGGAAGATGCCCTTATACCACCCCTACAGGAGTGTCAATCAGTGAAAACATCACCCTGCTTAACTTTCCACACGGGCTGATGAATCGCAGAGGCCCGCCTCTCAGAGTAAGAGCGATAATAATAGTCCCCAGGCGTCTCCTCTGGGCGAATAGGCGACTCCTCCTCCGAATCCTCAACAAACACAAATCCTTCGCTTTGTGTTGAAGGTCCGGCTCCCTTGGATATCAACTTTGACGGTTCCCCAACATCTGCAGCCGTATCTTTAACCTGCTCGCCAGCAGGATTCTCAGCATCAAAATTTTTGGGCTCTTCTTCCGGAGCCACTTTCTCAATATTTTCCGGGATGATGGGGTCGGCATCAAGAACATGAGTTTCTTGCCCCGCATCTCCCTCTTCAACGTTCTTAGGCCTGCGTGGCGATGGTATAGCAGATGAGGTGGCCGGCGCAGCCTTCACCATTTTCTCTGTAAAACATATTAATAAATACCAAGTATAAGATTCTGCGCAACTTTTATGACAGAAATGCGCAACAAACTAAACGTACCAGGTGAGAACTTCTTTGCAAAGGCATCCAGATTGCCCTTCTTGCCAATGCGTGGGTGTGCAACTTTGGTTGGCGCAGGAGTTTTATTCTCCGCCTCTTTCCTCTTCTTAGAAGTGCGCTTCAACGCCTCTTCCGGGCTAGAAGGTACTTCCAAAGGATCATCTGGGTTCGTAGCAGGAAGAGAGGAGGTGTCAATGGGTTCTGGCTTCGGTTTCTTCAAACCTACAGGTGCAAGACCCTCCAGTTAGTCCGACACCACCACATAATTGCACCAAGAGTCAGATACGGGAAGCGTACCTTTCTTGCCCTCAGCTTTCGCAGCAGCTGATGGCTTGGTTTTTTGCTCTGGGTTGGAAGGGAGAGTCGCAGCAACTGCAACAGCAGTTGGTTTCTTCTTCTTCTTCTTCGAATCAGAGCCTACGCCCAAGTTTAGCAAATCACCTACATAATCAATCATATTGAGCAAAGGTTGCGCCGTTAGTTATATTGCAATATTACTTAGAAAAAATGTTCAAGAGTAATATTGCAATATCAACTTAGGCTTTGTAAGGACTTATTTACCAGTCTTCGAAGATGGTTGCGCCTCCAGATCCTCCTTCTTGGGCAACTCAAAGTTCCCCAAGATTTGTGAGAACCAAGTTTCCTCACCATCAGTAATAGGCACGACGGCCATTTTTCCTTTCTCTCTCTTGAAAGAGACCAAGTAGAGAGGCGCAGCTACATAACAAACATTTTTGCATCAGTACATATCTGTTGAAAGATATTGCTAGGAAGTTAAAGGGTTACTTACACCGGTTTTTCCCGGCGTTCCTTCTTCCAGAAAATACTCATCCCGGCGGTGATGAGGGCCCTCTCCGGCAAAACGATATTGGGCACATCTTTAATATCTTGCTACCATACCTCGTCGGTAGGTATGAGAAGGGTCTCCAGCTCGATCTCATCACCGGCCCGGAATGTCATCTTCATCGGGATCACCGCCGCCTTGATAAAGAAGAACTTCTGCTTCCAGTCGTGGTAGGACTTCGGCGGCACCAACAGCAATCGTTTGGCTTGCACACGCTGTTGGAACGAATAAAAACCCAACGAGCAGTGCAGCTGGTAGAAAACTCTAAACTTCTCGACCGACGGCACGATCTGCATCGATCGGCAAACAAACTCAAAATGCCGGATCCTCACCATTCCCATCGGGCTCAACTGAGAAATGTGAATCTTGTAAGCAAGAAATGGGTCACCGGCACCCGGAAGTTCCGTTCGGCAAAATAATCGTAAAATAATATAATATAGCCGGCCGGCGCATCAGCCGCCGTGGCATTCGCCACCGAAAAAAAACGCTTTCCAGGACGGACCAAAAAGAAAATTGGTGGCAAGATTATCGAAATCTTTCTTCGACCACTTTAACGGTGGCAAACTTGACGACGACATCTCAGCAGAACTTGCACCGGTGGCCATAACTCGAACTTTGAAGAAAACCTAGAAAACTTTGAAGGTCGCCGGAACTTTTGAACACAAATTTCTCTCAAGTTTTAATTGGGTGAGGAAGCAAATGGATCGTTGATCCCTTTATATACTAACCGCAATTAATGCACGATTTGACTGCAACGACTTTTGTGACCGTCACGTATCCCCAAGTAACCATAGGGGCGAGTGGGGAACAGTAACCGCCCCACGCGCGTGAGTGTCGCCGAAAAGCATTAAATACGGTAAGACATGTACTGTTGACAGCCTGTCAACAGTACCACCACGTCTCAAGAACGTGCGTCGTCACCAACTACACCATCCAGATAAGTGACACGTGTCTAAGTATATTTAAAATTCAAATACTTTTTCAAAATTAACTTACGACACGTCACCAAGATACATAAAGCAACAAAAAGCTAGTCCTTACCTAGCGCAGCACATTTATCTTAAGTCCAGTGCTCCACCTACTTTTTATTCTTACATAGGAGCAACACTGGACTGGGGGACTTGAAGGGTATGGTCCCAAAAACCTTGCGCCAATCAAGGAAACCATACCCATTAATAACTTCTAAGAAAACTGCGCGCAGACTTCTTTGCCAAAATAAGATTTATTAGAACTCTGCGCCAAATATCCAAGAGAGGAAAGCGTCATTTAACTACCTTGCGCGGGCTCGCGTAAGGTTCAAAAGTTAACCTTGAACACTCTCTTTGGATAAATGCTTCATTTAACTACCTTGCGCGGGCTCGTGCAAGGTTCAAAGTTAACCTTGAACACTCTCGTTTGATAATGCTTCATTTAACTACCTTGCGCGGGCTCGCGCAAGGTTCAAAGTTAACCTTGAACATTCTCGTTTGATAATGCTTCATTTAACTACCTTGCGCGGGCTCGCGCAAGGTTCAAAGTTAACCTTGAACATTCTCGTTGGATAATGCTTCATGCACAAACCTTGCGCAGATATTTATATCAAAGCAAGCATCCACCAAACGTTGCGCTAAGCAGCAAGGAGAAGAAGGAAGATCAGTTAACTATCTTGCGCTTCTCCCGCAAGGAAACAGTAAATCCTGAGAAACTTTCCCTTAGCAAAATCTTTGACTTGGTGCAGAAGCAAAGGGAATCTTTATATTGTAACAGAATGTACACGTGGTGAATAATAAATGGGTAACAGCTGTGAAACCTTCTAGAAGCCATTAACACCCAATCGTGCAAGCATCTTTTCGGTTATAACCAATTGCCACATGGCAACATCTGGACGGCTGAGGAAGATCACGGTGATGGCATGCTCACATTTATAAGATGTAGTGATCTCATGTTGACACGTGGCACCTACCTAACCGCTGATGAGCTCACGATCCGTGTGCACTAACGGATTACCAACAAACGTTAACAGAATAGCAAAAGATTCCGTTAAAGTTAACAATCTCTCTTTTTGGCGCCAAACACCGGCTATAAATAAGTAACTTGGAGTTCAAGGAAAGGTATTCACTCTCAATTACTCTCTCTCTTACAATACTTACTTCCGACTACCTATTCTCACGCCGGAGGGTGGTCACGGAGAGAACCCCCTTCTCCCCGTGGCGAGCTAACGGTGTTCTGTTTTGCAGGTTTAGCCGACGTAATGTATTGTTCATCATACATCGTGAAACCAAACGGAGGGTTAACCCTTTTATGCAGAGCCCATTCCATAGATCTACTTAGATTCCGGTCTAGTTGATCTAGTGTTTCTTCAATATCCATATTCTCATAATATTCAAACAGATATAGTAAATTATATTTGTTAATTTCACGCAAATACAATACGTTATCGAACATAACGGAAAGATTCAGGTTGTCACAAAAGTGAAAAAACAAAAAGCTGTTACACGTACTTTTGTCAGTCTATAAATGTTTCTGGAAAGTTAGTTTTTGTAACATACAATCTCAACCAAAGGATTTCTAGATAGATAATGGAGATTTAGTTTCTTGAGTTTTTGAACTCATAAGGGTTTTCTTATATTTTGTGTTTGATTTAAGTTAAACATGTGCTTCTAATTTTTGTTAATTGACAATTTTGACTCGTCAATTTTTTCTACTTAATAATAACTTGACATCTCATTTTATTTAAATATTTTTTTTATAACTTTACACCATAATGTGCGTCCCACTATTATACTTTTTTATTATCTATGCATAAGCACGTTAATGTCTTAATTACTTTTACGACTTGACACCGCTGTCTAAATTACTTTTATAACTTTACAATGCAACGTCCGAGACATTATACTTTTTTTATTTATGTCTAGTGACGTCAATATCATGAACATAACGTGTGTAACAAAGTCAAATACAGGTAACATGATGTTTCCGCCGCAATGCGTGGCATGGCTAAAAATCTAGTATATATTAAATTTCGTGTTATACTTTTGGGTTATAAATTATATATACTAAATAATCAGGTTTTTATTTGAACGAGCCTAACTAGTGAGCTAACGAGCCAAGTTTACCTTTACCCATGCTTGGCTTATTTACGAATAATGTGAGTTACGAGTCACGAGCTTTTTGAACAACGGTAATTAAGCTACAAAGTGTAAGACATGTTTGTTAACTTAACCGATATAAGGCTAGCCCATTTGATAAAGGCACATGCCTCTAAAAAGGATGATCCTAATTCAAACTTGAAAAAGGGGAATAATTTAGGGCTATTTAATAATTTTAAAACATAGTGAGTGTAACAAAAATACTCTTGATTAATATAACATGAGCACAACCACTTAATGTAAATGGGTCAAACGGGTCGGTAGATTAAGTGGGTTGCAATTTGCCAAAACTCAAACAACATATGGTCTAATTTTTAACTTCTTTTGCAAAGTCTTCCGGTTCCAACAACCACTCTTCAATTTTCTTTCCTGCCATAAGCATAGACTCTCTATGATTTAAAACTTGGACATCGGCTGACAATTTGCTACCCTCGCGTCCATTTTAGAATGACTAAGCATTCATCACTGTTATAAGCAATAAACGCCTCATCTTCTGCTAAACTATGCAACAAAGCTTGAAGGATACATAGAGAACCAACTCAAAACCAAACATTCCATTTTATTGACAAGATGGATTGAATTAGAGATGGGAAAATGAAGCATTGGGTAACAGGTCATAAAAGGTGATTGACAACTTTTGTCCAAATTGTAAGCGTTATAACCTAATTTGATCCATTCTAAAATTACCACCTCTATATTGATTCAGGACATGGAATGGGCAATAATCAGAGAATACTTTCATTATCAAACATTAAATTACATTTCATCTTAAAATATAAAAGAATAGTTGACTGTCTAAACCATCATGCTTCACTTCTGGTGACAAGAACAATAATTTATTTGCAACAAAAAACCAAGTATGATACTTGGAAAGTCAATGCGACTCCAAAAAAAGGCATGAAATTGTCAAAGATAGTTGATTTTTTTAGTTCTTTATCGTGACGGATATCGATACCGCTACCATATAACAACAGTTTATTTTCTTTTATTCTATAAAATGTCGCCGTTTATCTTTTTTCGGTTTTAGTAATTGTTTTGGTCAAAAATTACCTAAATAATTAAGTGATCAAATTAGTTTTGTGAGGTAGTGTGCTAGAAATGCTTGTGAGAAATATGTTGGTTTATTAGCTTACGAAAACAGTTTCAGGATATAGCCTCAGGATATGAAACTATATCAATAATCAAACAATGAGCTGCAAAAGTAAAAATGGACAGCCCTTGATCAATCTTGATCTCAGGCATAAAACCTCGGGAGCTGACAATCGTCCGCTGCCTTGTTCTTCTTATTGCTTGAAAATCAGGATACAGTGCAGGATAATGCTCAGATCGCTACTAAGTGGTACAAAGATTGCTAGTGTAAAGTGTTTATGTTTGATTGCGATGGAAATGAGTGAGAGTAAGAGAGCAGAGAGTGAAGTGTGATTGATTGATGTGTGTCCTACGATCTGGCTCATCCTTTATATAATTACAAGAAATAAACAAATTCTCCTATAAACTTGGGGTGCTCTGGAATATTCCATTCTTAACGTTGTAGACTCGGTCTTGGCGGCTTTAACGTCCATATTCTAACTGAAAAGAGCGAGCCTTTGGGGGAAAAGGTCTTCGTATACGTTGCAAGTCCTACAGCTATCTCCTGCACGTAAAATATTAGTAGCTATCAGGATACTCCCTCAGGATGTTACCAATATCCTGCGTGGTATCCTGGTCGCAAACAGACACTAATTAATTAAGATATTAGTCCAGATATGGGCTCAGAATTTCACCCATAACAATTGTCCCCAAAAATGTTGCCGTTGAGGATCCTAAGTCCCAATGGTTACATTTTTACGTTATTCGAGGCAATTAAGAGATAAAACCTTTGATATGATGGTTTGCAACTACCCAGGCTAATTTCACTCATTACCCCTCTATATCTTATCACTTCACTTCTTATTTTATTCTCTGCCAAGGGATCAAAAGGTAAAACCTTGTTTCTCTTCATCTCTTCTCCTCTTTCTTTCTTATTTTCCGGTCAAGAATGACAAGACAAACACGGTCTAGCTCCGGCGATTCAACCCCTGTCTTCATACCACAAAACCTTCTCCAATACTCGGAGAAGGAAGTTTGCTCGTTTGACAATGCCTATATAGCAAACCTCCAATCCTCCGGTATTTTTCCAGACACAGCGGTGTTTCGTCCGTACGATAGGGAACTCCGATCAGATATGGTGTCCACAGAATGGCTCTGCTTCAATGCTTTTCCTTTTACCTTAGGTCTTATGTTTCCATTTCCTGACTTCATCACCGATTTCTTTAAAACCACCGGCCTCAGTTTCTGTCAAGTCATGCCAATGCTATGGCGTGTGTTAGTCATTCTTGATCGAATCAAGAACACTCACATTCCAGATCTTTCTATCAACGACCTCCCTTTAGCATATCGGTTAAGATCCCATGGTCAAGTAGATTTCTGTTCTACTCCACTTCCAGCGATCCTCTGATTCTCCAAGCCACCAGGAACGAAGAGGAATGGAAATCTAAGTTCTTCTTTGTAAAAAAGAAGTTCAATCCCTGGTGGGGCGGATTATCCGGTGAAGTGGCTCCTCAAGGGTAGGAGTTACGGTTTTAGGATATCCTCAAATATATCTTTCTCAATATCCTGTTTTATATCCTGCTCTGACATCTTCGCTTTTTGTTGTGCAGAGGATTTCAGAAAGCTAGCACCTCCCCTTGTTGATCCGAAGATCAGGATTAAAGCCATCTAGCAGCTGCCGGAGATTGAAAGAAGCTTCATTCCAAACCCAACAGAATCAAGCCAACATTCCAGTTCCAACATGTCTGGTAAGTCCTCACTTTTTGTTTAAAGTCCCTGTTATCAGTTCAGTTAGAAGAAATATTGAATAATCAAGTTTGAAATTACTCCCTGTTTGCAGCACTAGCCAAGATCCCTGAAATCTTTGATCTTGAGGAGCTAGATAGCTATTCTGGACCTGCTCCGGTGAAGACAGAGCCAAGCTCCAAAACCTCCGTCGTATCAAAGCCCTCCTCCAGTTCCAAACCCTCTGTTGTGCCTAAGCCCTCCTCAAGTTCGAGACCTCGGGCCTCCAGTTCTCGAAAGAGAAAGGATGCTGACTCTACCGCCGCTTCAGCTGAAGCCTCTCCTTCCTACGAGAACCTTGGATTTGCAGAGTCCAGCAGCCTCATGACTTCCCTTCTTAACCAGGTAAATATCCTCATCCTATATCCTGCGAATATATGTTGAATTGATGTCGTGGTTAATTATACTGACATTCATACCTTACATTGTAGGGTCTTGAACGCTTGACACATCTCTAGGTTATGGCTTATGATTCTGTCAAGGCATTGGAGGTCAAACTAAAGAAGGTAGAGATCGCCAATGAGGATCAGATGAAGATCACCGAGGCCATGTCACAGCATTACGAAGACAAAATCAAGGCTATGACCAGGGATGCTAAGCTTGCCGAGGAGAAGGCAGCTCAAGAGGCTCAGGCTAAACTGGACGCTACTCAGCTTCAACACGAACAAGACCTGATCGCCTATCGGGAAGGCCTCAAGGGTTCCGTTGTCATCTCCCTCATTCAAGCCAGGCTAAAGATGGCTTATGAAGCCAGATCCGCGGGCTTTGAATGCCCTACCTGGGACATTGAAGCCTGGGAGGCGAAACTGAGGGACCTTGGTGGCAAACCCGTAGATCGCATTGCCAAACCGGCGGTTGAGGAGCCTCCAAAGGCGGTTGAAGCTATTGAGGATTCTGAGGCTGATGCTGGAGCGGATGCTGTTGGTGATGATGGTCGAGATGCTGAATCTAAGGAGGCGGTGAATGTTGGTGAAGATGCTGCTGTGTGAGAGCATCGAAGTGGGCAATGATGGATATTATTGCTTAGGTCGGAGCCCACTTTTTTGAATTTGAATGGTCTGTACCCCTTTTAAACAATTTACTTTTCCTGCACTTGAATAATTTACATTTCCTGCATGCTTTAGATATTAGTATTTTGTGATGACCGGAGGTGGAGGGATCCTGGGTTCCAGGACGAAGCCTTCGGTCACCAATGTTTATATGCCTTAGAAGTTATCATACTCTTGGTGGATGGGTCTTGGTTTAAGACAAAGCCAAGAGTGTGACATTTTGATTTGTTAATAATAAACTAATCTTTTAGCCTTATCTGTTGTTGTTATGTTTTTGTTTTGAGAGATATGTTTAGAATATTCTGATCAAATATCCTGGTTAGGATACCGAAAAAATGTTCAATACTTTTGTTATCTTTGAAAATATTAGATAAAAGCCTGGTTGAACATTACATTATAGAAAACTTAGGTTATTCAGATAGGGCTTTCAATATTTGAAAAATAAAAAGGCATACCAGAAACACTTATGCAATAATTTCCAACTTCAACCTTTGAATCCTTCGCAATGTCCCCAGCATAGATGTCCCCTGTCTGTGCTGGATTTTGCATCAGTGCATGGCATACTTGAGGATTTCTTCATTTAGTAATTGAATTTCGTAGCTTTTCGTCCACAAAGAATGTGTTTAAACACAATCATAGTCTGCCCTATCTTTTGAATTTGTTAACAACTTTAGTTTCACTGGGGATAAACCCTTAGTATCCTGGGGATAAACCCTTGTTTTCGTGCGCTACAGGCAGGAGTGTATAAACTCCAAAGCTTTGAAAGGTGAAAACCATTAAACCTTAGAGAGTATGAAAATACCCTTCACGAGAGAGGGTGATCAATCCTCATATACCTTAAGGATCCAGGATATAGCCAACAATAACGAAATTGTCAGCCACTGTTACATGAACTGGTCCTGCTATCTTGAACTATTCCTGGATTCTTGCGCTCCAGGCGGGGTGTTTAACCCAATTCGAAAGAAAGGTGAATATGTTTAAACATTTGAAGGGATCTGAATCCCTTAAACGTGAGAGAGGGGGCCAATCCTCTAATCTTTCGATCCATCTTGAAGCATATCCTACAAAACACCTTTAAACTAAGGTGGGTGTTAGCTTGGCTAACACCCCTCCAATGCTTAAGTCAGTATTGGGTTTCAAAGAATAATAACTTAAATTAAAAATATATATTTAAAAGATATAGAATTCATACCATCCTGAGTTGGAAATCAAATTCTAAACTCACTTGAAATAAGCCTTAAGATAACATCATATCTCCCTCCATGGTCTTGAGCTGGTATGCTCTTTTTCTTGATTCTGACTCAATCTCGTATGGCCCTTCCTATTTTAGAGCTAACTTCCCATCATCAGGATTAGTCGTATTCTGAAACGCTTTTCTCAATACCCAATCTCCAACTTGGAATCTTATGGTTCTTAAATTCTTGTTGTACAACTTGGCTATCATTTGTTGGTATGCTGCCATCCTCAGCTTTGCCGCATCCCTTGTTTCATCAATAGTGTCCAACTCTTGACATAAGACTTGAGGATTCACTTCAGGATCCCGTAGGCTTGACCTAGCTGTGGGTATTACCATCCCTGTCGGAATCACTGCTTCTGTCCCAAACACCAAAGAAAATGGGGTTTGCCCAGTAGCATTTTTCACAGTAGTTCTATCAGCCTATAGGACAAATGGTAATTCATCTGCCCATTTTCCCTTTTTAGCACCTAATCTCTTCTTCAAATTATTGACAATTATCTTGTTCGAGGATTCCGCTTGTCCATTAGCCTGAGGATGTACCGGTGTTGACGTGATCATCTTAATTCCCCAACTTTTGCAAAAATCAGTAGTTCTTTTGCTGATGAATTGAGAACCATTGTCACAAATTATCTCGGTCGGTATCCCGAATCTTGTCAGGATATTCCTCTTGATGAAAGATACCACTTCTTGATCCCTTACTTGGACAAAGGCTTCCGCTTCCACCCACTTGGAAAAATAATCCGTCATTGTCAGCATGAAAACCTTTCCTCCCGGAGCCTTAGGTAGCTTTCCCACTATATCCATACCCCACTTCATAAATGGCCAAGGGGATATGATGGGATATAATGGTTCAGCATTCTGATGTAGTTATTGCTGTGTCTTTGGCATGCATCACATTTTTGAGTATACTCCGCAACATCCTTTCTCATGGTCGGCCAATAATATCCTGTTCTCAACACTTTTGAAAATAAAGATCTGCCCCCAGTATGGTTGCCACAATCTCCTTCATGTATATCCTGAAGTACCTCCTTGGTTTCAGGATCTTCCAAGCACCTTAGATATGGACCTGCAAAGGATTTCTTATACAAAACATCATTTATAATAGTAAAATGGGATACCTTCATTCTGAAAGCTTTGGGATTCTCATCCTTTGGGATATCTCCTTTGTCAAGATACTTCACAATTGGAGTCATCCAGGATTCAGGATTCTCCTTAGGATATCCATTACCAGGATCCTGCACAGTTACTACTTCCTTATCCTGAGACTTGAAAAGTTCCATAGCCGGGTACAAGATATGTAGTATTGGTATCTGAGTTCCTTCCGGTATCCTGACAGTAGATCCTAAATTTGCAAGAGCGTCTGCTTCAGTATTTTCTTCTCTTGGTACCTGTTTAAGTGTAAAATTTTTGAAATATCCTGCTAATTGTTTTTAACAATTTCAAGATATTCAGCTAACTTTTCACCTTTGACTGCATAAGATCCATTGAAATGGTTAGTAATCAACAGGGAATCAACATACACTTGTAAACATTCAACATTCATATTCTTAGCCAATTCTAATCTTGCTATCAGGGCTTCATACTCAGCTTCATTATTAGTAGCAGGAAATTCGCATCTAATAGCCTGGGGTAATATGTCCCCCTGTGGCGATTTTAGTAGTATCCCTAATCCTACAACCCTTACATTAGATGCACCATCATTATACAAAATCCAAGAACCTAAATTCTCACCTAGTTGTTGTACTTCTAGGTCAGCCTCATTCTGGATATCACTACTAAAGTCTGCCACAATGCCTGCTAGAGCCTGAGGCTTTATAGCATTTCTAGGTTCAAATAGTAAATCATATGTACTTAGTTTTACGGACCATTTAGCCATTCTACCAGACATTTCGGGTTTCCTAAGCACATTTTTAACAGGATAATTGGTTTTAACATGAATCCTATGTGTTTCAAAGTAATGTCTAAGCTTAGTTGATGCCATGAGTAGAGCTAATATCAATTTTTCTAAGTGTGAATATCTAGTTTCAGCATCTAACAAACTTTTACTAACATAAAACAGGATACTGCTGAGCTTCGTGATCCTTTACCAAAACAGCACTTACTGTGTTCCTTGATACTGCAAGATATAGGGATAAAGATTCACCATCCTCAGGTTTCATCAGTAGAGGTGCACTGGAAAGATATCGCTTCAATTCTTGCAGGCAGCTTCATGTCTTTCACCCCATTCAAACTTTTTTTTTCTTCAGGATATCATAGAATTCCTTGCATATTTATGAGTATCTTGTTATGAACATGTTTAATGCCGCTACTCTTCCTGTTAATCTCTGAACATCCTTCATGTTGGATGGTGATTTAAGATCCAGGATAACTTTGATCTGTTCTGGACTTGCTTCTATCCCCCTCTTGGTCACCAAGTACCCTAAAAACTTTCCTGCCCCCACTCCAAAATGGCACTTATCAGGATTCGTCCAGCATATTGAAGGCACACTCTAAATCCTGGAGGTGATCCTTCGATTTCTTGGATTTCACCACCATATCATCAATATATACCTCCATGGTGTCCCCCAGTTTGTCTTTAAACATCATATTAACCAGCCTTTGGTATGTTGCACCTGCATTTTTTAAACCAAAAGGCATAGCATTATAACAGTATATACCTGTGGGTGTCATGAATGCTGTGTCTTCTTGGTCGGATGGCTCCATTTGGATTTGCTGAAATCCTGAGGATGCATCCATAAGGTCAGCATTTCATGACCGGCAGTTGCATCTACCATCGAATCTATATGAGGTAATGGGAATGGGTCTTTAGGACAGGCTTTATTGAGGTCTGTGTAATCTACACAAACTCTCCACTTCCCATTCTTCTAGCCACTAGGAAATTTAACTTCCCTGATCATCTTGGACTTCAGCAACCTTTCAACCTCCTCTTGTATAATTGCATTCCTTTCAGGAGCAAATTTCCTTCTCTTTTGTTGAACAGGCCTGAAAGATTTGTCAATTCCAAGCTTGCTAGTTATAATATCTTTCGATATACCTGTCATGTCTTCGTGTTTCCATGCAAACGTAGTCATCCTGCGTTTCAAAAAGTTAGTAAGCTGATTCTCAATATCCTGAGGGATATTGGCCCCTACAAGCACCGAGATATCTAGATTATCCCGATCCAGGATAACTTTCTTAACATCCTGCTCTAAAGTTCCCGCGATATCCTGGGCTTGTATCTTTAATTGTTATCCTGCCCTGGATTTTGTTGACGTCTTCATCGAAGAGGAGTAGCATTCCTTCGCCTCCCGTTGGTCGCTTTCCACTTTGACTACCCCCAAGGGGTAGGAATCTTGACACACTGATGATAGGTGGAAGGTACAGCTTTCATATCATGAATCCATGGCCTGCCTAATATAATATTATAGCAGGATAATGAATCCATGACACAAAACCGTTTGAGTTCACTCCTTCAACGTATACAGGCAACTTTATCTCTCCAACAGTGTTCTTTGCTTCTCCACCGAACCATACGAGCACAGTGGACTTCGAGGTAATCTCCATTTCTGTGATGTTCATTCTCTTTAGGGTCTCTAGTTGAATGATGTTGACCGAGCTGCCATTGTCCACCAATATCCTGCGTACAAAATGGTTAGCAATATACAAAGTGATTACCAGACCATCATGATGAGGATCCTGAATGCTATCCCGGTCTTCACTGTCGAACCTTATCACTTTGTCAGTTGTAAGTGTTGTCACCCTCGTTGGCTTATCCCCTATTTCTGCCTTTGCTTCTTTGGCATGCCTCTTAGCTGCAGAATAAGAGGTTCCGCATATATCGGATCCTCCAGATATGAAATTGATTATCTTGGCGTCTGGGGGAGGCGATGCTGCTCGTTCAGGATCCTTGTCAGTATCCTGACCCTTATTCTTCTTCCTGCCGATAAGATCTTTTAAGTAGCCTTTGCTTAGCAGATAGCTTATCTCCTTTCTCAACGCTATGCAATCCTCCGTTACATGTCCAAAATCTTCATGGAAGGCGCACCACTTGGACTTATCCTTCCAATCAGCCTTTTGTTGGTTCTTCCTTGGCCACCTTGCTTTATCTCCTAAACCCTGCATGGCATATATTAGTTCAAGAGTATTAACAGAAAAACAATATTCAGATAACTCAGGATATTCTTCGCCATCTTCATCCTCGACAACATTCACTTATTTGCTGTCATTTTTACTATACAGCTTAGAGCGGTACGGTTTGTAAGAGGATTCCGATTTCCTGTTTGTTGATTCGTATGTTGAGGATGAATTCATCCTCTCTTGCATTTTCTTGTCATCTTCAAGCCTGATATATCTTAGAGCCCTGTTTCGAGCTTCGTCCAAGTTCCTGCAAGGATTCATCACAAGATCCTGATAAAATGGAGAATCCTTTTGTAATCCCATCTTGAATGCTTGTACAGCTGTAGCAACATCAAGATGTGGGATATCTAAGGATTCCCTACTAAATTTGTTCACATAATCCCTAAGGGATTCTTGAGGTCCCTGTGTTATCCTGTAAAGGTCACTTGTTAGTTTTTCAAAGCTTCTACTACAAGAAAATTGACTGTTAAACAAATTACCCAAATGAGCAAATGATGTAATTGAATGAGGTGGAACGCGTAAGAGCCACTTCAAGGTTGATCTTGTCAGAGTAGAGCCGAAACCCTTGCATAAGCATGCTTCCTTAAGATCTGGTGGGATAGGGTTTACTTCCATCCTCTCCCTATTTCTTTAAGGATCCGTCGTTTCGTCATAGAGCTTCATGTTGGGAGTTTGGAATCTCTTGGGAATTTCAGCGTCA
This sequence comes from Scalesia atractyloides, assembly GCA_947069175.1. Classification (NCBI taxonomy): domain Eukaryota; kingdom Viridiplantae; phylum Streptophyta; class Magnoliopsida; order Asterales; family Asteraceae; genus Scalesia; species Scalesia atractyloides. The sequence continues at coordinate 51,803,527 of CAMTDV010000019.1, forward strand.
CAAATATGGCGAGCAAAGCGGGATATGTTGTGACTATCCTGGGATACTTCCGGTATTGGTTGAACTACCCCAGGCACACTTGATATCATATCCTTCAGTTTTTGGAGTTCTCTAGATAATGCCAATGTTGCACTTGTATCCTGCGAAGGTTCAAAGTTGTTAGCAGTTAGCACATTAGTGTTGATAGATGAGTTACAGTTTGACGATTTGGGCCATATCCTGGGGCATATCCTGAATCCCTGACAGTCGATATCCTGACTGATGAGGAGATTCCTGGGATATTGCTCCGGGAATGACTCGGTATAATGTCACCCTGCTTATCCTCAGTATATACTGCCGAACTAAAGTTCCGCATCCTGGGCTGCAAGGGAGTGACAATATCCTACAGGTCTCTTGGAGTTGGACTTCAAAAGTTGTATTTCCTTTATTAACATCTGGTTAGTTTCTTGTTGTTACTTCATCTGGTCCTGTATACTACCAGACAAAGACAAAATTTCGTCATTAGAAGCAAAAACAGAAGTTCTCCCTGAAACTCCGGATCTGGAGACATTTTGAGCAGTAGTTGTGTCTCTTGGTGTCTAGCTTTCATTCCTCCTTTGGAAAGTCTGAGCTTGTGAAGGTGGGGGAGGCAATGAACCAGTTGTAGCAGAGGTCATAACAGGCATGGAGGAAGAGCTCATGTTTGATTTCGAAGCCATTGTAAACAGTTGTGAAAAAAGTTCCGAAGCCAAGTAGTGATTTTAACAAAGCTTTTAAGAGAAATAGCACCACTTGCCCCACGGTGGGCGCCAAATTATTTTGGTCAAAAATTACCGAAGCAATTAAGTGATCAGATTAGTTTTGTGAGGTAGTGTGCTAGCAATGCTTGTGAGAAAATATGTTGGTTTATTAGCTTACGAAAAAAGTTTCATGATATAGCCTCAGGATATGAAACTATATCAATAATCAAACAATGAGATGCAAAAGTAAAAATGGACACAGGATATACGAGGAAAGCCCTTGGTCAATCTAGATCTCCGACATAAAACCTCAGGAGCTGACAATTGTCCGCTGCCTTGTTCTTATTATTGCTTGAAAATCAGGATATTGTGCAGGATAATGCTCAGATCGCTACTAAGTGGTACAAAGATTGCTAGTGTAAAGTGTTTATGTGTGATTGCGATGGAAATGAGTGAGAGTAAGAGAGCAGAGGGTGAAGGGTGAAATTGATTGATGTGTGTCCTACGATCTGGCTCATCCTTTATATTGTTACAAGAAATAAACAAATTCTCCTATAAACTTTGGGTGCTCCGGAATATTCCATTCTGAACGTTGTAGACCCGGTCTTGGCGGCTTCAACGTCCCTATTCTAACTGAAAAGAGCGAGTCTTCAGGGGAAAAGGTCTCCGTATACGTTGCAAGTCCTACAGCTATCTTCTGCACGCAAAATGTTAGTAGCTATTAGGATACTCCCTCAGGATGTTACCAATATCCTGTCGTGGTATCCTGGTCGCAAACAGACACTAGTTAATCAAGATATTAGTCAAGATATGGGCTCATAATTTCACCCACAACAGTAATAATATAATATTACGTTATATTACCGAATATGCTGTTGTGACACGATAGAACTTCTATACGAATGGATCAAATATAGTTGATTTTTTTCATTAACGTCCGAACCGAAAAGAACATAAATATCGGTACCGTATTCGTTTTTCTGGTTTATTTCGACGTGGTGGTATAAAATTCATTGAACACGGAGTTGTATTCCTTATAGAGTAGATTTTTGGTATTGTAAGGTATATCGAGTGCCGGTACCGATACCGGCCGAACAACACTGAAACCGGTACCGATATTAATTTTATGATTTTAGATTGATGTAAAGCACGTGTCAATTACTATACAGAGTGTAAGTATCATACTAAAACTATAATGAATCGAACCGATACCAATCAAAAGACCATTAGAAACCTCACTAGTCATAATTAACTGAATAAAAGATTTACCTATCCTTATCTAGGGTAAGGATCAAATAGGGAGTTATATTTTGCTAGAAAGACTAAGAAGTTACTAGGGCTTGACTCACGTGTTATAATACTTCTTTTAGAGATGAAGGGTATTTTGGTCCATTTTCTTTATTTTAAAATCCCTAAACAAGCTCCTCTTCAATCACCACGTCTACTCATTCGGAAACCCCCAAATTCACAATCAAAACCCTATCGTTTCCCAAGCATCTTCTCCGTCTGCAACCCTACACGTTTCCCCTACCACCTGTTGCCGGAGTTCTGATCGATCCAATTTACGGTAATCTTCTCAATTCTCTTCTCTAAACATACTTCACCTTCACAAGATATATGAAATTGTAATGATCTGTGTTTATTTGTTTGATTCAAGGTGAATTATAACTTATAAGGAGGTTATAATATGGGTTTATCATCTGTTGCTACTACCATACTTTGATTGCGTTTTATCATCGAGACGGTTACCGGTGGCGAGAAGCTCCGATGTCGGTAAGAATTGCGTCGGTTATCGGTGGCTGGAAGCTCCGACCCCGGTGAAAATTGCGTTTTATCATTGAGGCGGTTACCGGTGGCGTGGTGAGAATTGCGTTTTTAAAAACACAATGCACTCCAACTAAGAAACCATTGTAGAAAAGATTCATTGTTTTAGCATTGCGTTTTAGTTTGAGGTTCTAATCAAACATGGGGCTATTTAGAAAAAAAAGTGATGGGTAGTCTAAAATGATGCAATGTATTCTAATTTCCTCAAATGCAGGTAGAAAATGCGTTTTATCATTGCTTTTTGGTGAAGAAGAAAAGTAGTCAAATTGCTTTTTGGTTTTACTGTTTGGGTGTGAGTTCAATATATGGGTGAAAAAAAGATGAGATTAGTGACGGTATTGATAGGCAATTATTAACAATGCTTGTAAATTGTCACCATGTTTCATGAAACACATAACTATAAATTGCATCTTTTTTAAGTTTTTAGTCTATTGCGTTTTAGAAAAAAAAAGATATTTATTTGTGTTTTTAGTTCATTACGTTTTAGAAAAAACACTTTGTTTGTGTTTTTGATCCACTGCGTTTTAGAAAAGACATTTTTTTGTGTTTTTTATCTATTGCGTTTTAGAAAGAGCTGTTTTTTTATCTATTGCGTTTTAGAAAGAACACTTTGTTTTGTGTTTTTAGTTCATTGCGTTTTAGAAAGTACACTTTGTTTTGTGCTTTTATCCATTGCGGTTTAGAAAAAAAAAACACTTTCTTTTGTGTTTTTGTCAATTACGTTTTAGAAAGAACCCTTTTTTTTGTGTTTTTAGTCTATTGCGTTTTAGGAAAAAATCGTTTTTTGTGTGTTTTTGTCCATTGTGTTTAACGCATCTGGGTTATCGAAAACTTTTTTTCAAAAGTATAACAATAGTGTGCTCGTTTTAAAGATAAAAAACGCTCGTTTTTATGGTGCAATTTTTATAAAAATATAATGTCGTATGAAATAGTTATTAACGTTTAAAAAATCGGGGGGGGGATTGGATGAGAGAGAAACTATTGCTTTGAATTGACTCGAATGTCCCTACACAAACTCACGCGCCTCCTCTTTTTGGTTCAATTTCACTCATTTAATCTTAACCCTTGATTACTAAATAGATAGACAAAATTACTTCCTATCCTTCCTACCCAAATAAATTTCCTATTATATTCTAATCCTCCCTATCCATATCCATAATCCATAAATTATAAGAAAATAAAATTAATCTATTCAATTATTCTCGTTCATAATAATTTTATTTATTTATTTATTTTTTTTGTAATGGAGACACGTATAGTTTCAGATTTCTTGAGAAAAGAACGATAGGCGACTAAAGATTAGTACACATGTAGTTACTTAACAAACGAAATTATTATATCACTAGTATTAAGCCCCTACATTGCAGCGGTTGTCGTAACACTGTGTCAAGTAGTACCAATTTTATATAACTGTCAGAGACCGTCAACACCGGAAAAACTCTTAAAACAAAATAAATAAAAACCGAAAAAAATTACGCTGGACGAAAAGCAAACGTAAAATCTTTAAACTACGTACACTCGTTGCAGAGTAATTACACCGAAACGTAAAATATAGGAAAAAAGAACCAAGTCCATCCAGGACGTGCGCGTTGCGACGAATTTGTCAAACGAAAAATAATAGATGTGTTGCAACGGGCAAGTCTAACGGGAAAAAATATGCGAAAAAATGTTGAACCCCACACGCACGTTACGGTGCGTTAACTCACAAAATTTAGAACGAAACGAAAAAAACTTGGGAAAGATGAAAAGTATGGTCGACCAAAATTGAAAATAAAAAAGAGTTGGAGTTAAATTGCAAAAGATGAAAAACTTTGGCTTAAAAGTAAAAAATAACAAAGTGTCTAAATTGCAAAAAAAGAAAACTTTTGGGTTAGAAATGCAAATTATTTCTTAGATAAAGTTAAGGATAAAATAAGTGATATCTATATATTAGTTATTATATTAAAAGAATTATATTAAACAAATATAGATAAAATTTGTGAGGTTGAATGAGAAAATGTCATGTGACATTATTTGGAGTCTTTTATTACTACACCACACGACCACACCATTGTTGAAGCATCCCAAGTTCCCGCTGGCATTTTCTACCGATTAGACAGGGAGTAGTTAACATGTCAGCCGTTGGATCTTAACATCTCAGTCATTGGATCTTGTTCTCTGTAATTTGATGACACAACTTGAATTTAGGTTTTCCTTATGAGAGGTGATTGTCAACGAGCGGAGTATGATAACCTCATTCTTATATATTTTTTAACGGTAAATTTAGATCACTCACAAACCACTGGAGGATCACCGTGTCATCAGCCAAACCACCTGATCATATCCTTAATCCAGTAGGCATAATGTCTGAAGGAAACCTAATAAATATGGGAAAAATCCTCTTGTGGGAATCGAAATCAGGACCTATTGGTCCTAAAGTTTTATCCACCCCTAAGATATCACTAGGCTATAAGCCATGGGAAAAATGGAAGAGAAGAGATTTGAACCAGAGCCAATCACGCCTCATCTATTATCTATTATTATATATAATAAACGAAAATAAATTTGAGACATGAGTCACTAGATTGGGGCCTCTAAGTATTGGTTTCGGAGGGAAAGTGTGAGAGTGTTTTTTTTTTTCTATATGGGTGCTAAAGTGGGTCAAACCCAATCTTATATTCGAATCTTATAAAAACATAGTCTAATTTTCTGAAACCCTAGCTATCATAAGCTTTTTCTTCCTACATCTCATGTTCTCTGAAATTTATCACTTGTGCTTGAATCATCGACGATCCAGAGGCTCTAATAATCAGGTATTAAATTTTTTAGAATTTGTTAATCCTCTTTGTAGTTGGTTATTTTTACTTCTTATAAACGTGTTTATGTCACCAAACTTCTGAATCTACTCCATCTTTTTTGATTTCATATTTTGAGAAAGCAATACCTGTAGTGGTGACACTTAATCATGGTGGAAAGAAAATGCATGTTTGTAGATCCCTTTTTGAATTTTTACTTTTGATTCAACAATTTGGAATTTGGAACCCGTGTTCTTCTCCCATAATAGTTATAACGAATTTGCTAATCCAATATGTAAAAGGTTAGTAATCAATTCTCAAATCTTTTTTTTTGATGAATTGTTAGGGTTTAGAGTGATTATTATTCACAATTTCATCATCGTGAGTGATTTCTGGTCCTGTGTACTGTTGACGCTTTTAGGGTTTTGAGCATCGCTGATTGATGATTTTATGGTTTTTTTAAGATTAACGTGATATTGTTTGAAAAAATCAATATCATATACTAAGTTTACGGATTTGATAACGTACGTTGCCGTATTTTGCCTTGTTGATTGTTATGGCTCTTTGTGGATTAGATTAAATCAAATGAATCCTTCCTCTCAATTCAATCGTTAAACAAAGGTAAATCTATGAAAGGTTTTAGTGATGGCCTAAAATATTGATGTTGTTAAAATTAGGGTTGCAAAGAGGAACACAAAGCATTGTTTCTGTTGAAGGTGTGTGTGGGTATGGTTTGTTTGATTGCATGCTGGATGAAGTATTGATTGAGTTTTAATTTTAATTGAATTGAGTAGATTGATGTTTACTATAATTGAGTGATATTTTAGAGTAAAAACATGATTTTAATTTACGGTGTTATTATTCTTCCGCCTTTTTTTGCGTCTATGTTGTAATTTGTTGTTTGATTTAGTAAATTTTAGGGTTTTTTTCCTCAAGAGATCAAGAGACATTTCATATGTTTTTTACTTTCAGTTTTGTTTGCTTTCTTTTTTACTTTAACTATTGATGTGTTTTTAAGAGGATACGTGAGTATTTAAGAAGAGAAGGTACTCTACGTGTGCAAAAGAGATGGATTGATTGTTCAGCAGCTACATCTTTGCAAATGTGGTTATGAGGTTTGACTTCTATTTGCTATTTAAGTTGATTTGTTGATTAATTTTGTAGTTCAATATGATTTTTTTATTAGGTAAGTTCAGTTTACATTCTACTTGAATTTTCTTTTGCATTTGTTTTGTTAAGATTTGAGCTTTAACATTCTTTGTGCATGGACTCCTTGCATTTCCTATAAAAATAGATTAAAGTTTTACAATTCAACCCATGTCTTTTTGTAGGTGGACAATTGGAATAGGTTCAATTGTAAATAGTGAAGGTACTCTGGATGAAAAATGCTGCCATTTCTTAGATCTAATGAGGCTGATTGTATCTATTTGGTTCTCTAGGTTGTGATGGTTGCTCTGTAAACTACAAATTTATAGTTCAGTTTTCTCATTAAAATTCCCATAAGGTGCTTATGTGCCTCGAGTGTAGGTATACTTTTTAAAACCAAGCTCTTGATATGCTAAAAGAAATACGATTGACACATCTGGAAGAAATAAAGGCAGATATTTTGGTTTTTGTGGTGGTTGTTTACAGATCTGGCGGTAGCTCACAGTGCTTGGAGTGATGATCGGGAAACCATCAAAGTGAAGCCGGTCAACGAACAATCGGAGCAGGTCTAAGCTGGTGTTTATTTTTGGTTTAAAGTTTTTTTATAGTTTATATAAGTTGGTGAATTAGTATACTTTATAGTTATCATAGTTCGTATATCCCACATATTTCAGGCTATACTACGATTGCTATGCTCACATGGTTGATGAAGAGGTATGTATGTTTTATAGTTAGTATATTTTATAGTTTTTATAGCAGCGAATTGCATTTTGTCTTAGTTGATTAAGAGGTATGTATGCTTTCCCAGATTCTGAGAAAACTACCTTAATATAACTGTCACACCCCGTATTTTACAGCACATCGCCCGGTGGGCCCGGGTGGGGAATATCGTGACGTAAGTTTGGTATCATCGTAGTTAAACAATCACGGATAGCACAGCGGAAGTCTTGGATTATAAACTACTATTACAAACTTTAAATGTTCAAAAGTTCAAAATAATAATACAAACAAGCTTGTAATAAAGATCCACAGGCGGATCGAAAATGTACAAAAGTGGGATCAACAGACTACTAGGCTAAATGCAAAGGAGTTGCAAATTCCTGTTAAGGCATTACTAGGCAGCTTTCAGCCTCTTTACGTATCCTTGCAAACTGTAACTTAGTCTTTTGAAATACGTCAGTTTACACTGGTTAATACAAATAACCGACACATTTGAATATATTTCAAAATTGTTTTAGGTGCACAAGGCACAATATTTTTATAAATAACTTGGGACAATTCAAAATGATCTTGTATACAGTTTACAAGTCTGTCAATACATATGGGGTCTGGTGCAGAAACCGAATAACATAATTAACCGACACATCACTTTAACCCATAAGGGGTATCCCCAATATGGGTATGAAAAACATTTTATAATAGCATTAGCATCTGTCATGTGTATGCCTACACCTCGTGCTTAGTCGTGGCCATTAGCAATTTAAATGAGCTGAGGATATTCAGGACACGGTCGTGTTAACCCCCAATGTTTAAGTTATCAGACAAAATAGATTAAAACGAGTTATGGGGATTTTCTAGTCACAATCTGATATATGATCCCATACCCGAACAAGCAGTAATAATTTACCGAATCCCAAGCCCGTATAGGGAAAATAGGTTAAGAGTATTTACCTGGCTAAAACTCGTCTTAATATGCAAGAATTATAAATAGCTCAGCCGTAATCAATTAACTAAGGTTGGTTGCAATTTACTGGAAGGCCCTAGTCTGGAATGAATGGTATTATAACCAATTAGAATGTAAACAAGTCTTATTCAAGTTATAGACTTGGACCGGTTAACTCAAAATATCGAAAATGGTACGATACGCTTGATTAAGCGATGACCAGAATAGAATGTAGTTTAAACCCAACAAGTACTAAAACTTGTATAATGTGGGTAAACAGATAACATTCTGGAATTTGAAGTAAAAATGATAAGGTTTTACCCATTTCGGTAAACTTACATAAACTAGTTACATAAGCTTAACCGTACGCGCATAAGCGATATCGGGTAACCGGATGTGATATATGTGGCGATTCTAGCATATAACAATGTCAAACAAGTTTTCAATGAATGAAATTTTTAAGAATTTTGTGTTTTATTTATGAGTTTTGTATTTTTATCATGACAATTGCACATATTCAATTCTTGCACGATTCCGAGTTTTCAATCGACTTCTGGAAGTGAAATCGCAAACTGTTACGTAAACTTAATCAATTTATCACGACGTACACTCCGGAACGATGACACAAGCTTAACATACTTTAGATATCCCTTGCATAACTTAGAAATAAGTTTTGAAGGGTTTGGTATATAAAAAACAAGTACATTCGATCACAGGGACTATTTATGACAAACTACGAAAGTCTGCCGATTCTCGTAGCAACGCACACTCCAGAACAAGTTCATAATCTTTACATACCTTAAATACCCTTTACATAACTTATAAATAAGTTTCAAGGGCTTCGATATGGCAAAAACATGCTTTTATAACTTTAGGGGCTATTTTGCAAATTCTGCGAAACTATGCCTTTTTGCGTATTTCGCTATCCGGAACATGTACGGACATCCAAAAAATTTTGTAATCATTAAAATCTAGTATATTAATGATTGGAATGCAAAAATATCATTCGTTACGCAATTACGGTCATTTGCGCGTTCGTTACTATTTTCGTCGTAATTAACCGAAAAACGCAACCGTACGACCAAACGAACCGTCCTCTAAGACATTTTTGGACACATTTCAAGTTCCCTATGCTTTAACGTCCTTATAGAGCTTAAAAATGGGGTTAACGGGTGTTAAAAGTGCCAAAATGCGTCGAAAAACGAGTTTAGAGGCTGCAGGGATCATTTCTACCAATTCTGAAATTTGAGCCTCTGGTGGGGCGCGACTCCCTTAGCCTAAATGACTCGCGGCCCACGAGAAGCCATAAGACATAGAAAAATTACCTGGCAGCTGCACAGCTCATTCCTTGGCCCCCAAGATGCAAATTTTTGACACCTAGCTTGAATTTGGCACCCTTTTTCCTGCTTCTAACATGTGTGTGACACTAATCCATCTTCATGGTGACTCATGGACATGTGTAAGCATCTTAGAGCATCAAGAAAATTATAAACACCAATATTCATCATTCATGTGAACTTTTGATCACTCTATTCCTGCTACAATTTGGAGTTGTAACAATCCCTGGAGTTCTTCTGAGTTTTCTTGACATTCCTTTGGTGATTGTAAGTGTTCTCAATCATGCTTTGTTCAATTCTTGTAGTTTAATTGGATTAAAAGTTGAAAAGTTTGACTTTTGTTTGACTTCCAGAATTGATCATATATTGATCAACATAAAGTCCAATTAAAACTTGCAATAGATGGTAATCAAGGTGATTATGGTCTCTATTGATCATACCTACTGATTCCTATCATTTCTAGTCAATTTGACAAGTCAAAGTTTAGTAAAAAATGTGATAAATACGTATTTTATGACGAATCTAAATTCGGGTATCAAAACAGTTTGTTTTGATGCCAAAACTCTTTTATAAACTTAATTAGACATGTCAAAACATGTCTAAATCGTCACTCTTATTTTTATGCTTGTTTAGACTCGTAAGTTGAACGGTTTGACCACCGCTTTGACTTCTGAATCTGACACGTGTGGTAGATCTTTGGACCCAACCAAATACATAAATATGACCATAATTATCAAGGAAATAACCCTCTGAGGTTATACCTTATGGTCATGTCAATTGGTTAGTGTTATGATGATTAGTTGATATAATCTTCAATAATGACCAAAACGCCCTTTTCGCAAATAAATCAACTATAAGCATACGTAACATAAATGTTGACATGTATTCTGATCAAATAACATTTTCAAACATGTTTAAGCATTAAATACTTATCATAACACATATCTAACCATCCGATGACATAGTTACGCAAATGACGCGTTAAAGTGGCTTAAACTACCTTAACGAGCCATAACGGGTCAAAAGCACTCTAAAGTCTATCCAACTCAGAATGTTAACTTTATAAACCATGTCATATGAGCTCCAATACTCATTTGGTTTATACGATCTGATTCTATTCAAATCATCCGATTTCAAGTTCCGATATTTACACAATTATTCGATTTTAGGACACGCTTGATTTCTCGGACTTTTGAGCTTTTTTGATCTTTGATTCAAGGTTACAATAGCAATCACAAATGAGTACACAGTTCCCCTATTTTATGTTTTGCAATTGTTTTTGGGGTGATTCATATGTGCTAAATGTTTTCAAGTTTACAAAATACAAAGTTTATGGTTTATATAAACAAAACGATTTCGATAATGTGAACGAACTTGTTGGTGCATTATATTCATAACAAGAATGACATTCATTAACAATGGCCAAGCCGACCAGTAGTAAGTTACGGCGCCTAGGACTAACAATCCCGTTACCGAAATTCCCGGGGTTTGTGGGGAAATTTGGGAAGCGACTGAAACGGTATTTGTAACATACCCTTTGGTGGTATGTTATACGATTAAGGGACACCATGGGTGGTCTCTAACAAGTGAACAAACGTTTGTATGTATTCACGAAACGATCAAAAGTTTTCACAATTTAAAACGATGAACGATGGTTTATAACAAGGAACGATGAACAATTGTTTATTACAAGAACAATGAACAATGGACGATTGGTTATGATAAGTGATTTAGATAACGGCACGTGTGTAATGTGATAAAAGCATGGTGGATACCCCGCTGGTACTTCCTATATATAAGTGCTTTTATCGTATTACATTCATCGCGATATTTGCATCACTTGAATAAATGTTTTCATACGATGACACGCAACGATTTCAATTAAAGATATGAACCATACAAGTTATTTCAAGACGATTTGCTACTCGGATTTACGAAACAATGTTTTGGTCAAGAATTATGGCTACAAGTCTTTTTATAAACTATTAATAACTTGTTTTAGATTGGTTAGTTATCGTTGCAATATCAAATACTTTTTGATAACAAGATTTTCAATTAACGACTCTAGTAGTCTGACTAGGTATTTCAATACATATTCAAAGCCATAATCTTGACACGCTCACAAAACCTATGTACTCGCCGGCATATTTTTGCTGACTCGTTTTCACATATGTTTCAGTGAACAATGCTTGATGATACTGATGCATGCTCATGTAGGACTGGACGTGGACCTTAGTGCTTATAAATAAGAAAATAAATATGCTTGTTTGTTTGTTTAACTTTGTTTGAAAGTTCTAAAACAATATGACAATATAATCTATGTTTAATACCCAATAAAACGAAATATGAAATACCGTGTGTTGTTGAAACAATCTGTTAACGTGACTCCCCAAGTGTTTCCGCCGCGTGTTGTTTTACGTGATTTGGGGGGTTACACCAGATGAGTCATGAACAAGTTCTATATGCCAATATACTTTAAATAAGTTGTAGTATCAGTAGGATATCAATTTATACGCCCGTTAAGGTTTTAAAATCAAACTACGCCTCATAAGGGCGTTTTAGTCATTAAGTGATGACATTTGCGATCTTTAGTCAAAACTCAGGTTATGAACTGATTTGATATCCTAAAATATTTTAATTATGATATTATATCAGTAGGTAATGAGTTTTATATGATAAATTATATTTAAAACCATTCTAGGTGCCGAAAGGGCACTTTGGTCATTTAAAAAAAAATAAACAATCTTATATGAAAACTAAGTTTATGATCAGTTTAATAATATCAAAATATGTTAATTACATTAACATATTAGTACATAAGTCATTTGCAAGTTCGTTATTGATTAAAACCTTATTTCTTGCAAAAAGGGCATTTCGATCAAAGTATGGCATAATATCAAAACTTGTTCAAAAACTCATAATACGATTATGATCATGTATTATAACCTCCGAGGGTTATGATACATTAAATTTCAATCATAAAGCAACCTTAAATCGATAGCAAACTAATCTAAATCAGGTTAGAATCGAAAGTCAATAAAGAAGTAAACTTCGCGACTTGTTTAAGTGTCAAAACATTTTAGAACATATATAAACTCAGATTATAATATTTAAAAAATCTATCCCTTTTGACTTTTTAAAACAATAACTTTGACCTGTCAATTGACCTAGTAAATGTGATTTTTAGGAGGTGCCCTTTTTAGGGATTAACACCTACCTAATTACGATCACGTATCCATGTTCGATTCGAACAATGACTGGACCATAAAGGTCTAAACCGAAAGTCAAAGCAATTATCAAAATTGCTTGACTTTTGGCTTTAAAATCATAATAAACGAAAATGTAGCTGAAAAGAACAGTTACAAGTGATCCTCATATGTAAATAAACTTGAATGGGAAGCTCCTAAGGACTAGGAACCTCCAGAAGAGAGAGGGAGTGATCTAACAAGAAGGTGCAAGTTCAACAAGTGAAACATGGCATCCATTTATACTTATGGAGGGTTAAGGAGGAGCTTCCGGGTGTTAAGGGGAGTTAGGAGGTGCCTACAAGTGTCCATGTACATGTCTAGTGCAGACAATAAGCCCATGGTTTCGAGTTTGAGGTGTTTTACAGCTTGGAGTGGCCCCTAAGCAAAAATTCTGCTGCAGACAAGGTCTGGCTGCCCGCGAGAGGCTTAGCCCGACTTCTTATGTATTATCATAATGTATTGAAAAAGACGGGGTACTTCTGTTGCATATTGGACGCGACTTACCATTTATATTCGGGACCACGACGGGCATCCCATTTAACCTTTACAATAGGTATAAACTTCCTTCAAAGTTTATTAACCTGTCGATCCTCGATCGAAATTGGTTTTTCAATGAACCTCAGGTTTTCACTAATCTGCACATCCTGATGTGACATTGCTAGCGACTCATCGGCTAGGCATTTCTTTAAATTGTAAACGTGGAACACATCATGAATTCCATTGAGCTCCTCAGGTAGCTTAAACTTGTAAGCTACTGATCCGACACATTCGATTATCTCGAAAGGTCTAATGTATCTTGGGCTCAACTTGCCCTTCTTTCCAAATCTCATAACACCTTTCCAGGGTGATACTTGTAACAAAACTTTGTCCCCTATTTGGAACTTAAAAGGTTTACGCCTCTTATCAGCATAGCTCTTCTGCCTATCACGGGCAGCTTTGAGCCTGTCATGGACTTGCACAATCTTTTCTGTGGTTTCTGGGATAATCTTTGGTCCTGATAGTTGGGTTTCCCAACTTTAGCCAAACAAACGGGAGTTCGGAAATTTCTCCCATACAAGGCCTCAAAAGGAGCAGCCTTGATGCTTGTATGATAACTCTTATTGTAGGAGAGTTCGATTAGGGGTAGATGATCATCCGAACTACCTCCTAAATCAATCACGCATGCTCTCAGCATGTCTTCCAAAGTCTGGATAGTACGCTCACTCTGTCCATCAGTCTGAGGGTTGTAAGCTGTACTGAAATTCAATCTCGCACCTAATGATTGTTGGAAACTTTTCCAAAAGTGTGATGTATATCTAGTATCTCTATCAGATACACTAGATACTGGGACGCCATGCAAGGACACAATCTCGTCCACATATAACTTGGCCAACTTATCGGAACTATAAGTTTCCTTAATTGGCAGAAAATGGGCTGACTTAGTCAGTCTGTCTACAATCATTCAAATCATGTCATTGCCACGTTTGTCTTAGGTGACTTGGTAATCAAATCTGTAACTACCATTTCCTATTTCCATGTTGGAATCTCAAGCTGTTGTAGAAGTTCTAACGTGTCATACCCCGATTTACATGTAGATCCCGGTGGGCCCGGTGGGGAGTATTATGACGTAATATTGATATCATCATAGTCAATGTACACGGAATAACACAATGAAAGTCTCGGAATAAAATAACTATTACAAACCGAGTGTTCAAAGTTCAAAAATAAATATACAGACGATTCGTAATAAAGATCCACAGGCGGATAATAAAATGTACAAAAGTGTTCAACAGACTTTTAGGCACAACTAAGGACTTACAAGATCCCCTATGTCGATACCGAGCAGCTTCCAGCCTATTTACGTGTTATACATGTAGCTTAGTCGAAAATACGTCAGTTTACATAAATAAATACAAATAACCGACACATTTTGAAAATCTTTTCAAAATTTGTTTTAAGTGCACATGGCACATTTTTATAAATAACTTGAGACAATTCAAAATGATCTTGTATACAATTTTACAGGTCTGTCAATACATATGGGGTCTTGTGCAAACACCGAATAACCTGATTAACCGACACGCCACTTAAAAACTCATAAGGAGTATATAAAATAGTTTAGCATTAGCATCTGACGGGTGTATGCCTACACCCCGTGCTTAGGTCATGGCCATTAGTAACTTAAATGAGTCGAGGATATCCAGGATACGGTCGAGTTAACCCCCAATGTTTAAGTTATTAGACAATACAGGTTAAAACGGGTTATGAGATTTAGTTAAATCACATTCCGACAAGATGATCCCATACCCGACCAAGCGGTAATAATTTACCGTATCCCAATCCCGTATAGGGAAAATAAGTTAAAAGTACTTACCTGAGCTAGTTCTTCAAAGATTTAATAACTCAGCCGTTAATTAATAGATAAGTAAAGGTAGCAATCTACTGGAAGGCTCTAGTATGGAATGATGATATTATTAACTAATTAGAATGCTAATGGGTCCTATTTATGTCATAGACTCAGACTGGCTAGCTTAAATTATTAAATACGGTACGATACGCTAGATTAAGCGATGACCGGAATAGAATGTAGTTTAAACCCAACAAGTACTAAGACTTGTATAAGATGGGTAAACATATAACATTCTAGATTTTGAGAAAAAAATGATGAGGTTAAACCCGTTTCGGTTAAATTCGTAAACTAGTCACGTAGGCTTAACCGTACACATATAAGTGATACCGGGTAACCGGATGAGTCATTTACAAGTTCCATATGCCATTATACTTTAAACATGTTATAATATCAGTAGGATATCTTGTATGCCCGTTAAGTTTTTAAAATCAAGTTAAGCCTCAAAAGGGCGTTTTGGTCATTTTACGACTTATAAAAGGAGCTTGCAAGTGAACTGATATCATGGTCATAAATATTCTGGAAAAATAACTAATTTATGATGTTATATCAGGAGGATATCAAATTTATGTGTGGTTTATAGTTTAGGACCAAACTATGCATCGTAAGGGCATTTTGGTCATTTCACACATAATTTTGATAGCTTATTGGGATTCTGAGTTTAGAACATGTACCTACTGTAAATGTATTTAAAATAAGTTTTATAATCAGTAGCTAACAAGTCTTGATGGTTAGATATGGTTTTAAACAATACTATGCGCCGAAAAGACGACAAAATCGTTAAATGACGATTTAAGCGATGTTTAATGAGAACTGATGTTTTCAGGCTTGTATGATAAAGATATGTTTCTTAATACATAAAAATCTTGGTTAAAATCATTTTATGTGTTAAAAGGGCATTATCGTCATTAAGGATATAATACAAGAACTTGTATGCAAACTCAGTCTACAATCTGACTTAATATCCCAATTAATCTTACTTATGATATTACATCAGAAGGTAAAGAATTTTGATGAAGAAATTTTGTTTAAAACCATTCTTTGTGCCGAAAGGGCATTTCAGGCATTTTAAAACATAATTTACGATATTTAAACAAAAATCAGTTTATGAAAAGATTTGTAACATTAAAATTTGCCATTCAAGTTACATATCATTACTTAAATTCATTTGCATGCTCATTTATATTCAAAACCTTATTTTTTTAAACAAAATGGCATTTTAGTCAACATAGGGTATAAAAACGGAACATGCAATATAAACTCGGATTACTATATGAACATGTAATATAACTCTAGAGGGTTATACTACAACATAATGTGGTCATAATGCAACTTAGAATCAGTAGCTAAAGTTGCTAATTCGGGTCAGAATCGAAAGTCAAAGCAGAAGTCAAATTTCGTGACTTTCGGTTGCGAACCAACCTTAAACATGGAATCGACGAGCCGAACATGCTTACACATGTTCTAATAATTATTACTAAGTTATTAGAGTGTTAAAACATATTTTATTACACCTACATTATGATTATTTTCAAAACTGACCCGTTTGACTTTTTAATTATTTAATTTTGACCCGTCAATTGACCAAGCAAACGTGATTCTCAGGAGGTGCCCTCTTGAGGGATTAACACCTACCTTATTACGATCACGTAGCCATGTTCGTATCGAACAATGTCTGGACCATAAAGGTCTTAACTGAAAGTCAAAGCGTTATTACGATAATGCTTGACTTTTGGCTTAAAAGCCTATAATATAAAAAGAAGAGAGTTGGAACACTTACAAGTGATCCAAGGAAATGTTTAGAACTCATAGGATGCTCCAATAATCTCAGGAACTTCCAAAAGAGCTTAGAGGAGAAGAGAGTATGAGGTGCAATGGAGGTGCACAAGGCCTCTATTTATAGTTGAGGAGCTTGGATCATGATCATGACAGGTGTTAGAGGTGTTGTAGGATGTGTCCAAGTGTCTATGGTCGTGGCAAGGAATGCAAGAGTGTGGCATTTGCGAGCAAGGTGGCACAAGGGCAGAGTTCCTTGGCTCTCAAACAAAACTGCCCTTGGCAGTTGCTTACGGACCATAAGAGTTATGGCTTACGGTCCGTAAGGACCTTCTGGCACCCATAGTTTTGAAACGGACACGGACAGTAAGGACTAAGCCTTGCGGTCCGTAACCGCCTATTAGCAACAACATTTTTCCTGGCTTAGGTCAGTAAGCATTAAGGCTTACGGTCCGTAAAGGCCACATAGATGCCAAAACTTTGGCATGTTGACACTTTTGACCCCTCAACTATATGTTCGTCGTTCAGAGGTTATTAAAATAACATAACGGCGAATTTAGTCCCTCTCGACCGACACGTGGAATATTCGAGGATCTGCAGGACACGTGTCGGCATATAATTGGACACGATTTTTACGAGGTGTTACATGACGGCTTTTGATGTTTAGCTTTTACTTGTGAACATGTAAGACACTTAGCTACGTAGGTGGCTATGGATTTCTTAATACCCATCCACCAATATTGCTTCCTCAAATCCCGATACATTTTGTCACCTCCAGGGTGAAGTGAGTATTTGGAATTATGCGCCTCCTGGAGGATTAGATCTCTAAGTCCTCCAAAGATTGGAACCCAGATTTTTTCGTTAAATCTAAGGATTCCATCTTCTCCAGGTGTCAACTAATCAACAGTTCCACATAGGGTTGTAAACGAACTAAATGAACACGAACAAGGTCATGTTCGTGTTCGTTCGTTAAGGAAATTAACATGTTTACGAACTGTTCACGACGCATACCGAATATAAGTTTATGTTCGTGTTCGTTTGTTAAGGAAATTCAGTTGTTTATGAACAGTTCGTGAACAGTGGTCTCGAACACAAACAATGCAAGCAAATAAAAACGACGTGTAAACGAACATTTAACTTGAAAATAAAAAATAAAACATTGTTATCCTTAAACATTGGATATAAGTAGTTAAATACAACCATCAAATGATAAATCAAAACAAAAGAAATCTACTACACCACCAAACTATATATCAAGTTTAACTAACTTAGACATAATTATCTCAAAAAATGTCTTAGAATGCCTAAATTTTAGCTAACTTAGAAAAAACAGGGTTTCAAGTTTCCAATATGTTTAGATAAAAGTTTTATTATTTATTATTTTTGTAATATAGTCAAACGAAGATGAACGAACATGAATGTATGTAACCAAACATATTACCGAACGTTCACGAACGTAGTTGAACGAACGAGACATGTGTTCGTGTTCGTTCGCTAAGCTAACCGAACAAAACTTTTGTTCATGTTCGTTCATTAAGCTAATTGAACGAACATAAACGAACTTCCCGTCGAACGATTCATGAACTGTTCGCTGAACGTTCGGTTCGTTTACAGCCCTAGTTCCACCTAATTCTTCACTAGGAATATTAGCCTCTAATATGGCTTGTTTTTGCGCATCCAATAGCTTCTTATATAAGTTATTCTCGAGTTCAATACTTTTGGCGTTAATGCGAATTGGCTTAACCCTTTCCTTACGACTTAGTGCATCTGCAACCACATTTTCTTTGCCGGGATGATAGCGAATGTTGCAATCATAATCATTTAGAGTCTCCATCCAGCGGCGTTGTCGTATGTTCAAGTCCTTTTGGTTAAACAAATGTTGGAGGATTTTATGGTCAGTGTATCTATTACACCTTGTGCCATATAAATAATGTCTCTATAATTTTAGTGCAAATACAACGGCACCCACCTCCAAGTCATGGGTGGTGTAATTCCTTCATGCACTTTTAATTGTCGTGATGCATAAGCAATTACTTTGCCTCTCTTCAGCAAACAGCCCATGCCGGTGTGCGAGGCATCACAATACACGACAAAATCCTCAATTCCCTCAGGTAGAGTTAGCATTGGAGCATTGCTCAGTTTGTGCTTTTTAAAATTTCAAAAGATTCTTGCTGCTTGGGACCCCAGTCATACTTGACATTCTTCGAGTCATAGTAGTTAATGGAGTGGCTATACGAGACAAGTTCTCA
This sequence comes from Scalesia atractyloides, assembly GCA_947069175.1. Lineage (NCBI taxonomy): Eukaryota > Viridiplantae > Streptophyta > Magnoliopsida > Asterales > Asteraceae > Scalesia > Scalesia atractyloides. The sequence goes on from CAMTDV010000019.1 coordinate 51,822,649, forward strand.
ATGAACCTTCTATAATAACCGGCTAGTCCTAAGAAACTACGAATTTCAGACGGAGTCTTGGGTACTTCCCAATCCATAATAGCTTCAATCTTGGCGGGATCCACTTCGATACCATGCTCACTTATAACATGTCCAAGAAACTGGTCATCTCTAAGCCAAAACTCGCACTTAGAAAATTTTGCATAAAGCTTCTCTTGTCTTAATAGTTCAAGAATGCATCTGAGATGTTTCTCATGATCATTCTGATTACGAGAGTTGATAAGTATGTCGTCTATAAAGACTATGACAACCAAATTGAAGACCCTATTCATGAGATCCATGAATGCAGCTGGTACATTAGTGACCCTAAAAGGCATCACTAGAAACTCATAGTGACCGTATTTGGTTCTGAAAGCCGTCTTTGGAACATCCTCATCCCTAACTTTCAGTTGATGATACTGTCACTGTAACATCCGTCAAAAAACGGATTTTACCAAACCCGCTCCGTTTA